>CP125837.1:51030597-52280597 GCA_030408175.1 Trifolium repens
GATGCTTCTTCCTTCTTAGGGTTTTGTTTACTTTTATAAGCAACTGTAGTCCAATCCCCTATTAGAGGAATGTTTGATTCTTGGGAAGGATTTAAATTAATCCCCCTGCCTCTGCCATGGCTACCTCTGCCACGACCTCTCCCCCTGTAGGGGCCTGACATCCTATTCGCCCTGCAAAAATTCACGAGTAAGGAAATCAGCTAGTGAATTATTTTCACCTTTAATATACTGAATGTCAAAATCAAAGGCAGATAATTGAGCTTGCCAACCTGCAAAAATTTGTTTTGCAACTAAATTTTTTACATCTTTTTCAATTATTGATTTAGCAAAGCTACAATCAATTCTGAGTAAAAATCTTTGATTTAAAAGATCACTTTGAAATTTAGAAATGCACTTAATAATAGATAGCATTTCTTTCTTAATAGTAGAGTATTTAAACTGGGTTTCATTCCATTTTCCAGAAGTGAACCTAACAAGGACTTCTTTAGAAGTCTCAGGAATAATCTGTTTAAGAATGCCTCCATAACCAATATTAGAAGCATCCGTTTCAACAATCTTAAAATATTTAGGATTGGCTAAAGTTAGACAAGGTAGACATTTAACTTTGTCTTTTATTTTTCTAATAGCCTGGGTATGTTCCTCAGACCATGGCTTAGGATTCTTCTTTAGCCTATTATATAAAATAGCTGTATCATGAGCTAAATTACCATAATAATCTGAAATATAATTCAAACTACCCAAAAATCTTTGTAACTGAGTTTTGTCAGTAATAACATCAGGAAATTTAGAAGCAAATTCTATACTTCTACTAATTGGAACAATTGTTCCTTGGTCAATTTCATGACCTAAAAATCTGACTTTAGTTTGAAATATTTTCATTTTAGGTGCAGACAAAACTAAACCATTGTGTTTAATAATATTTTTGAATATTTTCAAATGTTTAATATGTTGTTCTATAGTCCTAGAAAAAACAAGAACATCATCAATATAAACAATAATGAAATCTGAATATGGGTTTAAAATATCATTCATAATATTTTGAAATTCAGATGGGGCATTCTTAAGCCCAAATGGAAGTACATTCCATTCATATTGTCCAAAAGGTACAACAAAGGCCGTTTTGTACCTATCAGTCTCATTCACTTGAATCTGCCAATAACCAGATTTCATATCAAATTTTGAAAATATAATAGAATTATTAAGACGATCTAACAAATCTTTTTTGTTAGGAATTGGATATCTTATCCATTTTAACACCTTATTAAGGGGTTTATAGTTTATAACTAATCTTGGAACACCCCGTTCCTTTTCAGCTGCTTTATTGACATAAAAAGCAGTACAACTCCAAGGAGATTTTGAAGGTCGTATTAACCCTTTTTTCAATAAGGATTTAATCTCCTTTTTACAAAGATCAAGATATTCTTGATTCATTTGAGCAGGTCTAGCTTTAGTAGGAATTTGACTTTCTTTAAAGTCATCTTCATAAGGAAGAGAAACAACATGGTGTTTTCTATTCCAAAAGGCATTAGGAAGGTCACTACAAACTTCCATATGAAATTGTTCTTCCAAATTTTTTATCTGGAGTTGGATATTATCCTTTTCCAGTTGTTCTTTAATACTAAAGATATTAACTTCTTCCTTTAAAAAACATATTTGCTTTTCTTTTCTTTTGATTAAAAATTCTCTCACCTCATTTATCATAGTAGTATGAGGATCATAGATAAAATCAAAAGTAATACTTTTATTATTAAAGATGGTATTAATGCCTCTTTGATCTACAGTGATAGGCATAATAATGTTCAGAAAAGGATTTCCCAAAATAATTTTATGGGTTAAATTTTTTACCAGAATAAAAGGAGTAGGAATGCAAATATCATTTTTGCAAATATAAGCATTTTCAAGTTTAAAATTAACTTGGAGTTTACTACCACTAGCCTGGGTAAGACCCTGAGTAGTTTTAACAAAATATTTTGTTGGAATAATTCCTTCTTGAATCACATTGAGATCTGCCCCACTGTCAATAAGAGCTACCTCATCTTTTAAAATAAAAGTTTTATTTACTATTAAAGTAATTCTGGTGTACCATTTTTGAGAAGTTACCCTTTGAAGAATATTCAAATAATGATCACTATTATTGCTAGGACCAGATTGTGAATCCTTGTTATTTTCAAGAATTTCAATCCTATGATTTATCATAATATTATCATGCTTAATCTGAGTAATTTCAGATTTTAAAGAGTTAATTTCTCTTTTTAAATCATTAATCGAAACAGGAGTTTCTTTAGTATTAGCTTGTTGAAATCTAGATAAAACTTCACTAAGCTGATAAGGAGCCTCATTGATAATAGGAGACTTCTCCTTAGTATTCTCTTTAATGAGAAACTCAATCATCTTTCTTTTCAGACTATTATCTGAAATAGATTCTAAAGCTTTTAAAGCTTGGTCTTGTTCTGAAGTTAGAACATTCAAACCATTCATCTCCACAATGGATTTCCAGTAATTTAAATCATTACACTGACAATCATTGTTGTCTGAGTCACTGGTTTCACTATTAGTGACTGACTCCATGTCTTCTTCTGATATATTATCAGATTCCTCTGATTCTGAGTTTATTAATAAAACTTTGGCTAATTGATTTCTAAGCTCTTCATCATCAATATTATTAAGAGCCTTCTTAGTCTTACACTCATTAGCATAGTGACCAATCTTACCACATTTGTGACAAGTAATGTCTAGCTTTTTAGCCTTCCTCTTCCTATTAGGATAGGTTTTGTAAGGTTTATTCTCTAGATTTTTCTTCTTTCTATAACCCTTTTTTCTAAAAGGCTTGGTATAACCACTACTCTTAGAATTTCTAGAGGTTTTTGATAATTTTTTCTCTTTCTTTCCCTTAGCAGGTGGCTTGCCTAGATCAAAAGCAAATTGTTCACAGAATTCTCCTAATTGGTGTTTTTCTGTGAGATGTTGCTTTTTAAGCTGATTTTTTAATTTTATGTCATTGCATAGACTTAATCCTTCATTGACACATGCACTAATAATTTGGCCATAGGTTAAGTCAGAATAATTTATATTAATCCCATCGTTTTTATTCCTCAGGGATTGCCTAACTTTCTCACTAAACAAATGAGGTAAACCATCAATAAATTTTGACTTCCAATGTACCGCATTGGGGTTTGTTAATTGGAAAACTCTTGATAAAAAAGTATCCTTATACCATCTAAAATGAGTTAAAGAAGGACACCTAAGGTTTTGAAGAAGAGTATTAAGCTTCTCCGCTATAGGAATGTTAGTTCCTACAAAGTGTTGCAAAATAGATAGACACAGTGTATAAACTGCATCTTCTTCTCCAGTCATAGCTGTGGTGGTTATAGAGGAACTACTACTTTCTTCTATCTTAATAACTTTTTTATGAGAAAGAATTTCTTTTCTCTGGGCATCATTGAGATAGTGATCCCACCAACCTCTAAGTTGGCCAACAAACCCTGTCGTTATAAACGAGGCTATAGAACTATCTGTGTTTTGATGTTGTTTACAGACAGTAGAGTACATAATCATTCTATGTATCATATCTATAATTTGCTTATCATTTAAGCCATCGATATTCCATTCATAAATGGATTTTCCTGAATAAGAAGTCTGAAAATTTTCAGTCTCTTCAAAGAGTAAATCCTGAGGAGAAGGTCTTTTGTAATAATGTTTATCTAAAGCTCTCGGGGCATAAATAGGGTTAATAGTGGGCTTGACATTATCATTAATGTCTTGGCTAGCAAACATTGTTGCTAATTGATCAATATCTTCAAAATCCATAGTCTTATCAGATTCTGATAAGTTTTCATTATTACTGATAACACTTAAACGTAATTGCTTAAGTTTTTCATCCAGAATATTAGCAAATTCATCACTATCCTTTTGAATTTTAAATCCTTCAATATTAATAGGAGGTTGTATAATAGGCGTATCATCCGTTCTTTCAATTTTAATCTCATAATCCTTTTTATTTTGGATTTGTTTTTCAAACAAATTTTTCAAATTGATAAGTTCTTGCTCAATAGAAGTCAATTGGTTTCCTAAACAGTTTAAAAAACTATTAGTATAATTTTGTGATCTAATAACCGAATTGAATTCTTGAATAGTGATAATATTATTATCAGTCTTTTTACTTTGAACAGCTAAATAAGCTGTAGCTTCAACATTTTTCCCTAAAGTTAAAGATTTTTCAGGAGGGAAAGGAGAGGTAATAATGTTACCTTCTGTGGTTAACCAAGATTTTGATTGTAAAACCATAATTTCTTTTTTCATTTTTTCTATAAAAAAATTTGTAAACCATTTTACAAAAGGAATATAATCCTGGGTTTGGTTTAAATGATTATAAAAATCTTCTTTAAACTTGGATAACTCCCATGGTTTAAAGGTTTTAAAATACCAATTTCTAAAATTAGTATATCTTTCATGTTGAAACTCATCATTGATGAGCTTTCTCCAAGCACTATTGGGTCTTAAATCCATAAAACCTAATTTTCTTGGAGATGAAAACTCATCTCAGATATGGTAGGAGATTTTCTACCCTCATTATTGGATTTTTGATAAATACCATGTGGAATTTTATTTTCACTTATGCAGATATTTTCCACAGTTTCAAACTCTTCTTTAATTCTAGAAGTAGATGCTCTACTGGGAGCAGATATAGCTGAATAAAAATCAGTTTCCTGATATCTTTCAGATAAAGTTCTAGGTATTCTAAAACTTCTTTTAGAGTTAAATTTTATCTCTACATCTCCTTCAGATGTCTGAATAATTTGATCTATGTCCATATTAAGGACAGGTTCAGGATCTATAACCTGATTTAAAGACCATGATTCTGGGAATGTTATTTCATTCCATCTAATCATTCTATTAGTAGCAACATTAGATGTTAACAAATTTGTTTGGACTAATGTTGTGGTTCCAGGGAAACTAATTTGTTTTACCCTTGGGTTTAAAGTATTTAAAACTTTATAATAAACCCTGTAACAAACAGCAATAACTTCACTGCCTTGTTTATAATTATACCCATTGGTATGAATATTTAACTGCAAAGTGTCATCTAAATTTTTGTCAGTTAAAGATAAACTTAAATTAGGAGAAACATCAAAATAAACTGGTCCGTGACAAAGACTAGTTTCAATAACAGCAGCTAAAGATTGTTTAAAATCTTTACATCTATTATCTCTAACATAAGCCATTAAGCTAGAATTTAGACCTAATAAGGTTAAAGGTTTAAAAGCAATTTGTATTAAACCTATATGAACAAAATTATGTCCTTTAAAAGGTTCTAAGTCCTTTTTAGTTAATAATTTTATAGTCTGATGATCACCAGAAACTTGAACAGTTTGTTCAAGAGTTTTGACAGCAAATCTTGCCGATATATCAAAAATCCCAAATTTATAAATTTGTTTAGAAGGAACAGACGGAATAATCCATTTGTTTAATTTTTCAGCATCCATAGGATACTCCATAAGTTCTTCATTTTTAATATTATGATTATATATATATATATGTTTGCTAATTTAGACTCACTTAAAAACATGTGGGTCTAAATTAGCAATGTACACCTTTTCACTTTGGACAATAATACCTTTCTTTCACTATTTTAAGTAAGTTTAATATAAAGGGTAATTTTCTAGTTTTATAAGTTTGGATTGTATATATGTTTTTTAAGTTGTCCTTTTTTTGATTTCCTAGGTTGTTTATTTAGGTTGCATATATTTATAATTAAGTGGGTCTAAATTAGCAAAGTGAGTGCACACTATTTAATAAAATTTACCTAACTAACCCTCAACTTCCTAGTGTAAAATAACTAAATGTCAAGATTTTTTTGTCCAGAGTGAAAAGGTGCACATTGCTAATTTAGACCCAAATGTTTTTAAGTGGGTCTAAATTAGCAATGTGCACATTTTCACTTTGGACAACAATTCCCTTCTTTCACTATTTTAAGTAAGTTTAATATAAAGGGTAATTTTGTAGTTTTATAAGTTTGGATTGTATATATGTTTTTTTAAGTTGTCCTTTTTTTGATTTCCTAGGTTGTTTATTTAGGTTGCATATATTTATAATTAAGTGGGTCTAAATTAGCAAAGTGGGTGCACACTATTTAATAAAATTTACCTAACTAACCCTCAGCTTCCTAATGTAAAATAACTAAATGCAAGGTTTTTTTGTCCAAAGTGAAAAGGTGCACATTGCTAATTTAGACCCACATGTTTTTAAGTGGGTCTAAATTAGCAAACCCCATATATATATATATATATATATATATATATAGAGTCTGGTTAATGTCCATAAGGGGTCCTTATGGACCGTCCATAAGCTTAGGCCCATTAGCGCGCTACACAGCCCATTGCTACCCTACACCATACTTTTTCTTCATACACCCCCATAAGTGAGGGAAATTTTCTCACGCACCCCCAAATTTCTCGCGCGCCCCCCATATTTCTCGTGCACCCCCCAAATTTCTCGCGCACCCCCCAAATGTCGTGCGCCCCCCAATTTTTTTTTTTGTTCCTTCCTCTCCAAATTTCTAGCCAAAACCATTTTGTTGTTGGAATGGTTTCCAGGAATTGTACTCCAGAACCATTAAGTGCATAAAATGGTTTCAGATATTTGCACTCTTAGATTTGAACAAGGTTGGGCAAGGTCACTTTACAGTCACTAGTTTGGGGCAGGCAGGCATACAACAAGCAAAATGGTTTTGCAAGTATTGACCTCTAGAAAGTGTAAAGAGAGCATTTTCTAGAAGTCACCCCAACCCACCATTCAATGCCAACAAATCAAGGGAGTTGACTGAATTTAGCAATTTAGCTTCACTTTGTCAATGCCAAACAAATGGGAATCCAGTCATTCTAAATCTAGATGCGCAAGTAAAAGGTTTTAGTTTTAGCATGTCATCATTATGTTAAATTAATTTCTTTTGACAAACTTTTTCATTTGACGGATTCTTTTGACAAACGTCATTGTTAAATTATTAATTAACGTGTACTAACAAGTAAATATCTGAAACAAATATTTGTACTCCAAAACCATTTTGTTGTTGGAATGGTTTCCAGGAGTTGTACTCCAAAATTCTCGCGCCCCCCCCCCCCCCCCCCCCAAATCATGCTAAAACCATTTTGCATTGGGAATGGTTTCAGATATTTGCACTCTAAAACCATTAAGCGCATAAAATGGTTTTGGAGTACAATGCTATAATTATGCACTTAACATTTTTTTCCCTCCCCACAGATTTCTAGCCAAAACCATTTTATGCACTTAACACTTACAATACTAGCCTGACCCTTTCCAATAATTTTCAACATGACAAAATTATGAAAGTAGTTATAATTTATGAGTTGAGTTATGACCCAAAAATAGAAAACAATCAACAATCCTTACCCAATGCACTTAATGGTTTTGGCTAGAAATCTGGGGGAGGAAAAAAAAATCATTTAAGTGCATAACTATAGCGTTGTACTCCAAAACCATTTTATGCACTTAATGGTTTTGGAGTACAACTCCTGGAAACCATTCCAATAACAAAATGGTTTTGGCTAGAAATTTGGAGAGGAAGGAACAAAAAAAAAAATTGGGGGGGTGTGTGAGAAATTTGGGGGGTGGGCGAGAAATTTGGGGGGTGCACGAGAAATATGGGGGGCGCTAGTAAGTTGGGGGCGCGCGGTTGGGGATGTGTGAGTAATATGGGGGGCGCGCGAGTAAAATGAGGGGCTCGTGAGTAAAACTGTTGTGTTTTGATTGCCTTATGGACCATCCATAAGGATTGTCCTTATGGACAATAACTTTTGCCATATATATATATATATTTAGAATGTATCAAATGAGAATGACAAAGATATATAATAAAATAATTGTTTATTTTTATTTTTTAAGTAGCCATTTAGCTTTTTGTTCTTTATCCAAAAGAAAAAAAAATTCTTTTCTTCCCTTATGCGTAGAATACAACTTATCGTTTAGGGTAGAAAAATTAAATATTGAAAAATTGCACAACCTTCGTCGCAAGGTACGGTGGTAACAACATACAATGATTTCTTCTTTCTTCAGATCAATGAAGAAACAAAAAGAAGTAGCCTTGGCATTTTTTATGCACCAATTAAGAGAAATACCAAATTTTTTCTCTTATTCTATCTACTCTATTTCTCTCTTGCCTATTTGTTACCTATCAAACGCAGAGAAGAGAATTGATCATTCAGTTTGATAATGAGTTGTCGGATGTGAAACTTAGACTTGTCAGTGACAACAATGTCATCTACGTTTTAAAGCATAACTGTGGCATACGACTTGACGATGTAGATTCATCTAAGTTGATTAATTATTTGAATTTCATTCATTAAATTACAAAAATGAATAATTTTTAAAATGAAACCAAAGTTTTTAACGAGTTTTCTTGTAATTTCATGACTTTTGGTCATTCAATATCATCTTGTTGTATGTAACGTTATTTAAAATATGTTAAACTAACATTTTTATGTATAAAAAACTAATAAATGGACCAAAATTGTGTGATTTTAAAATAAGGGGACCAATTTCGTAAGTGGGTGAAAATATGAGGACTAAAACTGTAGTAAATTAAACTTTTATTATGTTTTTATGTGAATTGAACAAATTAGCTCTCTCATAGTACATTATAGAATAAAAATAAAGTTTAATATTAGCTAAGTTGATTATATATTCATAGTACTTTAATATTAGCTAATTTTTTCAATTCACATAAAAACATAATAAAAGTTTAATATATATATATATTAAAGTTATTTGACATATAATAGATACATAAATATAATAAAATTTTTGTAAAAATAAATTTATTAATTGGGGTTTGGATTAACAATCACTTTTTATTTCAATCATATTTAATATTCATTTTCACATGACGTACATGACTACAATAGTCATAATTAATACTTACAAAATGAGAGATGTTTGTATTCTTAACATGATATATTGGTGGGTATTTTTAGGTGGTGTTTTTTTTTATGATCGACATACATGACTCTAGTCATAATTTAATTTGTTTTGATAATGTCTCTAGTCATATTTAATTCATGAAAAAGAGAAAAAATTATTTAATTTATTTAATATTCAAACTTGACTTTTATTTTAAAATTAATAATATATATTAATTTTTATAATTTCTTTAGTTAATATTCTTAATACTTAAATTTTTAAATTAAAAGTAAAATTCTTAATTTTAGATGAAATTCAAAATTAAATTATTGATTACGAGTAACCAAATTGGATCTCTAATTTGGAAAAAAAGAACTTGACATGTTTTTCTTATCTTCCAATAGAATTTGAAATTACTACCTGTCTACCCAAGATTTTTTCCCTTGAGAATTGGAAAGATAATTTTACTTCTATTCTAAATAATTGATATTTCTCATGACTGTATTGGTGCTTACTAGTTTGTGTTAGACGTATGACCTTGATCTAGAGGGGTGAGAATATAATTGATTTAAAACTTCACAGTTTAATTAATGGGAATTTTGTACCCAAAAAAAAATAAAAAAATTAATGGTGAAATTTTATTTGGATGGACTCATGTTTATCTTGAACTCTATCGAGAGAATTGTAAGCGTTTAAACCGTTTTTCAAAACTCATTTTGAAACTGTAGACTAATATACAAATTTTTTTTTTTTCGTAAAGACTAATATACAAATTTTAACTCAATACAATTCAAATTAATCTGAGAAGATTAATTTGATTCAATCAAGTTAATTAAAAATCAATAAATTTATTGAAAAAGTTGATTAATCTAATATCGCACAATTTACCCGTTACCAACAAAACACAAAACTAGAAAAATTGTGTTTGCGTTTGTTTTAGCTTTAAATAAAGTGATTTTTTCTGTATTTTTAAAAATGATTTTTGTGATAACTTCATAATAAATAGTAAAAGTTATTTAAATTTCATCTTTTTAATAATTGAAAGAGTAATTTTGATATTCAATAACTTAAATATTCATGTTAGAGATTTTAACTTAATAAAAATCATAATTTTTTTAAAATGTCTAAAAAATGATTTTTAAGAGAAAATAAAAAAATAAAAAAATGATTTTTTATGAAAAACAATTTGAAATAGCTTTTTTTTTAGAAATTTTTTTGAAATTTTATTATCCAAAAAAATTTGTAACAAAATGATAAAATACTTAAAATGACGTTTTAAGATAAATTATTCAAAGCAATTTTTTCATTTGAACCGTTTATAAAAAAGTTATTTGTTAAAAAACTTTTAACACAAAAATAATACACTGTAAGAATCCATTTTCAAAAAAAGCTAGAACAAACGCACCCTTGTTCAAGCAGTTCCCCAATCTCCAAAGAGAGATTGAGATTATATGTTGATTTTGCAAAAACTCTGAGAAAAAGATTAATACAATTCAAACCAATGAATAAGATTTATCCATCTTCAATATTCTATGACTGCAAAATGTTCCTTCTTCCTTTGACCCGTGAGTCTCCAAGAACCAATGCCCAAGCTATTTCAATGATCCTCCAATATGCTACTCTTTTGCCATAAATTTTCTTCAAACAAAGCTATGCACTCATTGAATCTATCACTATCTTAGTAAATGGTTGCAAAGAATTTTGAGATTGAAGATGAAAAGAATTCGTATGTTTTTTATTTTTTGTATTGAATAAAGGTGCATGAAGGCCTTTATATAGAGATAAGAAAATATGGGAGGGTTGGGAAAAAAAATTATAACATAAATTTTACCCTGCTTTTAAGTTTCATTGAAAAACTATCAGGACGATCCGAATCATAGAAGCTATGCGCCAAATCATATTTGTTCCTGATTTACAAAAATAGAATTTGGGCATGTTACATGAGTTAGGAGTACTTAAGGTGAACAAGGAAGGATCACACTTGTAGGACACAAATCCAAAGTTATCCGGTGTCATTGAGCGTTGATAACTGCAAAGTTAGGTGAATCTATGTATGTTTTGTATAAGTGTATTTAACTTTACACTATCATAAATTTGTACTACCTCTTGTCTAAAATTTCATATTATATTACACTGTTTGACAGGTTTGCGATGGCTATTTATTTACCTTACACATTCTTTGCGATTTTGATATACTGGCAATACTATCAAATTGTATTTGTGAATAATTGTTTTCTTCATGCCTCTAGAAATTGGAGAGAAGTTGGCGTCTGCAGGATATGCTGTGTTCGGGATGGACTACGAAGGACATGGACGCTCTGCAGGTGTTCGTTGTTACATAACCAAATTCGACAACGTTGTTAATGACTGTTCCAGCTTTTACAAGTCAATTTGTGGTAATGACATAGTAATTTCTTGTTCTTGCCTTTATATTCAACAATATCAGTGTTGAATTCAAACACTTAGGAACATGTTTATGCTGAGTTGCTGACTTATTTGGGTATTTTAGAGCTCCAAGAGTACAAGGGAAAGGCCAAATTCTTATATGGAGAATCAATGGGGGGAGCAGTGTCTCTACTGTTGCATAAAAAGGACCCTTCATTTTGGGATGGTGCTGTTTTGGTGGCACCAATGTGTAAGATATCAGAGAAGGTGAAACCACATCCTGTTTTGGTTAGCCTATTGTCAGGATTGGAAGAAATTTTTCCCAAGTGGAAAATTGTTCCTACAAAGGATGTCATCAATTCAGCCTTCAAAGATCATACCAAACGGGAAACGGTGAGGCTTAATTCTCTTTTATTTCTATAGTTGAGGTTTGATGTTTTTGCTCTGCTACTTAATTATGTGTGTTTTTTTACTACGACGACGGCAACAACGATGATGATGATTGTAGATAAGGAAAAACAAGTTGATATATCAGGACAAGCCAAGGCTAAAAACAGCATTGGAACTGCTAAGAACTAGTTTGAGTGTTGAAACCAGCTTACACCAGGTGAATAGCAAACTTGATTTTTGAATCTTATTTGTGATTAATCAAATTACCTTTTTTTGGGTCTCAAAATGTGAATTTTGAGCAGGTGACACTCCCTTTCTTAGTATTACATGGAGAGGAAGATACAGTGACAGACCCGGAAGTAAGCAAGGCATTATATGACAAAGCTAGTAGTGTAGACAAGACCATGAAATTGTATCCTGGAATGTGGCACGGATTAACATCTGGGGAGCCTGATGAGAATATCGAACTTGTTTTCGGAGATATCATAAGTTGGCTTGACGAAAGAGCTACTAGCAAGGCACGTATTGAGTCTTTTCTACCAATTCCAACTTACAAGCACAGTAATCTTCACGAGTTTCAAGAAGGTCGCCCTCGCGCATCACTGTAGAGTTATAAACACACTGATGGGCATTCTGAACTATGGTCATGTTACACATACAAAGTATTGTGTTATACCGTGGCCACCATCAGTATTCCCTCAGTACATAACGTATAATGGGGTCCAAATTGTTTCAAAAACAAAAACATAATATTACAGGTTTCAAAATCAAATGCTTCACTAAATTTTCCATGGCATGCGTAAATTTTTAGAGTAGGCAGTATCTATGGAACACAGAATTACAATAGATTCATGTGGGAGAGGTATTTATAATACAGAAACAGATTATATTACTACCAGTACTACCAGATTAATCTAGGAATAAGAAATCTTAAAACTAGGACCCCTAATTATTGACAAAATGGAAATTAAAGAGATAATGCAAGACCCTCTGAGACTAAACTCAGACAATGATATTAGACCAAAGAGCAGTTCCCAGAAACATAGAGATGATCCCCCTTTGACCCGAATTAGTTTTTATGATTGACCACTAATGAGGGAAAAAAATTAAAATGTGCCTTTATCATTGGTATTATTAATCTCCTTAATTTAGTCATATGCATGAAATGAGAGCCTAGAAAACCAGAGATCAAATTGCAAACAAGAGGTTGTAATTTATGAAGTTGGAGCAAAATAAAATAAGGTAAAATGTTGAAATAGCTATAACTGTAGTCACTTGTACATCACAGTACCCAATTACACCCAAAAAATATAGAAATAGAATTATATAGATTGTAGGAAATTGATAAAGGAAATCATGGCTGGCTATGGCTATCAATCAGGGAGAAGAAACAACAAAAGGGGCATTTCATATGCTGCTGTGACTAACAGTAAACACCTAAGTGCTGTTATCCTCAGACTACATCTTTTCCCTTCCTCACTCTAAGGTACACATAACATAAACATAGCACATTCAAGAATTAGGCCACAGATCCACCTTCCTTATGGTCACCAAAAATACGTTGTCGGAAGTCAGAAACCATTAGTGGGAGACCCTTGTGAAGGTCCACCTTGGGTTCCCAGCCAAGCTGCTCCTTTGCCTTAGTAATATCAGGCTTTCTCTTGTGTGGGTCATCCTCTGTATTTGGCCTGTACTCTATTTTTGCATCTGGGTCGATTGTTTCTTGGACCACCTACACCAAACGTACATATATTATGATGCATTCAATAATAAGGTTTATCTGATGTAAGACTTAAGTTACTGCATCCACCGACAGAAAATAAAGAACTAGTCCAAAAACTAACATTCTTCATTCACATCATCATTATAAGAAAATTAGTAATAAAAAATAAGGGAAATGCTCATTTGTACGGAGAAGTGAATGACGAATTGCAAGAATTCATCCCAGCCATTCATTTATACTACAACCCACCCATGATTTGTGTAAAAGTGGCAGTTAACAGTTTTACCTTTTTTTTTCAAATAGTTTACAGTGCAATTCTTACTTTTCTTGTGCAAATGTTTCGTAATATTTAGCATTGCCCAAAAAATAATGATGGTAGGAAACAGTAATGCAACCAAAGAATAGGACCAACTGACCAAGGAACTCTAGTTTTAGGGAACTAAGAATAGATATGAAGAAACTAGTATTTCACTATTTCATATCAAGTATGATGATGTATTATGTGTCTTTGATTTTACCTAAAATTGAGTTGAATGTAAAATGATTTATATTTGAATACTTTTTATGTTAAAATGGATTGAATGATAAATTCAAGGCTTAAAATATATCCTAGAGGCATACTCTCCAAATTCAAGTTTCAAATTAGAAAAAATCTGGACCGGAGGAGGTAAAATCAATTCTACTTAAGAACATTCAAACATGTCAAAATCAAATTATATCTCTAGAATAATTTTGACTCCTAAAGTATATCATATGGTTAATGAATAAAGCTTCATTTAACTTAGTTGGATGAACATGGCTTCTGGATTTATCAGTGTAATGCAAATGATTATGCTAATATCAATGATACCATATTGTTTCCTTCCTAATATTTACCTTGGCAAGTTCAAGCATGGTAAATTCACCGGGATTTCCAAGGTTGAATGGTCCCACATGTTCTCCTTCCATAAGGCGCATTAGACCCTCCACCTGTGCCATAAAAATCACATTGATGAGCAAACAGCAGCATCTTGAGAAAGATTCTAAATTCAACAACATAGCAGCAATCAAAATACATAGACCATAATCTAATTAATATTCACAATGGGATTTAATATTCACAGGACACGTGTTATTCATCAAATTCATGCATACATCTTGTACACGAGGCAGCCACTTTGATTTATTCTTGCTACATTTTCAATTGTTGTTGTCAGAGATGAGCTTTTACAATACAACTATTTAATTGTGCAAATTGCCATTATAAGAACTGGCCCACTGGGGCCTTTAAACAAGCCTTTAGTCACGTGCAAATGGTTCTTAAGTAAAATGTGCCTATTGGCAATGGACACATCATTTAAATACCAATACAAATTTCATTTATTAGTTATTACTTACAAAAGAAAATACTAGTATTAGCAGAAAACCAGGAACTTTTACAGTTAAATGTGCAGCATGCACATGCGAAGAAGATGTTAAAAATTTCAACATAAAAAATACTAGCTCAATTCTATGGTACAAGTCTTGCATTATGTACAAGTTTTTTTTTGACAGAACATTATGTAAAAGTTATTTTCCACCATTTGATCAATAAATTCTACTATGAGATTATTGAGATATGATTAGTCTTATTGATTTAATGCTCATACTTGTACATAGTGCAAGACTATTTTACTATGCACATTAGACAGAGCAAAAAAAAATAAAGCCACTAGTAATCCAAATTCAAACATGGGGAAAAAGAAGACTTAAAAGCTATTATTTACATAGTAAAAATAAAGGTTGAAAAACATTGTAATTTTGAGATGATGGTGGCATTGTAATTTTGTTGAAGTTATGAGATCATGGTGGCATTGTAATTTTGTTGAAGTTATAAGGTGTAGTTTTTGCCAAATCACAAGCAACCCTGGCATACGCTATGTGTATATTTGGTTTTACGGAGACAAAAATTGATTTTGAAAAATTGATTGTAATTAAAAATAAGTCACATATAAAATTATTTATGTTTGGATACATTCATAAAAAAATAGGTTCAACAAACTAAATGAATTGTAGAAGCAAAAACTTCAAATTCTAGCTTCATACTATAACTAATTATAGAGGCAAAATCAATTTTACTTCATAACATCTAAAATGTCAAAATCAATGTTACCTAGAATCAATTTTATCTACTCCAAACATAAAACCAAACCTACACTAATATTAATATCAAAAGCTTTTTAATTGAATTCCATAAACAAAGACCAAGCCAGATGCTTACCAAGTCAGAGACGTACTGGAAACTTCTTGTCTGCTTCCCATCCCCATAAACTGTCAAAGGCTCCTTCCTCAGCGCCTGCATGTAGGACAACGATTAGAAACAACTATTACAAATAAATATATCAAATAATGCAAACAACTTGTAATTGAAATTGAAATGGAACTAAAGCACTTGTAAAAAATTATAAGAAAGGATGTGTACCTGAGCAACGAAGTTACTAACGACACGTCCATCATCTAAGCACATTCTGGGCCCGTATGTATTAAAGATCCTAGCAATTCTAACCTGCAAAAAACATATATTTCACAATAATAAGATAACAGTAACACAAATTAACAACCGAGTCTATGCTCAATATCACGATAGATATGTCAGAATCACGGTGACTCACTATGATTTTAGCATATCCACTGTGATACCAAACCAATCAAATTAGTTAGCAATGAAAATAGTATAGGACAGTGAAAATGACCTCTACACCGGCCCCTCTGTGGTAGTCCATAGTCAATGTCTCAGCTGTACGTTTTCCCTCATCATAGCAGCTTCTAACACCTGTCTCATTTCACAACAATTTCTTTATTATTACCCCATAAAAATCAAAATTTACCCAACACAACACAAAACTACATAAAGACAAGGAGTCAAGGACAAATCACTCTCTTTGTGACCAAATTACCCTCCTTTAACCAGAAACAAACCCAAAAATCACAACACAATCATGGTATAGTGTTGCAACCACCAAAGAGTGATTTTCACGTTTATGCAACGTGCCCCATCAACAATAATCTAGACCGTTGATTTAGTGGACCCGCAAATCACGGTTACCACGACAACACCCTCAAATTCATACAAATACGGTCCTCTTGCCACGTTCCACGTATCTAATTAGTTAACCAAAAAAAAATTCCTAGAATGGAAAATAATAAAAACTAGTTTTTGACAATTGAAAACGAAAACAAACAACACATGCAAGTTCCTAATTGATTCATACTTTATACCCTGAAATAGAATCCAAATTCAAATCCACATCCAAACAAATCCACCCATTTTCTATTTCAATTGAATTAAGAATTAATTTAAAGAAAAAATTTCACTTACCAATTGGATTAACGTTTCCCCAATAAGTCTCCTTCTGAGGATGCTGTAAAGGATCACCATAAACCTCACTTGTACTTGTTAGCAAGAATCTAGCTCCAACTCTCTTAGCCAATCCAAGCATGTTCAATGTTCCCACCACATTGGTCTTGTAAACATTCAGTTAAGGGGAAAAAAAAAAACTCAAAAAATAATTAGTACTAATTTCAATGCATAATTACAAAATTAAGTCTATGTTTGACGGTGAGTATATCAGAATCACGATGATACAGAGTCTAAAAGCTAGAGTCGGTAGCTTCTGCAAAACCACGGTGAGTCGTGATTCACATACTAACGTTGATATCAAACATACACAAAAATTAAAATTAATAATGAAATGATGAAAAAGGATATAATAGTCTTGACAGGGTTGAATTTGTAATGAACAGGTGAAGCAGGACAAGCAAGATGATAGATCTGATCAACTTCAAGCAAAAGAGGCTCAACGACGTCGTGTCGTATAAGCTCAAATCGAGGGTTACCAAAATGATGCATAACGTTTTCTTTTCTTCCAGTGAAGAAATTATCAACAACAATTACGCTATCACCTCTCGCAATTAACCGATCCACTAGGTGAGACCCAACGAAACCGGCTCCTCCGGTAACAACGATCCGAAGTCCTTTTCGTTTGATTCCTAACGGAATCTTCCCGAACGAATGAACAACCGCGGCGGCGCGCTGATGGTACGGTGTGGTTTTTGGTTCATTCTCGAAGTATGAGATCGGATGAGAATCGTAATGAACGGTTGAGAATGAGGATGATGATGATTTGGTTGAAGTTGATGGTGCGAGTGTGAAGAATAACGTTGCTATGACGATTCCGATCAACACGAAAACGAGTCGTTGTTCACGAAGCATGTAACGAATCGGACGAATTGCTGAGAGCCATGGTTTGTTTGGTTTCGGTGAGTATTCGTCGTTCACTTGTTGTGCTTCGTGTCCTCTGAAAGTCAATTCTGAACTCATTTTCACGTTTTTCTTCTTCCAATCTGTGATAGGAAGAAGAAGAGAGATTGTTTGGGTTTTGTGAAGTGAAATGGAAACTAGAAATTGAGTGAGTTGCGAGTTTAGGAGTCGCCGGAACTCAGCTCCGGCACGGTGGTGATAGAATTACAAAGTGGTTGAAATGTTGTTAAGTTGAAGATCCGATGGTGAGTTTTTTGGGTATTTAAAGTGAAAGATTGAAAAGAAGGGGTTTATATGGAAAGACGATAATACCCTCGAATGACTTTCAAAAGTGAATAGCTGCCATTGGGTGTAAGGTCAAGATGGTGGGTGAGATTGAACTTTGGGGTTTGCTAATTTTGATTAAAAAATTGGTAATTGAATTTTTGAGAATTTTTTAGAATAAATGGGAACTATAGGGGTATTTACATTTAAAGATGATTTTAATAGGGGATGGTCAGTTTTTATTTATTAGATTTTTAACTTTAATAGACATCTATAGCTTTGACCAACTATTTCAATTAATCATTGTAACTAGTCGCCGACCCGTGCGATGCACGGGTTTGGCGGAACGACATATGTATGTCAATCATGGTTGTTGTCAATAATGGTTGTTACATTAGATTAGGGGTATGATATAAGGTAATTATAGAAATGTTTGTTGTGAGTTCAAAGACAAAATCATACATAGGGATTAACCAAATCAAATCAATGAACACAATCTCTATTCAACTAACGTTGGCCCGTGCGTTCCACGGGTTTTGTGGAACGCCATAACAAAGCGAATCAAGTGAAGCATCACACCAAATTTTATAGTGGAGCTTTCAAGACCCGTGACATGTATAAGATTTAATTTTTGCCTTAAGAGTTTACTTAATATAATCATTGATAATAGGATAATACAATACAAAAGTGAACCACTCTATTGTTGGATGGTTTAGTCACGTCGAATTTTATAGTTGAGACTTCAAAGACCCGTGACATGTATAAAATTTAATTTTACCCTTTTTTGTGTGCAATTAATATGGTTCACAAAGGACAACTATCAATGGATTAAAAAGAAAACTTCATGAAGACAACAAACAAAATAGTTGACTCCAAGGACCAAATCAAGTTAAGATAATTACATAAATTGGAACTAATCATGCGCCATAAAGTAATGTTGGCGCATAAAGAAAAATAATATCGGATAATGTCAATTATTTGATCCAAGAATAACAAATGATTTTGATATAGGAATAAGCAAAGTAGATGAACTAACCCCACAATCAAGACCATTTTTATCCAATAAATGTCTCTTGCGAGGATTGGAGATAGGATACTTAACCTCCTCACCCCATATATACTTCAAGCATCTCTATTAAACTCATAGCTTTAGCGATTATCTTAAAAATTCATAACATGTTATTAAATCATAGTTTTTAAGTGCTAGGTAAAAGTGGATAATTTTTTCGAGATTTCAAGCACCTAAAAAGCGAATCAAGTGAAGCATCACGCCAAAATTTTATAGTGGAGCTTTCAAGATCCGTAATATGTATAAAATTTAATTTATACCTAAGAGCATAGTTAATTTAATTTTCTCATGTTTAGGTGTGCATCTCAAACAATATAAATTAAGCTGGTCAATTTTTCTCATTAGTAGTATGTTAAAATGATGAAATTAAAAATCATTCATATAAGGATCAAATCAAGTTAAGATAACTACATAAATTGGAACTAATCATGCGCCATAAAGTAGCGTTGGCGCATATAGAAAAATAATATCGGATAATGTCAATGCTTGGATCAAAATATGAACAAATGATTTTGATCGAGGAAGAGACAAAGGAAATGAACCAACCCCCACAATCAAAACTACTCCTATGCAATAAATGTCTCTTGGGAGGATTAGAGATAGGATACTTGACATAATGCGCAAAAATATAAAAACTTTCTGTAAGTGGCGTGCAGAAATTACAAACCTATTTATAAGTAGCGTGTAAAAGTTAGTTAAATTCGAAACATTAGAGTTTAATTAAGAGTTCAATAACCCGTTACAAATATTTTTTTAGAAGAGTTATTAGATGCTATAGAAAGGTCTACGATACATCCCTATAGATCCAAAGTAGACATTCTCAGTTCAAGAGAAGTATATAACATAGAAGGATACATGCTTAGAGTATTAAGCGCCATAATAAAGCGGATCAAGTGAAGCATCACACCGGATTTTACAGTGGAGCCTTCAAGACCCGTTATATGTATACAATTTAATTTTTGCCTAACAACACACTTAATTTAATTTTCTCATGTTTAGATGTGCATCTCAAATAATATAAACTAAGTTGGTCAAATTTTTTCATGAGTAACACGTTAAGATGATGAAATTAAAAATCAATCATATAATCATTGATAATATGATCAAGAAGTACATTGCATACTATTGTTGGATAGCTCAGTCACATCAAATTTTATAGTAGAACCTTCAAAGACCCGTGACATGTATAAAAATTTAATTTTTATCCTTTTTTCTTGCGCAATTAATATGATTCTAAAGGAACGCGTTAAGATGATGAAATTAAAAATCATTCATATAATTATTGATAATAGGATCAAGAAGTACATTGCATACTATTGTTGGATAACTCAGTCACATCAAATTTTATAGTGGAACCTTCAAAGACCCGTGACATGTAAGCGGATCAAGTGAAGCATCACACCAAATTTTACAGTGGAGCCTTCAAGACTCGTTATATGTATACAATTTAATTTTTGCCTAACAGCACACTTAATTTTCTCATGTTTAGGTGTGCATTTCAAATAATATAAACTAAGTTGATCAAATTTTCTCATAAGTAACACGTTAAGATGATGAAATTAAAAATCATTCATATAATCATTGATAATAGGATCAAGAAGTACATTGCATACTATTGTTGGACAGCTCAGTTACATGAAATTTTATAGTAGAACCTTCAAAGACCCGTGACATGTATAAAAATTTAATTTTTACATTTTTTTCTTGCGCAATTAATATGATTCTAAAGGAACACATTAAGATAATGAAATTAAAAATCATTCATATAATCATTGATAATAGGATCAAGAAGTACATTGCATACTATTGTTGGATAGCTCAGTCACATCAAATTTTATAGTGGAACCTTCAAAGACCGGTGACATGTATAAAAATTTAAGTTTTACCCTTTTTTCTTGCGCAATTAATATGATATGCCCACTTTTGTTGTAAAAATGCAACAAAAAACAATTAGGGTTTTAATTTTTTTGTTAGGGGTAAAACTGTAAATTACAAATCTATTTATAAGTAGCGCGTAAAAGTTAGTTAAATTCGAAACATTAGCATTTAATTAAAAGTTCAATCACCCGTTACAAATCTCTCTGCAGACCCATCAATTTTATTAAGTTAGTACACTTGTACACCGTAAAATTGACCATGTTATAGTGGTAAATTGGTAATTGAACACTCTTAATTTAATAGATTCTTTTAAGTTGCGAGGTAGAAGAGATTTATGGTGGTTAAAAACCTATCATATTAGAGCTATATGCTCACTTTTGTTGTAAAAATGCAACAAAAACAATTAGGGTTTTAATTTTTTTTGTTAGGGGTAAAATTGTAATATTCAAAAATATTGGGACAGAACTGCAATTTTCAAAAAAATAGAAGTAAATTTGAAATTTTTTAAAAAATTAGGAGTCAAAATGCAATTTATAAAAGTACATGGGTCAAAATGGAAATAATGAAAGTGTGGGGGTGCAATTGTAAATATATAAGGTATATGGGCGAAACTGTAATTTTGTAGTATGATGCTGACGTGGCTGGAGTGAGATGTGGTAGAAGGTGGTTGGGCTAAAAGTGACGTGGCGGATGACGTGGGCGTTGAGGTGTAAAAGGTGACGTGGCGAGATGGTACACGTGGCGGACAATGAATGGATGTCATGGATTAGATGATATCATGATGACATCATCAATGATGCATGGTAGTAGGGTTTTTGAAAGAGCATTAGGAACCCTAATGAACCTTTAGTATAGTATAAAGATTATAAAAAAGAATGATTTGTTTTTTTAGGAAATCCATATGTTATTTAATTTTTTTTTGTTGACCAAAGATTTTAAATTTTTCCTATATATCAATTCCAATTTTTCAGTTTAAAGAATTAGGTAATTTTCTATAAATGTTATTTATTTATTTTCTTGTTGACCAAGAATTTTTAATTTTCTATAAATCAATTCCAATTTTTCAGTTCAAAGAATCGGGTGATTTTCTATAACTGCAGTAAATTAATATTAGGTTTAATTATAATTTTGGTCCTCTTATTTTTACTCATTCACAAAATCGGTCCTATTATTTTAAAATCACCTAGTTTTGGTCCTTTGGTTAGATTTTTATACTTAAAAATAATAATTTAATATATTTTAAATGATATGACATACGATTTGATGAAATATATTACTCTAGGTGGATTAATTATTTATATTTCATAAATTAAATTACATAAATGAATAATTTATGAAATTGAAATAGAAATTTTTAATGAATTTTCTTGTAATTTCATGATTTTTTATTATTTAATATCACCAGGTTATATCTTATACTATCATTTAAAAGTATGTTAAATCGCCATTTTTTATTACAAAAATCTAAGGATTAAAACTGAGTGATTTTAAAATAGGAGGACCAATTTTGTGAGTGAGTAAAGATATATAGCTAGTAAAACTATAATTAAGCCTCGATATTAATTACTCTCTCCGTCCCATTTTTAATGACATTTTTTTGACTTAGTGTACTATTCATTTGACCTGCTTTGACCTTGTTTTTCTACTAATATATACATGCAAATATTAGCATATGAGATGTTGTTTGATTTGTCTCGACGAGTACTTTCAAAATATACCATTTTTATAATTTTTAATAATAGATAATTAAAGATATTAACGATTAAAGTTGTGCATTGGCAAACGTGTCAGTGGTAAAACAAGTCATTTATTTTGGAACAGAGGGAGTATTAAAGAAAATGATTGCAATTGGAACTTTTCAACAGCATTTTCATTTTTTTTAAGTAACTTAGTGAGTAAAATTTCACTATTTTTGGTGAGTGGAAGTATCAAGTTCGAACTTCGGTCTCGACATATTATATGCAATGTATCTACCCACTAAACTATGCTCACAAGGACCGGCATTTCCATTTTTAATATAAGAGAAGAGAGAAATTATATTATTATTATTATTTGAAAATACAAATTACCCTTGACTAAATTTAGTTGATTGTTCAAAATAAAAGTAAAAAATTCAATTATTAATTTTTGTTTATTTAATTAATCCAAATAATTATATTTTAAATTTAATGATATTTATTTTTTAGGTTGACATAATGAAATTATTAATATAAATGTAATTATACTATTATTATTATTATATCTTAATTATATAATTTTTAAAACTCAAAATAAAAAATTATAAAAATTTTAACTCACAATGAATGGGTGCAAGTTATTGTCCATAAACATTTTATTTATGGACCGTCCATAAATCATTTTGAGCCTTCAGATCACAATTCCACGTGTAACCATCTCGCGCGATCTCAGCTAACAGAATTTTCACACTCCATCTCGCGCGATTCATTGTTCAACGATCTCTGTCGTCGTGATCATCATCACCGTCACCGATTTCCTCATTCACCGTGATCATCATCACCGTCACCGATCATCAACACCGTCACCGATTCCATCGCCGTCGCCGGAAATTGCAGCTAATATCATCACGTTCGTGTTCAAGGTTGAAGCCACATTCGTTTTGAAGCTACAGTCGTTTAGGTAATGCATGAATTCTTCAATTGTTAGGTTTTGTGTTGATTTTGTATTGTATAGTGATTTTTGATTTCAGTGATTTTTCTGTTGTATAGTAATTTTGATTTTCAATGATTTTTAATTTGTGTTGATTAAGTATGTATAATAAAATTTGATTACTGTATACTGATTTTTTGATTAACCATGTTTATTGAGTTATTAATCATGTATACTTCGTATGCAATTTACCTCTGCTCAAAACTATTCATTACAAATATCTGAAATTAACCATAGTAGTATTCCTGGAAACCATTTTGTCCAAGGAATGGTTTCAATGAAATACTTAGGTTTCTTGGAAAGTGATATAAATTTATATCATCTAAGCCAGAAAGTTTATAGTTGTTAGGATCTTCAACTTCATTAAGCCAATCATATTTCTCCATGAAAACATTGGACAAAGACTTTGGTGGATAATCATCAATAGCATCCTCCCAAACATTATCACATCCATTAACATCTTTCATCACTTCCAACAAACAACTATTGCATTTAAATCTAGCACCAAAACTTATCATAAAAACTCTATCACCTTTTTTAAGTCTCTTTTTTGCTCCCGTGTATCCTAAAACATACCATAAACTACTAGCAGAAGTGTTGGCAAAACGATGAAGTGTCGTTCTTGCTGGTTGAAGATCATATTCAGATAGATCTAAACTCATTCCAACTCCATCTATCACTGCTTTTCCAATTTGGACTAAGAGTCTTTGATGTGACCAAAAGTGCTAATTTGTTCTGTTGTGATTTGAAAATGTTTTGAACAATGTCTAATGAAATAAGGCTAGCAATTCCACAATGTTTTGGTACAAGGCATGGTTTCAGAGAGTTTTCCATTAAAACCATTTGATGATGATGATGGTTTTATTTTTAAATAGGGATATTTTGCTGGTTTAATTTTAAACACAACATGCATTTCAGGATATTTGGCTTAATTCATTTTTTCGATTAACCATGTATTCTGCTTATTTTAAGTTTCTAATATTGTATACTAAATTGTGACTATTGATGTATACTGAATTTCATATGCCCGCTATAATATTGTTTTGGAGTCTATATAATGATTGTAATTTTAGATGGTTTGTTTGCCTTTTGTAATGTTTTTCTTGTCTGATTTGTATTTTTAGATGGGCTCTGCTACATAGCAGTAGTATTTATGTGGTTAAGGCGATAGATATGTCTGTTGTAATGTTTAGAATAGAATAATTTACAGGAATTTTTCTAATATTGTGTGATTTATTTGTCAGTACTGTCTGAAACCATTTTGCATAAGGAATGGTTGCATACAGTTGTTCACCAACACCATTTGATGCTGATAATGGTTTTATTCTTTTTATAGGGATTGTTTATGTCTTTAATGGATTCGACATCGACTCTATCACTCATTCATGGTGGTAGCTCAGAAACAAATGCTGATAGGTCTCAATGCTACTGCCCTACGAATAAGGAATCATGGGAGTCTTTAGGATTTGCAACTGTTGAAGAGGTTGAAAAGTTTTATGGTAATTATGCATATAACATCGGATTTTCCATTAGGACTCAGTTGAGGTCAAAGGCCAATTCACTGGGCCAAAAATCAGACAGGGTACATTATGTCCGTTTTGTTTGTAACAAAGAAGGTTTCAAAAGGGGAAGCTTGCTTAACCCTAAGAATAGGTCAAGATCAGATAGTCCGGTTGTTATTGAGTTTGAGAAAGTGAAAGAGAAACCTGAGGAAAGGGTTGGTTGTAAAGCTGGAATATCCTTGAAGTGGGATGAAGCTTTGAGTGTTTACAAGATATACAGGTGGGATGTGGATCATTGTCATGCGTTACATAAACTAGAACATTCGCGCTACTTGAGAGCATTTAGAGAAGTCAATGAAGTGCAAGGACAGCTAGCTGTAATCAATTCCAAAGCTGGAATGTCGATGAGAACTTCTTATGAAGTCATGGGTCAGGGAGTTGGAGGCACAGATAATCTCCCTTTTCGATTTTCGGATTTAAAGAATTATTTGATGACAGTTCGTCAGAAAGAGATGGTTGTTGGTGAAGCAACTGTGATCCAGGAATTCTTTAGAAACGAAGCTCTTTCGAAACCTTCGTTTTATTATGATATTCAAGTTGATGCTCAAGAAGACATAGCTAGTATTTTCTGGGCTGATGGAATCATGCAAAATGATTATTCGCTATTTGGCGATGTTATTAGTTTTGACACGACTTACCGAACAAACAATCAATATCGTCCATTAGGTTAGTATTTTGAGCTTTTTCTTATGTTTATCTGGTTTTTGTGCTGCTGATTAGTCGTAGTATTTATGTGGTTAGGGTGATAGTTATCTCTACAAGGAAATTGTTAATACTGTTTTATTACTTTTTTAATACTGTCTGAAACCATGTTACATATGAAATGGTTTCACTCATTCTTTCAGCAAAACCATTTGATGATGATAATGGTTTTCTTTAACCCAGCTTAAAAAATATCAAGTCCAAGTGTAGTTAATACTGCTTAAAAATATAATTAGTAGTATATCATAGGTAGTCATTTGTTTATGCTTCAGTATCATATTTTGAGCTTTTCTCAGGGTTCCAATCTATGTCTTGTTTTTGTGCTGATTAACTGTAGTTTTTATGTGGTTATGGTGATGGTTATGGTTACAAGATTTTGTTAATACTGTCTGGAAAACCATATTGCACATGGAATGGTTTCACTGAGTTGTTCACCAAAACCATTTGAGAATGATAATGGTTTTTCTTTGTTACAGGTTAATAAATGTTAATTATAAATGTAGTTGGTACTGTTAGATGATGATCTTAATATTTATGTGACTTTGTTTATGCAATCAGCATGCTACCTAGTTGATCTGGATTTCTTAATAATGTTAATACTGTTTGATTAATATGTGAGTACTGTCAGAACCATTTTGCACAAGGAATGGTTTCAGTCAGTTCTGCAGCTAAACCACTTCATACTGATAATAGTTTTATCGCTTTACATTGCAGCTGCCTTTCTTGGTTTTGACAATCATCGAAAGAGTGTCTTATTTGGTGCTGCATTACTGTATGATGAGACGGCAACCACATTTGATTGGTTGTTTACAACATTTTTGAAATGTATGTCCAATAAGAAACCACAAACAATATACACCGACCAGGCTGCTGCGTTGTTGAAGTCTGTTCCGAATATATTCAAAGGTGTTTTTCATGGGATTTGCTCATGGCATATGGCAGAGAATGCAAAGAAAAACCTTGGCTCTCGTGCAAACAGTGCTTTTTTTGATGAATTTAATAACTTGGTTTCAAATGTAGAAAATGAATTAGAATTTGACTACAATTGGGATCAGATGATGAAAAATTGCTTTGATGGAAGACCTACTTCAGACTTTAGGTGGCTTGTCCAAACTCACAAAATTCGTATGCATTGGTCTTCTGCTTGGGTCAAGTCAAATTTTACAGCTGGTCTTAAAACAACTCAGTTGAGCGAGTCTTTCAATGCTTTTCTTCGTCGTTTTTTGCAGCCAGACCATTCACTTGTTCGTTTCTTTAGTCATTTCAACATTATGGTTCAGAGAATGAGGGATAACCACACTGAGTTGGACTTCAAGGCTGCAAACACTAAAACCAAAAATAATTATCCTAACAGTCAGCTGATGCGGTCCGTTGTTAACAAGTACACACCAGCTTCCTTTGCATTTATTCATAGGCAGTATGACTTTTCATTCAAATATTATTATGAAGAGGACACAACCAAAGGGTCTGACTTGAATAGGGTTTTCAATGTTTTCACAATTGAAAAGTTTCATGATCCTGATGAAGTAGACGATGCTAAGTATGATGATGTTGATAATGATGGGGGCTCAAATGCTGATGTTATGGATGAAGAACTTGAAGATCATGATCGACTTGATGAAAGGGTTGTCACAGTTGATGTTAGGAGCAAAAGTTTTAGCTGCACATGTCGTATGTTTGAGAACAGGGGCTTTTTATGTCGACATGTTTTCAAAATTTTGGAGTTCCTAGGTGGTTCTGTTCAATATCATTCCTTGAAGACAATTCCTGCACAATATGTTTTGAAGCGTTGGACTAGAGATGTGCGCCCGTCTGCAGATAAGCTGAAATCTATCATCAGTGCTACGACTGAAGACACAACTCAAGCACAAAGATATCAACAAATTTGTGTTGTTACAGTTCAGCTTTGTACACGTGTTTGTGCAGATCCGGAGGCTTCTCAAATCTTTCTTGATGGTATTCTTGAAGCTGGGAAAAAGGCAGAGGAGTTGCTTCTTTCTAAAGGTATTCGTACTAACCCTACTTCAGTGACGTCATCTAAGTCGTCAATAGTTACTGCTGCTGGTGAAGTATCTTCTGGGGTGAAGTCTACTGCACCAAAGTTCAAAGAAAGAATAAATCCAAATAGGTCAAAGAAGCGAATGAAATGTGATTATGAAAAAGCTAGGGAAAGGCAGAAATTCCGCCTAGAACGGAAGAAAAAACAGAGAGATGATCATGAGGCTTTAAAAACAAAAGCTGGAGAAGGGCTATGAACAAATGATTTCAAAGCTAGCAAAGTTGTCCTGGTGTAAACCATTAGTCATCATAAATGGTTTCAAGATGTTGGACACTAAAACCATTAGTTTGTTGAAACGGTTTCCAGATTTATTGTATAAGATTGTTCTAGTAGTTTGTTAGCTTCTGATTATTTACCTAAGAAATTATAAGGGTTTATTGTGTTTGCATTATTTTGTTATCTAAGAACTATGTTGCTCTATTTACTTAAAAAAATAGTAACCACACTTTTTTTTGTTATTCTCAATCATAAATGGTTTTCAAGCTGTTGTACACTAAAACCATTAGCATTGGTTAATGGTTTTCAAGCTAGTTGCCTTATTCTGTTATCTAGAACTATGGTTTTCAAACTTTTTTTGTTAATCTTAATCATATGTCTATGTTGCTAACAAAACAAAAGTCTGATAATGGCTATGAAGAAATGCCTCAAAAAATAGCAACTTTGTTATGGTGTAAACCATTAGTAATCACAAATGGTTTCCAGATGTTATACACTAAAACCATTGGTATTGCGAAATGGTTTCCAGAGTTATTGCCTAAGATTGTTACAGTAGTTTGTTAGCTTCTGATCATCTGCCTAAAAAATAAATTTCATTCTATTGTTTGTATATGTTATAAAGGGGTTGTATTTCATCTCATACACCCCAAATTGGAAGGGAAGAAAAATGAAAGAAAATAATGGAATGGATACTAGTATATATAACTCCATTACACTCATTTATAAAAAATTCAAACAATGCAATCTCACTCTACACCACTATATATATACCACTTCATTCCATCAATCCAAATAAAATCAGTCTATTTGCCATGGACCACCTATTATCGTGCCACAAAGGTGACGCTCCAGAGATATCCCATCTTGAGTGTGATGAGAGTGTTGAGAGTCTCACTTTTATATGAGTTCATGTATGAAAATATGTTCATAAGTGGTGAATAATGTTATGCTTGCAAGTTGGTTTTATAAAAGATTTAGTTTAAATAAACCTAATTAAATACTAAGAAATGCCTCAAAAGATAGCAACTTTGTTCTGGTGTAAACCATTAGTGATCACAAATGGGTTATACACTAAAACCATTGGTATTGCGAAATGGTTCCCAGAGTTATTGCCTAAGATTGTTATAGTAGTTTATTAGCTTCTGATCATTTGCCTAAGAAATTATTGATGATTACAAGATATTGATGATCAGACATATTTTATTTTTTTACTCAATGACTTAATCTAAGTTATATCCTAACATCAGACATATAGTAGTTTATTAGCTTCTGATCATTTGCCTAAGAAATTATTGATGATTACAAGATATTGTTGATCAGACATATTGATGATTACATATTTTATTTTATTATGGTACGAATAAAGTAGAGATTGATTAAGAATTCAACAATCCATAAATTCAACACAACTTGTCCCAAAAAAAAATAAAAATTAAAACAATCCATAAATTTATCAACAAAGTGTTTTGACAATTAAAATGTCCTAATGTGATAAGGAACATAACAAAATATGAGAACAACCCTAGGAAAAGATGTTGAAACCATTTTTCAATACTAATGGTTTCAAGATATAACACCTTGAAACCTTTTAATATTACTAATGGTTTCTAACAGAACAACTTGGCAGCTTTTGGCAATTTTGTTCAATAAATGTAGTTGCTTCCTTCTGCACTTCATCTCTCATGGAATTGCTTGGGTGGCTTAAGATTGCTGAACATATTTCAATACGGAGATCCGTAATTCTTCCAACCTTACTATTGTCCCCTTTTTTTTTTAGTTTGGTCCAACCTTTTGAAAGATTGCATTTCACCTCCCCATTCAGCAAGAAACTTCATGCAGAAGACACCACAGTTGTCGGAATCCATTTGAGTAGGCACCTTTGGTGATTCATAACTGAATTTGTCGAATTCGAAAGACATTTTCTTTTTCTGTTGCTTATATAAATCTGCGACAAATGCTTCAACCTCATTCAGCCACACAGTAAACAGCTGCTTGTATGAGGTGGCTTCACCATCCTTGGTTTCCAATGTCTCTCCTACACCGGACAAGCTGTTCAGGAATTGAAATTTTTGGTTTTTGAGATTGACGACAAAGCAGACATAATGGCATCCTGGATTGCCAACTATTGCTGGTGTCATGATCTGTTCCATCATGTAAATCATAGTATTAAAATAAAATCATATCTAAAATCATATTATTAAACTAAATTTATCATACTAAAATCATCATACAAGTTTGTTCCTTGTGCAAAAAGGTTTTGAATAGAGACTTACGTATTCCAGCTTTGTAGGGTCAATGTTCTTCCAATCCAGGTATTTGAAATTTCTTAGCCTCTCAATGAATCGCCAGCATGCAATATTTCTACTTACAGGAGGCATTCTGTCTTGGTCAAACTGGTTATATAAAATGAGTAAATCAATAAGATTATGTAAAAAGCATGTAAATTGTTAATATTAATGGATTATAATACATACATAATTAACCAATGGTGTCACTAGTCTTGTCATGTTTTCCTGTTGATCCCAATTTAAGCAATTAACCCAACAGTTAATGACGAAGCATGACACCCACTCATCCTTTCGAAGGGTGCACAAGGCATCCCTTTGTAGTGCATAAGAATGAGCCTTGTTGCTGGAGCAGTACATAACTTCATCCCTATATAATAATTAAGCATTTAGGATTATTCACTAGAACAAAAGAACAAAAGGATAAGGCCAAAAGATTTGTATAACATCTTGAAATAAAATGGTTTCGTTTCCACTATTCAACAATATTAATAATCCAGAAATAGTATTAGAACAACAGAACAAAAGATCAGATGCTAACAAACTTATAGAACTAGTAGAATCTTAAGCAAAGGTCTGGAAACCATTCTACAATATTAATGGTTTCAGTGTTTAACATCCAGAAACCATTTAAAACTAATAATGGTTTCAGTGTTTAACATCCACCATTTAACAATACTAATAATTCAGAAATATCATTAATACAAGTTCTAAGTTATTACTTATCATGCACATCACTCCATGCATATGTTGCCAAATCCTTCTGCTTCTTAGTCGCCTTTGACTCATGGACAGCTTCGTCATACGGGCTTGAGAGGTATTTTGACTTCTTCAAAGGTCTTTTCCGTTCAGGGATAGGACCACTAGAGTATAGCATATCATGGGTCCTTGTTTTCTTTTTCTGCACAGGTTCAGCATTATCCACGTCAATTACCTCATCTGGTAAGACGGGCCTTAATGGAGTTGCACTGTCAAATAAAGTACATAATTGTTAGTTTGCAGAATTTAAATAATATTGTTATTTGCGCAGAAATTAATTAATCATGTTCATGTTAGACTCATGTTTTAAACCATTCCTTCTGCTAAATTGTTTCAGACATATTAGAAGACAAAACAAGGGTGATATAGCAGAAACTTCATGAAAAATTAGCAATAAACAAATAGAAGTAGGTAGAGAATAATTGCTACATATAATTGACTTACTCTATACAAATGTCTGAGTCAGCCTTATCCGCATGCTTCACATTTAATGGTGCCTCATACAAAATGAGCGCAAGGCTTTGACTGCATTCTGTCTCCATTGAAGCTTCACCCGCATCAAAAAACTCTGGATATTTCAGAATTGTTTCAGCTGTCACTGAATCAGATCCCTGTGACACTGATTCTGTCTTATTCAAGCTGAAACCATCAAAACCAGCAACAAATAAAAAACCATTAAATGTTAAAAGACATCATGACTAAAAAACCATTAAACAGACATCATATATATTCATTTCTTACTCTGATTTAAAAAATTGTGGAAACTTCAAGATAGTTTCCTGTGTCACAGTATCCATTCCTTGCGAATCTGAATCCTTGTTTTCTGAATCAATTTTAGTTAACCTGCAATCAAAACCATTGAGAAATATTTTCAAAGTTTTGATCTAAGATGTAATTATGGTTTTACACAATCACAAATAATAAACCAAAAAAAGAATGATACAGATTAATTGCTTACTCTGCATGTTTAGTTTCACCGCCATCAAAATATTGTGGAAACTTTTCAATAGTTTCCTGTGTCAATGTCAGCCCGACATTGCACGCGGCCTTCACCGATTCATCAAGGAGCTCCAGATTGATTTCAACATCTTCATCATATTCATTTTGATCAATGGTTTTGTCGTTGTTCATATCCTCATTTTTTTCATTATTGAACCTGAAACCATTATCAAGATCAAATGGTTTGGGTGAACAAAGGAATGAAACCATTCCATGTGCAACATGGTTTCAGATAGCATTAACAAATTAATTTATTTACAACTGATCAATAAATCATGTTAAAACTTAAAATTAAAGTTAGGACCTTTTGGCATCCAAACTTTAATTATAGTTTTACACAATCACAAATAAAAAACCAAAAAAAGACATGATATAGATTAATTGCTTACTCTGCATCTTTAGCTTCACCGCCATCAAAAAACTGTGGAAACTTTATGATAGTTTCATGTGTCAATGTCAGCCCGACATTGCACGCAGCCTTCACTGATTCATCAAGGAGCTCCGCATTGATTTCATTTTGATCATTATTGAACCTGAAAACATTTACACATGCTATTTGATCAAACTTACATAAAAATATTATTATTTAATTAGGTCATCAATATTTACAATAAAAATATTTACAATTAGGTCACCAATAAACCATGTTAAGTTTAAAATAAAGGTTAGTACCTTTGGGCATTCGAACTTTCACCCACTTCAGTTTCAGCTCCAGCTCCACTCTCGGTTTCAGCTTCAGCTTCTTTAGATTCAGCTACCTCCACACCCCTTGGTTCTGCTGAAATGGTTTTGGCATCCTCATCTTCATCACTTTCATCGTCATTTTCATCATTTTCATCCTCATTTGCATCATTATTGACCCTGATAAAATTGAACATGCTATTTGGTAAAACTTACATAAAATTAATATTATTTACTTATTACTAAAATATTGAGGATCAAATGATGTTGGTAAACAAAGAAAACTATTCCAAAACAATTATCATCATCAAATGGTTTTGGTGAAAGAATGAGTGAAACCATTTCATATGCAACATGGTTTCAGACAGTATTAAAAAAGTAATCAAACAGTATTATATATTTTATTTACAATCAAGTGATCACTAAACCATGGTAAGACTTAAAATAAATGTTAGTACCTCTTTACACCAGAATTTCCTGCAGCATCATCACTCTCAGTATCTTCGCTTTCACCATTTTCACTTTCACCATCTTCACTTTCATCATCTTCACTTTCATCATCTTCACCTTTGGTTTCAGGTTCTTCAGTTTCGGCTATCTCCACCCCTTTTTGTTCTTGTGAAATTGCATGTTGTTTTGCAGAAGTTCCAACACCTTCCTCAGCTATCCTCCTCTCTAAGGTTTGTACGGCTCCATTGTAGATCCGTATACACCCTCTATAATGATCAAGATATTCCTCTGCCTGCATATGGTTTATATATATGTAATAATAATATACGTTAGTAAAACAATTGAGGACTTAATGTAACTGTTCACACATATATATATATATATATATTACTAATTTATACCAGTAATATTATGGTTCTCTCACCTTAGATAAAGGACAAGTATCTGGATCAAAACACATTGGAATTGGTCCTTCGTCAGTGCGATAAAGTCGTTTGACCCCAACTGTCAATCCATGCTCAAGCCCCATAAGGTCGTGGACCTTCTGAAGGTCTTGGGTTGCGGTTTTCACATCCCAATCATGCAGCGATGGGAACTTTTGTTTTCCAGTCAACAAAGGGCTTCTCTTTCCCATTTTATCCATATAATTAATCTGCAAAATAAACCATTATCCAATCAATATGGTTTTATATAACAGGGTATCAAAACCATTAAACCATACTAATGGTTTCAGTTATTATAAACGGATTATTTTTATGCAAAGTAATGTCTCTAAGAGTGCATACTCAGAGTGAGTGATTCAATGCTTATATATCACACACACACACACACAGACAACCACACACACACACATGTGATAGATTTGGTATCAATGTTCTAAGAAAACAATATTTCTTGGACTACAAAGGAACGTTAGGTACATGTCCACTATGCAACTAACATAAGTTCAGTTTACAAGCACAAACAAATTACTTTCATAAAAATCTCATGGAGCAGAACCCATCAAACTACTAGAACAATCTTAAGCAAACACCTTGAAACCATTTAAAAATACAAATGGTTTCATTGTAACACATTTTGAAACCATTTAACAAAACTAATTGTTTCCAGCATTTAACAATACTATATATATATATATAGAGAGAGAGAGAGAGATTGATTACCATTAGGAAGTGGAAATCCGCCAATGGATTTGCCACATCTGGATTTTGCAGCCCGTCCTTCATGTATTGCAAAACATGCGAGCACTAATTATATGATGCCACCTGTTCTAGCACTTGGGCATAATGCAGAGACACAAAACTGCTGTTTGTATGGCACAGTATGTTGTGGATTATCAAACATATTGCCCCCTTAACCCAAGACATGGGTTTCTCCAATATTTTCATTTGTGATTCCAACTCAGTCACTTTTACAAATGTGGAGTAGTTTCCTACCAACCCCAACTCCTTTCGCAGTCTTTTTATAGCTGCCTCAGAGCAGCGATCAACATTGATCTGCTCCCCACTCATTGGGAGCCCATACACCCTGTGCACATCTTGCTCCGTCAATGGTAGCACATCTGTTCTTCCTAACTTGATCCACATGTTTTCCTTTTCGAAGTGTTTCACAATCCATTCCACAAAGAATGTGTGGATTTTGGTCCATTTGCAGAGATGTGTTAACCCACCGAAACCACTCTCATTCAAAAGCTTCAATATATCATCCTTTCTTTTTTTCCCTTTGATTGATTGCATAAGGTCATAGACCTTAGGAATGCTCAGTTTGTGCCTTAGTCGTTGATCAATATTCTGCCCCTCAGAATTACCATCGGTGTCTTCAATCTTTTTCCCCTTGTTTTTTTGACTCAACCTCTTTTCCTTAACTTCTTTATTATCATCCGAGCTTTCATCATTTATTTCTGTCCCTCCCCCTCTTTTACCACGGTTCCTCTGATTCTTGTCTTTCATTTTTCCCTCTTCTTCCGATGGTGTCAAGCCGAGACTAAAATTTGGCATTGACTCCAAGTCCTTTGTTTTTTTGGTCTGCATCAAAGAAAACAATTTTAGTCATCAAATGGTTTTGGTGTAACACAGTCTGAAACCATTCCTTGTGCCAAATGGTTTCCAGCATCAAAGCATTAAGTTCAATAAATGGTCAAGTGTATAACATCTTATTATTCTGTTACCACAAATATACAACCCCTAAAACAAATGTATAAATTAGATAAAAATCTTTAAATAGGATTCAATTTTAATACATTGTTAAAACAGCCCTCAAAACCACTAATTGCAGCATGTTAGACTCATCTCAAAATACATTGTTAAAACACATTCTGAAACCATTCCATGTGCATAATGGTTTCCAGCATCCACTCATTACCAAATCAACACTCAGAATTCCTTTCCAATAACAATTTACAAACTATTTATTTGATTTGAAATGAGAAATAATTTTAAACTCTTAATTTAGGGTTTCCACAGATGCATGCAATTAGTTCCAAAACCATAACACCATTTCCAACATATCAACAACACAATCGCAACAAATGGTTCAACAAATGGTTTTTGTGTAACACATTCTGAAACCATTCCATGTGCATAATGGTTTCCAGCATCCACTCATTACCAAATCAACACTCAGAATCCCTTTCCAATAACAATTTACAAACCATTTATTTGATTTGAAATGAGAAATAGACATAAACTCTAATTTTAGGGTTTTCACAGATGCATACAATTACTTTGAAAACTATAACACCATTTCCAACATATCAACAACACAATCGCAAAAATTTGAAAGGAAAAGTAAAAATTAATTAGTTAATTTGGGGATTATCACTTATATAACCATTTCGAACGATTGTAGCAACATACATTCATGTTAGAACCATTTTCTAGTCAAAAATAAGTTGACGCAGAGTTGACGTTAGTACCTGGTTGGTTTTCTTCATTTCAGTGTGACGACAATGATGATGTTAGAACTGTGATGATGGTGATGATGGCGATGGTGTCGTGATCGTCTTTTTCCGGCGACGGTTGTGGTGGAGATGACGGAGATGACGGTTGTGGTGGTTCGCACGGAGTGATCGTGTTTCAGAAATGAGACGTATTTCAGACAAAATAAATGCAAGTCAAATTAAAATAGAAAAATGAATAACAGTTTCTTTTTTCATTTGGGCTGTGCGGTGTAAATAGCAAAACGTGGTGTAAGTTAGCAATTGGGCTGTGTATCCGTGTTTATGGTCCAAGGCTTTATGGACGGTCCATAAATTGATTTATGGACAGTAACCGAACCCCAATGAATGCACAATTTTAAATGTTTGGGTTTTTTATTCACGACCCGATTTCTTTTCTTAACTCTTAATTTTTCATAAAAATGAGATCCAACTATGAATGAAGATTATAATATTATTTAGGTACAACGAAGAATATGATTTTATTATTATATAATAGTTGTAAAAAAATTATAGTTTTAATAAAAATACATTTATTAATTATGTATATAATATATATATATATATATATATATATATATATATATATATGTAAATTTAAAAATAGTTATAATTTACTAATCAAACAATTGAGACACAAAAATCAAACAAAAGACTAACACGTCAAAATTGATAATTATTTGAAAAAAATTGTACCGTTGTGACTTTGTCTGCCAAAGCACTACGCCATCCTTGCCTTGTGCTTTGGGGGCTATATACCATCATAACTTCGCCCATTAGAAGCTTAGGCCCAATTTAGGAATATAGACCCAAACGGATCTATTGCCGTTGTGGATTCAGATCAATTAGCTTGTCATAATATAATGCGAGATACGTAACCTCATCCGACTACCTGACTCACCACATCATGCAATACAAGAGATATAAGGATGTCAATATGCATCTGGCAAATGAGTTATACATATAATATATAACTTTACATGCCCCTCCGCCATATAAGTTTATATATTTTTGGAGGCGGAGATAAGAGAAATACCCTCCACCACCGTATTTTCCACGACCATGTTATTTAAGTTATACATATAATATATAACTTTACATGCTTTTTTTATATAAAAATTAATTAATATGTTAGAAAACTAAAAGTCATCATTACGGTGATTATTTTATTTTCTTGTTTCACTATCAAATTAACTCTAAAAAAGTGCACAAAGTACATACACAATGTACACACCGTCTGCCCCTCTTATTTTCTTTGCTATTGATGCAAAATATGTTTTTATTTTAAAAAAATAAAATATGCAAAATATATGTATTATTTTATTTTCTTTGTCATGATTTTGATGAAAAAATATATAAATTTTGTTAATTTGTTCGTGTGGATCTTCGTGGATATCATGGGGATCTATGAGACGGGGAAGAAAATTCTCTCGTTTTTTTAACAACAAATTTTATTTAACAATCAGATCCCAGCTCAAGATGAGCTGAGACCGATAATTTAGAGAATACAAACTAAAGGCGCCGTATATATGCGGAACACCCGAAAATAAACAACATAAAAGACACCCATACACACATCACCTTGCCATAAATAAACATCACCATCTAAAACAGACTCCTTTACGAAAACGACCATTGAACCTGAAATCATCCATCGTCGCTACTCACCCCAATCAATCGAAAGAACTCCAAATATAAAGTCTCAAACTTGGGCCAAAGAACTGACTCCCGATCTCGAATCAAAAGTGATTGGCCCACCAGACTTCAGAGCCAAATCATAAGGGCACCACTCACTCGGTCAACACGAGAAACACCATATCCACCCAAACAAGATTGCAGCCTACACACCTTATCAACCCCAAAACTCATAAAAAAGAGCTAGCGACGACGGAAATGGACCCGAGTAACAGAGGCGGCCTCCAAAAGAAATCACCCAAAACAAGCACCACAAAATCACCCAGCTCCACACCTAATCAACACCAACCACCCCCTGTTATATCTCCCGTCCGCAAATTGTTCCAACACCAAATCCAAGTCCAAAATAATCCATTACCCCCATCCACACCAAAACCATAACACCACAAACCTTTCTCGCCACAACCACCAACACCACAACCCTTTCGGCGCCAGATCCAACACCACTGCACCAACATCTCACCACTCACCTCCTTCACATCACCTCCAAATCCAAACACCTCAACCACCCCAAGAAAAGAAAAAGAAAAAAATAAAAATAATGAAATAAAAACAGTAGCAGCAAACACGGACATTAGTCCCGCAAACATGAACATGGACTACTCCACCCACAGGACAAAACGCCGCCACCAGAACCACCGCTAAGGACAGCACCACCGGCGTGTGTCATCGTCGGAGAACCGACCCCCACACCCATTTGAGAACCGTTGCAGCCGCCACCACCACCACATCCATCTCGGAGCCGCCGCAGCCACCACCACCCCAAACCAAATCTGACGCAAACACCACACCAATCAACACCTCCATCACTGATCTGTTGTATTCACCACCAACAAAAGGGAACCCGGCCAGAACAAAAAATATCACGCAAAGGGAATACGCGTGAATCAGAAAAACCACCACCAACACCTCCGGCGGCGCCAAAGCCGGACCACCGCCACCTCTCCGATTTCCAAGAGGAAACTGAACACAAACACAGTGAGAACACAATACAAGAATAAAAACGAAAAAAATCGAACCAGAACCGGAGAAGAGGAATCTGGCGCCAGTCAGAACTCGTGGTGCAGCGGTCGACCTCATCTTCGTCGCACCACCACCACCTCCTCTATGTCTACATCGTGAAACAGAAGTTTCAATTTGAGGGGAAAGATGCAGATCTGATATTCTAGAGAGAAGTCGGAGAGGTTTTGTTTTAGAGGGAGAGAGAATGAATCATCACTTGTAAGCGGGAATGGCGACAGGGAATAAATTTGGTGGCAGAGCGGAGAAGCATCCTCTGCACATTCTCTGCCACGTTGACATTCCTAAAGAGATATATTCGCTAGACAAAAGTAAACATTGTATGTCAGCATTTTATTTTGTTGTATTTTTTATCTTCTGTAATTTACTCATATTTTAAAAATACACATAAAATTTAAAAGATGTTACATGTAATATTAAAATTTTGTATTTTTTATGTCAAAATATGTTTATCACAAACGCATACTTAACCGAGCCAAACTAAGGCGTTATCTCTTTATTCTTCTGTCATTTTATGTATTAAGTAGACTCACATGTCTACTTTTTTTTGTCAAGTAAGCTAGCTAGTGACTATAAATTTAACTCTGCATATATAATCAATATCATATCAACTGAGCTAAGCACGGAACCTATTTCTATATATTATATATAAAAAAATATACAATATTTAATGAAAATAGAGTTATAATATGTTGACATCAGGTGTCAAACTTTAATTTGACACCAAATCTCAACCGTCTATTTTTGTTAAGCAAATGCTAATAATAGTTTCATATATTAACTCTTGTGTGTATATATTTAGGAGATTCCTTATTTTCGGTCGCATAAAAAATTGATTTATTGTTCTACCAAAAAAAGATTTGATTTTTGATAGAACAATAAATCAAATCTTTTTTTGATAGAACAATAAATCAATTTTTTATGCTACCGAAAAATAAAAAATCTCCTAAATAGATACACACAAGAGTTAATATATGAAACTATTATTAGCCTTTAATTAAAAAAAATGGACAATTGAAATTTGGTGTCAAATTAAAGTTTAACATCTGGTGTCAACGGATTCTAACTCATTAAAATAAGTTAGAATTGTGGGTGTTTTTAATACATAAAAAACATTATTATGATGGGACCAAATATAAATTTAAAAACCAAAATGGATTAGTACAACTAATTTTTTTTTTATGGAAATAAATAAGTACAACTATTGTATATGTCAATTTTGTGGGTGGTGTATCATAATCATTTTAGTTTGTGTTGCTTGCTAATATGATTTGTAGTACTGTTTTTAGGTGCAGGTACTTCTAACGAGTTTTGTTTTATTGTTTCGTTTTATATATTTAGCTCGTGTTTCATATGACTTTTATTTTGAATATATTTTGGTGAGAGCAGCGTTCTATTGCTCCACTCTTTTGGAAAAAAAAAAAGAAAAAAAAAGAAGCTCGTGTTTCATGTTTAGTTTTGCAATTTTGTATTTATTTAACACTCTGGTGGTATGGTTCTTAGAAAAAATGCTTCAATATTTGGAATTCGAAATAAATAAAATTTGATAAAAAAATTATTCTCATTTCATTAGAAATCGAACTCAGATTTTTTCAAAGAATACATTCTAAAAGAAATTCATTAACCATTAACATGATATTGATACAAAATTTCAGTCGACGTTAACAATGACTAATATTTATAGGGAAACTTATTAGACACACAAGATAGATTATCTTCTTCCTATCGAAAAATTTAGAGAAAGCTTTGCGTACACATCTTTTAGTTTTATCATAATTATTATTAATTGGGCACAAGCACTCTATTTATTTTTGGTAATATGGACACAAGTACTTTTTATTTATTAACCTCTTAGTTTTTAGGAAAAGGTACTTCGATATTTTAGAGTTCAACCGCAAGGTAAATAAAGTCTAATAAAAAATTAGTTTATCAAAAATCGAACTCGAATTCTCCTGTGATTCGTCTCATATATAGTTTTGAAATAAGAAAATGGGTCACGAGTGTGTCCCATATATATAGCTTTCTAAATAAATTGTTTAAGGGTATATGTTTGGATGAACATCTTATTTACAGCTTATAACATAAATGTTTACCATAACAAATGCTTAAATATAAGTTTAGATAAATTGTTTTAATAATAAAATATAAATAAATTGTTTTTATATATACTATGAGCTATTTTCATAAGCATCGAAGAACTTATGAAAATGAGCTGAAAAAATTTATGTAAATCATCATAAACTATTTTCATAAATTCTTCCGAACAATTTTACAAAACTTGTGCCAATAAATAATCTCAAATAAATTTATCCAAACATTGCCCTAAATCAACACCACTCATTCTTGGAATAAATCTCTAATTCTTCTCTTGAAATTTTAGAGTTGATATTTATCCTTTGAAATTTAGTACTACCTCCGTCCCATTTTATTAGAACTATTTTGACAAAATGACACTACTCACTTATCTTGCTTTGACCATACTTTTTTAATAATATATATATATATATAAATATAAGCATATAGGATCTTGTTTGATTTGTTTTGATGAGTATTTTTAAAATATCAAATTATTATGATTTTTACTAATATAGAATTAAAGATATTATTGATCAAAATTGTGCATTGGCATACGTGCAGTAGTCAAACTAGTTCTTATATTTTGGGACAGAGGTAGTAATATGCAAAAAAAAAATTACATAGAATAATTTAGTCATTATGGTATAATAATATCTAATTTGTTGTTAAACTAGTCTATAAATTATATTATTTATTAATAAATTAATTTTTAAATATTATATTACTTACTTGTAAATCACTCTAATTATATTACTTACTGTTAAACTAGTTCTTCGACTAATATAATGATTTAGTTGTCCGACGTCATTCAAAATCATGGGTTTTTTTTTCCTTTCACATATTTTAAAAGAAAAGTGTTTGACCCATGAAAACAAATCTATAATCTTAATAAATAGGAAACAAAAATTAGATACTGTTGATTATAATCAAGGATGTCACATTATCTCTGTTGGCTTTTAATTATGTTTTATTATTTTTTAGGGTTAATAGGCTTTTACCCCCTGCAAAGTAGGCGAGTTTTGCGTTACCCCCCTGTAATTTTTTTTCTTGAGATTACCCCCCTGCAAAATTTATTTTTTTGATTTACCCCCTTTTTGCTGACGTGGCAGGCAAAAGTCAACTGTCACGTCAGCAAAAAGGGGGTAAATCAAAAAAATAAATTTTGCAGGGGGTAATCTCAAGAAAAAAAATTACAGGGGGGTAACGCAAAACTCGCCTATTTTGCAGGGGGTAAAAGCCTATTAACCCTATTTTTTATTATTAGTGTTGCTTGTAAAGAGATATTGGGCTTGACCCAATATGTGGTTACTACAAGGTGATGTCTACCTAGACTTGCAGTGTAAATAGTATTGTTTACAAAATTGCATTTTTATTAAATTTAATTTAATAAAACATTTTTTTTTCTTTTTGGTGAATCACAGCTTCAAATTTTAACTCAAAGTTAGGAGTCCAATTGAACCGGTTTGGATCGGTTTTTGGTGAAGTAAGTGTCCGAACCAATGAGCTTTTGATTGATTCGGTTTTTGATGTTTTTTAAAAATGAAACCAAACTGGATACTTTAATCGTTTTGCAGCATCTTTTTTTCCGATGCATTTTCTCCTATTATTTTTTTCGATATATTCCCTTCTATTATTTTTTCAATCACACATAATACTTGATGTAATCAATTATCACCATACACCACACATAAAAGAAAAGACAATGAGATGAGTGTTGCGGTGAGATGAATGTTGTGTTGCGGTTGTGAGTGAGACTGAGAGTGCTGTGTTGCGGCTGTGAGTGAAGTCTAAGAGTATTTTTTTCTAAGTTAGGGTTTAAAATAAATGCAATGTGAGAGTATTACTAAGTTAAGCCATTTATTTTTTACTTTTATTTACAATAAGTTGGACCAGTTTTAGATGTGGTCCAAACTAAACTAGGGTTACATAATGAAGAGCATAGTATTACAAAATCAGGGGTACATAATAAAAATGCTTAAGCGTGAGAAAGACTATGGGTTAGACAGAAACACTGGGCATGGCCCAAATTCTGATTAGTGTAAGGTGGTGTCTACCTAAAACAGCGGGGTGAATTGCATTATGTCCAAAATTGCATTTTTCAATTAAATTTAATAAACCATTTTCTTCAATTATAAACAATCCAAAAAAACAAAATAATTAGTCATCCGTGCGACAACACGGGTATACAAACTAGTGTTTTCCCAAAATATACATAGGTCCTGTTTATTACCGATTTGAAAGAAAAAAAAGAAGTGATTTTATATATTTTATAGATTAATTTTTAGTGATTTTTTTAAAAATAAACTATTTTATGTTTGTTTACTATAATAAAAAATCTTAATGATAGAAAAAAAATCAGAGAAGCTTCTGTAAGAAATTCTAACTTGAAACCGTTTTCAGTTTTTTTTTCTTTCTTTTCAAATGGATACAAACTTTTAAAAGTTATCAGCTTTAATAAAAAAACTATATTTTACACACAAAAAATTTAACAAATAAACTCATAATTTCTCATCGATTACAAATTAATTCTATAGATATAACTATATAACAAAGTATGTAAGAAATTTTATTTCTATTTTTGGTCTTCCAAAAATATCCGTATTGTGATATATATCTTGATGGATCCTAGAATATCTGTATTGTGATTAGTGTAGTCTATAGTTGAATGAATTCATGATAAATGGAACCATTCAACTCTCTGTGAAAGGGTATGGTTTGATATCTTGTGACTATTCATATATAAAAGAATTGGTAGAATTATTGTAACCCTTCATGAAAGGGTAGGTCCCTCCCTACTTTTGTTAGAGACAATGACTCAAATGATTAGATTGACTACGATGACTTGAATAATTCTAATAACATTGTAACTCTTAACTTTTGTTAGAGATGACATTGTATGCCTATCCATTAATTGTTGCTTGAAAAAGAATGGGAGAAAGATCTTATCTTATAATCATTGACGAGAGACATCAGAAAATATCGAAGCAATTTAAATATGATGACTTCAAGAGATAAATTTTCTCACATTTTTCCTCTTATTATTATATATGGTGATTCATGCAACTGGATTCATGACTAATAAAATCATGATATAATATAGTATGTTTATAATCTTCGCTGTTATATATTCTAATATGTGACATTAAAATACTTTCAATTATTTCTGCTAAAAATTCATTGAGTGTCTCGTTATCTATTTCCTATTATGAATATGAATCTTGGAAAATATATGGACTATATACATAAACTTGATACACCTTTTGATTATGTAAACATAACTTTAGCAAATATTTTCCCCATCTTAATTAAGCACTTTTGTTTTTCATTCAATCACGTCATGAAGTGGACGAGTTGATAAGATTTACTAGTACTTTTTTTTTGACTCAACTTACTACATTTATTAATATGGACAATAACTTAAGATGCAAAACAAAATCAACTTTATGACTTGTCAAAGCTTTGAGAAACTAATTTAATTATCTTAACATAATTAAAAGGATGGCGTAATACTTTCATATGCTTCTCAAGAAGGGAATGCAAAGCCATAAAAAATTAAGTACAATTGATTGTAAAACACCTAACACACCCACACATAGAGCAATATGCTTGTGGAAAAGATAAGTGCTTGTGGAAGTTTGCAGTCACGTGCCTAAATAACCACCCTTCAAACTATGTAATCATAAAAGTCATATTTTGCCAAAGTAGAGTGTACAATTCCTTGTTAAACTTTATTTACTATAATTGTTTGTTGCCAAATGAAAATTACTAAACTTGACGCAAGACAATTAGACTAACATAACAATTTAAATTCTAAAAGTGTTTTCTAGAGCCAACATAAAAATATATCTAATGGTGTTAAGAGTCTCACCCACATTATATGAGATATAGTCTAAAAATATGTTTATAAGTGGAACTAATATTCATTTTATAAGTTGATTTTAAAAGATTTAATTGAGTCAATTAAAAAGTCGAAGATGAAATCAAAGACTTCTTCGATAATATGTCAAGAATGATGACGATAATGTCTAATATGGTTTACTAGGGAAGTATAAGTTTGATGAAGTCAAACTCCTTAAAGAATAAAACTATCAGCTAATGCAAAGTCATGCAAACAATTGATTGCAGTTTTTAACGTTGTAAAAAAATTTAGACGAAATGGTAATCATTGAAACTTAACACAATTGCGAGATTTAGAATTTGAGATTAGGTTTAGGTTAAAGTTTACAACTTAGCAATATTGATATTTTCAATTAAACTATTCGTAAATTGACATTGTAAAATTTTATATACCGACATTATCTCAAAATATAAACTCTAAATAATAAGAAGGGATATTAAAGAGTAATTTGGTGGGGAACTTGAAGTAATTTTCAAGCTTTTTATTTGATGCATACTTTCAGGCTCTTTGTTTGACTAATAAAGTACAACTTTCATTTATGGAAATTTATTTAATATTGAGTAAAGAACACCTTTTTTATCAATCATGTTCTTCGTTATTCCCTTACCCTATATATATGCTGGGGTAATGTATCATGTAAATGATTTTGTTTTTTTCACGCCAAACCCCTTTACGTGATAATATCTAACTTGTCATATCTCCCAAATGAACGTCGGCAGTCGGCACCCTTTACATACCTTCATTTCATCACAATAATAACACTCTTGTCAATTTATGTTTTTATTAAATAGATAGATGAAATTATAAAATATTGAAAATTTACACACATCAAATGAAGAATTGAGATTCGAATTTTAATTATGACAATTAATATTACAATTTTGACATTTTTATTAGTTGAGTTAGAATTTATAAACTGCAAACATGCATTAAGGAAAAATGTTGAAAAAGTTATTTTTAAACTTTTAAGAAATTAAATGTACTTTTTCCGGAACATTGACACATGTTAAATTTGTCTATTAAAATAGCATAGTTGTTTTTTACAATGTCAATATATATTATTTTGTAAAAAGATATAATCACAAAATTCCTTTTTTTTTAACAGCAATCTAACAAATGTAGACTATGTTTGATGTTTGATATTATAGTGGATAACTTAGAATCATGATGTGTTGTAAAAAAAATTAGAATCATGATGATCCATCGTAATTTTTCAAAAACAATATAGTGTAGCTTCTATGAAATTATAGTAGATTATATAGATTCTGACAAAACCACCATAATACCAAACATAAGCGTAATCGCAAATTTTTATATACTGTAATTTGAATCTAACAAATATATGTACACAATATTTTAATCATTACATCTAATAATCTCGTGCCAATTTGAATCAAAGTGCACTTTATTTTAATTTGAAGTAACTGTACTTTTTCAGTCATCAAAATATCATGTTCATGGAAATTGAGTCATACAAAAGATTGGCCAAGCTAAGAGACTTGATTGTAAACTCTGAGAGAAAGTTAAGAGTGTTAAAGAGTCCTATATTGATTAAGAAATGATATGAATATAAGTTTATAAATAGAGATCAGCATCATTTTAGAAATTGATTATGTAAAAATGAATTAAATTCAATTCTTAATTCTAAAATAATATTCAATTTTATAGGGTCGAGTTAAATCAAACTTTTAATTTTAAAAAGTATTTGTCAAAAAAGAAAAGAAGAAAACTCGTAGACCACATACCATTTTTCTATAGATGAAACTTTAGAACAAGAGATGTACACCTCCATACAAATAAGTAGTAACATATATACAAAGACTAAGAGAACTTAAAAAAGAAAATGATCCATAAGTATTGAAAAATGTTAAATAGTATTCCTACGGTTTTAGATAAGCATACAATAAGGAAAGCTTATCTAAAAATTTATATATTCCCAAAGACATTATTTAGTATGATCTTTTTTAATAATTTGTTCATTAATTATTGCTCTAGCTCTAACAATGGGCTGTGGGCTCTGAGCGGTGCATAATACAGTGCACTCTTCGCACGCCGTCTTGTCTAGTTTTAATTAGTTTTCAGACATGTGTTAAACACGGGTAAAAATGCGTTTGTAGATTTATTGATTTATAAAAAAAATATATTTTACTTTAGGTTGAAATCTTAAAATTTTTATTGTTTATGAAAAATGATTTATCTAACGAAACAAATATTTACAATCTTATATAATTTAAATAATTAAAATAATACTATGTGATAAAAACTAATGAAGCCTTAACAATAACATAAAAAATATTACACAATAGGATATGAGCTGAATAGTAGTAGACTTCCATATAAATTACAAAAAATAGGTTGTTGTATTACTATATCATTAAAAATGTAAGTTTCGTATTAATATATAAGTCTAAATATAAGCATCCATATAAATTACAAAAAAATAAAAAGATAATTGCTCCATATTAATATATGAATGTGAATATAAACTCAGTACAAATAAAAATATCATCCCTATATAAATTATAACTTGATTTAAGTACATAATTTAAAAAATTCTATAATAAAACTAGTTTTGAGACCCGTGCATTCGCACGGGTCTATTGACTTTAATTCATAAATTATTGTTAAATTATAAATGACGTCATTCTGTTATTTTTTAAAAAATATATTCAATTAAATTATTTTTTTATTAAAGTAATTGTCCCGTGTATGATTTTTGTGTAATAAATTATAATTAATAATAAAAAATATTTACTATTCAATTTCTTTTTTTTATTAAAGCAATTGTTCCGTGTATGATTAATTTTATTTATTAAAGCAATTGTCCCGTGTATGATTAAACTTTTTTATTAAGGCAATTGTCCCGTGTATGATTAAAAAAAATTTATTAAAGCAATTGTCCCGTGTATGATTAAATTTTTTTTATTAAAGCAATTGTCCCGTGTATGATTAATTTTTTTTATTAAAACAATTGTCCCGTGTATGATTAAAAAAAATTTACTAAAGTAATTGTCCCGTGTATGATTAAATTTTTTTATTAAAGCAATTGTCTCGTGTATGATTAAAATTGTTTTTATCAGAACAATTGTCCCGTGTATATTTTTTATATATTAGAAATCACTTTCTTTTTTTTTTGACAAAATTATTGATCAACACTTGTCCCGTGATGTTTTAAGTATAACGACAAATATTTACCCCGTAATTGTTATAATATATATTTATCAATAATGCACTTCTTCGATATTTTTTTATATAAGAGTAAACAAAAATAGAGTAGAATTTAACTATTATATAATAATATATTAAATAAAAAAAAATATTTATGAAATAGAAGATTTGAAATATTTGTAAGAATTGATGGGGACAAATTAGAATTTTTAGTAGTAATACCTTTTAATATATTGGGCATGTTTGAATTTGACTTATTTTTAAGCTTATGAAAATAGTTTATGGTTATAATTTATAAATAAAATTTTATGTTAATTCATAAGTATTTTTTACGCGTGTTAATTCATAAGTTTTCATTAACAAAAATTATATCTTTATAAACTGTTTTCATGAACTACCTTAAGAAACTTATAATAATACATAAAAATTATTCATTTGCATAAGTTATTTCGCATAGACTCATAAATAAGTCAATCCAGACGGGTCGATTGTATTTTTATTTCTTTTTTTCTGTTCTTTTATTTTTAAGCTCATAAATAAGTATCTTCTTTTATTAGGTTATTCTATTTTTATTTTTTTTATATAAGTTTTTATATATTAGATTGAGTTACTATTTTTTCATTAAAAAAAAGTTACTATTTTGAAGCGTATTTTTTATAGTGATTTTTGTTCATATTTTTATGTGTAAATTTATTTTAATTAAATTTTTATGGAAAGATTTTTTTTTTGGTACAATTTTTATGGGAAGATCTATTTTATGCTTATCTTTTTTTTTCTTTTTGTTTAGAGATGTAGTTTCTGATGCTATTTATATGGAAAAATTTCTTTTATTCTTATCTTTCTTTCCTTTTTTTTTGTATTTTTTATTAGTTTAGAGTTAAAATTACATTTATGGGCGTAAAACTTGGAACACCGTTAAAAGTAATAAGAACAAACTTGAATTTTTAATAGTAGTTTCTTTTAATATATTATAAGTAGATTATCAATTTTGACGTGTTAGTCTTTTGTTTGATTTTTGTGTCTCAATTGTTTGATTCGTAAATTATAACTATTTTTAAATTTACATCTATATATATATATATATATATATATATTATACATAATTAATAAATGTATTTTTATTAAAACTATAATTTTTTTACAACTATTATATAATAATAAAATCATATTCTTCGTTGTACCTAAATAATATTATAATCTTCATTCATAGTTGGATCTCATTTTTATGAAAAATTAAGAGTTAAGAGTTAAAAATATTATAATCTTCATTCGTAGTACCTAATTTTAATCAATATTTTAAGATATATATATATATATATATATATATATATATATATATATATATATATATATATATATATATATATATATATTGATTTAAGTTCATAATTTAAAAGGATGACAATAACATAAAAAACATTGCACAATTGGATTTGAACCGAATAATAGTAGGCTCCCGTATAAATTACCAAAAAATAGGTTGTTGTATTAAGAGCATCTCCAATAAGGGTATCTAAGAGAGTTTCATAGGCTAATGATACAATACCTTTTTATTTTTATCATTGGAGTTTCATGACATGTCATAGAGGGTATAAAAAATGATGATACCGGTACCTTAAATAAGGTACCGTATCATCAATTTAATGTTACATTTTTTTTGTTCGATCATTAAATGGCCATTTGATCTTTTTTTACGAACATTTAATCGTATTTCATATTTTTCTATATTACACAATTTCTATTTGTTTTGTTCTCAAGTCGTATTTTATTTGTTTTCCATCAAATGGATCCTAATATGTACAATAATAATATTCATGCTTACATGAATTTGTTCCAAAACCAATCTCCTACCGGTAAAACTTCCAAACTCATCCTTATTTTATTTATCCATCACCACCACCCAATACCACTTTGGTTGAAGCTCCTCAAGTGCCACAGTTATCAACTAAAAGTGGTTTAAAAAATATTAATAGCTTTGATGAAGAAACACGTACTTCTCAGAAAAAAACAGCATGTTCCTTTCTCGCCACAAGAGACAGATTTGGTGTAACAACTCGGGCTTTTACAAAAAAAAGGTGCATTTTTTTGTAACAGCTTGGGCCTTCGGCGCTCCCGGCACTATTACCCCACGATTCCCTCCACTAAATAATGTCTTTGGGAATATATAACATGTGAAAATAAAATTTGAGATGTTAATCAATCCAAATTAAAACATGAAAAAAAGAAGAAAAAAAAAACTGCCTTATGAAAACAAAATGACTAACATGGAATGAAGTTTTTTTTTTTTTTGACAATCAAACAAGCATTCAATTAATAGAAAGCAAGTCCAAAGATACAGCTGAGGCTACAGGCTCTGGTACATAACCCAACCAAGAGCTAGAACCAAATTGTTTTGCAAATTTTACTAATCTGTGAGCAACAATATTTTTGCATCTCCTAATAAAAACAACATTACAATTGCTTAGACTAGACAATATATCATTACAATCAAGAATTATGTTCTCAATGTCAAACAAACGAGTACCTCCTTGCAGACATTTTACTACGACTTCAGCATCTGTTTCTACTATGAACTGTCCATCTTGGTTTGAAGATAAAATCCATTGGAGACACCAACGGAGAGCCATTGCCTCGGCTAAGGAAGGAGACACTTGCCTTTTTTCACGCTTCGTTGAAGCAAATTGAACAAGTCCACTACTATCTCTAATAACCATACCAAAACTAATAAAACCATCAGCAGAGCAGCCGGCATCAACATTCAGTTTTAGCATGCCAATCGGAGGAGGGCACCAATTTTCAACAACAGAACTGACGGGAGTCACCACATCAACAATTCGGTTATCACAATTAAATTCCACAGTGTACTCAGCAGCATCAGAGTCTATTTGCATTGGATTAAAAGGATTTTTTTGAAAAATCAGTTGGTTCCTACCCTGCCATATTTTCCACATAGTGATTCCAAACAATTGAGAAGCTAGATGGTCCTTTTTCAATAACCAATCAACCATCCAATCATTTAAAGACAAATGAGGAGGCACATGAAGGCCAAGTTTAGAACTGAACCAAGTTTGTTGGGCAAGTTTGCATCTCATAAAAATATGTTCCCGATTTTCATCAGCTTCAAAACAAAGGGGACAAATTGTATCTAAATGCATACCTTTTTTACTCAATCTGCCTCTGGTTGGTAGGATATCCCGGGCCACTCTCCATAGAAAATTCTTCACACTGTGAGGAGCCTTAATCTTCCAAACTGCCTTCCAAATTGCTGATCCATTTGATGATGAAGATTCAGGATTGTTCAAAGTACCAGCCTCATTGATCATATGGTGAGCTGATCTGACAGAGAAATTACCATCTCTTTCCCAATGCCAAATCCTTCTATCATTCGGGAGCCTCCATGATAACAGAAGGTTGATGATTTGTTGGGCCTCAAAATCTGAGAATATGTCTCTGATAAGTCTGTAATTCCAGCTTCGAGTGGAGATGTTAATAAGCTGACTAACCCAAGCATCTGGTGCTAAAACCTTAACAGGGCTGCAAACTTTAAATCCAGCTTGATTGGGTAACCAACTGTCCCTCCAGATTCTCACTTGTTGACCATTGCCAATCGACCATCTAGAACCCATCTCAATCACATTTTTTGCACTGAAAATGCTCCGCCAAGCATAGCTGGGTTGGTAACCAATCTGAGCCTCCATGAAACCGGTTCTTGGAAAATACCGACTCTTAAAATTTTTTGCAAATAAAGAGTCCTGATTAGAGATAATTCTCCAGCATTGCTTCTCAAGTAGAGCTTGATTGAATTCTTCAAATCCTCTAAACCCCATACCATCTTTATTCTTAACTTTTCCAAGATTTTTCCAACTAAGCCAATGCACTTTCCTTTGTCTTTCGTCAGTGCCCCACCAGAATTTTGCCAACATACCTTCAATTTCTCTACAGCAACCATCCGGAATTTTATAGCAGCTCATGATATAGTTTGGGATGGCTTGAGCAACTGCTTTGATAAGAGTTTCCTTCCCTGCTCTGGACAGACATTTTTCTTTCCACCCTTTGATCTTCTTCCAAATCCGATCTTTGACAAAAGAGAAAATCTCTTTTTTGGATCTACCGAAGAGAACTGGTAACCCAAGGTATCTTGAATGAGATGTCACAGCCTTTACTTCTAACTTGTTACAGATCATATTCTTCTCAATTTCAGGCATATTTCGGCTATATGACACATCAGATTTTTCAAAATTAACCGTCTGACCCGAGGCTTGTTGGTAAGAATGGAGTGCACGGTTGATGGAATCAGCTTCCTTTTGATTAGCTCGAGCAAACAGAAGGCTATCATCCGCAAACAGGAGGTGAGTGATTTTTGGAGCACCCCTTGCCACTTGAATTCCATGGAGATTGTTTTCGAGAGCCTCTTTATGTAACAAACCGGATAGAACATTAGCACATAAAATAAAAATATAGGGAGAAAGAGGGTCACCTTGACGGATTCCTCTTTCAGGCGCAATGCTTCTACTTGGTTTACCATTGATGAGAAATTGGTAGGAAACCGAGGAAATGCAGTCCATGATTGTATTTGTGAGTCTTGTAGGAAAACCGGTTGTCACTAGCACTTGCTTTATGAAATCCCACTCCATTTTATCATAAGCCTTCGCCATGTCCATCTTGAGGGCCATCATACCTTTTTTCCCTTTGGTTTTCTTCTTGAGCCAATGGAAGCATTCCATTGCTATTAAAGCGTTGTCAGTTATCAAGCGACCTTTGACAAAAGCACTTTGTTCTTCATCCACCACATCAGGAAGAATAGTCTTAATTCTGTTGGCTAATGCCTTCGTCACTATTTTCATAATGACATTGCATAGGCTAATGGGACGGAAATGTTTTGCAGCAGATGGATTTTTACATTTTGGGATGAGGGCCACAAAGGTTTTGTTGATACTGATTGGTGATTTTCCTTCATTAAGGATGCTTAGAGCCAAAGCACTAACATCAGACCCTACTATGTGCCAATATTTTTGGTAGAAAAGGGCTGGAAGCCCATCTGGACCTGGAGCTTTAAGCGGATACATTTGCTCAATAGCCTCTCTGACTTCTTCAATACTGAAATTTCTGTCACACCATTCAGTTTGATCATAAGACATTCTGCGCTGGATATTCTCACAAGATTGAATAATGCCTGTAGGATTGGAAGATTTAAACAAGTCAGTGTAGAAGTTAACAATGACATTCTCCACATTATCATGGCCATGCCTCCATACGCCATCTACCCCTCTAAGCTTCTTAATTTCGTTGGTTTTCTTTCTTTGCCGCGCTTTTCCATGGAAGAATTTAGTATTCTTGTCACCATCTTTAAGCCAAATTGCTCGGCTCCTTTGTCTCCAGAGAGTTTCTTCCGCCTTTAATAAATCAAAATGCTCCTTCTCTAATTCTTTATGGCCTTGAATGGAGAATGGGTCTTCAGCCCATAAATTTTCATCCTTCAGACGAGCTTCAATAGTGATGATCTCTTTCTTAACAAGGTTAGTTCGAAGCTCTTTAAATTCCAAGTCAAGACATTTCATTGCCTCCAATTTGTCTTCACAATTACCTCCTGTTCTGCCCCAATTTTGCTGAATTAAATTTTCACACCTGTCATTTTTTGACCAAACCTCCTCAAAGCGGAAAACGTGCACTCTTCTTTGATTATCTTCGGAAGAATTGGCTTCTAGACAAACAGCTACAGCAGCATGGTCTGACCGAAATCTGCCCAGATGATTGACATTGATGGGAGTGTATCTGTTGATGAATCCCTCAGTCGCCATGGCACGATCTAAGCGACATTGAATATTTGCAGCTCCTTCTCTTCCATTGGTCCAGGTGAATGGATGACCAACGAAACCCAAATCAATTAAGCCACAATACTCCATGCATTCTCTTCCCGTCTGCATCTGGGAAAAACTCCTTGATTTACCTCCCCTCTTTTCCGTCACAGAAATTGTATCATTTAAATCCCCTACACACAACCAGCTCCCAAGGGCAGTATGTGAAAGGTTCTTAATCAAGTCCCAAGTGTCCTTTTTCTTGTTTTCATCTGGAAAACCATAGACTCCTGTTAGAGTCCAATCATCTTCATCATCTTGATTGATTATCTCCCCATGAACATGATTTAGAGAGTAAGAGTTTATTTTGAAGCTGACATTATCGGACCACCAAATCGCTAAACCTCCAGCTCTTTCTCTGCCCTGACCTCTGCAACTTATAGCCAGACTTGAACTGAAACCACATCGAAATTGAATTTTTTCCATCTCGTCCTCATAGAGTTTTGTCTCCATAAGGAAGAGAACTTGGGGGTTTTGTAACTGTTTGAGCCTTAGCAAGGCCCGAACTGCTCGAGGATTCCCCAATCCCCGACAGTTCCAACTCAATATTTTCATTGCGTAGGGTGGTGTTGGTCATCCAACACCCCCTCTGGTAAAGGTTCATCCACTATCATGGAATGAAGTTTAATACAGCTGCTCTCTATATGAATCTTCATAAAATTATGAATCTTCATGCAATTAGTAGAAAATAATTTAAAACGGTGTATAAATAACCATTTGAAAATATGCATTAACTATTTTCTTTAAAATAATTGTATTGGTAAATATGCATTAAATTGCATAAATTGATTACAACGCTAAATTCAAACAACTGGTAACGACTAGCATAAATTGCATGCATCATCCACCACAAACGTTAACATCACTAAAAAAGGACATTGTTATTGCACATTCTTTCCGTATCTCGAATTGCTTCCGGTGCCGCTAGTTCTTCTCCTTCAATTATAGGGTTTCCCCTGATTCCATAATGTGTATGCCCTCACAAGCATTCCATTGCTTTTTCTCACACACCAGCTACAACTTATTTTTTATGGATTGCCATGAAATCCTGCATCAACATTAACTTTTAAAATTATAGTTGATCTAACCTGTTGATCAGAAAGGTGATGGGCCAACGAATCCTTCACTTGATGATATTGGTTGAGCAGAGGGTTGAGTTGAGCAGCAATTCACCACCGGAAGGGGGGTTGTACCTGCAGGCGCTCCGATGCTTAAGTCAGCGCTGGGCCAAGGTCCCCCTAATGGGTTGTGCAGAGCGGTCCAATAGGAGAGACTGTCAGGATTTCTCCGCTGTTGGAGCAAGGAACCGTCATCTAGTCCTTATCCTGGTGATGAGCTGTCCCGCATCGGGTGTAGAGGTGGTTAATTCATCTAGATCGTGTCCTGGTTAATAGGAGCACGTGGAAGTTGTGGCGGCGTATCGATTCTGGGCAGGGGAGCTCACCAGCTGTTGAGCAGGAGCTCTAAGCTCCCTATGTCGAGCAGGAGCTCTAAGCTCCATATGTCGAGCAGACTCTATAAGCCCCCTATGTCGAGCAGGAGCTCTAAGCTCCATATGTCGAGCAGGAGCTCTAAGCTCCATATGTCGAGCGGACGCTACAAGCCCCTATGTCGAGCAGGAGCTATAAGCTCCATATGTCGAGCAGAAGCTATAAGCCCCTATGTCGAGCAGAAGATGGATTGGGCCAGCTCTAGGCCCAGTCCAGAACAGGAGCCCCCCAAGTCTTTGCTCCTAGGTACAGGAGTAATGGCTTAGAGTCAGGTAATTTGTCGAGGACATCCTCGATGCGTTTTAATCATTCGCGAGGCTGTGCTCGCGATAACTTCGAATTTAGAGGACATTTTATTCGCGGGAACATGCTCGTGTATTTTGTCCTCGCATAATTTGTATGCTCAGGAATTTTGTGTCCTTTAGTTTGTCCTCGCGGATTTATTTGTGGAGAGATTATTTGTTTCTGCTCGCGAAGTTGTATTCGTGAAAATAAAGAGGAGAGGACAATAGTACTAATTTCTTAGAAAATGAGGATAAAAATTAATATATTTTTTTGTTGGATTCGGCTCTTCTAAAGTGGATTATTTAGTTTAGAGTGTAAAATAAGTAATATTAACCATTAATTCATAAATCAAATATAGATATTATAGATATTACATCATACATCATAATAAATCATGAGATTGTTAAAAACATAAGCATTAATCTTCTCACTTTACACTTTATTGACTTTAGATAATTCAAATATATTTCTTTTATACTGTTATATGTAAATTAAAACCATGCATTAAATCAATTTTACTTTTAAATAGAACACTTGTTATTGAACCATAAAAAATTTGTGTTGTAAAAAGGTCTATTTTTAACTTTTAAAAATTCGACCACACAACTTTCAATACTTATTATAGTTGATTATGTGCTTTTAAATACTTAGGGCCCGTTTGGATTAACTTATTTTTGAGTTTATGCAAACAGTTTATGCAATATAAATTAGGTTTTATGCTATTTTATAAGTTCATACTAATAAAAATTGTATTTTTATAAGTTATTTTATCATAAACTACCTTGACAAACTTATAATAATACATAAAATTGCATAAACTATTTGCATAAGTTCAAAAATAAGCTGATCCAAACGGACTTTTATTACAATACATACCATTAAAGTCTATTTTCAATATTTATTTAATTTTACTTTTTTTTTTTTTTTTTAAAGATTGAGGTTTCACTCTACTCTCATTTGAGGGGAGAGGGCCCGGTCCCAAAAATAGTGTAGAGTTTGGTCCCTGTTACAATCAAGCCAAATATTTAATTTTATGTTTTTTGAATAATGAAGCCAAAAATTATGAGTGTACGCTAACGTTTTGACCAATTAAGTCTGTAGCTTCGTAAATTTTCCTTATATGCCCCCTTGGAGAAATACTTCTGTAAGCACAAATACAGATAACACTTGTTAGGCACACTCACAACAAATAAAAAAAATAAAACAAAAATGGTTAAAGTAATATATAATGATGTGACAATTTTATTTTTCCTTTAAATTTTTTAATTTGTGTGTGAGTGTCTAAATCTTGTGCTCAAAAATTTGTGCTCAAGCAAGTGTTGCTCTACCCCCTTATATGCCTTATATTTGTGGTGGCTTAATAAATTTTGCCTATTCAAAAAAAAAAAAACCTGTAGCTTCATAACAAACATTTTGTTCGTATTCATCACCTGGCCATTATGTTCTTTTTAATTGTTTCTATATCACAGAATTTTCGAATCATTTTTTTCTTAGTTCCTTTTTAAATGTCGCGATTTGATTATGTGTATTATTTACACAATCTATTTTGATCATAATTTGTTATCAGTATATAAAAACAAACGTTAATATATAAAATATTATTTAATTTGTCTCGTCAAATATTTTTAAAATATAAACTTTATATATTTTTTTATAATAGATAATTAAGAATATAACCTATTTTTGTAAATTATTTTACATAATGATATATTTATCTTATTGTGCTAACGGATATAAATTGAAAATAATAGTTTATGTGTAAATTTGATTTTTATTTAAATTAATTTTTTTGTATTTTTAGTTCCTAAACTATAAAAGTATATGAAATCCGACAATTTAGTTATTAAATTATATGAAAATGTTCAATTAAGAACCATTAGATTATGAGTGTCTATAGATCTTATTGTAAACCGACTATATCATAACTTTTTTCCTTTGGTCTTCCTCTCTCCCAACATCCTCTTGTAGTCTTGCTATTTCCACGAGTTGTGTTATTTTGACAACTTAAAGAATAATCGGTTGACACCATACTCACAATGCACACAGTCCAAAATCTAATAAAAAAATGGAAAAATAAATGAATGGTATAAATGAAAGTTGTCCAACAACTAAAAATAAATTTTTTCTATTCCCACCCAGCACAAGGTGGAATGCTTCCGGTTCTTTAATCAGCCACCATTTATTCCCACCCCAAAATCGATCTATTAATAAATTATTTTATTAAGATAAAGAGCTTAAAATCAAAACTATAGTATATTTACAATATCACATCTAATTTTGGAATACATTAAAGATAATTATAGGTAAAATATAAATTTAATTCGCGTGCTTCTTATAGAGATACCTTAGCTCTGAATGCAATTTTTTTTTAGAAGTTCTACGGATGAAAAGGTAGAAGCAATAATCAGTTGTGGCTTTGTGTGAGAGAGAAAGTGAAAGAAATAAAATAATGAAATATTTTTATTTTGGATTTTTTGGATGAAGATTTAGGATTTGTATGAGTTTTTGGATTCTTTGAAGATTTAGTGTTGATTGCTAAGTATAATAAATTAGTTTATACTTATAGTTTATTAAAGGCAAAATGTATTCATAGATCATTTAATACAATGAGTATCTTATATAAGATAATACAAAACTGATAAATAATATTGTTAAAACTGTTATATTCATACGTCATACGTCAAAAAAAAAAAAACTGTTATATTCACAGATAATAAAACTGATGCTTCACACATAAACTAATTAAAATGAGAGGGATAGTACTAAAATAAGCAAATGTATAAACCATAATCCGGCAAGGTTGCTGCCCTATATAGGTCCCTAAGAGCTCCCTATGGTTCAAAAAATGAAATTTTCAATTATAAAACGAAAAACTAATATGAAAGAATCAAGCTAACAAAGATGAAGGAAAAAAATTAAAATTAAAATTGTTTAATTTTTCTTTTCTTCGCGAGTTTATTGAATTCACTACGTGTCTAGCTGAGTAAACTCAATTTCATTTTCCTTTTTTTTTTGGTAGTAAAATTTGAATTAACAACCGAGTCAATTTGAAATTGATACTTAGACTCGTGAAATTGTTCGATATCGTGAAATTTTATGAATTTAACAACCTTCCTTAGGATTGCAAAACATGAATGATTACAAAGAACAAACACCATCATGGTACAAATTGATCACAACGAATTATTCAAATGGAGTGTCTGCACCATTTGTTTTCTTTTGCTGAGAGGAGAGGAGTATCATTAACATATTAACAGCTTATAAGCTTATTATATATAGCTCCTTGGAGAAACATCTTATTTATAACTTCTATGGATCAGAAATGCTTCCTAGTCCTGTAGTTGCAAGTTTGTTGACGAGAGCTAGAGCGTTACTGGTTATATAACAGACTTGTTGAACCTTATTTCGCAGCAATTTAATTTTCCTACCGTTTTCGCCTTGAAACCCATCGAGGCAAGTATCTTCATTTGTGAGAGCTGCACTTATCCATGAATTAAGGTCTCCCATTTGTGTACCAAATGTGCTTCTGCTAAGTCTTCTGAGCACATTCAGGGACCTGTGAAGCTCATCAAGGGCATCTGCAAAAGTCTCAACACAATCTAAAAGTGCAACTTTGTTTCTTCCTCTTAAATGGCCATGCCTCTTTAAGTTTGCCAAATATGTTTGAACATGCTCAACCTCGCCGATTGTAACCGAAACTCCTGCCCTTGCCCACTTGCTGGGGCTTCTTCCAGCACTGTCAGAGAACAGTGCTAGCGAGCGCATGCAAAGGTTTTGATACCTAGTTACTTTGCAAGCTTCCCTGACATTGTTTTTCTCTTCTGCAAATACCAATTGGCTAGTATTTGCAAGGTATGAAAGAAAAATAAATGCAACCAGTAAAGTAAGGTGTGATTTTCTTCTGACCATTTTGGTGAAAGACCAAAGAAGAAGTTGAACTTGAAGCAAGATGAAACAAAGTAGTTGTATGCTAGTTTGGTACTTAACAGTACAAAACGAGGATGGAGAAGTTAGGAATGACCTTGTAGAGTTCTAGTGGAATTAGAGAGCTGTATGATGAGGTTTATAAAGATAGGTTCCTTAAAAGCATACTGTTGTTGTTTGTTATGTCACACATTAATGCATCTTTTATGAAGTAGGTTGTACAGAGGCAAGAGACCAGTGAGTTCAACTAAAAAAGGTATGTGGATGGTGATTTGAAATAGACGGGTGAGAAAAGTAAGTAGCATGTGATTAGAAGAAGGTAAGTATCTCCATAAATATAATCTCGGATAAGAACAAGATGCTCCATTTTTATAGTATTGTGAGAGCATCTCCAATGCTCTCCTAGTATAGTCTCTTATAAAATAAAATTACACAGTGTTTTGACACACATTATAGACAACACACGTAAACAGTGCAACAACATAAAAGGTTAATTACATAACTGTTTTTTTTTTTCCTTTCTTTTCAAGTAGTTCAACGGCTAAAAATTCACCACTTGAAGTATGAATAAGTGGAGAATTTTGGGTTCGATCTCTTACCCTACACATATAATGTGGTGTCCCTACCAATTGAATAATGCTCACGGTGTCACAAAACTTGTCATTCTATTTGTTTGTTTGATGACATATGCACACCATAAATATATTTGTTTTTGTAGAATATTGAGTTGGTTTACCACAGTGTCTTTGTTTTGCTTGCTATTTAACAATCAATGCATAGTAAATTTAACGAGGGTTAATAGGCTTTTACCCCCTGCAAAATAGGCGAGTTTTGCGTTACTCTCCTGAAAATTTTTCTCTTGAGATTACCCCTGCAAAAAAAAAAAAATTTATTTACCCCATTTTTGTTGACGTGGAAGGCAAAAAGTCAAGTTTTTTTGCTGACGTGGCAGTTGACTTTTGCCTGCCACGTCAGCAAAAAGGGGTAAATCAAAAAAAAATATTTGCAGGGGGGTAATCTCAAAAAAAAAAATTACAGGGGGTAACGCAAAACTCGCCTACTTTACAGGGGGTAAAAGCCTATTAACCCATTTAACAATCAATGCAAACAAGCTTTGTGAGCGAAGCCAAATAGGCCTTGATATAGTTCTCCAATGGTGTAGATACCTTCGCTAAATATATGGATATTTTTTACTTCTTAAATGATGCAAGATTAAGATATCTAATTTTTTTAGCAACATATTTAAACTTTTTTTTCCTATCTATCATTTGTTTTCTTTCATCCCATAGTAACAGTTTTCATAAATAATATGAAACAACTATTTTTGTATTGTTCAATATCAATTATTTGAATAACTGTAACTTTTCTAGTCCTTGCACCTATAAAACAAAAAACTTTCAGCTAACAAGATGGTCCCATTGCCACCCATTGTATCTTAACTAGTAAGCCAAAAGGCCAAATGAAAATGAAGTCGCGATAAGATAAGAATAAAAAGAGGTCGACGCTTAAGCATCCAAATCTGGCCTTTGATCTTACTACATACTATTGCGCATAAAGTTCGTGTTGGTTTAAAATACACGAGGTCTCTTTCATGCTTGCATCTTTTCTACAAAATAAAAAATTGGGTATAAAAATTGATTAGTATTTGCCTGACTTAAAAGCCAAAAATTAGACTCTATCATAGGCCATATATAATAAGCAAGTGGTAACGAGGTTCAATTAATGTCATTAAAATAGAGTGGATATTCAGTTCATCAATAGTATGAAACATGACTTCCTTCCAACTATTTCCTATTCTGGATATCAACTTTGTTCGTCATGATACTTTTCTAACAGAAGTTTCAATCTGGCAGGCCAACTTACCCATTGTTCCACATTTCACGGTATTTTGAATAAGTGATAATCTATGAAATGCTACAGGCTCGAGTTAGCACTTCATCCTATGTTTATTCTTCACAGTAATAAAAAGCTGTAATGCAAAACTTACAGCAGAAAAACCATGAGTTACAAGCTCTTAACTAACTGTGATAGCAACATTTTCTCACTTTTATGTAAATTATCGGCTATCTTGTAAACAAGGACCAAATTATCGGCATGTGATTGTTCCTCATGAAAGTGTAGGTTGTTCATTCACAACAAAACTAGGAACTCTACTTATGACCTAAGCTATTTCTTTTAAAGAACAGCAAACTCCATTTCATTAATAATAAAAATTCAACACAACTAGGAATACTCAGACACGAATTAGCTAAAGAGATGAATTTTCAAATTAGAGTTGAATCAACCACATTTGCCTGTCACCGAATAAACACCACTCTAAAGTTTTGCGATAACATCAGTAAGATCTTACACTGATGACCAAATGGAGCCATACTCCATTTCTCCTATATCATATTATCACCTAAGCAAAATCTATAATTATATAGCAAAAGTATAATTCTAGCGCATATATAACTCCCAAAATTGAACAACAGACACTGTCTGAACCTGAATTCAGCAATCACCACCACATATGCGCTTCTGTTTATTGATTGTTTCAAAATGTCAATCGAGTAAGACGGTTAATTAATACAAATGATAGTAGATATACATTGGTTATGAAGTGCATTTTTTATTTTACTTTTTTACAATGTATCGAGGAGTCAGGGTGGTCAATAATTATATGTTTTATCTTCACAACCGCACCTCGAAGCCTCAAGCCACCACAGAGGAGGAGCGGTGTAGACAAACCCTTAAATTTGAAAGGTTTAAAGATCCCTCCAGTTTTCACCCACCCACCAACTTACGTTTCAGTACTTCTAGTGTTTTTCCTGTTCTTGATTTGCTAAATGTACAAAACTATGAGTACCTATATCTGCATCGATTTCAGTTTTGGCTCCTCATAATTAAGGTATATAAATCCTCATTTTTTTCATGCATTAGGGTTCAATCCTTGTAAGTCACAATTTTTTCACGACAGATTGGTCATTTGGTTCTCACAATAAAACTATAACGCTGACGAACTATGTGTGAGGACCAAAACCCATGAGTATAAAACACATTCAAAAAGGTGAGGTTACAAAAAGGTGAGCTGCATCATACAATCATACAACACATTAAAAGGTAGATTAAAACTACCACAAGAAGAAATCTAACCAAAAATATCAAGTACTGCCAAACACTGATTACTTATTGCTCCTAAACAAAAATAAACAATCGGGAAGAGAAAACACTTTGTTCTAACCTCTTCACTTCTATCCTCATCCTGACTTCTGAATAATTTCTTCAGAAGGAATTTCAAGGGTTGCTCCCGCATGATCTTTACCAGGCTTCACTACTGCAACAATAAATTTGCAAAATTAACGCAAAAAAATTAGAACTAGTTTGGAAGAATTTTTAACAAACACTCATAAAAAAGAAAAACAAAAGTTACTTTACAATAGTTATAATATTCTAATTAATAACTTCTCATAAATTGAAATAAAGTATTGCACCTCAAATTTTCATTAAAATCTTTCATTTAGCTTCTCCAAAAACAGTTGCGAACTTATAAGGGCTAGATTTGATAAACTTCTCAACAAGCACTTATGAAGATTTCTTCTTTTAAAACCTAGTAATAATAACTAGTTTTGTAAACAACAATCTAATGTTTATGTTAAAATCAGCTTCTGCATCTCTAATTTTTCAGAAACTCTCTCTAACTTCTCTATAAACACTTATAATCCTATAAGGATATTCTTTTATCAGTGAATAACTATAAACTCATTCAATTAAGAAGCTCTAATAAGTTAGAAGCTAATCCAAACTAGGCCTAAGAACCAATTTGGATAAACTTCTGAACAAGTACTTATACTTATAGAAAGGGAAACACTATACATTTTCTAAACTATAGCTTCCTGTATAAGTTGAAATTAATCTCTTCCATTTAACTCCTCCATAAAAATCTAACGTAAACAATTTATCGAACAGGTAGAGTGCTGAACAAGAGAAAGAGAGAATTAGTAAGAAACCGTACGGTAACTGCTGTTATCAGTATTGAGTGGTGCCTGGACGATCATCGTAGTGATGAAAACGGAGGCTTCGTCGGCCTCTCCGAGAAGCTTCTGGATCTCCGCTTCGGAGGTGACATTCCTGTTTTCTTCGAACTTCTTACGCACCTCTGCCGCAGATCCCTTAATCATCGGAGTGTCGCCGGCAAATGATTTCCGAGTGGCTTTTAACAGTGCCCGGTATGCACTCAGAACTTGCGTTTTCGTCATCTCTGATCACTTTTTCTTCTTCGTTCCGTTTCCTTTTACCGGTTAGTAGCCTAATGCTGCTATACGACGTCGTGGAGTTTCAGTATTGTTTTGTTCAATTTTAATTTATTTTTGGCAAAATTACATTTTAAATCATTTAACATAATTTAAGGATATTAAAAGAAACAATTTTGCATTAAAATTATCAAATTTTTTACTTTCAAAAAGTTAAATGCACATTTTCCAATAATATATTTCTATTTTTGATATCTTAACTAGTGCCCCAGACACTCGTTAACATTTGTCTTAATGATTTAGTCTTTTGTCTTTTTTTCTTGTTGTTTTAGTCCTTTTTCAATTTTTGTTAGGCTCTTGCCCCTAGTTTATCCAATATAATGAACAGTTCTCAAATTAAATACAATACAACTAAAATTTTCTGATCCAATCTCATTTTTCTTAGATGAAACTCAAATTAAATACAGAGACCTACTAAATTCAAATATAATAAACAATCCATTTAATTCATAATATATATTTATAATAATGTATAAATTAATCTCTTTTATTAAGTTGTTAATGAATGATAACATAATACAGTTGAGTCAATTTCAAATATTGTATAGAACACCTATATTTAGGTCCAATGTCAGAAATCGTACTAACGAAAAAATTATCAATGATCTCCTTCCGGACTTCATAAGCAGCGACTATTTTTTTTTATTAAAACATAACATTCATTCAAACAGATAGATACATCAGATACAAGCACAAATTCAATAGCGCTAAAAACGAAAAGGATGAATCTGCGAACAAACTCACAGCATCTAAGTTAATAGCATAAAACGGTATACTCAAGCCTACAAATAATGTGATAAAATAAAAGTTACCGAAATACTCATGTATTCGGATCTTCATCGTTGATGACTTTGTCGTTGATTGAATCTGTAGTTGATCAAAGTAGATCTGTTAATCTGAACCAAACGAACACCGTAAAAAACAAGAACGCCACACAAAACGACAACAAAACAACAAAAAAAAACTCAAAAGAAAAAACTTGATCTATGTGTTAATCACTTATTTATCTTAAAAGAACAGAAGAAAAAGATGTAGAGGGGGTGATTCTAGGCCAAAAATGACCCAAAACCACCCCTCTATAATGAATAAAGAAGAAAGAAAACTCAGAAACAAGAAATTTTTTTCTCAATTCAAGCAGCGACTATCTTAAATAATGTAAATAACTTAAGAAAATAAAATTGTCTCACTAAGAATATATTTTGGATTCTAGAAATCAAAACAAAATTTCAGATTCTAGAATCCAAGCGTCACACATGTATCGAGAGCGCTCAAATTCTAAAATCAGAACAAATATTTTTAAAAATTTGGAGGGCGCGAAAAAACATGTATGCTCTAGATTGGTTCTAAGATCAGTATGAAAAGTCAATTTATATTAATCTTATGTTTATATTTTAATAAAGGAAAATGCTAATGAGTGTCTCGGACACTTTTTAAGACCTTAAATAGTAAGTTTTTTATAGAATTTTTATGGAAATGCATAAGGTCAACATATTGAAATAGCGGATAGCTGATAAGCTAGCTTATAGCGGATGAGCTTATAGCGAATAAGTTAGCTGATTGAATTTGTAGTGTTTGGTAAAATTAGCGGTTGGACTAGCTTATAAGTATGAAATGACATAAAAATTATATGTTTAATTAATATTTAATTCTTTTCAAATAAGATGATAGGGGTAAAATTGGAAGAAAAGATAATAAGTTATAAGCTATAAGCTCATAAGCTACTTGAAATAGCATTTGAAAAATAAGTTATAAGCCCTTTTTTAAAAACTGTTACCAAACAGAACTTTTAGCTTATAAGTTATAAGCTCTACTTGAAATAGCTTATTTGATTTACCAAAGAGAGCCTAAGTATATACCTTAACAAATACCCTAGTCAAAAGTTGATATTTGGAATCCATGTGCAGTTGAAAATTGCAATTTTTTATGTTCAATCAAATATCAAGCAGGAAATAGCTAAAAACAAAGGACGTACGTCCTATATACACCAAACTTGAGGTATTGGACAGTTTGTTGATCACTCACAAAAAACATCTTAGCGAATACTTTGATTTTCATTTTTCATATTTGAGAATTTGTATGAATGATATTAAAAATGGTGCACATGTAACACATCTCATACAATACAACTAAACAAAGCTCGGCATTTTCGGTCGTCATTCCTTGTTCCTCGCACGTCATTATCACAAGTACATCAATTCAATAGTTGGATCAGATGTAATAGATCCGGAAGAGGTGATAAAAGCCGCATAGTCAGTCAACTAGTCAAGGGTTCATGCACAAAAGAAGCCAGTTCAAGTCTCCTTTTGAAGGAAAGGCAGAATTTTGTGCAATCATCACCTAAGAGCATCAATCATTCTACAATCATTCTTTCTACGACGGCATCTATGATGAGATTTTTGATCTAGCAAGGTGTTCTCCCCAACCATCTCCATTTTAGAATCTACAGCTGGTACAATGAAGGTTCAAGTTAATCTCTGAAAAATGCCAATTACAGTACTAAATTTTATATGCAACAAAGGCCTTAGTAGATAATGGCTTGAAGATATTATTCTACAAAATCTCAAAACTATAATCATAGAAGGCAATAAAAATATAGAGACTTTCAACTCATCCGCTTTTACACGTATATTATGGTTTGTTTCAGCAGGCACTTACAAGTTTACAGCAGAGGATCACTGACGTTTAATCAGGAAAACATAAAGCTTCTAGTACTAATGACAGCAAATCATATTAAGTGAAAATTCCATTTAAATTCTCATGGCATGCTATAGATCCATAGAAGAAGAAGAAGAATAAAATCTCATCCTAAGATGGAGTCAGTTTACATAGATCACATATGGCCCATAATTACCTAATCCCTCTCGATCTATCATTTATAAGTTCAAATATTACACATTCACATCTAAATTTCAACGGTTATATCAATAGCTTTTTAAGGAGCTGCCCCCATACAGCCAAAACTACCTAAGATGAGATTCTACTGTTTTTTTTTCCTACAATGTATGCCACCCTTTTTCCCCTCCCAATTATTCCTCCATCTTCACAAAGCTGAGTTTACACTTTACATGTTACAGATAATAGAACAGTGACATTCAAAAATCTTTTGAGAATGTTTTCTTGAAACAGAAAATCTAAATTGCAAAATACAATATAGATTATATTATTTTAAATGCGTTCCTGATATTTCCAGTGATTAACTTGCTATGTTCATAACACTCCATTTCCTTACCTCAAGTTAGTATAAAAACAGTAATGTCATTGCCATTTGCAAACAACCTCTTTTTTCAAAAATCATAATTAAATATTTGGCACAAAAAATAACATATAACTTCATATTTAGGACTTCTAGATAAAGGTTTCTCTCAACGATACTCACCACATTATGGCTAATTCCCAACTCCAGCCAAAACTACAGATTTACAACACTACCAACGTGATTGTGTTATTTGATCCATCACTTGTGCTCACTTAGACATCAAATTCCAAACCTTAAAACATGATTTTGCTAAGTTTGTATGGCAGGTTTCTACCTATTTATAAGCAATGTGTTTTTTCGCAAACTCTCCAACCATCTCGGTGAGTATCTATCTAGGAAGTGCGAATCAGTACCATTCTAAAACAAAGAAAAATCGGAAGCCTGACTAAAGGGGAATGATCGGCCAAAGTGTTTGCCAGCAAGTTGTAACTTCAAAGTTCAAATGGAAAGATAACTCATAAATTTGGTACAAAGATTAATGATCCTTTCATGCACCAGTCAGAAGCTTCACCAAACATCAAAGCACATGGCACGACGGAATGCAAGCATTACCCCAACGGCAGAACAATATTAAGCCTAAGTTTGCTTTGGGGGTCAATAATGGGGGAAATTTAAGAGTACAGAATCCTAAAAATTGAGGTGTTTGGTATAACAGTAACGAAAAGAGAATTTCTTAGGTACACAGTACACCTCAAATTCTCTTCTCAACCCTGTTTAGATTGACTAATTTGAGCTCATGTACTTGCAAAGCACTTGCAAAACCAATTGACAAAGATTATGGAAACAACTTATGATATGGTCATAAATTTTGTTTTAAGCTTATTTCCACAAGTTCTCTAGGATAGCTTATCAAAACAACTTATAGCTTATATGAAACAGTTTGACTTTACTTTATCTTTTGTTATAAAAAAACCTTATACATAAGCACATATACATTAAGCACTTAATTAAGTTGTTTATTGAACCAGAGATGTTAAATCATCCACAACAGTAAACCCCACTAGTAAACAAAGATGTACTCAAAAATGAATCAAGGATATGAAGAAAAGATCAAACCTTTTGAGCAAAAACATAGAAAAATTCTGAAGAAACACAATTTAATAACAAAAAAAAAAATAGAAAATTTACCTCCTCCAAATTGGTTACCCCAAAACAACACTCTGTGATCATCCTCTTCCTCATCAAACTCATCACCATACCCAAACTCAGCATCGCCGCGATAACCCGGTTCACTTCCATACCCAGATTCATTCCCATTCCCTTCAGAACAGCCATTAACCACAAACCCAATACCCACATTCTCCTTCTCCTTCTCACCACTCCCACCATCCCTAGAATTCTTAGCTTCACCCACATCAGAACTCCAATTAGCATCCCCATTACCAAAAAGTTCCCCACTTGAATCAGTCCCCATAGCCACAGGAAAATCAGAGCAATTCCCATAAGCAGCAGAAGCCCCAACAGAACAACAACGTCGATTGGCGCTACGATCGCTACTACGACCAGAAACAGATCTGGAACCACGACGGCGTCGTTTTCGAGCGATGAGACGGTAATTAGCGGTTCTGTTAATGGATTGTTGTTTATCATCGTCGGCGATTGTTAGTTTGGAAAGGTCGAGAGAAAAAGAAGTGGTGGTTCGGTCGGAGAGACAAGGACGCTTGTTAAGATTGTGAGAGTGAGAGTGGGAGTGGGACCCATCTAAAGGTGGTGGTGGTGGTGTTGTTGTTTGGGGATGGAGATGGAAGGGTCTCCATGTACGAAGCTGTAATACGCATGAGTCTAAGGAGGGTTTATGAGACATGGATTGAGTCATGAGAAGAAGAAGAAAAAGAAGATTCTAGAATGATTTGTTTAGTTTGTGTAATTGGGTTGACTATGTTGAATTGGTGGAGAGAGAGTGTAGAAGATGGAATGGAACAGTTCACACGGATCAAAGATTTGTTGAGAGAGAAAGAGAGAGAGGTGGATGAATGTGGTTCGCGGAATTGATAGTATTATTGTGTTTCACGAGATTCTTCACATAGGTCCCGCCATAACGCCCGACACTACTCCACTTCATTCAACTGTTCCAACTTGCGTGACATAAACAAAGAACACAACAAATAATTATTAGTATTAAAAAGTAATAAGCCAAAAAGAAGAAAAAAAATCACTTTTTTTTCATAGTAAAAAAAATGACCTTTTATTATTTTTAAGATTTTTTTATTTTTATAAAATTAAATATAAATTGCATTTGAATTTTTCTAAATGTTCAACTTGCTTTTAATTTATTCTCTCATATTTTTAATAATTAATAACCAATAAAAATTATATTATAAAAGAAATAATCAATAAAATTTCTTTTTGCATCTTCCTATCAAACTTATTTAAAAAATACTAAAAACCATTTCAAATTGTCATATTTTATTTTTTTTAATAATTGTGAAATTGTTTTTTCCTTATAATTTAAGACATGGAGAATATTAGAATGTGTACTCCACCTTGCTAAAAAATAATTATTTTTTAAATTTATTGAGTAAATAAATACATTTAGTTACTCGGTAATTTAAAAGTGATTATTTTATCTCTCAAATTTATATGGGTTTTTCTATCATGTACAAAGTTGCATATGTTAAAAAGTTTAAAATAGTAAATTTGAATTGAAACTTGTGCATTTTATATTAAACTAGCCACCAAGTGCCCGTTTGTGTGATCGATATTCTTTTTTTTTTATTTGTTGTGATCGAAATTCTCTATTGTGCAAATATAAATAACTACTTAATCTCCTTTTTTATTGGACTTAGTTAATTGATAACTGCTAACATCCTTTTTTGTTGTGGCTAGTTATTAAGAAGAAAAAAAAAAAATTTACTATAAAAAAATTGAAAACATATTTTTTTGTGGAAGTTGTGCTTAGTTATTAAGAGAAACAAACAATTATTTACTAAAAAAAACTGAAAATCTATTTTTATGTGGAAGTTATTTTTCAACATATACAAATATTTAGTTTTTTTTTTGTTGTTTTTTTAAGGGTAAAATAGGTATAATGAAAAAGTCATCCCAAAAATTTGTATCCTCTTTATATATAGTAATAGATGTATAAATTTTTAATAAATAATTGTTGTTTTTAATAAAAAAAGTTACTATTTTGATTAATTTAACATGTGCAATGTTAAACAAACCAAACTTAGGCTCCGTTTGACCCAACTTTTTTTAATTTTTTATTCTCTTAAGAATGAGAAGTTGGGCCAAACACATTTTTAATAAAGCTCTTAGCCAAAAAAAACAACTTTTTTTCAATGTGCAAAATTGAATGAAAAGAGCTTTTAAGAGAAGATGTTAAAATTTACTTTTGAGAAAAAATTTGTAACTTTTTTTGTTTGTTATTATATTTAGTAAATTTAGTTTAGTCTAGTTTGTTATAATTTTTTTTTAAGTTTGTTATTAATCTTTAGTTTGCTACTATCTTTATTTTTTTAAGTTAGTTATTAATCTAGTTTAATTAGGATTGATATATTTTTAGATTTTTTTTTAGCAAAATATATATTTTACCAAATAACTTTGAAGCTAGAAAAAAAAACAACAGTTACCAAACAACTTTAGCTTTTTTCTGAAAGTTCTTATTTTCACTTTTAACTTTCAGATGACTTCTAAGACTTAAAAAAGTTAGGTCAAACGGACCCTTATATTCCTTGTATTCCTTTTATTAGTTTAATAAAAAAAAATTCCTTATAAAAAAAAATATGTGTGAAGAAAAAAAATATTAAAAAAACAAAAAAGATAAGGTTAAGATTGACTAAAAAAATATATTAATATTGTGTAAAATGGAGCATGCAGGATTCGAAATGGCATCCTTTTTCATAAGTTCTTTGTTAAGCCCAACGATAAACATATTATTATAGCTTATTAAAATATGGCATAAGTAGTTTATGAAATTGTGATAAACACTTTTTGTTAATTTACCCAAACACTAATATTGTGATAAGCTTAAAATAAGTCAATCCAAATGGAACTTAAGTTCCGTTTGACCTGACTTTTTTAAGTCGTAGAAGCTATCTCAAAGCTAAAAGTGAAAATAAGAGCTTTCAGAAAAAAGATAAAGTTGTTTGGTAATTGTTGTTTTTTTAGCTTCAAAGTTATTTTTAAGCTAAAAGTTGTTTGGTAATATATATATATATAGTTCATTTGTTATAGATTAAAAAATAATTTAGAGATTATTTTTTAGAGATTTTGCAAAAAATCAGAAGTTATTTTGTGTTTGTTTACCTTGATAAAAATTACTTTTATACGGATATTTTTGGAATATTAAAATTTATGTAAGGATATTTTTGGATAAAAAATATCTCCACCTTTTGATAATTGTTTTCTCTTTTCTCTAAAAAAAATCTATTTTTTTAAGCTACTATTTTTAGCTTCTCATTTTTAGTAGTTTTTAGATTCTGATTATTTTTAAAAGCTATAACAAACGGACGTAATATTCTTAAAAGTGATTATTTTTTTAAAATAAGTGATTTTTTTATAAAAAAAGCTATAACAAACGGGCTCATATATATATATATATAGAGGATGCATCATATGAGAATGACAAAGTTATATGAAAATGTGAGAATAAATAATAGCCATTAGATTTAAATGAAGGACTATGATTAAAACATAGTATAACTTAAATGAGTCATCTTTTTTATTAAACTTTCTCTCTCCAAAAACTACATGCCTCCCTTCTCTCTCCCCAACCTCACACGCATACGCCAGTAACGCCACACCCCACCAACAGTCCAACACCATCAACAATGGTGCTTGAAATTGAAATCAAGGAGATTAAAATCCATCAATCTATTTGAGTTTCAATTGGTTATGCAATTTGAACAATATACTAAACACGCTAGGTTTCTTCATCTTATCTTTTGATGTGAGATTGATTTCAATTTTAGGCTGAAAAATTCAGTGGCTTAGAGAAGATGAACAAGAGGTGAATGAGTTTATGAGATAAAGTTTTGTTTTTTCCATTACTTTTCGGGATTCCATTTATAGAGTGGGTGAGGCAGTGAGGCAATTAATGTTGAAGGCGGTGGCCGCCGCTGTGAGTAGAGAGACTTCGTCTGCCCACTCTATTCTTATTTCTTTTGAACCCTTTACCCTTTCATCTTCTTCAATCAATCATCTCTGCAAAATATACCAGTGGACTTGGGTTACCACAGTAAGCTTTAATGTATAGAAGCAAATTAATTTGGGTTCAATTAATGTGTTGATTTCATATTTTTCCTCATCTGTTTCAAAACAACTTGGATCTCTAGTGAGTTTTTTAATTGAAGAAGATGAGATTGATGTGTAGAAAAAAAAAAGCAAGAGGAACTGGGGCACAGGTGGAAGTTGGATCGGAGAAGACGAAAGAGGGTAGATGTATTGAAAAGAAATAATAATAGAATAGGGATAGGTGCATGCGAGAGTTTTTAATCTAAGCCATCCACTTTTAAATTGAAGCCCCGATACTCTAAAATTGGTGAAGTATCGTGTCCGATACGCACCCGATACCGATACTCTTCCGATACGTCCCGATACTCGTATCGGAAGAGTATCGGTTAAATCTTTATTTTTAAATAAAAAAATAATATCCGATACACGTCCGATACTTCCCGATACTCGTATCGGAAAAGTATCAGTTAAATATTTATTTCTAAATAAAAAAATAATATCTGATACAATCTGTGTTTCCTAGTAAATGTCAAACTATTATGTTTGTTACACGGGTATAACTATATCTTTTTTTTGGATAGTACTAATGATGCTCTTTTTGTATAATACTTAACTTAAGATGTATAACTTAAAATGTACTGGTGACTATTATTTTTTAGGACAATATTAATGAAACACAAATACTTAACTTAGTATTAATGATTTTAATTTATTATAATTAGTATTTTTCGTCTTTATCACTGTTCTGAAGTCACTATGGTGCCATACTATATAACATGTTGTTAAGTATTTGGGCTTGTCCCAAAATTTCAGTATAAGAATGGATGTTTTATGCTTTTAATTGGTCAGCTGCAGGACTTACATAATTGTCTGATATTGCTACAAGATGGACGAATTGAAGAGGCTTGATGTCATAACTATTATATATTTTTTGAGTTATTATATGTCTTTAGTTAGGACTGTGAAGCCCTTGTATGTTGAACATCAAATTGTTTTGCTTTTGTGCAAGCTAATTGGTTTATGTTTACTCTTTGTACAATGAAATATTGACGTTTATAATAATAATAATTATAATAATTTTTTGTCTTCCAAAAAAAATTATCATTATTAATATTATTGATTTTAGTCATATTTATATATTGTGTATTTATATATATTTAATTTTAAATTAAATTTTTAAATAACGTATCGCGACCGTATCGGATTGTAAATTTTAAAAAATTTCACGTATCGGTGTATCGGATTCGTATCGTATCCGTATCGTGTCCCGTATCGGGGCTTCATAATCAAAGGGTCAATATATATTAAATTTTTTTAAAAAAATATATCAATCCTAATTAAACTAGATAATAACTAACTTAAAAAAACAAAGATAATAGAAAACTAATAATTAATAACTTAAAAAATGATGATAACAAACTAAATTAGTAGAGTCTATTTGTAGTTGCTAAGTGGAAGCTTGTCAAATAAGTTAGTAGTGTATTATTACCTCTGTCCTAAAATATAAGAATTAGTTTGACTACTGCATGTATGCCAACACACAATTTTGATCACTAATATCTTTAATTGTCTATTAGTAAAAATTATTAAAATTTGATATTTTGAAAATACTCATCAAAACAAATTAAAAAGATCTTATATACTTATATTTATATCTATATATTATTAAAAAAATATGGACAAAGCAAGATAAACAAATAATGTCACTTTATCAAAATAGTTCTAATAAAATGGGGGAGATAGTATAATATAATCTCATCCGCTATAAATTAACTTACCAAACATGATTAAAACTAAACACACATGGTGGGACCCAATTACTTTAAAACAAAACAAGAAACGGAATTGTGTTTCATTCCCTCTGTAACGTATACAAAACCTCTCCTCTCACGTTTCCCCTTCCTTTATCAGGGGCGGAGCCCTTTATGGGCTGGACAGGGCCATGGCCCGCCCCAGGATTTTTAATTTTTTTTTCATAGGTATACTATTTAGCGGCGGTTTTAAACCCCCGCTAAATAGACTGCGTAATATTACTTCTTTCTGGTTTGCGGGGGTTTTAAACCCCCTCTATTTGGACGTCCAGAATTTTTTAATGCTTTCTATTTTGCTGGGGTTTCAAACCCCCTCTATTTTGAAGTTGATATTTTAAATTTACAAGATTATTAACCTCCTTTAAATTGTTCCAAAAAAAATTCTCTATTATTAATCATTCAAATATTGTTTCTAATTTACTTTTTGAAGCATTTCTTCTAATGTTTTATTGTTATAATTTATAGATGTTTTAAACTGTGTAATTTATTTTTTCAAAGTATTCAAATATATTTTTTTTGAGAAAAAGTACTTAAATGTTTATTTCAAATAGAGTTTTAGTGTATAAAAAATTATGTTTGATCAATTTTTTGTTAGAAAATTTAAATTTTTGTTTGAAAGAACTAAATAAAGAGTATAAAGTTTACATATGAATTGACGTAAAATTTATTTCATAATTTATTTTTTTAAAAATTTTTTTAGAATTCGATTTATAACTATAGCGGCCCCCCCTAACCTTTAGGGCTAGCTCCGCCACTGTCCTTTATGTGAAAAATAATTTCTCAATCACTACTCAGTCACTCTCAAATCCACCACAAAGAATACAATTCTCAAACCCTCGTTTTCTAATATTGCGATTCTCAAACCCTCGTTTTCTAAGATTGCGATTCTCAAACCCACCACCATGCGTTGCCGTGCGATTCTCAAACCCTCCGTTCCCAACAACGCTTTCCTCAAACGCGATTCTGAAACTACCATCACTAACCCTAGCTTTTCAAACATTGATTCTCATTCTCAAACTTTCTTCGATTAGAGTGATCGATTCTCGATTCTTAAAAGTCTCTCACTCCGTTAGCGGCTATATCAAAGGGTCTTTTTCTGTTGTGGCGGTGAGTTAGTTCTTTTCTTTTTACCTCGCTGCAAAATTTGTTTTCTAGTTTATTTGATGCAATGAAAAATGGGTTCAATCATCTTAATTTCTTTATTTGATTCAGTTTATATGTATATATATCTTGCAGACCATATCCCTCACTGTTGTTAGAGAGGGTGTTGTTCAATTAGGAGTTGTTCACAAGGTTCTCTCACTTCTCCCTTCTCTCTCTCTGTTGCATTAGATTTAATTATGTATATTTTTGAAACTGCTTGGATTTTTTATGATAAAGTTGAGATCTTTGAACGATTCAGGTCTAGTTAGGGATTAAGTTTTACAAAATAAGGGCATTTCTATTATAATGTGTTATTATATATGCTAGGTTTGAATACTTGAAGGTATGATTCTAGTAACTCCAAACGATTCAAATATGATTTGTGGGAATAGTTGAAATATTTATCTTCCCAAATGTGCTGATTAATTAATAAATAAATAAAAATGGTAACACATGTAGGATTTTCCTTCCTGAAAAAATGGTAACACATTTGGGATTTTTCCCAAATTTTTTCATCATACTGAATTTAGAAAATACTTTTTGCTGAATTGATTATCTTTAGATCACATGGATCTTTCTGGTTCCTTAATCTAGGAAATTGGGTTTAAAGAGTATTGAGGGTGGGAACATGAATTTACTGTAATAACCAAAGTTAAATAACTGCGGTGCTCACTGTCTTATCAGGAAAAAAGCTGCCTGCTATCTGAGCTCATATAACTGAATCATCTACAGTTTTTTCATTTTAAAGTTGAAAGTGCTGAAATAGTGTTTGAACTTAAAAATTAGGAGCAATAATCAATTAATTATATTGTTCCGGTACACCTTAAAGTCCCACATCGCTTGACAATTGAGGTTAAGGGTAGTTTATATACAACACTCACACTCCTCAAACCAACGATGCACCTTTTTTTACAAAGGACAACTATCTTGTGGGCTTGAGTAAAATTGAATTGTAGCTATCTTGTGGTCTTGAGTAAAATTGAATTAACAGTATCTTGTTGGTTTGTGTGAAATTGAATTGACGGTATCCTGTCGGCTTGTTTAAAATTGAATTGACGGTAACTTGCTGGCTTGTGTGAAATTGAATTGACGGTATCTTGTCCTCTTGTGTAAAATTGAATTGACGGTATCTTGTGGACTTGTGTGAAATTGAATTGACGGTATCTTGTCAGCTTGTTTAAAATTGAATTGACGGTAACTTGTCGGCTTTTGTGAAAATGAATTGACGGTATCTTTTGGTTTGTGCAAAATTGAATTGACGGTATCTTGTGCGCTTGAGAAAAATTGAATTGACGGTATCTTGTTGGCTTGGTCGAAATTGAATTGACGGTATCTTGTTCCCTTGTGTAAAATTGAATTGACGGTATCTTGCCCCCTTGTGTAAAATTGAATTGACGGTATCTTGTGGGCTTGTTTAAAATTGAATTGAAGGTAACTTGTCGGCTTTTGTGAAAATGAATTGACGGTATCTTTTGGTTTGTGCAAAATTGAATTGACGGTATCTTGTGGGTTTGAGTAGAAAGTGAATTGACGGTATCTTGTTGGCTTGCGTAAAATTGAATTGACGGTATCTTGCGAACTTGTGTAAAATTGAATTATCGCTATCTTGTGGGCTTGAGTGAAATTGAATTGTCGACATCTTTTTGGGTTGTGTGAAATTAAATTGATGGTATCTTGTCGGCTTGTTTAAAATTGAATTGACGGTAAGTTGTCGGTTTGTGTGAAATTGAATTGACGGTATCATGTCGCCTTGTGTAAAATTGAATTGACGATATCTTGTCGCATTGTGTAAAATAATTGACGGTATCTTGTGGGCTTGTGTGAAATTGAATTGATGGTATCTTGTCGGTTTGTTTAAAATTGAATTGACGGTAAATTGTCGGCTTTTGTGAAAATGAATTGACGGTATCTTTTGGTTTGTGTAAAATTGAATTGACGGTATCTTTTGGGTTTGAATAAAAATTGAATTGACGGTATCTTGTTGGCTTGTGTAAAATTGAATTGACGGTATCTTGAGGACTTGTGTAAAATTGAATTGTCGCTATCTTGTGGGCTTGAGTAAAAGTGAATTGACGGTATATTGTTGGCTTGTGGGAAATTGAATTGACGGTATCTTGTTTAAAATTGAATTGACGGTAACTTGTCGGCTTGTGTGAAATTGAATTGACGGTATCTTGTCGACTTGTTTAGAATTGAATTGACGGTGTTTTGTGGGCTTGTGTGAAATTGAATTTACAGTAACTTGTCAGTTTGTGTGAAATTGAATTTACGGTATCTTGTGGCCATGAGTAAAATTGAATTGACGGTATCTTGTTGGCTTGGTTGAAATTGAATTGACGGTATCTTGTCGGCTTGTTTAAAATTGAAGTGACGGTAAATTGTTGACTTGTGTAAAATTGAATTGACGATATTCTTGTCGGCTTGTGTAAAATTGAATTGACGATATCTTGCGGACTTTTGTAAAATTGAATTGACGCTATCTTGTTGGCTTGTGTGAAATTGAATTGACGGTATCTTGTCGGCTTGTTTAAAATTGATTTAACGATAACTTGTCGGCTTGTGTGAAATTGAATTGAATGTATCTTTCGGTTTGTGTAAAATTAAATTGACAGTATCTTGTGGGATTGAGTAAAATTGAATTAACGGTGTTGGCTTGTATTTCTTCTGATGCAAACTTGGATGTTTCTTAGTCGTTCTTCTTATGGTGATTTCACTGCGAAATTTTGTGTTTTGTTTTTTAAATTTGTGGTATAGATCAGAATAGTAGCACTCTATATTGTTTTTGGGGAATTGAGTAAAATTGAATTAACGGTGTTGGCTTGTATTTCTTCTGATGCAAACTTGGATGTTTCTTAGTCGTTCTTCTTATGGTGATTTCACTGCGAAATTTTGTGTTTTGTTTTTTAAATTTGTGGTATAGATCAGAATATTAGCACTCTATATTGTTTTTGGGGAATTTTGATTTCAGTGCATATTCTTGAGAAGCTGAAGGCAGTTGTATAGATTTGATGCGTAAGGTCATTTGCTGTAGTTATTACTTCATTTTGTGCCATTTTTTTAATCCCTTCACTACAGTTTTTCATTGTGGTTTTTAGCTTCTTAATTGCTTTGGTTGGAAATGGCACAGAGAAAAATTTTCAAGAAGCTGTTCAGCTAGCATAGCTACTTGTAGTGGCTGAGGGCAGTATACCGGTTATAGTCAGGGGAAATGCTAAGGTATCATGCTGGCAGTGGCAGCTGCACTAGTGCAGTTAATAACAGTACAATTGGCGGTTGTAGCTGGTATAACTTTAGTTAGATGATTTACGTGTTTCAAATTAATATCACTATTTTGCGGCCTTTTCCTATATTACCCAAAAATTGGGAAGTAGTAACAAGCACATATACTCCTTAGATCTTAGGGATGGATCACAGTTTCTGCAAAATTTTGCTGAAATCATGCTTAAACATAAGTGAGAGCTGCATTGAAGCATGTAGGGTTGGTTGGAGAAAAATTATGCTTTGTCTTGTCTTGCATTCATGTGCCTAGGCATTGAATTAGTAAACCTAATGAAGTGGTACTAAGCATTCCTATGTGTTTTTCCGGACATGTACTGATTATATGCAGAAAAAATATTTCCAGAACTATAGCTATTTTATTTCCTATTTTCTTCTATAGTCTGAAGATCTATAGGTTTTCCTTGTTTTGAGCTCATATTTTGGCCTTGGCTCTTGGATCAATTTAAATAGCAGAAAACATTGTTTAATTAATATTGTCTAATGCCATGTAACATTGTCTAATGTCCTATTAAAAAATAACATTGTCTAATGTCCCACTGAGGAATGTGCATGAGTACCTTGTTTATGACATTTTATGTTGCAGCAAGCAGTTTGTGATAAAGATTTTCTATGAAGTCAATGAAATCATGGAGGTGGCCAATTACAAAAATAGTGTCATGTTTGATGGTTTGTCCTATTTTTGTCAAACTCATTACTACCTTGGATATTTTTAAGGACATTTTTAAGGATAATTTTTTCTGAATTTTCATTGTGGTGTTCTATTTCTAAATTCTGTTTTTCAATACACGCTACTTCGGATTGCGAGTCTTTATGATTGTCATGTGATTTAAGATCAAAGGTCAGCCAGCATATTTGCATTGTCGTTTTACATTAGTAGTTCTATTGAAACTGACAGAAGATGGCAAGAATTTGGTTACGTGTTGGACAAGCTTACAGTTACCAAATCTGCTTCACATGAAGTAAGCTAATTAGTGATTTTTTGGTGTGATTATTTGTTCTTAGGTTAGTGTGTACACGAATTGGAAACTTGCTGGCAGTTTCAGTTGGTATCAAACTAAAGCATAGTGTTGATGTGTGCAACATGTATTTTTGTTATGTTTCTCATTTTATATATTAATTTCCTAATTCTTTTCCAGGTGGTTTGTTAAAAGATTTCTACATCCAGATATTAGTTTCTATAATAGTATTGACATTTGAAATAAAAAGGATATCTTATGTTTAAATTTTTGCCCTTGTATTTTACTAAAGCATAACAAAACCAGCCTCATCTGCTTATATTGTTGGTGATTTCATTTGATAAATTTATAGCTCTTGCAATGGTGGTTCATATATAAATGTTGTAGGGTTGCATCAGTTATCACTTATCAGTTCATGTGTGTTAATGATGACAGAAATAGTAGTATATTTCATAATGTAACCTGATGTTTATAAAGCAAATGTGGATTATACACCCATTGTTCTATAAGATGCATAACATATTGCATAGGCTTTTTGTTGTCTAGGTTGATATTCACGTTAAATGCTTGAATACTTTCATAAATCCAACTCGACAGTGCTTATATTCGTGGATTAAATCAAAGCAAGTGTGGTGGCGACAAGTGGAGAGGTTGGAGAAGATGCAATATTGTGCAGAGGATTTATTGTATTATACTAGTTTACTATAGGGATTATATTGTTCTAATAGTTAGGTTAAAAAATGTAATACATGAAGGACCCTACATATGGTCCATAGTAGAAGAGTCTTTCATAAAATATAAAGTTAATATATTTTTCTATTTTTAAAGTTCTTCTTAATCCTTTTATATGTACTAGTATATTGTACATACACATCACATTTCTGCACAACATTTAACCTGTCAATAAGAACCTTGTGATCCTGCCATATGAATCACTTCAACTATTGCTATCTCCATGTCCTAGTTGTTCCCTCATTATAATCTTTGTGTCCTGGATGGAACTTGCAAAAGACTATTACAAGCATTCAGTTTGTATATGTGTTATGGTTTAGTTTGCGACCTTTCAGTGACTACATTGATTGTGCATCAAGAGTATTACAAGCTTTACTCCTCGTACATGTTTTATACAAGTGAATTTAATTTGTTTTTAGGAGAATCTCCGTAACATAGAACTATGTGAATTTCGATCCTTGCAGTGCACTTTATTTTTCGAGAGATGGATGTAGATCATTCTGTAGCAGTTAGTACTTGTGATACAAATGTATTTTTTTTACCGATTAAATTTTGTATTTTTGTGGTTGTGGAAATGTACTTTTTTTGTGGTTGTTGAATTGCATTAGCTGTTGAGGTTGTCTATGCTTTTTCTCCAAGAACCTATTTATGTGTTTTTAGATTCAGCTCGATTCACCATGCATGATTTTCTCATACAGAAACCTAAAGCTGGTGTATGATTTTAGTTGTCCTTATTCACTCACTGTCTATATGCTCCTTTTGATTTTTTTTTTTTTATGTATTTATTTGTTTATTTTCATCTATTTTATGTTTTCGGGGATGAGGACCGAAGAGTAGTAAGACAAATTATAGGCACATGTATTCAGGTTTAGCAACTCATTTAGGTTTATGAAGTAACCTAGGAGGTCATCCACTCATGTCATTCCAAAATGTGAAAATATAGCAAGATCAATTGCTATGAAGAACATTATGTGGCTGTAACACAATTTATTTTTACTTAAGATGGATGTATTTATTTACACATATAAGTTCGCTGGTTTCTTATTAGTGCCTGAAAATCATGTACTCTTATTAGTTCCTGATTTCTTATAAGTTCATTGATCTCTTTTAAGTCAAACTGGGAGGAAGCCTGATAAGAAAGCAATTGGTTTAAAATTAGCTCTTTATTTTCTATTAAATATCATCAATTCTTGTTATGATCTGATTTATTTGACTGCATATAATTAGGAAAGTGTTCAAATATACAAGGAGCTAGGATTTGGGGACAGAATCACACTCACACAGCAGTGGAAAATTTCTTCTTGGTAACAAGTATATGCTTCTGACTTATTTTAGATAGACTCGTATGTTTCTAATTTGTCATGAAATGTTATTATTATTTCTCTCAGAGCCTGTGTTTTAGTTTCTTCAAGTGTTTAACTCTGAGGTTGAGATTCAATAATCATGCAGAGAACAGAAAAATATATTTAGCGTCGGGTATCTAATTTTGTTGACTTTTAAAGTTGACTTTAGAGTCGGCCAGACCAATGCTAATATATTTGGCTGACTTTTATGAGATTCACAGTTAGCGTCGGACGAGAATAGAGTCAGACTTTTACTCGGCACAACCGACACTAAATTTAGAGTCGGATGGCTTTTGGCCGATGCTATAGTTTAGCTTCGAGCGTTTTAGCCTCAAGCCCGACACTGACGCTAATCTGACGCTAAATGTGCATTAGTGTCGGTGATAAGATCAATTTAGTCATATATAGTATAAAAGTGGTGAATTAATGAATTAGAAAGCAATGAAACAGTACTCTATTTATAAAAGTAGTGAATTAATGAATTTAGTCATATACTAAAATTAAGTTGACGGTATCTTGTTGACTTGTGTGAAATTGAATCGACGGTATCTTGTTGGCTTGTTTAAAATTCAATTGACGGTAACTTATCGGCTTGTGTGAAATTGAATTGACGGTATCTTGTTGGCTTGAGTAAAATTGAATTGACGGTGTTCTGTCGGCTTGTGTGAAATTGAATTAATGGTATCTTGTCGGCTTGTGTGAAATTCAATTGATGGTATCTTATTGGTTTTTGTAAAATTGAATTGACGATATCTTGATGAATCGTATAAAATTGTATTGATGTTATTATTGGAGCTTATACGATTTAAATTTGATAAATGGATATGATGATATTGTTCTTCGATGACATCGAATGAAAAATGTAAAAAATTATTGGATGGAAAACGGAAAATAGGACTCAAATGTATGTCTTTTCAATTTCCTTGATCGAAATATATGATATTTGAACATATACGGTTTTAAATTCAATAAAATGGAATGGTGGTATTGTGTTTGAATAATATTGGATGGTATTGACCGTAACTTGTCGGCTTGTGTGATATTAAATTGACGGTATATTGTCGGCTTGTGTAAAATTGAATTGACGTTATCTTATCGGCTTGTATAAAATTGAATTGACGGTATCTTGTCGGTTTGTGTAAATTTGAATTGACGGTATCTTGCGGATTTGTGTAAAATTGAATTGACGGTATCTTGTCGGTTGGTTTAAATTTGAATTGACGATAACCTATCAGCTTGTGTAAAATTGAATTGATGGTATCTTGTGGGCTTGTGTGAAACTGAATTGATGGTATCTTGTTGGCTAACTTGTTGGCTTGTGTGAAATTGAATTGACAGTATTTGTCAACTTGTGTGAAATTAAATTGACGGTATCTTATGACTCGTATGAAATTGTATTGATGATGGTATTATTAGAGCTTATACGATTTAAATTTGATAAATTGATATGATGATACCACGTTCTTCGATGACATTGAATGAAAAATATTAAAAAAAATCATAGGATGGAAAACGGAAAATATGACTCAAATGTATGTCTTTTCAATTTCCTTGATCGAAATATATGATATTTGAACAAATACGGATTTAAATTCGATAAAATGGAAATGATGGTATTGTGTTTGAAAAATATTGGATGATATTGATTGTAACTTGTCGGCTTGTTTGATATTGAATTGACGGTATATTGTCGGCTTGTGTAAAATTGAATCGATGGCATTTTGTCGGCTTGTATAAAATTGAATTGACGGTATCTTGTCGGCTTGTGTAAATTTGAATTGACGGTATCTTGCGGAATTGTGTAAAATTGAATTGACGATATCTTATTGGCTTGTTTGAAATTAAATTGACGGTATCTTGTTCGCTTGTTTAAAATTGAATTGACGGTAACTTATCGGCTTGTATGAAATTGAATTGACGGTATCTTGTTGGTTTGAGTAAAATTGAATTGACGGTATCTTGTTGGCTTGTGTGAAATTGAATTGACGGTATTCTATCGGCATGTGTAAAAATTGATATGAAGGTATCTTGTCAGCTTGTGTTCAATTGAATTGACGGTATCTTGTCGGCTAGTATGATATTTGAACATCTAAAAAAATTCATGTTTACAAAAAATTCGTTCATATTTTTATGCATAGATTCATGTATAATTATTTATTTATATTTTTTTACAAATTTATTTATTTATCTTATTCTTTCTATATTTTTATTTTATAATATTTTTAATAAAATTACAATGAAGGATAAAAAAAATTAGAATATTATTAAAAGTGATAAGCATAAATTTGTAAATTTGGTAGTAATCAATTTTATTATTATATAATCAATTTTATTATTATATTAGAAGTAGATTAATTCATAAAGTTGTTTGTTATATACATTGCTATCTATTGCTGCTTTTTATTAACAAAAGGGGACAAATGCTCAAAACAAACTAAAAACATCTAACAAAAATTCAAGTTGAATCTCCAAGATAAAAAGCGACTAAAAATTTAGGACAAACTGAAACATTTTTAAAAGAAAATATCAGCTAAGCCTGCTAAGGCCATGGCTAACAAGACGACCAACCAATTGATTTGCTTGACGATAGACATTCTACCAAAGAATAGTAAAGGACAAGGCGCTCCTTGATATGAGACGAGATGATGAATTTTATTTTTTTTTTGAAAATGCTAAATAGTGACTCTAGACATTTGTTAAGGAAACTAAGTATAGTGAAATTGTCTTGAAATTTGTGTAGTTAAAGTTTTAAAAGTGTAAAAAGTTATATTTTCAATACAAAAATTTCTTCTTTTAATTTCTTAACTAAGTCAAAATGATATATATAAATTAACCGGCTAGTCGCCTCAACACAAGCACAAGGTGTACCGAAACAGACTATAAAAGATTACAAACCATCCAAGAGAGCAACACGATGAAAAACAAAGTTAGTCAATGTCCAAACAAGTAAACAGGCCCGACCACCAACCACCTATGATAGTTTGAAACAAGAGTAATGTTCGTTGCCTTCGACCACCAGTAAATTGCTATCGAAAATTTATTAAAATATGATAATACTCCCCCTCCCCCGTTCCAAAATGTAAGCAAATTTTTTTTTCACACTTATTAAGAAAAGTAAAATATGATAATTTTAAGTATGACTTTGTGTTTTTCTTGAAATAAATTTCATGCGAAGATGTAAAAAGAATTTTTATTGGTTATTGATTATGGGCAAAAAAAGAGAGAGAATAAATTAAATGCAATTTATATTTAATTTTATGAGAATAAATAAAAGTAAACCTCGAAAATGATTAAATTTTTATTTTTTTCTTGTAATTTCGAATAAGAAAAAGTGATATTTTTGCCTTACATTTTGGGACGGAGGGATTACCTCACAGTTTCTTTGCCAAAATAATAAGGCATATCTTAAGAAAGATAATTCATGGACATGCAAGATTGAAGATATGACTTACTCCTCTTATAACTCTTTGTAAACATTCAATTTCACACATTCAACCGATGAATATTTTATATTATCTTAACGATTATAAATAATTATAAAAATTCTATTATTTTATATTGTGCTTGTATTTAAAAATATACTATGTTATACGTTAAATTTAACTTGCATGATACAGTGTAATATATATTTTTTAAAATCATGAGACAAATTTGATCTACTGTAAAAGTTTCTAATTTGATAAAATATGTCTACAAGTTATGACGTAAAGGTAGTTAGCTAAGATAATGTAAGACTTAAAATTGGATAAAACAAAGTTGTGTCATGTTTTTTGACAACGGAAAAAATTATAGAGAATGTAGAAGACTAAAATATAAAATTGACAGGAGGAAAGTGCAATACACTAATACATATTTCCATTTTAAAAGGAGGAAAGTGTACAACTGTACATTCAACCATAAAAAAGGAAGAATGCAATTGAGCCTTCCCTAATGGGAAAACTGAAACTACAATTAATTTACTCAAACAAATATCATTAATTAGTAAAAGCTTATTTCTAAAATTGTTTTGACCCATAAGTTGGTGAATAAGGTGGATTGATGGACGAAGATAAGATGGGAGAGCAACAAATCACAAATGTGTTCATGTGATTAGCCAAAAAATATATAAATAATTGATGGTGCACCACTGCATCTAAATTGGAGGATTCGCCAAAGATTTTTCTGTTTGAATTTTTTGTGTAATTAAACAGAAACTAATAGAAACTTACTATAGATGTAGAATTTCATGAAGTAATTGTCAAGAAAGCACTATAGACATCTACCTAGAATTGTTGTGCCTGGAAAAGCTCATACATACAATAAGCCCACGATTAATTTTTTTGAATTTTATGCAGATGTTTTTTCATAGTAGCAGCATAGTCGGTGAAAAGCTCATCGTTTGGAGGCTGCAGGCTAAAAACATATGAGATGGACCTTGACACCACCATTGGCCGCCGATTGGTAACACAGTCTTGTAATATCCCAAAGCTTATTTCGTCAAAAGCAAATGACTCTGTAAGAATAAAGAAACAGTCTCTTCCCAACTTCTCTACCTGAAACCGCAACATTGCACAAGTTAGTTGAATTTACTTTCAGTTAGTTAGTTAGTCAGTTATGTCTGCTATCAGAAGTTTGTTACACCAGCTGCATAGTTAGTTATCTAAGTTAGTTAATCACCCTTCAGTTATCTCTTTCATTGTATATAAGGCCTGTTGCCTCTCTTTGTAATTCACTCGAGTGTTGAAGGCATAAAACTATCAGAGAACATTGCTCTCTTCACCAAACTTTCTCTCTTTTCTTTGACTTTTCCTCTATGGATCTTGTAGATTGAGAGGTTGAATAACTATTGCTACCATCTTAATGAATGGCTGTGTTAAGATTTACGTGCATTTTCATTGACAACTAATTTATGAGAACATATATGTTAATATTAGTTTTCAATGCTATCTATCAGAAAGCTTTCTCTTCTGAATATGAGCACCCAGACAAACCAATTAGGGAATTTATCAAGTAATAATCATGGTCACAGTAGTGATAATAACATTATTTTATAATACCATTAAATGGTAAGAGATCACGAGTACAATCAATCACCTGAAGTTGGGAAAATCTGATATTATTCATGGTTATGATAACTTGCACCTCCTGCAAATCATCAGCCAAAAGTCGAATGGCTAGATATTCGAAGAAGTTCTGCACAGCATTCTTTTTTCCAGCCAAATCCTCACCGTAGCTATCGAAGCAAGGAAACCACAGTACACATTGGACTTCATTCCAAGGAATAAGACTCTTCCCTGCTTTGGCTATGATTGTTTGGTACGGATGATGTAGACCCCATAAAATTCTGGTTCCTGTAAGGGATGGTTCTGTAAAGGTTGTTTCTGACAAACTAGTAGTTGAAATTATTTTGGATGGCTCATAGTGGCAAGCAAGGGATGAGGTGAAATGCAAAGAAGTGTCGTCCAATATCAGAATTGATCCGTCATTAGATTTGGGAAACAAATTCAGAAGGGATGCAGAACTCATGGCATTATCTTCTGGCACGCAGGTGTTTCGACGGGTTGACACTGCTGATCGGTCCGTATCATGTGAAAATAAACAAGACTCTCCATTTCGGCAACCCTATTACAATGAACATTGAATAATAACCATAATTTTAATAATTTGTAGTTTCATAATGTAGTCAAACTCAAACAATGAATTTTGAATGTTAACCATAATCTTAATAATGGTAGCATCATGATGAAGTCACCTGCAAGGAAAAGAAGAACTTGCACTGTGGTCTCTTAGATTGAAATGTGTGTGAAAATGAACATGAATTGCCTCTGGTGCAGGATCCACGCATGAAATATACACAAGGAGAAACCTCCCTGTTGATGTGGAAATTACCATAGTCCGTATCTTCTGGTGGATGCCCAGAAGAACCATCTGGCAACTGAGCTCTTGTCTATTTCATGCAAGAAAAGAAAACCCACCTATTTTTAGAAAGAAAAATATAATTTCATAATGAATAATTTACGTGCAAGATTCGAAAGCATACTACCTCCTTTACGATTACAGCAAACATTTTTGCCACTTCATAACTGTTCAAGTGATTCAAAGTAACATATGGTACAGCAACACATTTGTTTGTTCCATTTGATAGTTCAAAGTCTTCCCCATCTACAGAAACAATATCTGAATGTCCATCTGCCTGACTTTTGAACAGGCATGTATGGCTGAATTCATAAGGATCATAATTGGGTATTATACCATGAAAGGAGCTCAAAAATTTTGGCCGGAACCGATGGATTGTATTTAGTATTTCATTATCTGTAAAGATCCAAAATAAGGATTGTTAGAAGATCAACATTTTAAGAAACAGTGCACTAAATTGCATTTACAAAGATGTGATACACTTCCATTTGAAAAAATAAAATCCAAAAGTGTACATATTCTGACACATAATATAGATACGTACAAATTTCTGACACCTGATGCAGAGATGATTGGTAGAGATTATGGAAAGAACACCAATCTTCCTCAAGCTTAGGCATCAGCTGTGTGTCAGGATATACATCATCAGACTTTAAAACCTGCTTTAAATGTTCAAGCCGGTACTCATCCTGCGCATTAAAGAATAGTTTCACCACAAATTCACAAGAACTCTACAGCTCAAATGCTACAGTACAGACAGAAGGGGCAAATCTTATTCCTAGTCATGATGCAGCTTCTAGTGCCTAGTCTCTTTTGGGTGTTTCTTGCATGTAGGTCTCACAGAAACCTATGTGAAACAGTCCTCTAATTATGTGTATTATTCCCCAAAACGAGAAGAATATTGATTGGTGAGCAGTACATAAAATAATTTCATGAATAAGCGCAATTTTACAAATTTAAAATAGTCTTCGACCTTTCACAAAGACACTTTAATGCAGATACTGAATAATGGCAATGTATTTGATAGTACAAACACCAACAGCAAAGCCATACAGCTTTACCTTGAAAATGTGCTGCCAAAACTGAAATGCACAAAAGTTAGCCATGAATTCCATCTCCTTTCGACCAGGTAAGATTGTTCGGTCACCATAATAGTAATCAATGTACTTCGCAAACTGATGAAAATATAAAGATTTAATTAGATGAGTTGAGGCTCACAACATTACCAAAGAATCAGAGCATTTGGAAATAGTACATCTGATTCAAATCATAGACATTACCAAGTCATCCTCTCCAAATGGATGGATAATGGGTAAAGGCTGTGTATCCATCATTATACCCAGCAGGATGCCCTCCCGTATCATACCAATGTCTCCAAACTTGAGGACTAGAACAGATGCATCAAAAGACAAAGAAAAACTAGCAAGTAATCGACCATAAAATGTAGGTTCATATCGGCCCCTAGGTGTCTTTTCTAGTGCACGCATCTGAACAAGTAAATCCAATGCATCCTCAACAACTTGAGGATCAGGTGAATCCAGAGCTTTTTGCAACAGAACTGCCATCAAACCAATCAGTCAAGATAACATCATCACAATTGGAATGCATTTGTATTAAAAGTCGTACAGATTATAAATACTCTCGTGTAGAGTCTGTAGACTGATTGGTCACACAATTCACCAATTTCTATACCTTATTCAAAAACAGAAAAGTTTAAACAGGGACATAAATCATGGAGATGGCAATTTGTAGTTGGGTTCTTAAATTACAAAAACAGAAAAGTTTAAACAGGGACATAAATTTCAAGTCAGATTTATAGCTTCCCCAAGTCAATCAATGTCCACAATTATTAAGAGATATTGCAGTTACCTTTAGTAGCAACACAAATATTCACAATATTAATGGGTTAAAAAACAATTTCCTGGAATAAGTAATGTGTTAATAGAACAGTATTTTCGGCAGAGAAATCAGGATGAACAAACTTACCATTGGGATCATTGATGGCCTTAGATCCAGCACAACATAAAGAAAGAATTTGCAGCCTCAATGATAATTTAAGAATAACTGGACTCTCATGATCCTCAAGATCATTGTAAAACGATCCAGGAATCAACCTATAAACTTGGCCATCACACGTTCGACCAGTTCTTCCACTACGTTGTTTTGCCTACAAGATCATGTCAAGTGAAACTAAGGAAAATGTAAAAATAAAAGAAAATATGGAAATAAGATAATTTGTACCTGAGATTTGGAAACCCAAACAAGTGCTGCACAGTCCTTTTTCCGGGACTTATCCCAATAGACTTGTAATGATCGGCATGAATCAATCACATAAGCAACTTTAGGTATTGTCACAGAAGATTCAGCAATATTGGTAGCCAATATTACCTGACAGACAGCAACCACAATCATATATTGCGAATGACTGTAGAAGAAATTATTTACTAAACTACTTGCTGAAATAAATAACTAACACTGCGCTACAAACACGTCCTTCCTTATTGTTAAAAACTTGCTATTATTTACTAAACTACTTGCTGAAATAACTAACACAAACCTTTCGATGTGACTTTGAAATCTTCATAGTCATGAGGGCTTGTTCAGTATCGATGCTACCATGTAAAATGTGAACTCTAAAAGTTGATTCAAGTGGTTTCAGAAGACGCCATTGCTGCTCTAGTGAATAGTAGGTTGGAAGGAATACCAAAATGCTTTTCTCAATATCTGGCTCATTCTCATGTATATGCAACACCAGCTTATGAATGAGCATGTGCAATTCAGACTTAATGTAAGCATTGTTCATGGAAGGGTTAAGACATGAAGAATATTTTGAATGCAGTGTTTCAGAACTTATCCCAAGTAATTCAGCTACCTGTGAAAAGAAGATTAACACCATAATCACGTCATAGCTCACACAGAAACTCAATCTTCCGTACTCCAAAAAAAAAAAGAAGAAACTCAATCCTCCAAGTTAGTGGGTAATCTTTGCAGAGAACAGCTAACTTTTACGCAGTACATAAGTGAGCATTGAGTATATGGATCAGGAGTGTATCAAATGTCCATATGTTTCAGAGCCCAATTGTTTTTTGAAGGTGAAGTATAAATTTAAAACCATTCAAATTCAAAATGTATAACATAGACAAGGTGTCATCATTCAATAAAGAGAAGAAAATCCTCAGAGTACATATACATGCCTGGTCAACATATGAAACACTTCGCTGAAAAACCATGTTCTGATTTGAGCTAGGAATTGCAAGCACTTCAACTCGTTCGCCTCTGCCAAGATCCCTAAAGTAGTCCCTATATCTTGAAATATCAGCAGTAGCAGACATCAAAACCACCCTGCAAAAGCATAATATTAGATCAACATAACATCTACTTGCCTCTTAAATCAAAATGAGAGGTTATGATTTCAATGAAGTCCCGCTTAGCAGTCCAGGAAACAGGAACAAATGGACTTCTTGACTAGGATCCTCTTATTACTTGGATAATTAGAAAGACATAGTGACTAAAGGAACAGATGCTGTCACTGTAATTAAACAAACAATTGCATTATGTCACTCCAGATCTTTAAATATATAAATTAGTTTCTTACAAATATGCACATAGAACTCTCTTTAATTCACTCTTCCAAATATCCTCTCAACACTAACAAAAGTTACAAAACCAAGATGCTAACCTTAAGTCATTGTTCTTTAACAAAAACTGCTTTACACAGACTAGTACAAGATCAGACTCCACTGATCTTTCATGCACTTCGTCAAGAATAATAACCTTGTACTTCAGTGCAGTCAAGCCCTTCTCTTGCATTTCATCCAACAAAACTCCAGCAGTTTTAAAAACAATCTCTGAACTGCAGTAAAGCAATATAAAAACCAGGTAAGAAAAAAAAAGATGATGATAAGAACTCAAAAAGGAAAAAGATAGGTGCCATGTATCTTCCTTAAAACGACTTCCCTATGACAGAGGACAATGTAGACAAACTGTAACATACTACCATGTATAAGGTATCGATAGATAATGTGCTATAACATGAAACTTGTATTATTGTATGTCAGTATAATAAATGGATAATAACACCTTTCTCGTATGAATATTTCTTTTAGTCGAAAGAAATATACATTCAAGAAAAATTAGTGCGAAATTTTGACTTAAAATGGGATTTTTAAGTAAAATAAAACTGAGTGCCACATTATGCATTTAATAATAACTAGAGTACAATTCTCATAAGGTGAATCATGCATGTAAGTAATGATATATGGATAATAATATCTTTGCATCCCGGTCAAACATATAAGTCAACCAATTTCAAATAAAATAATAAAAATTCAATTAAATTAAATTTACTCTTAATAAAATAGGTCAAGGCAAGGGCCTCTCCAATAGTTTCAGGTCAAAATTTACTCTTCATAAAATATGTCAAGACTTCACATTTACAAAAGGAACGAGGAAACGCGACCAAGGATAAGAAGAAGGAAGTCATCAAACTACTATCACACAGTTTTGACGGAAAAAAAAAATGAACCAGTTTAAGTGAATGTGTTTAAAATACCTAGCTGATAAGTGCCGTGAATGTCCGATATGATATCCAACTTCTTCTCCCAATTGACAATTTCGAGCTTTCGCAACCATTTTGGCAACAGAAACGACAGCAAATCTCCTAGGCAGTGTACACAAAATGGGTGTCATGTTTTCTTCTAGAAGAAACTGAGGAATTTGTGAACTTTTCCCTGCAAACAAAGGGAAGCTAAAACATCAGCAACATTGAAAGATGAATAACTGGCATTCACCAAAAAAAATCCAGGTAGTTTTCAATCATATAGGTTAATGAACAGAAGCGCACGAAAGGAACTAGTAACGACCCTTTCAGTTGCGCACACCCATTTTCCTAAATGAAGGGATGAAAGCATAACAGCGTATTCTAAAAGATCCATGACCTTTCTTACATTTTATATTTCCCTAATAAACGCATGTAGATTTTTTTTCTATTTATTTATTTATTTTATTTATTGTCAATGTCTACAAATTTTAAAGGTTTTAGGAAATATCTTTGTTTGACATGACATCATATCCAAGGAATCATAGTCACATCACGATCTTTAATATTGCGGAGAGTTGCGACAAATATAGCTGATGCAACCTCAATCGCATTTATGAAGCCATAAAAAAACTCGATGTTGCGACACAAATTGCGGCCGTTGATATTTTTAGTAAACCCCAATCATATCCAATAATCCGTACTACTAGTAACCACATTTATGGTATGGTAATTACAAAAATTTGGTTTTATCATAGTATTTGGAAGCTACTAATTAGAGTATGTTAAGACCACAGTACCAAAATTTAACATGAGGGTTTTTATAAATATAAAGTCAAAATGTACAGGATAAAAATCCAATGAATGGCATTTTTTCAATGCAATATGTAAAAATAGCTATAGCTAAATTTGTAACAAAGTAAATTCAACAATATGGACATGGAGTTGTAATTTAACTTCTCATGCAAAACATGAAATATATGCACACACACTAACAAAAGCAGCAACAATTGCAAAGTAGTTTTGGGAGTTCTTAGACAATTTAAGCTTAATTTACATTTCATAAATGTGCGAGATTATCACTTTCAGTTAACCCGTTTTAATTTTTTTATTTTGTCTGTAGACATAGTGGCAAACACCATTGAAACTCACACACGCAACTGTGAAGTCCGGGATTCAAACCCGATAAAGGCGTCCAACCTAACAATATCCAGGTTTGTCAGTTGACCTAGGATTAATGGACCACGATCACAAAGTAATTTTTCTTTTATAAAAAACACAAACCTATTAATTTTGTACCTAAAAAATTAATCACTCTGTTTATTTGCGGTAAAAAAATCAACGATCACAAGTAACAACATAAAAAAGACAAAAACTAATTAAAACAAAAAGGGCAAAAGAGATTACACAACGAAACCAAAAAATTTCAAGCAGTTGTACAGTACAATTGTTGAATACAGGTAAAGTGTAATATCATATCAAATTAAACACAGTAATGCGATGCAAAGAGTTCATTCTGACATCAAAACCAAAAATCAAGCGAAAAAAAAATTCAACAGTAGAGGAAGAAAAAGTTATACCGCAACCGGTCTCGCCGATGATGAGAGTGACGCGATTTTGTTGAATTTTATCGACGATTTTCTTCCTCATAGACATGACAGGAAGATGAGAGAAACTTGACTGTAATAACGAGGGAGTAGGCGAAGGAGGAGGAGAAGACGGAGATGAAGGTGGTTGCGACGCCATTCTCAGAAACCGTCACCGTTACTGTTGTCGTTATCGTTATCGTTACCGTGACAGTGTATGTGTACTTTTTCTCCTGGTGAAGAAAGCGAGTGACTAGGGAAGAAGTATTTTACAGAATGTTCAATTTTCCAACGTCACGGAATAGTCATATTGATTTTGGTTAGAGGGGAGAGAGGGATACGAAATGGGCGGGTTCATGTGAGCTCGGTTGGGAAGTTGACTATAAGTCAATGATTTTTCTTTGATTATTTTCTAACCAATCACGGCGATTGTACGGTATAACATTCCTCTTATTTGAGGAAGAAGGGAAGGTGGGGGACTTTGGGAGGAGGACTGGTACCTTTTTCTTTTTTGTCAGTTTTATACCCCCTTTTTTTTCTTTTTCTTTTTCTTTTTTCAAATATATTTGTATTAAATAAATAAAGTTTTCGTCTTAATGTTGTGTCCTGTCCTGTGAAACTTTTTATCAAGTGATTTTTTTTTTTTTGCTAAATTTAAAATCAAGTTTAATTATTTTAAAATTTTTGAAGGAATTTTTATAGTAATGGTTAAAATATTATAAAAAAATTCTTTTACGAAAATTAGAAGAATTTTTTAACATGACAATAATTCAATATAATTTTTTTAAAAAACTCCTAAACTATAAGATAAAAGTAGAGTGTTCAACCATTAATAAAATAATAATAATTAATAGTGTGTTCAACCAAGATATGGGAATCAAAGATTTTTGTAGTAGTACAAAATGATGATGGTGTGCGTATGTGGAGCTCATATTTATGTGCAACAATAAAGAAAATTCTAATGACGGCTCTGGTTCGAGGTGGTTGTGTGAGGAAGACAGAACGATTATAGTTTATGTGTAGTCGAGTTTTGTAATGTTTGCCACTATCAAACATGCAAAAGATGGGAGTATTCAAGAGCGACCAAAGCTAATTCATGGGCAAAAATATCTCTCTGAAGCATTTTAAAATCCTGCATCAATATTTTCGAAACAGCCAACAAATACAAATAAAGAAGTTACACATATTGCTCTTAATGAGAAGGAGATAAGGGATGAGGAATTGAATAATGGTTTAAAGAAGATATATCCCATGAATGATGTTCATCCTGTCATTAATGTTGAGAAAGATAGAATTGTTTTTGAGATTATTTTGTTAGCGTATTGCGCCAACAACTTCGACCCTTGCACCTATGGAAGTGTGCAACAAGCTATTGATATCCACCACAATAGTAACTTGCAACATTTTTTATTGGCAAAGATTAGTTCTCAAACATGTTGGACGCCATGAATATCTTAAGTTGGAACTATCCAAGGACACCCTAAGACAGATCTTGGTTTAAAAGACCTTTTTGGTTTAAGGAGTAGAAGTGACGAAATAAAGTCAGATCAAACACGTCCTTAATCTAGGTTTCTTTTGCAAATTTTGGCCTTTAATTGGACTATAATTTTTTTAAGCTTGTTGTTTGTGGTAGGAAGGAGGTTGTTTTCTTGCAAATCCCAATGATACCAACCCACTTGTCTATTATATTTTTAGTTAATTTTTTTTTTTTATATATTTATACAATGTGACCCCACTTATAAGGTATTGTTCCACATAGTCAATTCATTTGTTGTAATAAATTATAAAATTAATAAAAACACTAATTAGTGACTTAGGAGTTTTGATTAAGAAAGTAAAAGAAGTAACTTTGTATAAAAAAATATTATAGTTATTACATTGATATAAATAACAACTTATATTCTTTTTAAGTTATGATCTTGACTCCACTTATTAAAATTTTAAGATCCGTCCCTAGTTGCCAGAGTTGACTTCCTAGAAAGCACGAGGGATCTTTGCCCAATCTCCCTATTGTAAATGTTACCTACAAGATTCTCTCCGAAGTCATTACTAATTGCCTCAAACAGGTTCTTTCCAAATGCATATCATATTCTCAAACTGCTTTAATTTTGTACGGAGTAGAGATATTCTAGATAATGCTCTTACCTCCTTTGAGGTTCTCCGTTACATGAAGTGCAAAACTGGTGGCAAAGATGTTCGTATATCTTCAAAACTTTATGTTAGTAAAATTATCAATAGGATCAAGTGGGACTATCTTCAGACTTTGATGAAAAAAGGCTTCTATGATATTTGAATTGGTTGGATTATGCAATGTTCGTTATCAGTAAACTATCATATGTTTATCAAGTAGGGGAATTTCGAATTCGATCTCCAACCCTGCATATATCATGTGATGTTTCTATCAACTGAACTGTGCTGACGAAAAAAAAAATATTTATTATTTATAAAAGTATATTTTTCTATGTGTATGACCTAATAAGCTTTTAAAAGTTGTCTTTAACATTGTTGGGCATTTAATTCTTCGTAAATAAATTATTCAATAATTTCATCACCCAAACACCGAGTCATTTTCTTATTTGGTTCCTATTTTTAAGTCAACATGTATTTTTAAATGGTTTTTTTGCATGTATATTTAGACTAATTTATTTGGATGAAGGAATTATTGAATACTATATGGTAATTTATTTACAACGGTGGCATTTAGTTACTGGTTCCTCTTAATTTATATTTTTTTATAGTTACATTTTGATGTTTGGGGATGGGGAGATTCTCTCTTGGTGATATATTTGTGGAATCACTTAATATCAGAATTGATCCCCAAATCAGATTAGGCGGTCCATTGATCAAAAATTGAAATTGCCAAACATAACCTAAACATTGATACCCATTGATCCATTGGGAGAAAAAATTTGAGTACCTATTATAAGCATCTTCTCTCTCATTTGAAACTCACCTTAATTATCACTGAAATGTATTTCTAGAAGAAGAGACTCACTTATTGATAATGATGTAAAATTATTGGTACAACATATTTAGAACTTTTTAAAGGTGTTGAATTTAAGAGATTCAATACCCTTTTATTATTTTTTTGGGAGTAAAAATAATGATATTTATTCATTCAAATTTATTGATAGTACATCAATCGAAATTATTACATTTTCAATTTTGTTAAAAAGTAATAAAGATGAATCTACGAACAAAGTTACAGTATTCGAGTTAATTGCATAAAACGACCTAATGTCTATAGCAAAGCATACAATTTATATGACAAATTCAAATGTCTGAAATAGTCATACATCTAGATCTGCAACGTTAACGATGCTAAAGTCATTGAATCTGCACTGAATTTGAATCGAAACAAATCTGTAAATCTGAATAAAACAAGCACCGTACCGAGACAGGAAATCAAAACAAAAACTCCGCACTTATTTAAATAACACCAAATGTGGATATCACTTAATTAAAACAACAAATGAAAAATCATGAAGAAGAAAACTCGAACGAAGCCTCAAAATATGTGTATATCACTTATTTAAATAAAAGAAGGGTTAAATATGTTTTTGGTCCCTATAAATATTTCAAATTTTGTTTTTAGTCACTATAAAATATTTCAGCAAGTTTTGCTCCCTCAAATATTTTCTATTATGATTTTTGGCCCTTGATTTTCAGTTAACTCGTTTAAATCATTTGAAATTTTAATTTTTTTTTTCTCTTCTATGGGCATGTTTATAATACATTATAGGAATCTCTCATGCTAAAGTTTAATTTTTTATAACAAAGGATGAATTAAATATGAATTTTTTCATTTTTTGTCCATAAAAATTCATAAATAATACATCTTATGTTAAAAAATTCTAAATTTTTGTGGGAGAGATTCTTATAATATTATAAATATAAATACCAAAAAACCATTCAAAAATGTGAAAGTAAACAAGAGTTTAAATCAAAGTAGGGATTAAAAGTTGTGATAGAAAATGTTTGAGGGACCAAAAGTTGTTGAAATTTTTTTAGAAACTAAAAACAAAATTTGAGATATTTATAAGGATCATAAACTTATTTAACCCTAAAAAGAAATAAGAAACAATCAAGAGGGGTGATTCGAAATCAAAATAAATCATAAATCACCATCTCTAATTGATAAACTAGAAAAAAGCAAATATGAAAAGAAACCGGTGCGACGGGAGAGAGAAAGAACGCATAACACACAAAAGTTAAGAGATTAAATACTTATTAAATATTATTACTTAAAAATTATAAATGGATGATGTGTACATGTAAAACCCAATTAAATTCTTTAACATGAGTATCTCCGTATGCTCTTTATGTTTTCAAGCTAAGGAGCTAAAATACTTGATACGAACAATACAATTTTTTTTAAAAAATTTACGATACGATATAGTCAAGATACTTTTATAAACAATTAAATTTAAAAATAAATATATAAATGCAAAATATAAGACCAGTCTAGTAGGCTGATCTAGTAGGCTAAAAAGGTTTATTTGATGGTCTAAAGTTTGGGGTGTTTTAGCTAAATTGACTTATAAAAAAGTCTTGATCTGCTCTATTTATAGAAATTTGCTGCTCTAACCTGGACATATATAGGCTAGGCCTTAGGCCCATGTGAATCAACCTGACGTATTCCTAACCCTATACTAACCACATTTCCACTTTCCTTTTTTAAAATAAATAAAAAAGGGTCATGCTAACTAGTGCCTCAGAACAGGTTAATAATACAAAAAAGGTACGTTTTGTACTGAAAATAACACTTTTCATATTTTATAAATATTGACTACATACAAGCCCTAACAAAATATAAGCAAAAAGTCGCTTTCTAAGTTTATTGTATAATTAATGTATCTGAATAATTATTTACTCTATACATTAATTATAATATAAATCTAAAAAGTGAATTTTTAGGTATATTTTATTACGGAATAATAAGTTTTTATTGTATATCTATACTATATATAAAAATGATACACATTTTTGGGATGACTTTTTCATTATACCTATTTTACCCTTAAAAAAAACTAAATATTTGTATATGTTGAAAAATAACTTCTACATAAAAATAGATTTTCACTTTTTTTTTAGTAAATAATTTTTTTTTTTCTTAATAACTAACCACAACTTCCACATAAAAGTATTTTTCAGTTTTTTTATAGTAAAAAAATATATTTTTTTTCTTCTTAATAACTAGTCACAACAAAAAAAGATGTTAAGTAGTTATCAATTAACTAAATCCAATAAAAAAGGAGATTAAGTAGTTATTTATATTTACACAATAGAGAATTTCGATCACAACAAATAAAAAAAAAAAGAGAATATCTATCACACAAACGGGCACGGTGGCAGCTAGTTTACAATATAAAATTTCTTTAACTAGGACACCAAATAAGCCCTTTAACATTTTCCATAACAAAAAATCATGTGACTTGTGATAGTATTTATATTTTGTTGTCAAATTTTGAAACAATGTCATTGATAGTATTATAGTGGTCCTTCTCAGCTAACTTATTTCCGCACAATGGTTGATTACTACTTTCCTTATAGACACTTAGAGCTGTAAAAATGGCCCGGGCTATCGGGCCGGCCCAGTAGCCCTATAGTTTTATACGGGCCGGGCCGGGCTGGGCTGGGCTTCCCAAAAATGTTATTGGGCCTTATTGGGCTGGGCTGTCGGGCCTATGGGCCATCATGGGCTGGGCCAGCGGGCTTTTGGGCCGGCCCAATAAAGAATTAAAAAAAAATTCTAAAAAAAAAATTTACCTAAAAATAAGGAATTTTAGTTAGTATAAAATCTTTAGATAAAGTAAGTAACAAAAGATGATATTTGTTTTTTTTTTAAGGAAAAAGATGAGATTTTGTTAGTTAGGAGATAATTATTAAACCAAATTTGTTATGATTATCTTTATTTAAAAAAAAATAACAACTTAATCATTCATTATAAATAGAGAAGTATAAGAAGGAAATTATAAGTTTTATCTTATCTAAAGCACAAAGATATAGATTATAGTGCTACTATTCTCAACAAGGTATATGTCTTCTACTACTTTTCATCTAACTAGTTTCTTGCTCAATAATGGTATTTGTATGTCTATATGTCAATTTATATGTCTCGAATATTTTATAACTGTATGTTTTATTTTTAACTTTGTTTTAGTAGGTTTCTTAGAAGACATATTCAATATATACCGCAATATTGAAAATCTCGCAAGTATAATCAGCCAAATAATTGGCTTCAAACTTGGTTAACAAGGGAGAGAATCATTAGAGCTCTAGAGGTAAGGTAATGTATTAATACTTAGTGGTTCGGTTCATTCAGGGACGAACCCAAAAATTTTGAGAAGTGGGGGCAATATGTATATTATACTATAGTCTATAATATAAGTAAAAATTAGTCAATTTTTTAAAGAGGGGCACATGTTAGTGAACTCAATATAGAAAAATCATCTTAAGAGATGTGTATTTAATTTTTTAAAAGTCTTTTTTTTTTTCAATGTCAAATTTCTACTTTTGTGTTCTTAACACGTGAAAACCTTTTTTAAGGGTCATATGCTAACTAGTATCCTATTTGATACTTAAAAAACTTAAGAGACCTATCTGATGCTTAAAAAATTTAAAGGACCTATCTGATACTTATAAAATTTAAAGGATCTATTTGATACAAACGTAAAATTTAAGGATACCAAAAGAAGGAATTTTTGTATTAAAAAAAACATTATTTATATTTTCAAAAAGTAGATTACACATTCTAATCCTTTCATACTTTATTATAAGAGTTTTAAGTCTGTGTTGATTGCTTCGTTATGTGAACAGTATGAGCTACATAAAATTTGACCATCTTATCTTATATACATAATGTTATAATTATATGTCCAATGTAAATTGACCATGATTTATATATGTTTGATATAGTGATATTGTCATGTTCGGTTGAGTGTATTATAAGCCAACAAGATAGAAAGAAACAAACATGACACTTGATTTATATATGTTAGATATTGTCATCTTATATAGTTATATACCTCCTTAACATTTGATTGCCTCTTGTTTCTTTCTTGTGTATAACTTATAAGTACTTCTTGTGCTTATCTTTTATAATATAATTTAAATGCTCAATTTAATTTTAATGTGTTTGTACTTTGTAATGTAGTCATGGAAGATGTTGATCCAATTTTGCAAACTATTAATGAAGATGGTGATTTGGTAATGTCACAATCTCCTCCGGCTGCTAATACGAAAAATGTTATTGAGGGAGACACTGTTGAAAAAAATACTAATAACAAAAGGGTAAGGAGATCTAATGTTTGGAAACATTTTACAAAGATTGGTAAAGTTGATGGGGGGCAAAAATGTACATGTAATGGTTGTAGGGGTATGTTTTCATGTGGTGGAAGCACTTCTCACTTAAAGCGTCATATAAAGCTGTGTCATAAAATTCCAAACAGTGATGATGAGGAACTCATGTTGGATGATGAAGAAACATTATTGAAGAAGTGGCAATTTGATGATAAGGCTTACAGAGATTCACTTGCTAGAAGCATTATACGACATGATCTTCCATTTAGCTACGCCGAGTATGATGCAGTTTTGGCTACAAACAAGATATTGAATCCTGATTTTGTTCCCATTTGTAGAAACACTGCAAAAACCGATTGCATGCTTGTGTTTTCAAGTGAAAAGGAAAGGCTAAAGAGTGTGTTAGCATCCATTCCAGGTAGAGTTTGTCTAACTTCTGATGTATGGACAGCTGTAACAACACAAGGTTATATGACTGTCACTGCTCATTATGTTGATCAAGATTGGAAGTTAAATAGTAAATTGCTTTCATTTTGTCACTTGGATAATGCACATACAGGGGTCGAATTATCTGGAAAATTGTTTGGTGCTCTTAAGGATTGGGGAATAGATCGTAAAATATTTTCACTCACATTGGACAATGCCTCTTCAAATGATAACATGATAAAAAAATTGAAACAGAGGCTTAATTTGCAAGATGCGTTGTTATGTAAAGGTAAATATTTTCATGTCCGTTGTTGCGCCCACATCTTGAATCTCATTGTTCAAGATGGTTTGAAGGCGGCGGGTGATGCTTTGCATAAAATTCGAGAGAGTGTCAAATATGTGAAGGCCTCAGAGGGGAGATTGAGGGAGTTTAGAAAATGCATCCAAGAAGTGCATCTAGATAATGTAGAAGGTGGATTCTTAAGGTTGGATGTTTGCACTAGATGGAATGCCACATATATGATGCTTGAAAGTGCTATTAGGTATCGACCTGCATTCATTAGCTTGAGCGATAATGATAAGAACTACACGATTTGTCCAAGCACTGAGGAGTGGGAAAGAGCACAAACTATTTGTAATATCTTGGCTCCATTTTATAATATTACATGCTTAATTTCTGGGTCATCTTACACAACTTCAAACTTATACTTCATGCAAGTTGCATTTATAGAGATGGCTTTGAATAAAAATTTGAATAGTGAAGATGAAGTGATCAAAGATATGACCAAGAGGATGAAGGATAAGTTTGACAAGTATTGGAGTGAATATTCGGTTACTCTTTCACTTGGAAATGTTCTTGATCCAACATCAAAGTTAGAATTTTTGAAGTTTTGCTTTAAGAAACTTTACCCAAATAATTATGAAGACAAGATAAAAAAAGTGAAGGATGGTTTGCATGATCTCTTTGATGAATATAAAAAAGACATGGTTCCAACAAGCTCATCTTTAGATAGTTCATCAAGAAACACTCAATCTCACTCAGTTGGTCAATCATTGAAGAATACATCGTTTTTTAAGGTAAGATTTATAAATTGTTTCAAATTTTTATGAAAGTACTTATAGTTATTTCTATTGATGTAAGTCAAATAATAAAAGTTTAAATAATAGTGCATGTGCTAATTCTTTAATTAAAGTCTAAGTAGTAGTAAATGTGTCAAATAATTATTGTGTTGCTGTCATTAATATGTTAATATGGTCCCCTTAGAAAAGTTAAAATAAGGTAATATAAGTTAATTCCACTGTTATACTTATTTCTATTGTTGTTGTCAAATAATTGTTGTGTTTCCCTCTTAGTACTGCTTGCATTTATTTGTTTGCATGAATGGGGCTGATTATATTCTATTCAAGCTTAATTTAAATAGTTTTTGTTTGTCGAATTCTAGGAATACCGTCAAGAAATGATACAAAAAATGTCAAATGATGGTAAGTCTGAACTTGAAATATACTTGGATGAAAAATGTCTTCCGAATGATGATGTGGATATTCTTCAATATTGGAAGTTAAATAGTGTTCGATTTCCTCAACTTGCAATAATGTCGTGTGACATTTTAAGCATTCCAATCACAACAGTGGCTTCTGAATCTTCTTTTAGTATCGGAGGTCGTATCTTAAATAAGTATAGGAATTGCTTACTCCCAGAAACTGTGCAAGCTCTTATTTGTACACGTAATTGGTTGCATGATTTTAAAGAAATCGGACCTTCTGGTAAGTTTAATTAATAATCCTTTTGTTTTATTTGCAATTTGAATTTGCTTTTTAGTTGATGACTTATCAAATTATCGTGTATTATGAATTGCAGATATACCTGAAGTAGAGGAGATACAATTGTATGAAAAATCAAGTGGTCAAGATCAAGAAGAGACTTAGGCCGAGAAGTTACCTAATTTATAATTTACTTTTTTTTATAATTTATAATTTAATTTATGTATTTTGAATGATTATGTTAAAAGTTTAGTGTCTGATGTAAGCTTGAAATTTATTAACTTTGAGGATGCACTTTATGAATCATCATCCACAGATCTCTCGACTTTTGCGTGGATATTTTGAAGTATTTATTATTTCATGAAATCATGACACTCACTTTTTTATGGATATTAATTTTTGTGCGATGCATATGTAGTTTTATTGTCCATTGATTTTTTTTTTTATAAAAAATTTGTCAATATTTTATAAAAAAAAAATATTAAAAAATTTGTCGGGCCTGGGCCGGCCCATCGGCCCATACATATTGGGCTGGGCTAAGCGGGTCGGGCCTTGGGCCTTAATGGGCCGGGCCACTTGAGCCCAATAGATGTCTTGGCCCTATGGGCCCGGGCCGGGCCGGGCTGGGCTGGCCCATTTGACAGCTCTATAGACACTACACTAATAATAAACTCCCACATCGTTTTAAACTCCCACAAATTAAGATGATGGAACCACAAACATCCTTGGGTTCGTTTGGTTCGGGAGTTTTGAAGGGGAGGGGAGGTGAGGTGATATTTTAAATTTTTATGTTTGGTTCAATTTTTTTATGAGGGGGAGGGGAGGTGAGGGGAGGGAATATAGAGCTATTTTTGCTTCCCCAAATTGGGGGATTTGGAGGGGAGGGAAGGGAAACTAAGATATAATTTAATATATTGATATAATTACCCTCAATTAATTTGTTTTTTTTAACAAACCCTCAATTAATTTGTTAAAATCCTAAATTATCTTTATTCGAATATTAAAAGTTTATCAACAAAAAAAAATAGAATATTAAGAGTTTATCTTATATTTTCTTTGCTCTTATATATCACTTATATCTTATTAAAACCTCACCTCTCTTCCCCTTCCCTCGTTTGAACCAAACACGTATTTAATTAAAATACCTCCCCTCCTCTCCCCTCCCTTCCCCTCCCCTCTCATTCCCTCTGTTTGAACCAAACAAACCCTTACCTTGGTTCCTTTGTTACTTCTCATTTTCAACTTGCCTGTGAGAGTTCTGATTGGTGCTTATCAGTATAGCAGAAGTGATTTTCCAGCTGATTTTGTTTTTGGTTCAGGCACATCTGCTTATCAGGTCAGTTTCCTCTTTCTTTCTTGTAACTTTTTTTTTATACTCTTATGAAAAATTACATTCAGAGAGAAAATCAAACAGGTGGAGGGAGCTGCTTCCGAAGATGGAAGAACTCCCAGTATATGGGATACCTTTGCCTATGATGGTTCTATTTCTTCTTACCATCTCTTTAACTGATTATCATATACCAGATACGTCAGTTATACCCAGGGGCGGCCCAACTGCATGTGCAGCATGGGCTGTTCCACAGGGCCTCCAAAAATTGAGGGCCTCAAAAAAAAATTATATTGTAATAGTATTAGTAAATAAGGGGTGTAAAAATAATTGTATTGCAACATTCTTGTAAATATATGTAGCTAGAAGTTATTTTAATGTTATTATTAGACTATAAATCCCTTTTATGTTAATTACAAGAATGATTATTATTTTTTTTTTATTTTAGTTGCAATTTAAATTGATGTGGTTTTTTTTTATAAAAAAAATTATGTTTCTTTTTTATTATTAAAAGGGCCACTTTTATATTTTGCACAGAGCCTCCAAAAACTTCGAGACGCCCCTGGTTATACTTGATACATATATTTAGCCAACTGCATCTAGGGATTTTTAAGTTTTGCATTTGTAATCATCAAGTCTTTTTTTAGGTAGCAGTTAAGTTTTTAAGGCTCTGTTTGATAAAAAATAGCGGATAGCTGATAAGCTAGCTTATAGCGGATAGCTTATAAGCTAGCTTTTAGCTTATAGCGAATAAGTTAGCTGATTGAATTTGTAGTATTTGGTAAAATTAGCGGTTGAACTAGCTTATAAGTATGAAATGACATAAAAAAAAAATATGTTAGAGGAGATTAATCGAAAGGTTAACAGTACAACAAGTTGTGTTTTTGGTCCTGTAGTGTATTGTGTTGGCACGCTGTGTTGTGTTTCTATGGAAGTGGAACCAGTGGCGGATCCAGGAATTTTTTTTCCGGGGGGCCACTAAAAAATTATAGTATATAAATTAAATATAAAAATTTGATTAACAATAAATTAAATCACATACTTTTTTTTACAATCAAATTACATACTTTAAAGTAATACATATGTGTGGCAAGTGACTTAAAATAATCAATAGTTGACTTTGAACTAATACTTGCACAAAGTTGATCATTATAAAATCATATGTGTTATTATTATATTACACATATAGTAAAAAAAAATGGTGTCTATAATTTAAAATATATAGTTGTGTTTTTTAAAATAAAATAAATAGAAATTGTTCATTTTTTGCATTGATACATATATAAAAATTAACTTTATTTAGAAAAATGTCATTGCTAATTGTTTGAAACAATGTTTTGTCACAAAGTATTGATTTTGTTTTAAAAAAAAAAAAAAACCAGAAAATGCCCCCTCCAAGAGTAGAACCCATGTCCTCTTGTTAGTGGGCATAACTTTGAACCATCAAGCCAGCCATCAATATTGTTAATTTTCCGCTGAAATAAATATATATAATATATACATTTGTAATTTTCTAAAACTATCAAGGATATACTAGTAATTTTTTTATTTTTCGGGGGTGGCCCGTGGCCGCCGTCAGCCACCCCCTTGGGTCCGCCTCTGAGTGGAACGATAGCACTGCTTTTTATGGCAAGCTGTCCATGTGTTGTATCATGTGTTAATTTGACTGCTTGTGGCCACTAGATACTTATCTAGGTGGTACCATTTGGGGTTGGGCCATACGGCTTGTTTTCTCCCTCATATGGGGTTGGGTTTTTGCTATTATTGGCATGTTATATGTTTGTTACTTTGTTTGACTATACTAGATACTCCTTCCGACCTTAATTATAAATAAATTTTCACTTTATAGATTTTTGAATAACTAATGTATTTAGTCTTAATTATAGCTCAGATACATCAATTGTTCAATGAATCAAAAAGATTAAATTTAATTATAATTAAGGTCGGATGGAGTACATTAGTTATCTAATAAATTTGAAAAATAAAATTTTGCTTATAATTATGAGAAGAGGGAGTATTTGATAAGTCTTGCTTATTAAGTAGTTTTTAGTAAAACAGGGTATGCGCATGGAGAAAATGGAGATGTAGCTTGTGATGGGTACCACAAATATAAGGTCAATAAATCAACACTACTTTCTTTGTGGTTCACCCATTTGAGGATTTATTTTTCCCACTAAAATCAAATACTCTCTCCGTAACACTTTATAAATAAAAATGTACATTTGAGATTCATTGTATATTTAATGTATTCGGTCTATAATATAGACCAGATATATTAAATATACAATGAATTTAGAAAGTGCATTTTTGCTTATAAAGTGTTACGGAGGGAGTAGAGGCTTATAAGTTTTTACAATAAAGTAATAAAATGAGGCATAAGCTATTCAAACATTATAACAAATTTTATTATTTTCCTATAATCTATATACTATGCAATGCAGGAAGATGTGCAGCTCATGGTAGAAACAGGCCTTGATGCTTACAGATTTTCCATTTCTTGGTCCAGATTGATACCAAGTAGAATTAATTTTTAACTACTAAATGCTATTTTTGCCATCTTGCAAATGATGGGAAACATTGAAATCTATATATTTTTTTCTTCAGATGGGCGAGGCCCTGTTAATCCCAATGGATTAGATTACTACAACAATCTCATCAATGGGCTTTATAAGCAATGGTTAGTTAAATATATCTGACATTGCAAAAAAATAAAACAATTTCTAACATTATTAAATGAGTTAAATTAACTCATTTTTTTTTTTTTTTTTTTTTTTTTTTTTTTTTTAACTCATTTTGTCAAAAAAAAAAATGAGTTAAATTAAATTTATATACATTATCGATGTAAAAAAGTTTTACACACGTGTCCTTTGAACATGCAGGAATCCAACCACATGTAACTCTGCATAACTTCAATCTTCCACAAGCACTTGAAGATGAATACGGAGGATGGATTAGTCGTGATGTTGTGTATGTATATCCATTCCTCAACTCTTGCACATTGTGTTAATAAAAATTATAGAAATTTATTCATGATCAATTAATTCTAAAGTAGAGATTGAATAAGTTGTCGCTAAAATCAGTGACAAGTCATTTGAAGGAAATTAAATAAATTGAAATTGGATATGTAAATGCAGAAGAGACTTGACAGATTATGCAGATGTGTGTTTTAGAGAATTTGGTGATAGAGTGTTGTATTGGACAACTGTGAATGAGCCCAATGTATTTGCACTAGGTGGTTATGATCAGGGAAATGCCCCACCTCACCATTCAGTGCTACAAAATGCACTAGAGGCAACTCTACATTTGAGCCCTACTTGGTTGTGCATCATATTTTGCTAGCCCATTCTTCTGCTATCAAGTTATACAGGACAAAGTACAGGGTAGGATACCATCATCTTTTTTTTTTTTCTTTTGTTGATATTATATGTTGTTTACTTCTTAATTTATTTATTTTGCGTACATACTTTCGTCAATTTTTTTGATTTGGTTTGTATTTGCAGAACCAACAACGCGGATTTGTTGGTATATCTGTCTATACATTTGGATTTACACCTCACACAATTACACAAATATAGAAGAAGACGTGGTAGCAGCTCAAAGAGCCCGTGATTTTATTATTGGTTGGTAAGTTAGTGACCTTACCATTTCGATGTTGCCTGGGATGCCTAAATGGGGTGTCAAACATGTTTCTTATGAGTGTCATACCCAGGGCACATAGAGGCATCTATGCTTCATATAGCTACAAATATGTCATTTAAATTTATGTGCGTACTTAATTGTAGGATTATGGACCCATTGATTTATGGAGACTATCCAATATCCATGAAGAAAAATGCAGGTGCAAGAATTCCAACCTTCACAAGCTGTGAATCTAAACAAGTTAAAGGTTCATATGACTTTATTGGCATAATTCACTACACGAATATTAATGTCACGGACAATTATGGCGCTCTCAACATCAAACTCAGAGACTACGCTACAGACATGGCTGTAAATTTGATCTGTAAGTACTTGGTCAAAGATTAAAAATGATCATATTAATTATAATCATACTCAATTTAATTAGCATCAATGCAATTCTAATGCATCACTATTTCTCAACAATTGGTCAAGCAAGATAAATAATTCATCATTTCCTGGTTTTTGCAGATGATCAAGATCTGTTTTCAAATACAAAGGTAACAATAATATCTTAAATATCCTTCTTTATGGCAAAAGTGTTGGCACATAGCTTGAGATTTAACTTTTTCTTTGATTCAGTACCCTATCACACCATGGGGTTTAGAACAAGAACTAAATATATTCAAGCTTCTTTATGGCAATCCTCCTCTATTCATTCTTGAAAATGGTCAACGAACAGCAAGCAATTCCTCACTCCTAGACTTGTCAAGAGTGAAATACTTTCATGGATATATTGGTGCAGTTCTTGATGCCTTGAGGTATTATAATCATTCATCTCATATCCTAATTTTTATGTACTTAGAATTTTGTACATATAATATCAACACTTCAAATTTTAATATGTTCTTATGTTACATTTTGTCAGAAATGGAACAAATGTGAAAGGGTATTTTGCATGGTCCTTTATGGATGTGCTTGAGTTGTTGGATGGATATAGAGCAAGCTATGGCTTATATTATGTCGATCGCAATGATCCAGAGCTGAAGAGATACCTGTTGAACATTGCCTTGAAAATGATGCTGTTGCAGGAAGCTGGTGAGCCCTGGTGAGGGCTTAGCAGACAGCAGGAAGCAGACAGCAGGCAGGCTGCGCCTGGGCGCAGGCAAAGGCTGCGCCTGAGCACAATTGAGCCCTGGTGAGGGCGTGAGGCTGCGCCCGGGCGCGTGTGCGCGCTTAAATAGTGCTGTTTTGCATTTTCTGATGTTTTTAAGGTGTTTTTTAGAGTTTCTAAGGCCAACATACAAACTAGGGTTAATAGAGAACATCTTGGGAAGACTCTAGGGTTGGGAGAAACATTCTATCACCTTGGAAACACTTATTGATTGAATCTCTTGGTCACGGGGAGAGATTCGGGTAAAGGGTAGAATTAGGAAAACTCTAATTCTTGTAACTCTTGGAGAATCTCATTGTAATCAAGTGTTCTATCGATAGTGGAACGGAGAGACTGCTCTCTCCCCCAGATTAGGTTCATTAACACCGAACTGGGTAAACAATTTGTCTGTGTTCTTTACCGCTTTCACTGTTTATTCTTGTTCGTGATTATTATTGTCTGTTCTCAATTTGTGGTTGCTTTAATCGTTTGCTCCACACACTAAAGGTTATTGGTGTGATATCAATCGAATTCACAACAATTGGCGCCCACCGTGGGGCAAGGGTCAATCGAATTAAAGTACCATGGGTTCAAAGTTTGAAATTGAGAAATTCACCGGGAGTAACGACTTTGGGTTGTGGAAGGTGAAGATGAGGGCACTTTTAACTCACCACAAGTGTGTTGAAGCGTTGAAGGGTGTGACACAGATGTCGACTACACTTTCGAATGCGGAGAAGACCGAGATGGATGAGAAAGCATTGAGTTCTATTATTTTGTGTCTTGGTGATAAAGTGTTGAGAGAGGTAGCGCGGGAGACTTCGGCGGCGGCTATGTGGGCAAAGCTTGATTCATTGTATATGACCAAGTCTTTGGCACAAAAACAGTGTTTGAAGCAACAACTGTACTTCTTTCGTATGGTTGAACACAAGTCTGTGGTGGAGCAACTTGCTGAGTTTAATAAAATCATTGACGATTTGGCGAACGTTGATGTGAATTTGGAAGACGAAGACAAAGCCTTTCATTTGTTGTGTGCTTTACCCAAGTCATATGAAAACCTCAAGGATGCATTGCTTTATGGCAAGGAAGGTACTATCACCTTGGATGAAGTCCAATCGGCTTTGAGAACCAAGGAGTTGACCAAGTTTAAAGACTTGAAGGTTGATGATGGTGCGAAAGGGTTGAATGTGGCGAGGGGTAGAAGTGAGAACGGAGGCAAAGGGAAAGGGAAACATGGGTCCAAGTCTAGGCCAAAGGGTGATGGTGGTGGCAAGTTCAAATGCTACTATTGTCAGGAACCGGGTCACTTCAAAAAAGATTGTCCTCAGAGAGGGGGCAGTGGTAGTTTGTCGGCTCAGGTTGCGGTGAGTGATGAAGCTTATGAGGAAGGCTATGAGAGTGCGGGAGCACTCATAGTCACAAGCTTGGAACCATAGATGGTTGTCGGCCTGGAGAGGCGGTGGAATAATACTCAACATCAGCCTGAAGAAGCGGTGATAAGAATACTTAAGTTTTGCAGGTTACAAGGTGGGAACCATAGTGGGACTTTGGTGGAGGAATCTCAGTTTGAGGTGGAGCTTCTGATAGTGGGATTAGAAGAAGGAAATCGACATTAGCTCTTGGCTATCTAGTAGATAGGGAGGAGAGTGATAATGTTGCATCAAAGGAGTGTAGCTATGGAGACCTTGTGGTTTATTATCCGATTGTGGCTGAAGAAGTGCAAAACATGTTAAAGAACTTCAGGGAGGCGATTGGAAGCAACGATAATCAAATTCGGGAACTTGTAGGACTACTGGAGGTAGTTGGGATACAAGGAGAATTTGAGGATTGCAGCTTGTGGAACTCACCTAAAATTTCAAGGTTAAGTTGAGAGGCAAGCAATTCTTCGAGAGTACGAAGCGGTACACTTCGGGGTTCGAAGAGGGTGTGGTGACAACAAGTGTAGCAGCACGGTGGTTGGTGGGAAGTTGGCATCACCATCGTTTTAAAGGCAAGGTGGAGATTGTTGAACATTACCTTGAAAATGATGTTGTTGCAGGAAGCTGGTGAGCCCTGGTGAGGGCTTAGCAGGCAGCAGGAAGCAGGTAGGCTGCGCCTGGGCGCAGGCAAAGGCTGCGCCTGAGCGCAATTGAGCCCTGGTGAGGGCGTGGCTACTGCCTGCTGGCGCCGGGGCGCGGGCAGGCTGCGCCCGGGCGCGTGTGCGCGCTTAAATAGTGTTGTTTTGCGTTTTCTGATGTTTTTAAGGTGTTTTTTAGAGTTTCTAAGGCCAACATACAAACTAGGGTTAATAGAGAACATCTTGGGAAGACTCTAGGGTTGGGAGAAACATTCTATCACCTTGGAAACACTTATTGATTGAATCTCTTGGTCACGGGGAGAGATTCGGGTAAAGGGTAGAATTAGGAAAACTCTAATTCTTGTAACTCTTGGAGAATCTCATTGTAATCAAGTGTTCTATCGATAGTGGAACGGAGAGACTGTTCTCTCCCCCAGATTAGGTTCATTAACACCGAACTGGGTAAACAATTTGTCTGTGTTCTTTACCGCTTTCACTGTTTATTCTTGTTCGTGATTATTATTGTCTGTTCTCAATTTGTGGTTGTTTTAATCGTTTGCTCCACACACTAAAGGTTATTGGTGTGATATCAATCGAATTCACAACAATACCCAAAGCTCTCTGCAAAATGGTACAAACAGTTTTTGATGGGAAGAAGAACAAGTAGTATTGAACTTGTTGAGAATGAGAAGGATCCATCACTTGTTTCTGATCTTGTTCACTTGTTTGAGTAATTTTGTTTGCATTGAAGACAACATTGATTAGCGATGTTCCTTGCTACATATATACTCCCTCGATCTGTCCCAATTTGTTTCACACAGGATGCTTTTAGGGAAGGAGAGAGAAGGAGATAATTTTGAAGAAGGGGATCCACCTCTCATTCTGTAGTTGCTCTGAAAAAAAGTAAATCGAATAGATCGTTCTTGATAACGGAAAAATTTATGAGATTTTATTTTTACCATTTTTAAAATATAAAGATCATTTTTACCTATTTCACAAAATATAGGAATTAAATATATATATATATTTAATCCTATTTTTTTTACCAAACGAATTTATAAATTATCAATCAATCAATATACCTTCTAAAAGGAAGCTTCAATAGCTCCTAGGCAAGCATTGTGCTTACATGACACTCCAAGAAAAAAGTTTTTAAACTCTATTAAAACCTTGATATTAATTTTTTTTAAAAAAAACTAATGCATTATTATTATTATTATTATAGAGTTATAGGCTAAAAATGAAACTTCCCTCTATATGTTATAAGAGGTTAGTATATATGATATTTACACATAAAACTAAATAAAAAATATTGGTAATTAAAAATTAAACTTCCCTCTAATATATTATAAATATGTATATAACAAATTTAGAAATTAGGTAAGTTGCAAATTATAAAATAAAAAGGTTTCTAATCTCTATTAAAACCTTAATATTACTCTTTTAATTTATTAAATTAGATCTTAAAATAATAGAGTTATAGGCTAGAATTATAAAATGTAGGGACTAAAAACATATTTAATCCTAAACATTTTACTCCCTACATTTTGCGAAATTGTCAAGAATGGTCCCTACATTTTATGCTATTCTTGACAATTTGACGGATTGGACTAATCTTGATAACGGAAAATTTTTATGGGATTTTTTTTGACCATTTTTAAAATGTAGGGACCATTCTTGACAATTTCGCAAAATATAGGGACTAAAAACATAATTAACCCTTTTTTTATTATATTTTTAGTCCCTTTCGTCAATTTTTTGTGACTAGGATAACGGAATTGACTACATAAACGTTTGCATTGAATGATATGGCATCTATGCGTCATCCTATGTGGCCGATTCCGTTATCCTAGTCACAAAAAATTGACGGTAGGGACTAAAAATGCAAACGGCAAAAACGTAGGGGACTAAAAATATAATAAAAAAATGTAAGGATTAAAAGTCGAAACTCACATAAAAGTAGGAACTAAAAACATATTTAACCTTAAAATTATTGGTACGATACATTAATTTTTTTTAGAGGTGATGAGTTTAAGAAATTCAATATTTATTAAATACTATTACTTAAAAATTATAAATGGATGCTATGTATACGTAAGACCATTTAAATACTTGATATGATATTAAAAAATTTAAAATTTAGGATATGATACGGTCAAAATAATTTAATAAAAAAATAATTTAAAAATAAATATTTTTTTTGACACAAATTTAAAAATAAATATATAACAAAATATATAAACATAACTAAAATTGATAATAAACATTCATATGACATCAAATCATGTGACTTACGAATCTTAAGTACTATAAAAAAAAACATCATTAGTACTATTATACAAAAAAAAAAATTAGCATTATCTTAAAAGAACATCATTGGTACTATCGAAAAAAGAATACCATCGTTTAAATTTGAAATGATTAGTTTTGTCATAAAAAAAGGGTTAGCAACATGCCCTTCATTAAAGTGTAATTATCCTATATCTATAAAATTTGAAATTATTTAACAAAAAAAAAAAAGTTTAATATTCTCTACTTAAAAGTTAACATTAATTGTCCCATAAGTCCTAGCTCAACTGACAAAATATGCCGAAATTGTTAGGCCGGATATCGTGACCCGGGTTCGAACCCGAAATATCACAATTATGTGAGTTTAATTTTCAGTGAATTACTACTTCAACTAAAACAAAAAAAAAAAGTTAACATTAATTGTTTCAATATCTTCTCTTTCTTCCTCATCATCAAGAATTGACGTAACAGAAATATATCTAATATTTTTTATTAAAAGATAAAATATAATTATTAGATACTTTTGATGTTTGGCCTCTAACATCTCCTTTTCCTTCTTCTCTTTCAACCCTAGCCGTCAATACTTTTTTTCTTCTTCTTAGTTCATTGAAGAGGGGTAATTTTAGGTCAGTTTTGGCCTAAAATCATCCCTCCAATTTGTTTTTTTCTTTCTCGTTATAATAAATAAGTGTGATTTTCACATATTTGTTTGTTTTGATTTTCTGTCTTTGTACGGTGTATTTGGTTGTCCTGTCTTTGTGCGGTGTGTTTGTTTTCCCGTTTTTGTACGGTGTTTATTTGTTTCAGGTTAAAGGAGTAGATCCAATCTAGTGCAGATTCGATCAATGTCGACTTTGGTGTCATCAACGCTACAGATCCGGAGACATGGATATTCCGGACACTTCAATATAGTCATATTTGTAGGCATATGTAATTTGTCATTTTATGCTATTAACATGGATACTGTGAGTTTGTTCGCAGATTTATCCTTTTTATTTTTAACGATTATGAATTTGTATTACACCGATGTACTCTTTTTATTTGAATGAATAAATATCATTTATTTTGTCAAAAAAAAAACATATCAAAAAGTAAAAAGACAAAAATTTTAATAAAATATTTAATAGAATACATAAATTCCACACCTAACCACATTTGCACCTCCCCTTTTAAAAAATAAATAATAATTAACGGTAGAGCCAAATTTTGAAACATTGTCCTTGGTATTATTATACTAGTATTATTATAGTGGTTCCACACACTGGCCGGCATTGTCAACATAAAATAATTAAGACTTAATTGCATATTTATTCCTTATTTTTATTTTAGATTTTAAGTTGAGTATATATATTTGTCAAAAAAAGTTGAGTATATATATTTTAAAAGTTTCAATTTGTTCTTTTATGTTATTGATATCAACGCAATTTTGTCAATTTTATTGAATTTTGTGTTAATTTTTTTCAATTTTTTGTTAAAATTTGGGTTAATTGTATTTAAAACTTTCACGTGACACCCTGCTAATTGAAATATATGTAATTAAGCAAAAAAAAAAAAAAAGACATTAAACTTAAAACCCCCCGCCCTTTTGAATGAGTTGATATATAGAGAAGATGTTTGACTTGATTTCCCAGCATAGTTGAGGCTGCCACAAATTAAGATGATGGAACCACAAACATCCTTTACCTTGGTTCCTTTGTTACTTCTCATTTTCAACTTGCATGTGGGAGTTCTGATTGGTGCTTATCAGTATAGCAGAAGTGATTTTCCAGCTGATTTTGTTTTTGGTTCTGGCACATCTGCTTATCAGGTCAACTCCCTCTTTCTTTCTTATAACTTTCTTCTTTTTTTCTATATTGTTATGAAACATGGCATCCATGAAAAAGATACAAAATCAAGCAGGTGGAGGGAGCTGCTTACGAAGATGGAAGAACCATAGTCACATAATTCTCCCCAAAGAAGACGAACCGCGAATTGGTTCGCGCGTACCAATTCGTGGTACTTTTGCGAATTGGTTCGTCGTAATTCTCTCCGAATTCTTTAAAACCTAAGTACCGGCGAACCACCCCAACAATCAAATAAGAATAAAATATAAAATGTTGAGACTGATTTAGACTTAACTGTGAATATGATGGTTACAAGTATAACATCACTTGTCCACTAGTACAATGCATTTTGTACAATGTATATTGGAACATCTAACAAATTGTTTATTTCTAACTTTGATTACCTCTGAATGTTAGTTACACTTCTTGATGTGTGACTTGTTTTCCCTCTATGATACACAAAACACATGTGCTATCAGCATACACTCAACTTTTATTTGATGGAAATTTGATTATCAATTTTATGATTAATATAAACTTTAGATTAATAATATTAATTAACATAAATTTAATACTAATTAATATTTTCATCAAATATTTTATTTAATTTTTTATTAACAACGTACCGATTAGCGTACCGACTATGTATACCCCTCACGTACCGAATTCTTTAAAGGTAGCGTACCGCGTACCCGAACCCGTACCACGTACCGAAACGAATTGCGAACCGTGTGACTATGGGAAGAACTTCTAGCATATGGGATACCTTTGCCCATGATGGTTTTGTTTCTTCCTCCATTTCATCTTATCATCTCTTTAACTAATTATCATATACTATTTATGGATGATTTTGGAACTCTTATTAAAAACTGTACTCGCTCCAACTATATCAAATACATCAGTTATTCAATAAATATGAAAAATAAAGTTTTGCTTATAATTACGTCTGGAGAGAGTATTTGATAAATTTTTCTTTCTATGTTAGTAGTATAAGACTCTTATTAAGTAGTAAGTACTAGTTTTTAATTAAAAACAGGGTATGTGCATGGAGAAAATGGAGATGTAGCCTGTGATGGGTACCACAAATATAAGGTTAATTAATCAACATTATTCAACACTACTTACTTTCTTTGAGGATCACCAATTTGAGGCTTTTTTTTTTCCCTCTAAAATCAAATAGAGCTTATAATTATAAGTTTTTACTATAAAACAAATGAGGGATAAGGTATTCAAACATTATAACTAATTTAATTATTTGGCTATAATTTATACAATGCAGGAAGATGTGCAGCTCATGGTGGAAACAGGCCTTGATGTTTACAGATTTTCCATTTCTTGGTCGAGATTGATACCAAGTAGTATTAGTTATTAATTACTAAACTCTATTTTTATTATCTTGCAAATGATGGGAAACATTGAAATCTATATTTTTCTCCAGATGGCAGAGGACCTGTAAATCCCAAAGGATTAAATTATTACAATAATCTCATCAATGAGCTCATCAATAATGGTTAGTTAAATATATCCGACATTATTAAGTGAGTTAAACTAAATTTATATATATATATATATATATTGTCGATGTAATTTTTTTACACACACGTCCTTTCAACATGCAGGTATCAAACCACATGTGACACTGCATAACTTTGATCTTCCACAAGCACTTGAAGATGAATACGAAGGATGGGTTGGTCGTGATGTCGTGTATGTATATCCATTCTTCATCTCTTGCATATTGTATTAATAAACATTATTGAAATTAATTTGTGATCAATTAATTTTAAAGTAGAGACCGGAAAATCTATCGCGCGCTAAAATTAGTGACAAGTCATTTGAAGGAAATTAAATAAATTGAAATTGGATATGTAAATGCAGAAGAGACTTCACAGATTATGCAGATGTGTGTTTTAGAGAATTTGGTGATAGAGTGTTGTATTGGACAACTGTGAATGAGCCCAATGTATTTGCACTAGGTGGTTATGATCAGGGAAATGCTCCTCCTCAACGATGTTCTCCTCCATTCTGTGCTATAAACAGCACTAGAGGCAACTCTACATTTGAGCCCTACTTGGTCGTGCATCATATTTTGTTAGCCCATTCTTCTGCTGTCAAATTATACAGGACAAAGTATAGGGTAGGTTACATCATCTATTCTTGTTGATATATATTGTTTACTTCTTAATATATTTATTTTGCGTGCATGCTTTTATTAGTTGGTTTGATTTGGTTTGTATCACTACAAGAATTATGCAATTTACCTACAAAAAAAGTCCTAGGAAACAGGGCAAAATTCGTAGGTAATGTTGATTTCCGAGTAATTTTCCGAGGAAAATATTCCTAGGTAAAATCGATTCTACTGCTAGGAGTTTACCTACGAAATATGCCGTTTCAGAGGAAACTGGATGTCAGAGGACATTTCCTAGGAAATTTTCGTAGGAAACGGCTCTGCTAATACTGCAACAGCAGGTGTGGGCCAGAGTGATGGGACAAGTCGTTTCATAGGAATGTTTCGTAGGAAACAATAGATATTTAAAAAAAAATTATATATATGCTGTAAAATTAATTAAAAACAATTTCAATTTAAATATTATAATTTCAAATAATTTATTATAAAAAAATTATTAAATTAAAATTTTAGAAAGCCGCCAAATTATTAAATTGAAATTTCAAAAAGCCGCCAAATTCGATTTCACCAAAAATTTCAAATTTCCACCCAAAATTCGAAATTTTTAAATTTGCGCCTGTAACATCCCACTTCTGTTATTAAAAGTTAATAATAATTAGAGGTGTTATTGAGATGAAATTCTACTAATTTTGTTGAGAAGGGCATAATGGGTATTACTCATAGAAGAAGAGTTTTAAAAGGGGCTAACCATTCATTTTTATTCATTTTTATTTTCATTACCCACTTCCTGTAACTTAGAGTCAGGAAGCTTGTACTTCCTTCCTCCTCTCCTTCTCACGCATGAACAAACAACAACAACTCATGTCTTCAACTTCACCTCCTAGAATCAATCATAATCAGCATCTTGAACAAGGGCTTGGCTAGGGAAATCCATTCCACTCTTGTTTCTCTTCCTCTCATGCTTAATCTCTTGAACTCAATCCTTCAATAACTCTCAATGCTCCAAATCAAGATGATGCATGGCTGTCCCGGTACTAGGGTTCATGTTCTCAGATGATTAAAACCAAGTAGGGTGAGAAATCAATCACTTATATTCCTTTCTATTGCTATTTCGATCTAAACCCCTTTCTTACTATCCATCTCAAACCCAAACTAATACTGTGGTCATTGCATGTTCTGTATTCCTTGTTGAGATGTTCTGGAATCGGTGAAAACAAAGACTATTGGTGTGAGAATTTTCTTGGAGGTAAGGAAACCCATTTTCATAAACTCATGAAATTCCCTTTTCAATTTAAGTCCTTCAATCCTAACCCTAAACTCAAAATTCTCTGTTGCATGTGCGTGCTCTACCTCGGAAATGGTTCTTGGTACCACTGGAAATGCATGGGTGTTGTGGAGAAACGGAGGAAATGGAGATACAACAACGATGCTCTGTACTGTCATAGCTCGCCTCGCGAGCAGGAGCACTCGCCACGGCGAGCTGGCTGCTGCGTGATCCTGGCTGAGCACTGCGGGAAGGCTGCGGGAGCCTGCGGGAAGGCTGCGGGAGCCTGCGGGAAGGCTGCGGGAGCCTGCGGTAGCCTGCAGCAAGGTGCTGCCACCCATCGAGAAATCCTTTTTCAAGCTCGGTGAGTTATTCATAAACCCTATTCGTTCCTCTTTCAAGTTGTGTATTGGTGATTCCATGATCCTAACCTTTGCAAACCTCAAACATTCATTAATTCATTCTTTCCTTTTTGTTCAAGAATACAAGCTCGGGGTTTAAGTGAGTTCCGATTCAAAAGACTATGATGCTGTAGCTGAGCTAGTGTAATGGTTAAAGCTTCAGAGTTAATCTCTTGACAGGTGGGTTCTTTAGGCTAGTTTAGCTAGTTTTCCCCATAATAATGATTATGCATGATAACAATTAGGAATTAGGAAATGTTGTGCGAGAGGGGTTAAATCCCAAACTCCTCTCCATTCTATTTTATATTATGTTAATTATCTGTTAATGCACTGTCTAAAATGAGAGTTGTAGGTGTTAGTTTGAAAAATCATGATTTCTGCAAAACAGGGCAATTCTGCATGAACTCGCTCCAGCGAGTAGTTGGCGAGCGTTCATGGCGAGCTGGGTTCTGGGCTGATGAAACTTGCCATGGCGAGCTACTGCTCGCCATAGCGAGTTGATTTAGGTCAGAACCTATAATCTCGCCATAACGAGCTGGTGACTCGCCAGAGCGAGCTGGTACAGAATAGTCCACATTTTACATTTATTCTTGAAACTTCAAACACTCGTTTTATACCCTCATTAGAGACAGATAATTTGCATTAACGTAAATGACATAATGTCGAATAGCATGTTAGGCACAGATAATCTTTAGGGCATAACCTAGAATTAATTAGGAATGTATGCTCCCCGGGATTTTGGGAATTATGGTAGTAAGAACAGAATTTCAGTATCAGTCAAATCAGATGCGACCTATGTCGCCAATATGGACTCCCAATGGGATAATCCATCAGGATGTGTATTATGTGAGCTTCATGCCGTGACCGAATCGGTTGACGGATAGGGCAGGCCTCTGAGACAGGCTCACCTCAGAGAGTCCTTGTGTTTAAAACGAACAAGACTAATTATGTGTTACACCTTATTATTATTTATGGATTATGTTATGTATATAAATATTATGTTACGACTGATTAGGTGCCCCCGGTGTAGTCACCTCTAGGAGGGTAGTAGGACTCACTGAGGCTTAGTAGTCTCACCCCACTCCAAATCAACTTTTTTAGGTAGACAGGTTAACCGAAGCAAGGACCAGAACGGAGCTGATGTTTGGAGCTGAGCTTGATTCATCAGACTTGAAGACCGTAGTCTTCCTCTTTGTTTTAATTTAATCTGTTTATCGTAGAACTCTATTGTTTCCGCTGTATATTCTACTTTGATTATCTTGTATCTCAAACAAGTTGTATCTTGTTTATTCTAAATCAGAAATTTAGTTGTACTCAGATGCCATTATGTATGTCTCGACTAAATATTCTAGGTATTTTAGTTGGGGCGTTATAATTGGTATCAGAGCAGGTCGATTCAGTATCGGACCTTGCCTTGAGTCAGAATAATTCTCTTCCAAGCAATACAGACCCTTTGGATCTAGACTGTTTACGCTGAAACTGTCGCGTGCTGAGCCTGATCAACTCAGTATTGTGTATGGTAGGCAGTGTATTATGGTTTAGAACTGAAGTGAGCTCTGAAATTCTAGCGTTAACGTCGCAGTGAAGTACAATCAAAGAGCTGTCGTCGGAGGAATATCTTATGAGGGAATTTTGGATCAGTGGCAGATGGTGCCACAGGAGTAGGTTGTGTGTACAATCAAGGAATGCAAGTGTATCCATATACTGAATTGTGTAGTACACAACAGTATTCCACTGACACAATGTGTCAGGTAATTTTCTAAGGTTAGAATTACCTTTCCCTATCAGGAGTTGTGTCCAACCAAGTCTAGGAGTCCTTCAACAATCTATATCAGTAAGCAATCAATCAATCTAGTTAAAACTTGGGAAGTATGAGTAATGTACTAAGTGGAAATTGGAAACCACAGAATAATCTTTACCAATTCTGTCTCACTCGCTTAGCGAGTAGTCACTCGCTGCAGCGAGCTTAGCAGGCTTTTGCTGCTACATGTTTCCGTCTTATTCCATGTTCAACTGTTTTAGTCTTAGTGGTTAGCCTTCAGCCCTTATATAATCTTACCATCCTACTTTCCGAGCTTTAGGATAAGTGACCCTTAACCACCTTTTTATTCATAAAGACTGTTGAGGAAATGCCTTTAGGCATAACACCAAAAGATAGAAACCAATGACCCTGCTAAGCCATCTGAAACTTAGTTCTACCAGAATAGATAGTTGAACATCATAAGCGAGGAAATTCATCTGTGATAGAAAAGCATTAGATAGATCACATACCTGTCAAATTTAATTTTGGGGTCCCTTTTTAGCCGGCCTATTCCAAGATTATCAGACCTTAAAGTTCTCAATGGAACGAGGACGCACCCCTTATAGAGAACCTACACTTGAGATAGGAATTATTAGACCGAGCCTTTGCTAAATGTCCAGATTACCCAGAGTAAGTGTAAAACTCCTTTATTTCTCGGAAACCTACTTTTGAACCGAACCATTAGAGACTCAGATTTAACTAGTTAGAAGCAGTTAAATTTCCTTTTAGTTGTATCACTTTCCAACGAGACGTGATGAGTAATAGCACCTATAAACAATAACAATAAACAAACTTAACATAGGTGAACCTGGCATATCCTAGTTAGGAACCAAATCAGAACATGAGCAACGTTTAGCAGTAGAGATTTCAAATCCAAACCTCCTCCCTAAACCATTAGTCGTTTAGTGCAAGACAGGAACTCTTAGGTACTCAGAAGTCTGACAGATCTATGCCTACCCCATCAGTTTTAAGGAACCAAACATCGTCTAGATTGACAGTTAGTAAATCTCTAGTAACCACACAAGTCACCTAAACTAGTCTATAGTAAATTACCATCGAACGACTAGGAGACAATAATAGAACCCTACCACATAAGTTAAGCATGCTTTCCATCAAGACTAGAGTTTCCCTTTAAACAATATCTTACCTAAGAGGACATATTAGGTACCATCACCTGATGATCCCAAACTAGTAACCCAGTATAGTTAACCTGTTAGACATTCTTACAATAGAGACTTTTAGATGAACCACATAAGTTAGAGAAACCAGGATTAGAATACAAGCACATATCCATATCCCTTCAAGATCACTTTATTAAACTATCCTCTAGAACACCTATAATTTTCATTCTCTTACCACAAACCTATTAAGTAAACACCTAAGATTATTCTTCCAGATGTCAGTGACTTGGATTAACCTGCCAATGATTACCAGTAGTCGCATCAGATTAAGTTTAGTTAGTTAGTATAACTGTTAAGTATTACCATTAGCACAAGTAGTTGCCGAGTGACTTGCAACTACCTTGTCATTAAATAGCATAGAAACCGGAAGTTCAGTTTCATATTAGGATTGACCTTTTTCCGAACATATTCGAACCTTGGACCAGTTAGTTGAGAAGTCAATAGTATTAGTTAAACCATACAACAGAGTTATCAATCTGCCATCATTAGATTTGTAGTATGTGCCAGAAAACTGCTCGCTAGCTAGTTCAAGGATTAGACTCTATCAGCCGTTTTTATCAAAGCTTTAGTATCAAACCGTAGGAGACATGTTCGGATGAGTGTAACGTCTGAGAGACCGTATTAGTGACAATAAACACCTAGACCCGTCTTTCAGCCATATATATTACTCACCCAGGGAAGGGAGAATTAAGTATAAGTTAATTCCACCAGACATCAACAACCTCAACTTTTCCAGCACCTGTCAGTTGAGAGTTTATCAATCAGAGTTAAACCTCCCTGTGAGACTTAGCTAGCTAGAAGCTTGAGTAAAGACTTTATTGTCCTAACCTGAGGAAATAGGAAGTAGAACTGTAGAGTATAGGTCCGAACCAGAAGTAGATCAATCATCAGTTACCTTTGTATATCTGGGCCTTCTTTTAACCTTGATTCGAGCCGAACAATGTTCAAATTCCCTGTCCGTAGTTCTTGGAACACTACGAACGCGTATTCGCTCTAACTCATCTGAGTTACGTCTCAGGCGCATATTCTTCCTCATGTCTGAAGCTGCCTGTCAGTCAGGTACTCTACACAAATTCAAATCAAATTCAGCTACTCAAATTTATCGACGTCAGTCAGTCGCACTGATTCCCTGAAGCATCACACCTAAGTAATTCTTCTCTATGTTTTTAGTCTCTCAGCGAAGCCGTTAAGTAATTCCTTCGTATTCGTGGAAATCAGCTGCCCTTGGAGATCCACGGATAGTTTCCGATTCAACTCTCGAACGTTAGTTTATCGGTTAAGTAGTAACCTCATCTGTTCTGACACAAATGACGTCGCTCAGTGTCAGCAAATCTTTTGGACTTCGTACATCCAAACCATGTAACCAGTTTTCCCGACGTAATTGGTTAACCGTATCCGTCGGAACCTCTCAGCCAAATTCAGAGTTAAGATCATAGTTATATTCCAATTTAGAGAAATTCAGTCGCTCTAACGACATCAGTATTGAGAATCCAATCCTCTCGATTCCTTCCAAAACTCATGATTAAGATGATCGTGTTGATATCTAGTGTCCCTGCCGTATGTTCGACCATCCAGCCTTGACTATCGTAACCTCATGAGACTGAGTGTTCAACTTGAGTAACTTGACCCGAATACTCTGACTCCAAGCCTAGACTTCTTCAGCCAATTCACATAGGTAATGATTCATGTTAATCGAACTCGTACTGTTATCATGAGATTCGTCGGTTAGTTCAGCCTGCCGTCCTAAGCTTTACCAATCTTTTCAACCTGAGTAATACAAGTTCAAACCAGAGTGTTCAATTGGTCGAGTTTGGAGCCCAACCAATTTGACATGCCTCGTTCAATACTTATCAGCGAAGGACCGCAAACGAGAATAATCCTTAACTGCAAGAGATAACCTGAACCTAAGTGCATACGCATGTTGGAAGTACAACTTGATCTCTGTGTTGGGCCAGGATGGATTAAATTGTAGGTGGGATTTTATCGGACAACTATAGGTTCATCTGCAGACGAGTCTGACTTGTTGGCAGGAGAATCAGTAGTGTTTAGACAATTTTCCACTCGTTTTATATTTAAGTCGATCCTGGAGTAGTAGACGACACGATGGTACGGATGTACAGATGACGTGTTATGCATGAAGGCGATCGGAGAGGAAAACGTCTGTAGAAGGACTGATCTGAATGATGCACATAAGAGTGCTCAGTTTTGACTCCAAGATAGGTGTGTACCGACTAGGCCAAATACCAACCTTCTAGGACAGTGAGGTACTGGGAAACAATGTCGATCGTTGTAAAAGAAACCTAGCCGTAGCAGAAGTATAGGAGTTTGAGACTAAACTAAGATAGTCTGACCCTGTCAGAAGATGACTGCAAGTACTTGATCAGAGTGCGCAGCACTGGAACCTTTTAGAATGTGGGGATACTCTGTACCCAGTAACCTTAAGAGAGGAAAGTTTTATTCCAAGGGAATTGTATACTTTAAACTGAAGGATAGGCGAAGTGTAGTTCCAGACGCAAACCTAAGCAACCTACCCTGTCGTGGAATGAAAGAATTCTGAATTTCGAGGACGAAATTCTTTAAGGGGGGTAGATTGTAACATCCCACTTCTGTTATTAAAAGTTAATAATAATTAGAGGTGTTATTGAGATGAAATTCTACTAATTTTGTTGAGAAGGGCATAATGGGTATTACTCATAGAAGAAGAGTTTTAAAAGGGGCTAACCATTCATTTTTATTCATTTTTATTTTCATTACCCACTTCCTGTAACTTAGAGTCAGGAAGCTTGTACTTCCTTCCTCCTCTCCTTCTCACGCATGAACAAACAACAACAACTCATGTCTTCAACTTCACCTCCTAGAATCAATCATAATCAGCATCTTGAACAAGGGCTTGGCTAGGGAAATCCATTCCACTCTTGTTTCTCTTCCTCTCATGCTTAATCTCTTGAACTCAATCCTTCAATAACTCTCAATGCTCCAAATCAAGATGATGCATGGCTGTCCCGGTACTAGGGTTCATGTTCTCAGATGATTAAAACCAAGTAGGGTGAGAAATCAATCACTTATATTCCTTTCTATTGCTATTTCGATCTAAACCCCTTTCTTACTATCCATCTCAAACCCAAACTAATACTGTGGTCATTGCATGTTCTGTATTCCTTGTTGAGATGTTCTGGAATCGGTGAAAACAAAGACTATTGGTGTGAGAATTTTCTTGGAGGTAAGGAAACCCATTTTCATAAACTCATGAAATTCCCTTTTCAATTTAAGTCCTTCAATCCTAACCCTAAACTCAAAATTCTCTGTTGCATGTGCGTGCTCTACCTCGGAAATGGTTCTTGGTACCACTGGAAATGCATGGGTGTTGTGGAGAAACGGAGGAAATGGAGATACAACAACGATGCTCTGTACTGTCATAGCTCGCCTCGCGAGCAGGAGCACTCGCCACGGCGAGCTGGCTGCTGCGTGATCCTGGCTGAGCACTGCGGGAAGGCTGCGGGAGCCTGCGGGAAGGCTGCGGGAGCCTGCGGGAAGGCTGCGGGAGCCTGCGGGAAGGCTGCGGGAGCCTGCGGTAGCCTGCAGCAAGGTGCTGCCACCCATCGAGAAATCCTTTTTCAAGCTCGGTGAGTTATTCATAAACCCTATTCGTTCCTCTTTCAAGTTGTGTATTGGTGATTCCATGATCCTAACCTTTGCAAACCTCAAACATTCATTAATTCATTCTTTCCTTTTTGTTCAAGAATACAAGCTCGGGGTTTAAGTGAGTTCCGATTCAAAAGACTATGATGCTGTAGCTGAGCTAGTGTAATGGTTAAAGCTTCAGAGTTAATCTCTTGACAGGTGGGTTCTTTAGGCTAGTTTAGCTAGTTTTCCCCATAATAATGATTATGCATGATAACAATTAGGAATTAGGAAATGTTGTGCGAGAGGGGTTAAATCCCAAACTCCTCTCCATTCTATTTTATATTATGTTAATTATCTGTTAATGCACTGTCTAAAATGAGAGTTGTAGGTGTTAGTTTGAAAAATCATGATTTCTGCAAAACAGGGCAATTCTGCATGAACTCGCTCCAGCGAGTAGTTGGCGAGCGTTCATGGCGAGCTGGGTTCTGGGCTGATGAAACTTGCCATGGCGAGCTACTGCTCATGGCGAGCTACTGCTCGCCATAGCGAGTTGATTTAGGTCAGAACCTATAATCTCGCCATAACGAGCTGGTGACTCGCCAGAGCGAGCTGGTACAGAATAGTCCACATTTTACATTTATTCTTGAAACTTCAAACACTCGTTTTATACCCTCATTAGAGACAGATAATTTGCATTAACGTAAATGACATAATGTCGAATAGCATGTTAGGCACAGATAATCTTTAGGGCATAACCTAGAATTAATTAGGAATGTATGCTCCCCGGGATTTTGGGAATTATGGTAGTAAGAACAGAATTTCAGTATCAGTCAAATCAGATGCGACCTATGTCGCCAATATGGACTCCCAATGGGATAATCCATCAGGATGTGTATTATGTGAGCTTCATGCCGTGACCGAATCGGTTGACGGATAGGGCAGGCCTCTGAGACAGGCTCACCTCAGAGAGTCCTTGTGTTTAAAACGAACAAGACTAATTATGTGTTACACCTTATTATTATTTATGGATTATGTTATGTATATAAATATTATGTTACGACTGATTAGGTGCCCCCGGTGTAGTCACCTCTAGGAGGGTAGTAGGACTCACTGAGGCTTAGTAGTCTCACCCCACTCCAAATCAACTTTTTTAGGTAGACAGGTTAACCGAAGCAAGGACCAGAACGGAGCTGATGTTTGGAGCTGAGCTTGATTCATCAGACTTGAAGACCGTAGTCTTCCTCTTTGTTTTAATTTAATCTGTTTATCGTAGAACTCTATTGTTTCCGCTGTATATTCTACTTTGATTATCTTGTATCTCAAACAAGTTGTATCTTGTTTATTCTAAATCAGAAATTTAGTTGTACTCAGATGCCATTATGTATGTCTCGACTAAATATTCTAGGTATTTTAGTTGGGGCGTTATAGCGCCAAAAAATTTAAATTTCAAGCCAAAAAATTCCAAATTTTTGAATTTGCGCCAAAACTTTTTCAAATGTCACAAAAAAATTAAAATTTCCGAAAAAATGTGAAATTCGTAATTAGTGCGAAAATAATTCAAATTTCCCCAAAAGAATCATCTTCTTGCAAAAAATATGAAACTAGTAATTAGTGCAAAAAATTGAAATTATCACCAAATAAATTCAAATTGAAAGAATGGATTAAGGAAATTTGAGAGAAAGAATAAAAAAGTATGTTGTAAAAATGACAAAATAAAAATTTGAGGTGGTAGAATTAAAGTGTTAAAGAAAGAAAATGGTGGAATAGAAAAAAAAAATTGAATGTGTTGAAAAAGATTATAAATAATTAAACATAAAGAATGAATTGGGGAGATATATGGTGTGGTTGATGAAGATTGAATGAGGAAGATAAAGATAATGGTGGTTGGAGAAGAAGATTGAATAAGGAAGATAAAGATTTAATGGTGGTTGAATGAGGAAGATAAAGATAATGGTGGTTGGAGAAAAAGATTGAATAAGGAAGATGAAGATTGTAGTGTAGAATATTGATATGAAATAAAAGTGTAGAAATTAAATTTGTAGTGTAAAATATTTTTGTGATATGATGTAATTTGTAGAGGAAAATTTTTCAGTGATATGAGGTAATGAAATTGTAGAGAATTTTTTCTATGAATGAAATTGTAGTGATATGAATGAGATAAGAACACAAGTTTTTGTGTGTTTGAAGACAATAACTCAGCAAATTATCCTCACCCATATAATGAATGAGTGCCAACTGTAAATTTGATGGTCTCAACAACCACATATGTTTTCCTAGGAAATTAATGCGTCTACCTATGAAATATTCCTAGGAAAGCGCTTTGACTGGGTCAAATATGTTTTCCAACGAAAGTTTCCTAGGAAACGAATTATGGAAAAACGCGCCACCCTGACAGCCAGTTTCCTACGAAAGTTTCCTAGGAAAACGCTTGGATTTTGGTATGAATCAATTTTCGTAGGAAACCTTTGTAGGAAATTCCTAAAATTCTTGTAGTGTATGTGTAGGACCAACAACACGGGTTTGTTGGTATATATCTGTCTATTCATTTGGAATTACACCTCAAACATATAAAGATGAAGACATGGTAGCAACTCAAAGAGCCCGTGACTTTATGGTGGGTTGGTAAGTTAATGACCTTACTTACCATTTCTGTGTTGCCTTGTATGCCTAAATGGGTGTGTCAGACATGTGTCTTATGAGTGTCATACCTAGAGCATGTTGAGGCATTCAAGCTCCATACGTACAAATATGTAATTTAAATTTTCGTGCGCACTTTAATGGTAGGATTATGGAACCATTGATTTATGGAGACTATCCAATCTCCATGAAGAAAAATGCAGGTGCAAAGAATTCCAACCTTCACAAGCTCTGAATTTAAACAAGTTAAAGGTTCATATGACTTTATTGGCGTAATTCACTACATGAATGTTAATGTCTCAGATAATTATGGCGCTATCAACTTAAAACTCAGAGACTACAATGCAGACATGGCTGTAAATTTGATCTGTAAGTACTTGGTCAAAGATTAAAAATGATCATATTATGGGTAAATTGACCTTTACCCCCTGCATTGTAGGCGTATTTTGTTTTACCCCCTGCAATTTTTATTTTTTGAGAATGCCCCCTTGCAATGTTGACAATTTTGTTTTACCTCCTTTATTGACTTTTTTGCTGACGTGGCATGGAAAAAGTCACTGCCACATCAGCAAAAGTGCATTGATACGTCAGCAAAAAGGTGACTTTGTGGACGTGGCAGTGACTTTTTCACTGCCACATTAACAAAAAAGTCAACAGAGGGGGTAAGATAAAATTGTCAATATCGCAAGGGGGTGTTCTCGAATTTTTTTTTTCCAGGGAGTAAAGGTCCATTTACCTTTAGTATAATCATACTCAATTTAATTAGCATCAATGCAATGCTAATGCATCACTATTTCTCAACATTTGGTCAAGCAAGATAAATAACTCATCATTTCCTGGTTTTCGCAGATGATCAAGATCTATTTTCAAATACAGAGGTAACAATATCTTAAAAATCCTTCTTTATGGCAAAAGTGTTTGCACATAGCTTGAGATTTAACTTTTTACTTGATTCAGTACTCTGTGACACCATGGGGTTTACAACAAGAACTAAATATATTCAAGCTTCTTTATGGCAATCCTCCTATATTCATTCTTGAAAATGGTCAACGAACAACAAGCAATTCGTCACTCCTAGACTTGTCAAGGGTCAAATACATTCATGGATATATTGGTGCAGTTCTTGATGCCTTGAGGTATTATAATAATTAATCTCTGAAATTTTTAGTGTCCAATTGTTTTCATTAAGTAACATACACATTTATGCATATAACTTATACTAAGTTAATATTTTGGTGCCCCTAAAAAAATAAACCTAGAGTGGTAACTTGTAATGAATCTACTAAATTGGATAGGTCCAAATAAGAGTGAGTTAACTTTGGCCCAAGAAAATAGAATATCAAAGCATGAGTTGGAGATATATAACTCAAGGAAGGCAAGAGAATATGCATAAAATGTTTGATGTAATATCTCTTCTCTCTCTCTCTGACTCTCAATTCTCTCTTCTCTGAATTGCTTCTTTTCTATTTTGTTACAATTCCTTTCCCTCAAATTCCTCATTACCTCAAATTCAATAGTATATGTTCTATATCATATTTTTATTTACTAAAAATTTTGTCCATATAATATCAACACATCAAATTTTAATATGTTCTCTAATGCTAATTAATTAATAGGCTTAATTAATATGATGTTAAATTTTGTCAGAAATGGATCAAATGTGAAAGGGTATTTTGCATGGTCTTTTATGGATGTGTTTGAGTTGTTGGATGGATACAGATCAAGCTATGGCTTATATTATGTCGATCGCAATGATCCAGAGCTAAGGAGATACCCAAAGCTCTCTGCAAAATGGTACAAACAATTTTTGATGGGAAGAAGAACAAGTAGTATTGAACTTGTTGAGAATGAGAAGGATCCATCACTTGTTTCTAATCTTGGTCACTTGTTTGGCTAATTTTGTTTGCATTGGAGACAACATTGATTAGTGATGTTCCTTGCTACATATACTTACTTTCACTTCTTGGACATTACATAAATATACAAGAATAAGGGGGCTTATATTTCTAAGGTGCTACCACAAAAAGCCGGGTTGATTCTCTTCATTTTTCATAAAACACTTAAATGTATTATATATATTTTTAGAAAATTAGAAATAGACTAAAATAACATGGATTTCGTTTGGGGTGGACAATGGGTTGGGTAGGCGGATTTGGACCCAAAAATATCATCCATTCCAATCCGTGGTTGCAATAGTGAGGTCCAATCCAATCCTTTTTAAAAGTTCGGTTTTTGCGGGTTCGGTTTGTGGGGATCGGCGGTTTGACGGGTCGGTTAATTCGGTTTTGAACCAACAAATAAAAAATTATCTGAAAAATAAAATAAAAAATTCAATTGTGTAACATGAAGAGAACATGAGTGTAAGTGAAACAGAATGAAATACAACGTAAAATATAATACTAACAACAAATGTAGGGTGTTATTAGTATTTGAGTGAGAGAAATCTACTGGTTTTCAACTACTAATTAGTGGTTTCCTGTTCCCACTTTCCAAGGAAACAAACTATAACAAGTTTTGAGATTATGTAAGGAAACAAACTATAACAAGTCTCGAGATATGTCCAATCACTTCATTATGTTTTATATATTGAATAAAACAAAAGCTTACAGTTTATATAACTCGGGCGGGTTCAGTTGCCGTTGGGTTGATTTTAGAAAACTGAACACGTCCATTTCAACCTGTCTAAAATGGAAAAAGTGTGACTGACAACCCGACGATCCACAGCGACCAGTCCGCTTGACCAATATTCGGATCGGATTGTTCGGTTTGAATCGGTTTACGGATTTTTGCCCACCCCTAGATTTCGTATTGTCTCGTGAAATTAGTTCAATTGGAAGGGACATCGCATTATATATACAGAAACTGAAATTCAAATTCTAGATATTCCACTTATTCATTTTAAGAGTGAAATACCACCAGACTACTTGAGGAAAAAACATGAATTTGGTATTTATAGTCTTCTACGTTAATGGATTGGGCGATAATTTATAAAGTATTTTGTCCAAGATAAATTTAAGTAATTTCAAATGACACCAAAGAGCTATGAATTTAAAATTCTTTTCACACCCATATGTTTTATACTTTTCAAATTGACCCCTATATTTTTTTTTTTGCAAATTGACCTTAGATTTTAAAAAATTATAAATCGGCCCCTAATTTTTTTCAAATTGGTCCTTTATATTTTTCAAATTTTAAATTTGATCAAAAACTTTTCAAATTTAGAAAGTGGCCCAAAAATGGTCACAATGAAATTTATATTACTTTATCCAAACACACATTTTAATATAAAAGTATTTAAAATATAAAAAGATATTCTTAATTAATTATAATGTTTATATTTAAGATATTTAGAATTAAGCAATTTTAATTTATTAATTTAATATATATATATATATATATAATTTTTAAATTAATTTTTATACTCTAAAATATTATTTTAAATTTGTTATTTTGATATTTTCTAAAAATTTAAACGTAATAATAAAATATATTTAACACATATTTATAAATTTTGTAATAATGAACAACGATAAATTTACTCATGTAGAAAGTGATTTTTTTTTTTTTTGAAAAAACAAAACGATACTCATTCATTCATTCAAATTGATATAATACATCCTACAATCACATATTCAATATTGCTAAAAATGTAAAGGATGAATCTGCGAACATACTCACAGCATCCAAGTTAATAGCTTACAACGGCAAAATATCTAGTACAAATAATATGATAAAATTAAGATGATGGGAATATGTATGACTGCGGATCTGCAACGTTGATGCCCAAATCATTGATTGAATATGTAATTGACTGAAGTCGATCTTTCAATAAGAATCAAACGAACACCGTAACAATACGAGAAATCCAATAGTACCGCACAAGACGACGAACAACAAAACGCTGCACTCAGACGACGAAATCACAAAAAACACAAACAAAAAAGCTTGATCTATGTGAAAACCACTAATTTATGTTAACAAAAGGAAAAAGATATAGAGGAGTGATCATAGGCCAAAAATGACGTAAAATCACCCCTCTTCCTATAAACAATGAGAAAAAAAGTAGAAAGAAAGAAAGTTAATTAGGACCAACTAGAAAAGGAGAAGTGATTTAAACCCTTAAATAAGTGATTGAGGTTTAATTATTAACTTTTATGTACATAAACAATACAATTGTGTCAAAATAAAGAAACAACAATAGATTAACACATAAAAATTAACTAACGTACAGATTTAACCAAAAAAAATAGTTAATAAAAAATTGTATCAAAATAAAGAAACAAAAAATATGTTTTATTAGTCACTAAAATTAACTAATATATTAACACATAAAAACTAAAGTAATGCATCGATTTTACCAAAAAAAGAAACCTAATTTACATACCAAACAAAAAGAACCAAACTTATTTTGTAAGAAAAAAACAACTAAACTTATGTAGTTAATAACCAAAAACAAACTAACTAAAGTACTAAAGCCACGTAATAAAACAAGGTTTAAATATCATTATCGTCCTTATATATTCACGAATTTTTGGTTTTAGTCCCTGTATTTTATTTGTTGCAAATAAGTCCCTGAATGTACAAAATTTGTTGGTTTTAGTCCATGCTGTCTGCTAGCATTACAAACAACGCTGATTTGTCAAACGTTTGCACATGTGGCCACTATAATGTGCCAAATTAAGCTGATCCGATTATAAATGAATGACCAAAATCACACTTAAGATAGAACGAAAATGCATTCTTACACCATAATTTTGTTTTAATTTTCACCAAGGTTTGATTTTGGTCCTTCATTTATGACCGGATCAGCTTAACTTGATACATCATAGTAGCCACGTGTGCAAACGTTTGACAAATCAGCGTTTTTTGTAACGGTAGCAGACGGTAGGGACTAAAACCAACAAATTTTGTACATTCAGAGACTTATTTGTAACAAAAAAAGATACAGGGACTAAAACAAAAAATTTGCGAACATACAGAGACAAGAATGATATTTAAGCCATAAAACAATTAGTCCTCTACAAATCCTAGCTCAACCGATATAAATGTTGAAATTGTTAGGTTGGACGTTATAATCGGAGTTCGAATTAGACAAAAATGATGTGAGCTGTAAGTAGGAAGAAAAAAAGAAAAGCAATTCTATTTTTTGTTTTTAATTTTAATTTGTTACGATTTGTATAATTAGGCTAGGAACATGAGCCCGTTTACATTGACTTATTTTTGAACTTGTGCAAAAGAGCTTATACATATAAAGGAGCTTTTAGGTTAATTCATAAATTCGTAGTAACTAAAATTGTATTTTTATAAGCTGTTTTTTCTTAAACTACCTTGACAAACTTATAATAATATATATAAATTTATTTATTTATATAAACTGTTTAACATAAGCTCAAAAATAAGTTAATCCAAACAAACCTCATGTACATGTTAGACTTGTTGCTAACAATGATAGTAACTAATACTTATTTGACACCAAACCAAAAAATGGAAGACGAACACAATGAAGGAGGTGAAGAGTATTTGTTCAAGATCGTCTTAATCGGCGATTCAGCAGTAGGAAAATCGAATTTACTTTCACGATTCGCGCGAAATGAGTTCGATTCAAATTCGAAAGCGACGATCGGTGTTGAATTTCAGACGCAGATGGTTGAAATTGATGGAAAAGAAATTAAGGCACAGATCTGGGATACTGCTGGTCAAGAAAGGTTTAGAGCTGTTACTTCTGCTTACTATAGAGGTGCTTTTGGTGCTCTTGTTGTTTATGATATTAGTAGAAGAGGTACCTTTGATAGTATCAAGAGGTGGCTTGATGAACTCACAATTCAAAATGATAGCACCGTAGCAAGAATGTTGGTTGGAAATAAGTGTGATTTGGAGAATATCAGAGAAGTGAGCGTAGAGGAGGGTAAAGCTCTTGCAGAAGAAGAAGGTTTGTTCTTTATGAAGACATCAGCACTCGATTCTACCAATGTCCAAACAGCTTTTGAGATTGTCATCCGCGAAATTTACAATAATATCAGCCGCAAAGTCTTAAACTCTGATTCCTATAAGGCTGAATTGTCTGTGAATCGAGTAAGCCTGGTTAATGGGGCAGGATCAAAGAAAAATCTGCTCAATTTTTCCTGTTGTTCTTGATTAGCTTTTAGCTTTGAGTTGAAATCGACTCTTCTTTGGACCTTTCAAGAGTAGTTTGTTGTTCTATACTTCTTTTTCTTTGTTTTGCGACATTTTCTCTAGCTACTATTTTTGCTAAAAAAATAAAAAAAATAATACTTATTTGACACCTAATTAAAAGCTATGAATTTAAAATTCTTTTCACCCATATGTTTTATACTTTTCAAATTGACCCCTATACTTTTTCTTTATTTTCCAAATTGACACTGAATTGGCCCCTAAATTTTTTCAAATGGCTCTTTTAATTTTTTTAAAATTGGTCCATTTTTCAAATTTTAAATTTGGCTAAAAACTTTTCAAATTTAGAAAGTAGCCCAAAAATGTTCACAATGAAATTTTCTATTACTTTATCCAAACACACGTTTAAAAATAAAAGTAATTCAAATATAAAAAGACATTCTTAATTAATTATAAAGTTTATATTTAAGATATCTAAAAATTAAGTAATTTTAATTTATAATTTAATATATCTTATATATATTATTATTCTTAAATTAATTTTTATGCTCTAAAATATTATTTTTAATTTGTTTTTAGGGTAATATTATTTTTATGCTCAAATTTAGAAAGTAGCCCAAAAATGTTCACAGTGAAATTTTCTATTACTTTATCCAAACACACGTTTAAAAATAAAAGTAATTCAAATATAAAAAGACATTCTTAATTAATTATAAAGTTTATATTTAAGATATCTAAAAATTAAGTAATTTTAATTTATAATTTAATATATCTTATATATATTATTATTCTTAAATTAATTTTTATGCTCTAAAATATTATTTTTAATTTATTCCAGTTTTATATTTTATAAAAAAATTAAACGTAACAATAAAATATATTCAACACATATTTATAAACTTTGTAATAGTGAACAACAATAAATTTATTCATGTAGTAAGTAATTGATTTAAATCCTTAAATAGTTGATTGAGTTTCAATTATTAACTTTTATGCGTGAAAGAAATTCAATTGAAAGAGAACAAAAATTAAACATAAAAGAAACAACAAAATAGATTAACACAAAAAAATTAACCAATCCTTTATAAATCCGAACTCAACTGACATAAATGCTGAAATTGTTAGGTTGGACACAATAACCAGATTTCGAACTAGAAAAAAATGAAGTGAGGTGTATGTAGGAAGAAAAAACTGTCCATCATGTACATGTTAGCCTTGTTGCTAACATTGATAGTCTAACTAATACTTGTTGGGTCATGCTAAACAGTGCACCCGATGCAGTAGTTAAGCATACTCAAAAAGGAAATAAAAAGATAAAATTAATGTTAGAAGTGTTAAACTCTGATCATGACAGTTAGCTTGCTGAGTAAGCAACAGAAGCAGTAACCAACTCAGTTACCTTGCTGTGTAAGCAACAGAAGCAGTGACCAACTCAGTTAGTTACATAACTGCTTTTGGCGCCAAAATGATCAATAGATAGATAGCAGAATTAGTCTTAGCATAATTGTATATATAGGATCAGTTGTAACAAACTCATTCATTCATTCAATAATGAAAGTTTCTTCATTTTCTTTTACATTTTCTCTCTGTTTCTATACACTTTGATATGGTATCTAGAGCCTTCTAATTCAAGAAGCTCTTGTGTTCATCCATGGCGCCCGCAGCAACACGTTCTTCCGATCCAGTTGATCCTGCTCTTAATCCTGCTAGTCCTTACTTTGTTCATGCTAGTGATGGACCTTCATCAGTTTCTGTTAAACCGATCTTAACCGGTTCTAACTATCAATCTTGGGCGCGAGCAATGCGTCGAGCATTAGGTGGAAAAATGAAGTATGAATTCGTTGATGGAACCTTTCCGGTCGTTACCGATCCTTTTGATCCAACGTATCGCGCGTGGAATCGCTGTAACATGCTCGTGCATTCATGGATCATGAACTCTGTTTCTGAATCCATCGGTCAATCCATTGTCTTCTTCGAAAACGCTGTTGATGTATGGACCGATCTTAAGGAGCGATTTTCTCAAGGCGATTTGGTAAGAATTTCTGAGCTTATGCTAGAAATCTATAGTTTACAGCAAGATTCCAAATCTGTAACCGAGTTTTATTCTGAATTGAAAGTACTTTGGGAGGAATTGGAAGTTTACATGCCTATTCCTCAGTGTACTTGTCGTTATCAATGTGCTTGTGAGGCTATGCGCGCTGCTAGGAAGAATCATTTGAATCTATATGCAATTCGTTTTCTAACTGGCTTGAATGAGAATTTTTCAATGGTTAAATCTCAGATTCTGTTACTTGATCCTTTACCACCAATGACTAAGATTTTCTCTATGGTGCTTCAACATGAGAGGCAAGGCAATTTTGGTGTTGTTGATGAATCTAAAGTCTTGGTTAATGCTGTTGATTCTAAGAAACCGTATAATCGAGGTGGTGCTCGATCTAATTCTCAATCTTCTCGTGGTAAGGATAACAGGCATTGCACTTATTGTGATAGGCCAGGTCACACTGTCGAGGGTTGCTTCAAAAAGCATGGTTACCCTCCACATATGCAACGTTCTCATGGTGCTTACAATGCTTCAACTGAAGCGGGTGAACCTTCCACTCTTGCTGCTAGTGAAACTGATTCCACTCACAAGTCACCTACTATCACTCAAGAACAATTTGATCAGTTGATGCATTTGCTTCAGTCTTCTAACATCAATCAATCTTCTGCTTCATCCTCACATCAGGTCAATTCTTCACAATCATTTGATCATTCATCAAATGATAGGGGAGGTAGTGTTTCTATTTCTTATTCTTTTTGCTGCAATATTACTCAAGGTTCTTGGATATTAGATTCAGGAGCTAGTGATCATATCTGTGGTTCTCTCTATTGGTTTGATTCTTACAATAAAATCACACCTATAGCTATTAAACTTCCTACAGGCCATGTGTCTTTTGCTACAATCTCAGGAACCATTAAATTTTCAAATACTCTTACTTTACATAATGTCTTGTATGTTTCCAATTTCACTTTGAATTTAATTTCTGTGTCTAAGATGTGCAAAACATTAGGCTGCACTATCTCTTTTAATGGTTCTACATGCATGATACAGGAAAAGGAGTCATTGAAGACGATTGGTTCAGCTGAACAAGTGGAAGATTTGTACTATCTTAATCACTCACATAAGAGTGTGCATGTTTCAAGTCTCTCTACTACTAGTTTACCCAACAGTGCATTATGGCACTTCAGATTAGGACATTTGTCCACTTCTAGAATGTCTTCTATGAACTTAGATTTTCCTTTTATTGATGTTGATAATAAGGCAACCTGTGATGTATGCCATTATGCAAAACAAAAGAAATTACCTTTTCATTCAAGTTTTAATAAAGCTGATAAACTTTTTGAATTGCTTCATTTTGATATTTGGGGCCCCATAGCTATCCAATCCATTCATGGTCATTCTTATTTTCTAACTGCAGTTGATGATTATAGCAGATACACATGGGCTATTTTAATGAAATCAAAGAGTGAAACTAAAACTCATGTTCAAAATCTCATAAAATTGATTGAAACACAATTCAGTGTCAAGACTAAATGCATCAGAACTGATAATGGACCAGAATTCTTTATGCATGATTTCTTTGCTAAAACTGGTATTGTGCATCAAACTAGCTGTGTTGAGACTCCTCAACAAAATGCTAGAGTTGAACGCAAGCACCAACACATTTTGAATATTGCCAGAGCTTTATTAATACAGTCAAACCTACCTAAACATTTTTGGAGCTATGCTGTTTCTCATGCAGTTTTCTTAATAAATCGTATCCCTAGTCCCCTTTTGAATAACAAATCACCTTATTTTCTTGTCCATCAAAAACTCCCTGATTTACTTCATCTTAAAATTTTTGGTACTTTAGTTTATGCTACTACTCTTCAAAATCAAAGAACTAAGCTTGCTTGTCGAGCAAGAAAATGCATATTTCTAGGATATAGGCCTGGTGTGAAAGGGGTTGTTCTATTTGACATCAATAATAGGGATATATTTGTTTCTAGAAATGTTACCCACCATGAAAATATTTTTCCCTATAAAACTAAGCATCAGTGCACACCTTGGTCCTATTATCCTTCTACTACATCATCCACCAACACTGATTCCACCAACACAGATTCCACTAACACATCTGCTACTGATGCTCACACTAACCCTGACTGTAACATCACTGATGCTAACCGTCATATACCTAATATAGATTATACCATTGTTGATAATCCTGATCCACAAACAGATACTCCACTTGATACAGACACCAATGTTCCTACACAGTCAGTCTTAAATTCCTTGCCCCATGAACCTCATCTACCAACTACTACTACAAATTCCAACTCTTTACCTGATACTTCACTTCCTACCACCTCAGCTAGACCTCAGAGATTGAGACATGCACCAGCTCATTTGAAAGATTATGTGTGCAATTCTTACACTACTTCACATGATCCAATCTCTTCAGGTACTACTCATCCTATATCATTTTTCCATTCTTTCCATCATCTTTCACCTTCACATAAAGCTTTTTCTGTGTCTCTTTCACATACTACTGAACCTAAGACCTATGATGAGGCATGTAAGTCACAAGATTGGGTGAATGCTATGAACACTGAGTTGGATGCATTAGCTAAGAATCATACTTGGTCTTTAGTGGATCTACCAGCTCATGTAAAACCTATTGGGAACAAATGGGTTTACAAAATCAAACATAAAGCTGATGGTAGTATTGAAAGGTATAAGGCAAGGTTGGTTGCCAAAGGGTACAATCAAGTTGAAGGGATTGACTACTTTGATACATTCTCACCAATTGCAAAGCTAACCACTGTCAGAGTTCTCATTGCTTTAGCCTCCATCAACAACTGGTTTCTTCACAAACTTGATGTAAATAATGCCTTTCTACATGGTGAATTACAAGAAGATGTCTACATGCAGGTTCCAGAGGGGGTAACTTGTCACAAAAGAAATCAAGTCTGCAAGTTGAAAAAGAGCTTATATGGCTTAAAGCAAGCCAGCAGAAAATGGTATGAAAAACTATCCAATTTACTCACCACTGAAGGATATATACAATCTATTTCTGATTACTCACTTTTTACAAAGAAGTTTGAGCACCAATTCATAGCTATCTTGGTGTATGTTGATGATATAATCATCACTGGTACTTCACTAACAGAAATAGATAGAATCAAACACATTCTGGATACAAACTTCAAAATAAAAGATCTTGGGCAGTTAAAATATTTCTTGGGTTTGGAGGTAGCTCACTCAACTCAAGGAATCACTATCTCACAAAGGAAATATTGCCTAGATCTTTTAGCAGATACTGGTCTATTAGCTTCAAAACCAGTTAGTACCCCTCTTGATCCTTCAGTTAAACTACACAGTGACAATGGGGAACCTTATGCTGACATCACAGAGTATAGAAGATTAATTGGAAGATTGTTATACTTAACTACAACAAGACCAGACATCACACTAGCAACACAACAATTAAGCCAGTTTCTGAATGCTCCTACTACTACTCACTACAATGCAGCTTGCAGAGTCTTAAGATATCTGAAAGCTAATCCTGGTTATGGCTTATTGTTCCCTAGAAATTCTGAGATACAAATATTGGGTTATGCTGATGCAGATTGGGCAGGATGTGTAGACACAAGAAAATCAACTTCTGGCTATTGCTTCTTTATTGGTTCATCATTGATATCTTGGAAGGCTAAGAAGCAACAAACTGTGGCTAGATCATCCTCAGAAGCTGAGTATCGAGCCTTAGCCTCAGCTGTTTGTGAATTGCAGTGGCTACTGTATTTATTGTCTGATTTAAATGTGAAATGTAGTAGACCTCCTGTGTTATACTGTGACAGTCAAAGTGCAATTCATATTGCATCAAACCCTGTTTTTCATGAGAGAACAAAGCACCTTGAGATTGATTGCCACTTGATTAGGGAGAAGCTGCAGAAAGGAGTACTCAAACTGTTACCAATTTCCACTAATGATCAGTTAGCAGATTTCCTAACTAAGGCTCTATCTTACCCCAAGTTTGAACACTTCATTACTAAGTTGAACATGATCAATATCTACTCAGGTTCAACTTATGGGAGGGTGTTAAACTCTGATCATGACAGTTAGCTTGCTGAGTAAGCAACAGAAGCAGTAACCAACTCAGTTACCTTGCTGTGTAAGCAACAGAAGCAGTAACCAACTCAGTTAGTTACATAACTGCTTTTGGCGCCAAAATGATCAATAGATAGATAGCAGAATTAGTCTTAGCATAATTGTATATATAGGATCAGTTGTAACAAACTCATTCATTCATTCAATAATGAAAGTTTCTTCATTTTCTTTTACATTTTCTCTCTGTTTCTATACACTTTGATAAGAAGATAAAGTTTTACATCTTCAATATATTAAATAAACAAATTCCAAGAAAATATTTCTATATCAATATGTTTAACTAGTGCATCTGATGCACTGTTTAGCATTTAAGGCTTACAAAAGAGATCTTGGTGTGCTCTTAATGCAGCTAGCTAATAATGTGCTTTGTATGAGGTGGCTTGACACATGCGCATTCATTCAATCACAAGTACAATCTACTGTGGTAGATATTTGTATTGAAACTACCAGTCTACCACCGATAATTGTTTGTGACAAATTCTGAAACAATGTCAATAGTGGTCCTTCTCCCACACACCGGTCGGCATTGTCAACATAAATAATTAATAATTGCATTTACCCAAAATATAGAGACATTATAATCTAAATAAATTCCCACATGAGTTGATATAGAAGATGTTGATTTCCTAGCTAGTATAGTTGAGGCTGCCATATGGAACAACCACAAACATTTTTTACCTTGCTGACTTTGTTACTTCTCATTCTAAACTCTCTCTTGTGGGAGTTCTGAGTGCTGCTTATCAGTATAGCAGAAGTGATTTTCCAGCTGATTTTGTTTTTGGTTCAGGCACATCTGCTTATCAAGTCAACTCCCTCTTTCTTTCTTATAACTTTCTTCTTCTTTTTTCTATATTGTTATGAAACATGGCATCGATAAAAAAGATACAAAATCAAACAGGTGGAGGTAGCTAATGCTAATTAATGTTATGTTACATTTTGTCAGAAATGGAACAAATGTGAAAGGGTATTTTGCATGGTCCTTTATGGATGTGTTTGAGTTGTTGGATGGATATAGATCAAGCTAGTGGCGGAGTCAGAAAATAATATTAGAGTGGGCTACTTAAAAATTTTAATGAATAAATTATATTTGAAAATTATATTGCATACAAAAATTATTGATAAAAAAGTTGTGTTTTATTCTCACAAAAAGGAAGTTTTTGAGTTCATCTTTACATTAGGTCTTTAAATTAATAGGTAAATGAGTAATTTTTTGAAAGGTATTTCTTTTTCTATCATTTAAAAAATTATAATAACTAAATATTATTTTCTAAAACTACCAAGAAAATAAAATTTGATTTTTTTTTTTAAAAAATTATACTTATAATAGTGAATATTGAAGTTTTTTGATGAAAAACATGTAAAAGTTAGTATAATATTTATAAACAAAGAAGTTGTGTTTTTTCTTATAAAATTATTTTCTTTTAAATAAAATAGTTGGCAAAGAGTTTTTCAATGAATAAAAACTATTTTTATTAATTGAAAGATCAAGTGCATTAATATATTCAAATTTTCAAATGTGTGATTTAGATTTATATATATATATATATATATGATAAAATGTTCAAATCCCCTTGTGCTTGCTAAAATTGATACTATTTTAAAAAAAAAAATGAAAAAAATGCAAAAATGTAAGGGGGAGAGGACCGAACCCGCACGCCTGTGTATCATATATGCGTCTAGTTTGTCACTCAGTTACATATTTAACTCGGTGAAGTATTGCACAGAAAAATATCTATATTATACATGTGTAATTTTATTATTTGCTATGGGCATATTAGTAATTTCCTATTTTTTTGGGGTGAGTCATGGCCCATCTGACCACCCCTGTCTCCGCCACTAGATCAAGCTATGGCTTATATTATGTCGATCGCAATGATCTAGAGCTGAAGAGATACCCAAAGCTCTCTGCAAAATGGTACAAACGGTTTTTGATGGGAAGAAGAACAAGTAGTATTGAACTTGTTGAGAATGAGAAGGACCCATCACTTGTTTCTGATCTTGTTCACTTGTTTGAGTAATTTTGTTTGCATTGGAGACAAACATTGACTAGTGATGTTCCTTGCTAGATATTCCACTTGTTTCTTATCTTAGTTCGGTTGGTAGAAGAATCACATAATATATATGAATTTAAAATTTCTTTCACCCATATATTTTATATTTTTCAAATTGATCATTATAATTTTTTAAATTGGCGCGCGGTTGAAATGTTCGGAGCTATTTGGGATAAGGTCGCTTGACTCTGTCTTACTTGCGGAAAAAAGGAAGACAAACCTGATTGAAGACTCTGGTACCTAAGGGCATCAACAGTTTGTCGGTGATATGTATAATTATCTTTTTTTTTAAAAAAAAAAATTCATGAGAAGATGTAAAATAATTTTTGTTGGTTATTGATTATAAGAAAATGAGAAAACAAGAAAGTTAAATAGAATTTATATTTAATTTTATGAGAATATGTATAAGTAAATCTTTAAAATGATTAAAATTATTATTTTTACATATATAGAGTCTTACTAACGAGTAATGAGTGTCTCCGGGACACTCTTTAAGCATTTCATTTTAAAAAAAAATTATTCAAAAAGTTAAATACTATTCAATGCGTTGACTTTACAAATTTCCATAAAAATTTACTATTTAAGATATTAACGAGTATTTTGGGAATACTTCTTAGAATTTGCCATATATATAACTGAGAAATTCTTAGGTGAGTCCATACCTAAGCATTAATGGTTAGGCACAACCAATTATATAATTACAAATCATTAATAAATTAAAAAATTACAACAATTAATAGAGTAGTAATTAAAACAAGATATCTATAAATAAGGAAAGAAAAAAGTGAGCTCTACAAAAAAACTATTATGAATTTACTTTATTTTTATTCGTTATTATTTCTCTATTTTTTTAGAAATTTAATTAGGAACTGTCCAAACTATTATGAATTTGTTTGATAAAAAATATAGTGGATAGTTGATAAACAAACTTATACTGTATAAATTATAAGATAGCTTATAACCGATAAGCTAGCTAATTCAATTTGAAATATTTAGTAAAATTAACGGTTGAATTAACTCATTAAATATAAAATAATATAAAAAATATTTAATTAATATTTAATTATTTTTAAATAAGATGACAAGAATAAAATGAAAGAAAAATAATAAAATATTAACTATAAACTAATTGAATTATTTTATTAATATAAATACAAGGTCTCAATTAGTAAAAAACAAGTTTTAAAATATAGAGAAATAATAATATATAAAAATAATTGGAAGAAAGAAATAAAAAAAAGATAGAAAGACTGTGTGTGGAAATAATTATAAATAAGCTATTCACTATTTTTTTACTAAATAATACAAAGTGAATTAGCTAGCTTATCGACTATAAGCTATATCATAATTTATGCGATATAAGTTTGTTTATCAACTATCCACTATTTTTTTATCAAACAAATTCATAACAGTTTGGACGGTCCCTAAGTTTCTAAAAAATAGAGAAATAATAAGGAATAAAAATAAAGTAAATTCATAATAGGTTTTTTTTTTATAGCTCACTTTTTTCTTTCCTTATTTATAGAGATCTTGTCTTAATTACTACTCTATTAATTGCTTGTAATTTTTTAATTTATTAATAATTTGTAATTATATGATTGGTTGTGCCTAACCATTAATGCTTAGGTGTGGACTCACCTAAAAATTTCTCTATATAACTATCACAAGAATAAAGATTAAAATAAAACCAATTAATTGCTTAAAAAAATATATTGAAACCAATTAATTATTGGCGAACACTCTGATACCTAACTTCAATATCTAACTTATATTGTTAGATACAAACACTTCATAATTTAAATTCATTATCATGTCATACTTTTATATTAATTAATGTATTTAAAAAATTATATTTAAAATAAATTTTGTCTATGAAATATGTACTCAACGTTATAAATTGGATACCAAACCTTAATCATTTTCTTAAAAATTAGAATAAAGAAAAATAGATAATTAAGATTAAAAAACATTTAAAAAGAGAAATAAAAAAGTGAATAAATAATTAAGATTATTCCAATACAGAATTTTTTTATGAGTGGAGGGAAGCAAACAGACGAAACGGTGGTCACCTAGCGATATTAAATAAATGGTGGTAAGCACTTTTCATCTTGAAAAAGCAAAAATGATTAAAATAAAGAAAATGTTGACAAGTGCTTTTAAGATACAAGTTAAGAATACAAATATAGCAATATTCTCTTATTACTTGTGCACAGAAATTTTTTTGGATAGTCTCCCCCGGCCTTAACACTTAATCCTTAGGCTCAACCAACTAAAATTGGACACATCATTTAATTAGAAATACATGAAATTTATATGAATATATAAAAGGAAGAATTTCATTCAAATTAAATGTGATTGATATCCAATGCAAATCATTTACACTTTTTATTTTTGTAGAAAATCATTAACATTTATTAGCACCTAATATATTCAAATAATATTCTCTCTTTTTGTTGCCAATCGAATGAGTATTTCATGTTATTTAATACAATTACTTTTTTAAATTAATTTTTAGATTTCTTATAATATTTTATTATATTGGTAATTTATATATATAAATTATTTAAATTTGATCAATTTTTTTTTCTTTTGAAGAAGGTTTTGCACGAAAATAATATATTAATTTTAATTTAAAAATTAATTCAATATAAAATAATAATAGTAATTTAAATTCAAAAATAATAATTTATTTGAATTAATTGAATTTAAAATAATAATAGTAATTTAATTTGAATATGAAAATTTGAATTGTTTCCTTTTTAATGTAATTAGGAGAATTAAATACACTATGATATGAAGTTTTGTGGTGGAAAAACATATTTTTTTTTTGCCTTAGATGAAGTGATAATCCACTGAAATTAAACTCACACACAACTGTGAGGTCCTGGGTTCGAACTCGGGTCATGACGTCCGGCCTAACAATTTTGACATTTGCCAGTTGAGCTAGGACTTCTAGACTGTGTATATGATTTTATAAAAAAAAAAAAAAACAACATATGTACATGCACATTAATTTAAATTCATAAAATAAGGCTGCATTTATGGATATCACACCCTTAAAATAAAAGAGAAAGGTAGAAGTTATGCCAAATGTCTGCATACTTGTTTGTTATTGTTATTATTAATCCTCTTGCGGCGTGGATTTTAACTCCATCACTCTTGTCGTATCATAGTACAACTGGAATCACACCCTCTCTTCTGATGTATGACGAATACAATACAATACCCTTGATTGAAACATACTAAAACATAGAACAAAGAAGATGGAACAAGCAAAATGTTTGACAATTATTTTCCTTTTGCTTCAAAATTTGGCTGTAGCATTAGGAGTGTTGTTGAGTAATTATGATGATGTTAACTATAGCAGATATGATTTTCCAGATGAGTTTGTTTTTGGGTCAGGCACCTCTGCTTATCAAGTGGAAGGAGCTGCTAATGAAGATGGAAGAACTCCTAGCATTTGGGATACCTTTGCTCATGCTGGTTAGTTTCTTCTTATCATTTTTGGATTTTTTTTTTGTTATGTCTATGTTTATATTATTGGAAAAAACCAAAGTCATAGATGAGTCAACAAAATATCAAATCACATACATGATTAGCTTATTGTAATTTGAGTAGAACAAAGCCCAAAAGTTTATTATCAATTATTAGCCCTACAAATCAAAATATATTTGAAGTAATAATCAAAGATGAGAAATTGGGAATATGATATAGCATGTACTCCCTTCTGTCTTAATTATAAGCAAAAATTTACAATTCAAATTCATTGAATGACCGGTGAATTTGAAAAGTAAACTTTTGCATATAATTAAGGCGATATAACCAGATACATCTGTTATTCAATGAATCTGAAAAGTAAACTTTTGCTTATAATTAAGAATGGAGTAGTAGTACAGTATAACCATGCAATTCTTACTTTTTTCATTCACTTTAACTGAGCATCATAAACCATTTCTCATGCTATCATTTTTTTACCAAAAGGGTTTGGACATGGAGGTAATGGAGATGTAGCCTGCGATGCGTACCACAAATACAAGGTAAACAATAAACAAAGCTTCTATCTTTCTAATTTTGCATAGTGATACATTCTTTATCTGTTAATGCAGGAAGATGTGCAGCTCATGGTTGAAACAGGCCTTGATGCCTATAGATTTTCCATTTCTTGGTCAAGATTAATACCAAGTATTCTACTCAACTTAAGATAAACGGTGAAATTTAAGTCTGTTTTATTTCTTTTTGGAGTAAAGAATGAATGTCGTTGAAAATGCTTTTATTTCTCCTCAGATGGTAGAGGACCTGTCAACCCGAAGGGATTGCAGTACTACAACAATCTCATCAATGAACTCATTAGCAATGGTTAGATACGAGTTTCTTAATTTAATTCAAGATAAAGCATGCTTTAATTATGATTTCATTCAAAATTTATAAACATGAAAACAATTATGCAGGAATCGAACCACATGTCACACTACACAACTATGATCTCCCACAAGCACTTGAGGATCAATATGAAGGATGGCTTAGTCGTGATGTCATGTATGTTCCGTGCTTTGTAGTGTATGCATTATAATGAATAAATTATGGCATGGTACCCTTAAATCTAGTAAAAAGATTTCGCAACTTGTTGCAACTTTTGACAGAATTGAGAATTATGGCTTGAATGTCGATGCAGAAAAGACTTCACAAACTATGCAGATGTGTGTTTTAGAGAGTTCGGCGATAGAGTCAAGTATTGGACTACTGTGAACGAGCCCAATATCTTTGCCATAGGTAGCTATAATCAAGGCATCACCCCACCACGGCGATGTTCTTCTCCATTTTGCGTTATAGAGAGCACTAAGGGAAACTCAACATTTGAACCGTACTTGGTAGTTCATCACGTTTTGTTAGCACATTCTTCAGTTGTGAGATTGTATAGAAGAAAGTACACGGTATATCGCCTAATCTTTTTTCACACCAGTACTTTTCTTGTGGATTTTTGTTGTTGTTGTTACTCTCTAGATGTTTAGATTGGAAAAGGCTTCAAATTATATATTTTTCGACATACAGAAACCTTCTTGGAAAATAATGTTCATGATTCCTTAGAGACTAATTACATTGCAGGAGGAACAACATGGATTTGTTGGTATCTCACTCTACACATTTGGGATAGTTTCTCAGACAAATACAGAGAAAGACAAGGCAGCGTGCCAACGTATCCGTGATTTTTATCTCGGTTGGTGAGTTTCTGATTCTAAAATTGATTGTAATATTTTCTCTTCTTACTTTAAATATTTAAGTACTCTCGATTCTGTTTATGACTATATCGTATAAGGATACGACAGTCTCATGTGCCTATTTTTTTGCAGGATTATGGAACCCTTGATTCACGGAGATTATCCTAAAATTATGAAGGCAAATGCAGGTGCAAGAATTCCAGCATTCACAAGTCGTGAATCCGAACAAGTTAAGGGTTCCTACGACTTTATTGGCATAGTTCACTACAGCAAATTTAATGTCACAGACAATTCTGATGCGCTGAATTCAGATCTGAGAGATTTCGGTGCAGACACGGCTGCAACTCTAGTCGGTATGTGTTGTATCTTTAAGCATTGTGGATTGTAAAGATTAAAGCTATATAACCTTTCTGTACTAATTTCTTTTTTCATTATGATTATGTTGTTTTCCACTAGTTGAACTCTAACATCGTTTAGCTTAGCATCTGAATCCTCTTTCCTTTGTTTTCTGTGGTTTTGCAGGTTTAGGGGATCTACTTACAGAGAACGAGGTAACGGTTAAAAAAATAATTATAATTGTAATTAATTGGTTCAATCGTTAGATTACTTCGCTATACAAACTATCTTTATTGACATGACTCAGTACCCTGTCGCGCCATGGGCTTTACGAGAAGTGTTGGATATATTCAAGATATTTTATGGCAATCCAACTATATTCATTCATGAAAATGGTATGTTTATCTCTCATTCTAGATTTCATTGATTACAAACACTCTTTTAGGAAAATCGTATATGGATGTTGATAGAGGTTTAATAATTAATAATAAATTGTGGCACAAATGTTTTTCATCGTCATAGAAAGACAAATAACATTATCACGAGGTGTAGCCGTGTGGTAAAAAGGTTAGGACGCTGAAGGAGCTTAAGAAGGAGGTTCAAGATTTGATCACTGCTTCTAACATTTCCCTTATGACAATATACTAACCACTAACATTTGCATATAAAAAAGAAAGAGTTTTTTCCATCTTCAACTGCATAGAATTGTAAACTTTGTTATTATTATTTAACAATGATTTTGCAAAAACATTTCTCAAGCCTGTTATCATTGTTTAAACTAATGTTGCATAAGATCAGTTCCAATGGATTGAACTATTGATAAAAATTGGGTTTGTTCTGTTAGGCCAACGGACAGAAAGCAATGCATCGCTCCATGACGTATCAAGGGTGAAATACTTGCATGCATACATTGGTAGCGTGCTTGATTCCTTGAGGTATATATGCGATTTCTACTCCGTCTTATTATCTGTTGAAAAATTACATCTCAAAATTGTCTTTGAAGCAAGTTACATCTAATAAATAATACGTTATGCTTTGATATGGTATCTGATATTTCATGCCATGTCTTATATATTTTCTTCAGAAATGGATCAAATACAAAGGGATATTTTGTGTGGTCTTTCATCGATACATTCGAGTTGTTGGATGGATATAAATCAATCTATGGTCTGTACTATGTTGATAGGAATGATCAAGAGTTGAGAAGATATCCAAAGCTCTCTGCAAAATGGTACAACCAATTTTTAAAGGGTACACGATCCAATCTAGTTGGTGCTATTGAACTCAAGAACGATCCATCATTTGTTTCGGTTGTACTCGAGAAAGAATAATTTGTATGCATTACAGTGTTGTTACATAATGGTGTTTCTTTTGATAGTCTTTCAGTTAAGTTAATTAGTTGGTAGTTGTTTGGGTGGTTAAGAAATCTGTTAGTAAAGTTACTCATTATTAGAACTTAGAAGCCATGTGCTGTCTATTTGGGCAATGTATTGCTATAATTTTCTAACTCAAAACCTAATCAATCTCAACTTAAACAACACCTAAAATTTATGGCATTGAACAAATACAAAATTAGAGGAAGAAAGTAAACACTTATTTGTTGCGTTTAAGATGAAATTACAAATTTTTGACTTATAGTTATTGTTGAAGATGAATGGATGAAGTTATATTGAACAATGTTGGGGACTCTAGTGCAAAATTCTTGTAGGATTGAATTAGACCAAACCAAAATTTTAAGATAGGATCAGAGTCTCTTTCAAGATCTGGTGGACCACTTGCTATCAAGCCACTCATCTAGTGACGTACTAAATCTGTCAGTTAAAAAGTATCAACAATTCTTACTTTACAAATTGATTTTCTATGGTTGAGTTAAGATTCAACAAAATTTTAAATTGTTTTATTCATGACACATCAATTTGCCATCTCTACTTTATGTCTATCTTAGAGCATCTCCAATAAGAGTATCAAAGAGAGTTCTATAGACTAATGATCCGTATCTTATTTTATTTTATTATTGGAGTTCCGTGACATGACATAGATGATATCAAAATTGATGGTACAATACCTTATTTAAGTAGAACAAACATTTTAATGAGCGGAGGGAAGCAAACCGACAAAACCGACAAAACGGTCCCCGGGTGAAATTAAAGAAATGGTGGTAGAAGTTATGCAAAATGTCAGAACCATGCATTCTTGTTTGTTATTCTTGCGGCGTGGATTTTATCTCCATCAGTCTTGTCTTTTACACCAACCTATGCATGTGGCTGACGTATCATACTACAAATGGAATCACACCCTCTCTCTGCTGATGTATGAGAAATATACCCTTGATAGAAACATACTAAAACATAGAAGAAAAAAGATGGAACAAGAAAAATATTTGACAATTATTTTCCTTTTGCTTCTAAATTTGACTGTAGCTGTAGGGGTGTTGTTCAGTAATAATGATGATGATAAGTATAGCAGATATGATTTTCCAGATGAGTTTGTTTTTGGGTCAGGCACCTCTGCTTATCAGGTGGAAGGAGCTGCTAATGAAGATGGAAGAACTCCTAGCATTTGGGATACCTTTGCCTATGCTGGTTAGTTCTTTTTGTTCTTGTAATTTGAGTAGCCCTACAAACCAAAATATATTTGAAGCAATAATAATCAAAGATGAGAAACTGGGAATATGATATAACATGTACTCCCTCCAGCCTTAATTTATAAGTAAAAATTTACTTTTAGATTTATTGAATAACTGATGAATCTGAAAATTAAGGCGATATAGACCAGATACATGAGTTATTCAATGAATCTGAAAAGTAAACTTTTGCATATAATTAAAGATGAATTACAATTTAACCATGCAATTTTTACTTTTTCATTCACTTTAAATGAGTATTATATATGCTAGCATTTTTTTACACAAAGGGTTCGCACATGGAGGAAATGGAGATGTAGCCTGCGATGCGTACCACAAATACAAGGTAAACAATACACAAAGCTTCTATCTTTCTAATTTTGCATAGTAATACATTTTTTATGATTCATCTGTTTATGCAGGAAGATGTGCAGCTCATGGTTGAAACAGGCCTTGATGCCTATAGATTTTCCATTTCTTGGTCAAGATTAATACCAAGTATATTCTACTCAACTTTAAACTTTAGTACATATTGATAAACCGTTAAATTTAATGTTCTTAATTTACTTTTGCAGTAAAGACTGAATGTCTTTGAAAATGCTTTTATTTCTCCTCAGATGGTAGAGGAGCTGTCAACCCCGAGGGATTGGAGTACTACAACAATCTCATCAATGAACTCATTAACAATGGTTAGATACGAGTTTCTTAATTTATCATTTTATTGCAATATAAAACATGCCTTAATCAAATTTTTGCTCAAAAGTTATAAACATGAACAGAATTATGTTTGTTTAAGTAATAAAAGTCTTTACCTTATGCAGGAATCGAACCACATGTCACATTACACAATTATGATCTGCCACAGGCACTTGAGGATGAATATGGAGGATGGCTTAGTCGTGATGTCATGTATGTTCCGTGCTCCTATAGTGTATGCATTAAAATGAATAAAATATGGTGCAGTACCTTTAAATCTTGGAAAAAAAATTCGCAACTTATATTGCAACTTTTGAGAAAATTGAGAATTATGACTTGAATGTTGGTGCAGAAAAGATTTCGCAAACTATGCAGATGTGTGTTTTAGAGAGTTTGGCGATAGAGTCCAGTATTGGACTACTGTGAACGAGCCCAATATCTTTTCCATAGGTAGTTATGATCAAGGAATCACCCCACCTCAGCGATGTTCTCCTCCATTTTGCGTTATAGAGAGCACTAAGGGAAACTCAACATTTGAACCGTACTTTGTAGTTCATCATATTTTGTTAGCACATTCTTCAGCTGTGAGATTGTATAGAAGAAAGTACATGGTATATCGCCTAATCTTTTTTCACACCAGTACTTTTCTTGCGGAATTTTGTTGTTGTTTTTGTTACTCTCTAGATGTTTAGATTGGAAAAGGCTTCAAATTATATACTTAATCCTTATTGGATTCTGAATCTTTTATATTGGATTTTTAATATTTTTCGACATACAGAAACCTTGTAGGGATAATAATGTTCATGATACCTTAAGAGACTAATTACATTGCAGGAGGAACAACATGGATTTGTTGGTATCTCTCTCTATACATTTGGTATAGTTCCTCAGACAAATACAGAGAAAGACAGGGCAGCGTGTCAACGGATCCGCGATTTTTATCTCGGTTGGTGAGTTTCTGATTATAAAATTGATTGTAATATTTTCTCTTCTTCTTACTTTAACTATTTAAGTACTCTTGCTTCCTAAGAACTAAATTTTGAGGCTTATAATATTTTTTGTTGCTGTTTATGACTATATTGTATAGGATTTGACAGTCTCATACTCTCATGTGCCTATTTTATTGCAGGATTATGGAACCGTTGATTCACGGAGATTATCCCAAAATTATGAAGGCAAATGCAGGTGCAAGAATTCCGGCATTCACAAGTCGTGAATCTGAACAAGTTAAGGGTTCCTATGACTTTATTGGCATAAATCACTACACCAAATTAAATGTCACAGACAATTCTGATGCGCTGAAGACAAAACTGAGAGATTTCGGTGCAGACTCGGCTGCAAAGCTACTCGGTATGTGTTGTATGTTTAAGCATTGTGGATTTTAAAGATTAAAGCACTTTCTTTAAACAAATAAAAAATGAATAGTTTCTTTGTTTTCTTTGGTTTTGCAGGTGTAGAGGATATACTTACAGAGGACGAGGTAACGGTTGAAAAACTAACTATAATTATTATCATAATTAATTGGTTCAATCACTAGATTACTTTGCTATACAATTATCTTTTGACTTGACTCAGTACCCTGTCGCACCATGGGCTTTACGAGAGGTGCTGGATATGTTCATGATTTTTTATGGCAATCCAACTATATTCATTCATGAAAATGGTATATTTACCTCTCATTCACGATTTCATTGATTGCACCACTCTTTTAGGAAAATCGTATATGGATATTGATAGAGGTTTAATAATTAATAATAAATTGCGACGCTAAGGTTTTTCTTTGTCATAGAAAGACAAATACCATTATCACGAGGTGTAGTCCTGTGGTAAAAGGGTTAGGACGCTGATCCCTGCTGCTAACATTTCCCCTCCCCTCTAACAATATACTAACAACTAACATTTGCTAATAAGAAAAAAGAAAGTATTTTCCATCTTCAATAGTATGGAATTGTAAACTTAAGCCTCAAGGGATATAATTTAACAATGATTTTGCGAACATTTGTCACTCTTGTATCATTGTTTAAACTAATGTTGCATAAGATCAGTTCCTATGGATTGAATTATTGATAAAAATCAGGTTTGTCCTGTTAGGCCAACGGACAGCAAGCAATGCATCGCTCCATGACGTATCAAGGGTGAAATACTTGCATGCAAACATCGGTAGCGTGCTTTATTCCTTGAGGTATATATGTGATTGCTACTCCATCTTATTATCTGTTGAACAATTAGATCTTGAAATTGTCTTTGAAGCAATTATCATCTAATAAATAATACGCTGATACGCTATCTGATATTTCATGTCATATCTTATTTTCTTCAGAAATGGATCAAATATAAAGGGATATTTTGTGTGGTCTTTCATTGATACATTCGAGTTGCTGGATGGATATAAATCAAGCTTTGGGCTGTACTATGTTGATAGGAATGATCAAGAGTTGAGAAGATATCCAAAGCTCTCTGCAAAATGGTACAACCAATTTTTAAAGGGTACAAGATCCTCTCTAGCTGGTGCTATTGAACTCAAGAACGATCCATCGCTTGTTTCTGATGTTGGACACTTATTTCAGTAGTAGTTTTATAGTCATTACAGTGTTATTACATAATGGTGTTTCTTTTGATAGTTTTTCAGTTTTTTAAGTTGGTTAGCAGTCGTTCGGGTGGTTATGAAATCTGTTAGTAAGCAGTCACTCATTGTTAGAAGCCATGTGCTGTCTTGTTTTTACTTCAAATGTCTTATCTCATTTCATTCAAAATAATTAGGATAGATACATGTTGGAATATCGATAAAAATATGGAGGCCAGCTAAAGATGGAGCCACCCGAGCTAAATTATGGGCAACTTCATTGGCTTGTCTCCTAATAAACTTAATATGAGAGTTCACTAAGCTAGTAGATAACATGTGTCTACAATCATTAATTACAGCACCAAACTCAGAGGCATCATTGCTTCAACAATTACTATCTCGAAATCCATGTCATATAAATGAAGGTCTTTCACCCAATTAAGAGCAGTGAGCAAGCCGATTGCTTCAACAACCGCGATGTTCATCATAGGTGAGATCCATTGCGTTTTTGCTAATACAAACCGTCCATGATCGTACCTGATGCACATTCCAATTCTCACCCTGTTAGTTGCATGATTAAATGAGGCATCTATATTACATTTATACCTTCCTGTGCTTGGCTTCGTCCATGTTGTTGTAGAAGAGACTGAACTGGCAGCAGAAAATGATCTAGTAGAAGCCGAACTGACAATAGAAAATGATGTATTAGAATTCGATCTAACAGCATTGGATGAATTGCGAATTTCTTGTGTTGTTTTCCAACTTTCAAGTAGGTTGCGTGCTCGATCGTAGAAGCCATGTGCTGTCTATTTGGGCAATGTATTACTATAATTTTTCAACTCAAAATCTAATCAATCCCAACTTAAACAACACCTAAATTTATGGCATTGAACAAATACAAAATTAGAAGAAGAAAGTAAACACTTATTTTTGCGCTTAAGATGAAATTATAAGTCTTTGACGGATAGTTATTGATGAAGATGATGGATGAAGTTATATTAAGTTTGCGAAGCGGAGAACTGAGATTTTGGAGTTAAAGTCTCTTCAAGATCTTGTGGATCACTTGCTATCAATTCATCTATCTATTGACGGGCTGTTAGGGTGTGATAAAGAGTTCCATACAGTTTTTATCTTACGAGCTGATTTTGTAAGATTGACTTAGATTTATCCAAAATTTTAACACTATTTTAATCTTTGAAATAAAAGTAATAAAAGTTTAGTTCTTCAATTTTTTAAGATTAGAAATTAACCCTTAAAAATCAATTACTTTGACATCTCACATAAAACTTTGTATAATGTGCATAAGTAAAATATTCTTATACCATACACAAATATATTATTACCATTAAATCAATACTTTGTTTCATCATATCTTATTTGATTTAATGATGTGATTTATTATTTCAATGATAAAAATATTGTCTTATGACAACAAAAAACGTTGTCCGAGGCATTTATTGAGTACTTCCATTTAGAAAGGAAAAAAAAAAAAACACTTGTTAAAGAAGTGTTCGTGTATTGCTTCAAAAAAATAAGAAGTGAATATTATTAAAAGAATTTAAAGTTATTAGTGAATTTCCTTTAGTAAATTTTTGAGTTATTGAATTAGAGAGTGTAAGTACTTATTATATATTTTTATTATTAAAAATTACTCCCTCCGTTTCTTTTTATCTGTCTTTTACTGTCAGATTTAGCGTTTCTATTTAATTGTTCTTTTTGTATTTTACGGGTATGATTTGTCAATTATACCCTTTGTCAATTGCTCTTATCTTTTTTCAATAAAACCAATTAATGCTATATATTTTGAAATTTTAAAAAAAAAAAAAAAAAATTTTGGTACATAATATATTAAATTTTGTTTTTTTTTTACTTAATATATTAAATTTATCGGAAAGAGAAAGTGTGTGGAAAAAAATAGGAATTTATTGGTGGATTAAAACGAGGGTATAATAGGAAGATGAAGTGCAAAATTACACTTCGTTAATTTTGTGTTACTATTCTAAAAAGATAAATAAAAAGAAATGGATAGATTATAAATTAACCAAAAATATACAAACCACTTAAGTGTTCAAGTATTCATTTCTTATCCTCTAGTGGCATGAAATTTGGTGTTGCCTTTTTTTTCACACATCTAAAAAATGGAACCACACAATTGTTTGAGGAATACCAGAAAACATAGAAGAAGATGGAACAAGCAAAATGTTTGACAATTATTTTCCTTTTGCTTCTAAATTTGGCTGTAGCTGTAGGAGTGTTGTTGAGTAATAATGATGATGATGATAAGTATAGCAGATATGATTTTCCAGATGAATTTGTTTTTGGGTCAGGCACATCTGCTTATCAAGTGGAAGGAGCTGCTAATGAAGATTGAAGAACTCCTAGCATTTGGGATACCTTTGCTCATGCTGGTTAGTTCTTGTTCTTGTTTCTTCTGATCATTTTTTGAAATTTTTTTATTATGTCTATCTTTATGTTATTTGATATTATTGGAAAAAACCAAAGTCACACATTGAAAATAGACGAGTCAACAAAAATTGATGTATCTGATTCATAATACATGACAGAGTAGCGCAATGAATGAAAATACAGTTGTTGGTTCATAATCAATGATGAGAAACTGGGAATATGATATATATAGTGTGTACAATTTAACTGTATTAATTGAGCATTATTATAAACCAATTCTCATACTATCATTTTCTTACAAAAAGGGTTTGCGCACGGAGGAAACGGAGATGTAGCATGTGATGTGTACCACAAATACAAGGTAAACAATACAGAAAGCTTCTATCAGTCTAATTTTTTCTAGTGATACATTCTTTAATATGATTCATCTGTTCATGCAGGAAGATGTGCAGCTCATGGTTGAAACAGGACTTGATGCCTTTCGATTTTCCATTTCTTGGTCGAGATTGATACCAAGTAGTATTCTGCTGAACTTGAACTTTCTAGTATACGTGGATAAACGGTGAAATTTAAGTTTCTTTTATTTCTTTCAGATGGTAGAGGACCTGTCAACCCAAAGGGATTGCAGTTCTACAACAATTTCATCAATGAACTCATTAGCAATGGTTAGATACGAGTTTCTTCATTTAGATTTTGTTCAGAATTTATAAACATGAAAAGAGTTATGTTTGTTCAAGTAATGCAAGTCTTTACGTTATTCAGGAATCGAACCACATGTCACACTATACAACTATGACCTCCCACAGGCACTTGAGGATGAATATGAAGGATGGCTTAGTCGTGATGTCATGTATGTTCTATGCTCCTATAGCTGCATCAGATAGTGGTTACAATTAATTCTTGAAACTTATTACGAAGAAATAAATATCCTTATATTGCAACTCTTGACAGAATTGAGAATTATGGCTTGAATGTCGATGCAGAAAAGACTTCGCAAACTATGCAGATGTGTGTTTTAGAGAGTTTGGCGATAGAGTCAAGTATTGGACTACTGTGAATGAGCCCAATATCTTTGCCATAGGTAGTTATGATCAGGGAATCACCCCACCTGTAACACCCCGTTTTTCGTAAGCCAAAAAGGGCATTATTTTTTTTTTCTTTTTCAACTAACACTCAGAGTGCGCATAAAATAATTTAAATGAACCGGCATTCAAATATACAAAGAACTCATTACTAAAAGGTGCTTCGACAAGCAAAGTGTATTTCCTGAATAATTACAATCCAAGTCCAAGTACCAAAACAAGTTAGAAATCCTATGCTAACCAAAAAGCACGGTGCACAAAACACACCGGCGCATAGTCTAACTATCCTAGGCTACAGCTCCAACCGCTCACTGGGGCCTGGAACAGCCACCGTCGTCACCACGACCTAACCCATCATCTGGGTGGGATGAGCCCGCAAATGAAAGAAAGGGTCACCACAAAAATGCAAGTATATATATATAAATCCAGTGCGAAAGATGTACACATAACAAATTTCCACATACACAAGAGAAAGCTCTTTAAACATATAGCCATTCCCACCAACGGGCTTATATAAATAAATGCACACCAAGCCTAATGCAGACTTCTACAATGAGTGTGGTACTATCCAAGCTACCACATGCATGATTTTCCGGAAATTAACCTCTCCTCGGAGAGTCGTGGGGTAGGCAAAGCCACACAGAAATATACGTACCCGCACTAAAAATGCCACACAAGGCAGGTGAAGTCACACAGACAAACACCAGGCGAAGTCACACAGACAAACACCAACTCAATATAAATCCAGAGGGATTTGGCGAAGCCACACAGTCAAACGCCCGGTACGTAGGCAAAGTCACACAGACATACACCTAGGCACGCAACTATGAAATGCATGGCATATATTCTCTTCGGCATATACAGGATAGTCACACAAGACAAAATCCTCGCGTAGTCCCATCAGACGCACGCATTCATATATGCTCATGCAAACATTCACATAGCCTAAAGCCTATGTACAAAGCATCACAACATACATACATTTTCTCAATCATATGTAAATTGCACACATATATATCACCACGTTCTCATCAGCGAGAATACATAAGTACCAACATGCCAAGCACACAGCAAATGCATAAACAGCAAAAACAAGCATGTCGTAACCGTTTTAAAAGACGGAAATAAAGTGGAGCCCTTACCTCGTCAAGCACTCAACTATCACACGATCGCACAACACTTACTTGCTTCCTAAAACAAGCAAAGTAATCAATCAAAACCATAACCAACCAATCCTTAATGATTTGGACTCTAAAACCCCAAAACCAAAGGTTCTCTAAGGTAAAAATCCCTCTTTCGGATTCTCTACCAAAAACTACCGTATTGATCAACCCCCATGAGTTATTTGTACTATTTTTAGGACCCAAAACAATTGCCAAAAGTCTTAAATAATTTGAAATGCAAAATGGCTATTTTCTTGCGTTATAAGTTACGTACTTTCCGAGTACCCGAAAAACTCGTTTCCAATCCCAACCACTTCCATAAATTAATAAAAAGGGATTAGAAAGTTAAAAACCAAGTTTGGAAATCAGAATCCAAAATTTCAACTCTCAGAGCTCGCCCTGGCGAGTTGGTGGCGAGTGAAGGCAGAGAGTACTGGTCTTACTCGCTCTGGAGCTCGCCCTGGCGTGTTGTCAGGACCTGTGACACTCGCCCTGGCGAGTAACCACTCGCTCAGCGAGTTGCACCTGTCATGACAGCACAAGACAGCAACTCACACCACCTTTTTCCACCCCAAGCCTAGTTTGATTCTATTAGTTCCCAACATCTTTTCAAGGCATAAAAACAAACCATTTTCATAAGCAAGCAACACATTTCCGAAAGCATGTTGGTTGCTTCGAGTGCAAGTCATTTGATTTTCATTCCCAAAATCAAAACCAAATCCAAGCACAAGTTTTATTACGGGCCTTAACCGTCCGGTAATCATTTTCAAACATGTTTTCAAAGTAAAAAGCGACACCACATGTCACAATAGTTTTAAACCATTTTGACCCCAAATTACTACCCAAAAACTCTTAGAAAATATTTTCATAAACCTCAAAATATTTTTCATCGGATTTTCTAAAACAAAACCATACAACGCATTTCCCTTTCGCCCAAAGGTTCAAAGACAACTTTTCTCTTCAAAACCTTACAACATAACCTCATGTTATTGATCAATACTCTAAACTTTCAAAACCCTAACTTTTCTCATGAGATTCTCACCAACTCATGGAAAACAAAAACAACAAAGCCTAGCATGCTTCCTAAGCTCTCATGAACAACTTTCATGAAACAAAAACTAGCAAGAACAACCTTTCTCACCAAACCCTCTTAAGAACATAAACCCAAAAACATCAAAACTCTAAAAATCTACCAACCTAGGAGATGAGAAGAGAGGGTTACCTTTAGAAAGTGATTCTCTACAACTTTCCTCAAAGCTCCAAAGCTTGAAATGGAGTGAAATGGTGAAGAAATGAAAATTTGTGAAGGTTGGAAAATGAAATGGAGTTTCACGTGGAAGAGAGAAAGAATGAGATGATTTGGTGATGTTTTTCTAAGTGACCAAGCCACTAAACCTCCTTACTATGCCATAGCTCTTGCTCACTCATGGCCATTGGATCAAAAACAAAATGCCAAGACAAAACCCTAGCCATTGGATCAAACCAAACCAAATCCACTTGAGATAAAACTCAACACTTCATAGAAACGCTCACACGATCAGCTCTCGCGCGTCGCGACGAACGTAAAACACAAAAACCTAAAACCTACGGAAAGAACGTCTAACGTTTAACATTTCCAAAACTTATCGCCGAATCTTTTTCCGCGACTGTAATTTTCTTCCATACCTCAGAAAATTAATCTCAGAATATATCCTAACCCGCGCAGATATATAAAACTTCCATCCGAAACCTCACTCAAAACAGACGCAATAAGATTTTACAACGACGGGTAAAATCCTACTCGTTTTTCCAAAAACAAGAATAATCCAAAACTTATTATTCTAAAACCACATATAACTTCTTATTCAAGCAACAGGATCACAGAACCAAAGTCTGTACAATTACAGTGCACGAGCACTAAACAGGCTCAATTACAGCAAAAGCTACTAATTACACGATGTTTCGTCACACGAACACATCGAAATCCTAATATTCCTTAAACCAACTATACAATGAAATCTTGGGTCTTACAATACTACCCCCCTAAAAGAAGTTTCGTCCTCGAAACTTAGACGTCGTCAAACAAACTGGGGTACAATTCTTTCATCTTACTCTCGAGCTCCCAGGTGGTATCTCCTGTAGCTTCGTTCCATATCACCTTTACCAAAGGTATCTCTTTCGTCCTCAGACGTTTCATCTTCCTATCCGCAATCTTGATCGGCGGAACCTCGAATGACAAGTTATCCCTCAACTGGATATCATCTGGTGTGATCACATGTGATGGATCCGGTGTATACTTCCGCAATTGCGACACATGGAACACATCATGAATCAAAGACAGTACCGGTGGCAACGCGATCCGGTATGCTACCTTCCCAATCCGTTCCAAAATCTGATACGGCCCTATAAACTTTGGAGTCAACTTCTTCGCTTTCAAAGCCCTTCCAACACCCGTTGTTGGAGTAACACGGAGAAATACGTGATCTCCCTCCTCAAACTCTAAAGGCCTCCGACGCCTATCCGCATAACTCTTCTGTCGATCTTGAGCAACCTTCATCATTGCCCTTATCTTTCGGACCTTGTCCGTCGTCTGTTGTACCATTTCCGGTCCTACTATCATACTTTCCCCATCTTGGTACCAACACAAAGGAGTCTGACATCTCCTCCCATACAAAGCCTCGTATGGTGCCATTCCAATACTCGCGTGGAAACTGTTGTTGTATGTGAATTCTATCAAAGGTAACACATCATCCCAACTTCCACGGTCATCCAACACACATGCTCTCAACAAATCTTCTAAAGATTGATTTGTTCTCTCGGTCTGTCCATCTGTCTGAGGGTGGTAGGCGGAACTCAATCTCAGTTTCGTCCCCAACGCCTCATGCAAAGTCCTCCAAAAGTGTGAAGTAAACTTTGGGTCTCGATCTGACACTATACTTGACGGAATCCCATGTAACCTCACAATCTCAGCAATGTAAACATCGGTCAACTTTGCTGCTGTATCCGTAATCCTTACCGGTAGAAAATGAGCGGACTTCGTCAAACGATCCACTATCACCCAAATGGAATCATGCTTCCTCCTGGTCTTAGGTAAACCAGTGATGAAATCCATAGAAATGCTATCCCACTTCCACTCGGGGATATCTAATGACTGCAGCATCCCTGCCGGTCTCTGATGTTCAATCTTCGCCTTCTGACAAGTCAGACACGACGCCACATACTCAGCCACATCCTTTTTCATACCCGGCCACCAGAAATCATGCCTCAGGTCTTGGTACATCTTTGTTGCTCCGGGATGTATAATAAGTTTACTCTTGTGTGCCTCCCCTAGAATGATGTCTCTCAAGTCCATAACATCGGGCACACACACCCTACCTTGACACCTCAAGATGTTGTCTGATCCCACCTTGAAATCTCGGTTGGTTCCTCGAACAATCAAAGCTCTTTTCTCCATGAGAAACTTGTCATCTTGACAATTAGCAATATCCTCCAACAAACCGTTTGAGATGGTAATCATACCCAGTCTCATATTCCCTAAAGCAAACTCTACCTCTAGGTGCAAGTCACGAAACTCTCTCAACAACTCCTGTTGACTAGCCATTTGTGCCGAACAAACCGACACACTCTTCCTACTCAAGGCATCGGCTACCACATTAGCCTTTCCAGGATGGTATTCCAACGTAAAGTCGAAGTCTTTCAAAGTTTCCATCCATCTCCGTTGCCTCATATTAAGCTCTTTCTGATCGAACAGATACTTAAGACTTTTATGGTCACTAAACACGACAAAAGTGCAACCATAAAGATGATGTCTCCAAATCTTCAATGCGAAAACAACAGCCGCAAGCTCTAGATCGTGCGTAGGATAATTCTTTTCATGCACTTTCAGTTGCCTTGACGCATAAGCCACTGCCCTCTTGTGTTGCATCAACACACAACCCAACCCTTGATGAGAAGCATCACAATAAACCTCATACGGTTCCTCCGACTGTGGTAACATCAAAACTGGTGAAGTCGTCAAACGCTCCTTCAACAACTGAAAACTCAACTCACACTTCTCTGTCCACGCAAACGGTTGATCTTTCCGCGTAAGTTGTGTCATCGGTGCCACAATCTTAGCAAAACCTTCAATGAACCTTCGGTAATAACCGGCCAAACCCACAAAACTCCTCACATCAGTCACGGTTTGAGGCTGCTTCCATGAAAGTACCGTATCAATCTTGGCTGGATCCACGGCTATTCCCTCTTTTGATATAACATGGCCAAGGAAATTCACCTCTTCCAACCAAAAGTCACACTTTGACGGGTTTGCATACAACTTACTTTCCCGCAAAACTTGCAATACCAAGCGAAGATGCTCTCCATGTTCCTCTTCACTCTTCGAATACACCAAAATGTCATCAATGAACACCACCACAAACTTGTCCAAAAATGAGTTGAATATCCGATTCATGTACGCCATAAAGATAGCAGGTGCATTCGTCACTCCGAACGGCATCACTAGAAACTCATAATGCCCATAACGCGTCCTAAACGCCGTTTTCTGAATATCCTCATCTCGAACCCTTATCTGGTGATAACCAGATTTCAAGTCGATCTTTGAAAACACTGAGGCTCCCCTCAACTGATCCATCAAATCATCGATTCGTGGCAATGGATATCGGTTCTTGATAGTCACCTTATTAAGCTTCCGATAATCCACACACAAACGAGATTTACCATCCTTCTTCTTAACCAATAAGACCGGTGCTCCCCAAGGCGACACACTAGGCCTTATGAAACCCTTCTCTAACAAGTCCTCAATTTGACCTTTCAACTCTACCAACTCAGCTGGAGCCATCCGATAAGCTGATTCTGAAATCGGACCCGTACCCGGTTGTAAATCAATAAAGAATTCCACCTCTCTACACGGAGGAAAAGCTGGAATCTCCGATGGAAACATATCTTGGAAATCCTGAACTACACGAATTTCCTCAATTCGAATCTCCGACGTCACTCCTAAGCTAGCAAGTGAAACTATCTCCGGTTCTCCATTACACATAACCACAGAAAGCCGATTTGCAGACAAGTACCTTCGCACACCTGGCTCGGGAAAGAAAACCAATTTCCGAGCACAGTCTAGAATCACATAATGATAAGACAACCAATCCATCCCGAGGATGATCTCGAGAGATAAAAGCGGTAGACAAACCAAATTGACCAGAAAATCCCTATTCTGGATTACTACCAAACAATGCAAACATGCAGTATTCACTACAAAATCCTTAGCAGGAGTCAAAACATTCAAATCAAACGGAAGCACAGAAACATTCAAACTCAAACGATTTGCACATGCCAAAGATATGAATGAGTGGGTTGCCCCCGTGTCAATCAAAGCAGTTAAAGAATTACCTGCGATGTGACAGCTCTCGTGGATGGCATTGCTAGCCTGCCCACTCAGTTCAGTGCCCATACAGTAAGCACGTGCCTTTGCCGCAGGTCTGGCACCCTGTGAACCTTGTGCCACATTTGCCGACGGCCCAGTCTTCGGGGCTCTGCAATCTCTAGCAAAGTGTCCCGGCTTCTTGCAATTGTAGCAGGTGTTTCCCACCTTCGGTTGCGTGCACTCATTAGAAAAATGCCCCGCTTCTCCACAGTTGTAGCAAGTCCCTTTACTACCCTCTGATTTTCCCCGGGTTCCCTGATTCACCGATCTGCCCGGTCCTTTACTGTGCTGAGGACGGTTATAAGGCTTACTCCCTTGCCTCCCACTATTCTGAGTCGAACCACGATCATTGGTGCGACTTGGTCCCCCGGCATTAGAATTGCCTTGGCGGTTCACCCGCTTATTCTTCATGTCTTCAACCTCTTGGCACTTTTCAACCAATACCTGAAATTGTCGAATACCCAACGGCACAACCGCATCTTGCAGCTCGTACCTCAGCCCATCTTGGAATCTACGGCACATATAAACTTCATCTATCCCATCCCTAAAGAAGCGGAAGAAACGGGATAGTGATTCGAACTTCTTGGCATATGCCTCAACATTCATGCCCGCTTGCCTCAGCCTCAGGAACTCTTCACCATACCTTTCCCTAGCTGTCTCAGGGAAGTATTTGGCCAAGAACCTCCTTTTGAAGTTCTCCCAACTTAACTCTTCATGAACATTCTCCATGATCAGTCGGGTGTTCCTCCACCAATACTCAGAACCCCCGAGTAATTGATAGGTAGCTAAGACCACCTTCTCCCCTTCTGGACAATGAATTGCCCCGAATATCCTCTCCACAGATTGGAGCCACAAATCAGCAGTTTCCGGACCTCCCTCCCCATTAAACTTAGGAGGAGTTTGGTGGTTGAAATTCGAAAGAAGTCTAGATCCAGCCGCAAGTATTTCCCTTTCGCGCTTTTCCAGATCCCTTTGCGCCTTAGCATGGCTCTGGGCAGTCACAGCCGCTGCCATCGTATGCATGGCATAAGCCATCTGGTTTATATCAACATTATCCGTCATAGGTGCTGTAGGTGCCCTTCTTGGAGGCATTCTATTCTGCACAATACCAATTCTGATTAGATTCCTTATCCAAACATTTCTGAGTCTCAACAGAAATCTCATACAACGGTTACTAACACATAACCCGACACCGAACAACCACTAGAACTGACACTACTCTAGCTATGTTCTAACCGACTCTGGACTAACGACTCAAGTATACACTTTCCCTTTGAAGATTTAAAGCCGTGCTCTGATACCAAAATTGTAACACCCCGTTTTTCGTAAGCCAAAAAGGGCATTATTTTTTTTTTCTTTTTCAACTAACACTCAGAGTGCGCATAAAATAATTTAAATGAACCGGCATTCAAATATACAAAGAACTCATTACTAAAAGGTGCTTCGACAAGCAAAGTGTATTTCCTGAATAATTACAATCCAAGTCCAAGTACCAAAACAAGTTAGAAATCCTATGCTAACCAAAAAGCACGGTGCACAAAACACACCGGCGCATAGTCTAACTATCCTAGGCTACAGCTCCAACCGCTCACTGGGGCCTGGAACAGCCACCGTCGTCACCACGACCTAACCCATCATCTGGGTGGGATGAGCCCGCAAATGAAAGAAAGGGTCACCACAAAAATGCAAGTATATATATATAAATCCAGTGCGAAAGATGTACACATAACAAATTTCCACATACACAAGAGAAAGCTCTTTAAACATATAGCCATTCCCACCAACGGGCTTATATAAATAAATGCACACCAAGCCTAATGCAGACTTCTACAATGAGTGTGGTACTATCCAAGCTACCACATGCATGATTTTCCGGAAATTAACCTCTCCTCGGAGAGTCGTGGGGTAGGCAAAGCCACACAGAAATATACGTACCCGCACTAAAAATGCCACACAAGGCAGGTGAAGTCACACAGACAAACACCAGGCGAAGTCACACAGACAAACACCAACTCAATATAAATCCAGAGGGATTTGGCGAAGCCACACAGTCAAACGCCCGGTACGTAGGCAAAGTCACACAGACATACACCTAGGCACGCAACTATGAAATGCATGGCATATATTCTCTTCGGCATATACAGGATAGTCACACAAGACAAAATCCTCGCGTAGTCCCATCAGACGCACGCATTCATATATGCTCATGCAAACATTCACATAGCCTAAAGCCTATGTACAAAGCATCACAACATACATACATTTTCTCAATCATATGTAAATTGCACACATATATATCACCACGTTCTCATCAGCGAGAATACATAAGTACCAACATGCCAAGCACACAGCAAATGCATAAACAGCAAAAACAAGCATGTCGTAACCGTTTTAAAAGACGGAAATAAAGTGGAGCCCTTACCTCGTCAAGCACTCAACTATCACACGATCGCACAACACTTACTTGCTTCCTAAAACAAGCAAAGTAATCAATCAAAACCATAACCAACCAATCCTTAATGATTTGGACTCTAAAACCCCAAAACCAAAGGTTCTCTAAGGTAAAAATCCCTCTTTCGGATTCTCTACCAAAAACTACCGTATTGATCAACCCCCATGAGTTATTTGTACTATTTTTAGGACCCAAAACAATTGCCAAAAGTCTTAAATAATTTGAAATGCAAAATGGCTATTTTCTTGCGTTATAAGTTACGTACTTTCCGAGTACCCGAAAAACTCGTTTCCAATCCCAACCACTTCCATAAATTAATAAAAAGGGATTAGAAAGTTAAAAACCAAGTTTGGAAATCAGAATCCAAAATTTCAACTCTCAGAGCTCGCCCTGGCGAGTTGGTGGCGAGTGAAGGCAGAGAGTACTGGTCTTACTCGCTCTGGAGCTCGCCCTGGCGTGTTGTCAGGACCTGTGACACTCGCCCTGGCGAGTAACCACTCGCTCAGCGAGTTGCACCTGTCATGACAGCACAAGACAGCAACTCACACCACCTTTTTCCACCCCAAGCCTAGTTTGATTCTATTAGTTCCCAACATCTTTTCAAGGCATAAAAACAAACCATTTTCATAAGCAAGCAACACATTTCCGAAAGCATGTTGGTTGCTTCGAGTGCAAGTCATTTGATTTTCATTCCCAAAATCAAAACCAAATCCAAGCACAAGTTTTATTACGGGCCTTAACCGTCCGGTAATCATTTTCAAACATGTTTTCAAAGTAAAAAGCGACACCACATGTCACAATAGTTTTAAACCATTTTGACCCCAAAATACTACCCAAAAACTCTTAGAAAATATTTTCATAAACCTCAAAATATTTTTCATCGGATTTTCTAAAACAAAACCATACAACGCATTTCCCTTTCGCCCAAAGGTTCAAAGACAACTTTTCTCTTCAAAACCTTACAACATAACCTCATGTTATTGATCAATACTCTAAACTTTCAAAACCCTAACTTTTCTCATGAGATTCTCACCAACTCATGGAAAACAAAAACAACAAAGCCTAGCATGCTTCCTAAGCTCTCATGAACAACTTTCATGAAACAAAAACTAGCAAGAACAACCTTTCTCACCAAACCCTCTTAAGAACATAAACCCAAAAACATCAAAACTCTAAAAATCTACCAACCTAGGAGATGAGAAGAGAGGGTTACCTTTAGAAAGTGATTCTCTACAACTTTCCTCAAAGCTCCAAAGCTTGAAATGGAGTGAAATGGTGAAGAAATGAAAATTTGTGAAGGTTGGAAAATGAAATGGAGTTTCACGTGGAAGAGAGAAAGAATGAGATGATTTGGTGATGTTTTTCTAAGTGACCAAGCCACTAAACCTCCTTACTATGCCATAGCTCTTGCTCACTCATGGCCATTGGATCAAAAACAAAATGCCAAGACAAAACCCTAGCCATTGGATCAAACCAAACCAAATCCACTTGAGATAAAACTCAACACTTCATAGAAACGCTCACACGATCAGCTCTCGCGCGTCGCGACGAACGTAAAACACAAAAACCTAAAACCTACGGAAAGAACGTCTAACGTTTAACATTTCCAAAACTTATCGCCGAATCTTTTTCCGCGACTGTAATTTTCTTCCATACCTCAGAAAATTAATCTCAGAATATATCCTAACCCGCGCAGATATATAAAACTTCCATCCGAAACCTCACTCAAAACAGACGCAATAAGATTTTACAACGACGGGTAAAATCCTACTCGTTTTTCCAAAAACAAGAATAATCCAAAACTTATTATTCTAAAACCACATATAACTTCTTATTCAAGCAACAGGATCACAGAACCAAAGTCTGTACAATTACAGTGCACGAGCACTAAACAGGCTCAATTACAGCAAAAGCTACTAATTACACGATGTTTCGTCACACGAACACATCGAAATCCTAATATTCCTTAAACCAACTATACAATGAAATCTTGGGTCTTACACCACCTCAGCGATGTTCTCCTCCATTTTGCGTTATAGAGAGCACTAAGGGCAACTCAACATTTGAACCGTACTTGGTAGTTCATCATATTTTGTTAGCACATTCTTCAGCTGTGAGATTGTATAGAAGAAAGTACACGGTATATCGCCTAATCTTTTTATATAAACTAGATTTTTAATATTTACCGATATATAGAAACTTTGTACGAAAATAATGTTCATGATTCCATATACATTGCAGAATGAACAACATGGATTTGTTGGTATTTCTCTCTATACATTTGGGATAGTTCCTCTTAAAAATACAAAGACAAGGTGGCATGTCAACGAATCCGTGATTTTTATTTTGGTTGGTGAGTTAATGACTCTAAAACTGGTTGTAATATTTTTTCTTCTTTCTACTTTAAACATGCAAGTCTTATGTGCCTATTTTATTGCAGGGTTATGGAACCCTTGTTGCACGGAGACTATCCCAAAATTATGAAGGAAAATGCAGGGGCAAGAATTCCGGCCTTCACAAGTCGTGAATCCAAACAAGTTAAACGTTCCTATGACTTTATTGGCATAATTCACTACAGCAAATTTAATGGAACAGACATTCCTGATGCGCTGAAGACAGAACTGAGAGATTTTAGTATAGACTCAGGGGCACTGCTACTCGGTATGTGTTGTATTATGTTTAAGCGTAGTGAATTTCAAAGATTAAAGCGATATAGACTTACTGTACTAATTGCATTCGTCTCATTTGTTTCATTATGATTATGATGTTTTCAACTAGTTTAACTCTAACATCATTTATCATCCGATTCACCCTTTCATTAGTGCACACAAGTACACAACCATGTTAACCACTTGTTGAATAATTGGTAGAGCGAAATTAATTATTCCGTTTTTCCTGTGGTTTTACAGCCGTACAGGATATACTTTCAGAGGAAGAGGTAACAGTTAAAAAACTAATCATAATTTTTCTCTTAATTAATTTGTTCAATCGCTAGATTACTTCGCTATACAACTATCTGGCTTGACTTGACTCAGTACCCTATCGCACCACTGGCTTTACGAGAAGTGCTGGATACATTCAAGATACTTTATGGCAATCCACCTATCTTCATTCATGAAAATGGTATGTTTATTGTTTTCCTCCCATTCGCAACGCTTGCTATCGCATAAGGTGGGTTCCAATGGATTGAATTATTGATGAAAATTGGGATTGTCTTATTAGGCCAACGGACAGCAAGCAATGCATCACTCCATGACGTATCAAGGGTGGAATACTTGCATGCATACATTGGTACCGTGCTTGATTCCTTGAGGTATGTGGTTACTAAATGAAAAACAATGTCCAAAAACACACAGATATGAAAACAAACACAACTGACATAAACATCTATGCTTTGAAACGTTATCTGATCTTTTTTCTCGTATTTTTTCCCTACAGAAATGGATCAAATATAAAGGGGTATTTCGCGTGGTCTTTCATTGATGCACTCGAGTTGCTGGATGGATATAAATCAAGCTTTGGGCTGTATTATGTTGATAGGAATGATCCAGAGTTGACAAGATACCCAAAGCTCTCTGCAAAATGGTACAGCCAATTTTTGAAGGGTACAAGATCCTTTCTAGTTGGTGCTATTGAATTCAAAAACGATTCATCACTTGTTTCTGTTGGACACTTGTTTCAGTAGTAGTTTATTGCACCCTCGCTTATTTAAATCAGCCTTTGGTTGAGGAATAAAGCATTACAGCATTCACCTTATTTCTTTCTACAGTGTTGTTATATAATGGTGTTTCTGTTGAGAGTCGTTCAATTTGGTCAGTTAACTGATTTGAAGTTTGGGTGTTTAAGAAATATGTTGTTAGTAAGCAGTTACACGATATCAGAAATCCTGTGCATCTATTTGGTCGATTTAGTACTTATTGAAGTGTACAAGTACTAGTTGTTGTAATTTTTTCGTTGGTCTATCTAAAACCTCACTATTTGATTGGTGTATGCAATAGTCAGAGTGAGTGATTTTTACATTAACAATGGTATCTAGTTCGTCCATTTGGGATACGTACATATGAGAATGTGATTTTGTGCGGTTCTTCGATGAATTTGAGGGAATTTTTTTTTTTTGACAATAGGGAGTTTTTTTTTTTTTAAATGTGCATTTGAGGGAGTTAGTCAAGTAACTCAAATGGTTCTTTTTCGGTTAACTTGTCCGTTCTTAATGGAAAAAGCTTAGAGAAGTGGTGCATCCAGATTCAAGTCATCTTGGTTTCCTAGATGTGTTTGAAACTGTGAAATGTGACAATCAAGAATTGCAAGGCTCTCTATTGATCCATCTGAGTATGAACTTAATGAATTTTGAGAAGATAGATGCAAAGGAGGGCTGAGATGGACAGGCAATATGAACTATTATTGATAACTGATCAAGAAACCATAATTCAGTATTTTACTTGAGTTCGGATTTTAGTTAATTGACAGCATGCAAGAAGTTCTTAGATTAATTGATGGTAGGAAAGGTTGAGAACCTTGATGCTCTGATTTGATCATTTAGGTGTACCATATTCTTATTTTTCTATTTTTTTTTCTGTTGTACTATTCTTGAAAGAATGAAACTAGAGGAGTTCCATGGTTCTCTTGAAACTCATGAACAAAGACTCGATGAAATAAATGGCAAGAAACTTGTTGAACAAGCCTTGCATGTACAAAACATTGGGAAGAATGATGGATAAAGTGACAAGAACAAGAAGAGAGGGGGAAAATGGAGGAACAACAGGGGGAACATTTTAGAGCAAGTCAAAGAACTATCTTGTCTTGGATTAAAATCATTATGAAGGCAACTAGACGAATGAAGGGCACAAGTTTAATTAGTGTATGTTTGGTTTTGCTTTAAGTAAAATTGATTTTGACAGAATTGATTCTATAAAATTGATTCTGACTAAAATTGATTTTAAGTTAAAGTGGTTTATATTTGGATATATTCATATAAAAGTGAGTTGAACAAAAAATTTGAGTGTAAAAATCAATTCTAGAATCAAAAGCTATGATTTATAGCTTCAAGTAGAATCAATTCTAGAGACAAAATCAATTCTACTTTTGAGAAATCAAACAAGTCAGAATCAATTCTACACGTCCAGAATCAATTCTGCCAGCATCAGAATTGAAACCAATGAGATTCAATGATATAATTTTCAAAAGTATTGAGATGAAGGAATGACCCCTGAGACAACTGATCCCTATACACCCCAACATGATGTGGTAGCTAAAGAAGAAATGTGACTGTCTGATCTCAGAAAATTACCTTACTTGGATATAACTCAATTAGAGCTTTCAAATTCTATGATCTGAGAAAATTGTGATAAGTAGATGTTACTATTGGTGAGGTTAGATGATGGATATGATAATAAGAGTGGTTTCAAAACCAGCGTGTTGTCATGAGTTGTAAACCAAAATGTTTCCTCTATTTTGCTTATTTTTAAGACTAGAGAGAGTATTATATTTTCCCTTCAATTTATTTTATTCATTCAATCAATAACAATATTTACTTATCAAACAACATAAAAACAGTAATTTTTTTAGGGGGGGAAAACAGTTTTTAGATACACATTAATCTAAGAATTTTTCATATACAAAATAAGATAAGGCTCGGATAGGTAGGGGGCAACAACAATCCAACACTTTCATACTTTCTATCATAGACTAGAAAGCCAAATGCCATAGGATAAACTAAGTCACACTTTCTGAGAACATTGCTATTATACTTTTGCTGAAAGGATATTTATTTTTGTAGGATATGCCAATATAGATCAGTGCTTGGTTTTTGGCTTCTTCACAATCATCACACTGCAATGAGCATGATGAGCACAATAGTCACTCACACTACCTAAAACCGCCCTGCAAATTAAAAGTATAACTGAATTAAGAGATTATGATAAAAAAAAAAAAAAAAAAATGAGTCAAATGAACTTGCAAAACAAAAGGTGTGATCATTGGTTAATATAGAGTTTTTAATCGGTAAAATTTCGTAGAAAAGTGCATGTGAAAAGTTTATACATACAATAACATGCAGGCGACACACAAAAACTACTGCTGCCTATCTTCTGCAGGTTATATGAACTGTAAATTACATTTGCTCATGTTTTTGGTAACATAATTTTGTGTTTGTGACAACATTGTGATGAAATCGGCTTAATTGGAAATGTTAGAACTAAATGCAGCATAATCAGGGTATAGCCCATTCACAAATTTCAGAAAACTGTTTTTTATATTTCAATGAACATCACCTATCATTGCAAACTAAATATGATTACTGTGACCAGAACGAAACTGTACCTTTTTATAGCCCCATAACCGTGACTGCCCACAACCAAGATCGAAGCATGGTACTTGTCGACTGTATCACAAAGAACATTTCTAGGATCACCTTCCACCACTTCAACTATTACATTATTTACCTGAGAAAATTAAGTTATCAGATAATGATTGCGCAGGTGTATAAAGCACTCAAACATCATAATATATAGTATATGATTTTCCTTAGGTTCAAAACTAGAAAAAAATATATCCGTTAGGATATCAATACAGACAGAGATTTTTTGTTGGCACTAAGAGACATGAATATGGAAACTCCATAATGTCACTTCAAAAGCAGAACAAACATACTATCATAAAAATTCATGTTCCACCTAGGAGATAATAGAAGTTTTGTAAAATCAATTGAAGCAATTCAAGTAAAATACTCCATGAAATAAAACGTGATCCAGGCTTAGGAAAATGGAAGTGATAAATGTTAACAATTTTATCTTTAATTTCGCTCCTTTCGTCAAACAAATAAAAAGAAGAACTAACAGAGGTTATAGGATTGCTATTCATAATACTAGTATCACATTCACATTTCACAGAACATCTTGATAAAACCATATAGTATGCTTCAAGTCCCACACAGAATGTATAAATACAGGATTATACAATGTATGTTTGTCTGCACTTCTAGATGGGTCAAAATTGATTTTAGAGATGTTGAATTAATTTTGACATGTTTGATTTCTCTGGAGTTTGAAGCTAGAAAATGTAGCTTATGATTCTATAATTAATTTTTACACTCAAATTTATTGTTCACCTCACTTGTACATAAATATATCCAAACATAAATCACTTTATGTCAATTTTAGTCAGAATCAATTTTATAAAATTAATTTTTCTCACCGCTGAACCAAACCTACACAACTTTAGTGTAAATAGTGATATGCACACCATACAAACCTTCCCATTAACACATGAGCAAGTATGAAAAGTAACATCAGTAACCAAAGAAAGTAACAAATATAATAACAGTTTTATCATATCCTTACTTTCCTATAAAGGATTTCATTTTCATCACAAATTCACCGTTCTTAGTTTTGTTTCACAGTTCATGACTAAATAAACCGATTGAAAAAACATCAAATCGAACATTGAAAACAAAAATAGAAATCATTACCGATTTCTTAATGCAAAGTTGTTTAGCACTATCAGCAACTCTAGCAGCAATTTTTCTCAAATCAGAATCCACAATTGGTAAAACCTCAGCAGCTCCTGCGTACACTAAGCACAAAATCATTCATTCAATTACGAAAACAAAATCAACAACAAAAGAATAATAAAATTGAAATTGAAAATTATCATACCAGGACCAGCGAGACCAACAGAAGAAGTAGCAGAAGGTCTAGCATGAACAAGAACGAGCTTGAAAACAGAATCGTTGCCAGCGTTGAAGAAATGATCAAGCGTCCATTTGAGAGCGTAAGCACTGTGATCGCTCTCGTCGATTGCAACAACCATCACCGGTTGTGATTTCTCTGATTGATCTGAACTCGTCGCCATAACGGAATTTCTTCACTATACTAATGACTCTTTCTTTCTCTTGCTTATAAAACGCAACACAAACGGCCATATATATATATATATACACGTGTTATTTAATTATTTATTTGTAGTATTACGTTACTTGTGGGAAATGAAAACAGGGTGCTGATTCTGTGAATGAATTAGAAACCGGATGATGATAATAAAGTAATGATTGTATTGTTGTTGGATCTGAAAAGGACATTGCGAGTTTCTCGACTTTGGTAGATAAAGATGCAAACGCAATCTGTATTGGAGTCGTCATTCAATACGAAACCTTTGTCTTGTCATGATAGAAAAACCTTATGTAAAAGGAAAATTAAGTTGAATTAATTTATTAACATGAAATATGACATAAAAAATAGGATTAATTATGTTTTTTAATTTTAGTTCTTACTAATACTCCTTCAGTTCTTTCTCTATAAAATGTAGGACATGTTTGGATTAGCTTATTTTTGACCTTATGCAAATAACTTATATAATTTTTATGACACTAGTGTGAATTTGTAAAATAGCATAAAACTTAATTTATACCATAAGCAATTTGCATAAGCTCAAAAATAAGCTATTCCAAACGGACCCTTAGTTTGACAAAAAAAAAAATTCCTTTTATAATTTTTTTTTGCCTTAATTATTATTTTATAAGTTTAAACTTATTCTTATTTACCTTACATAGTTTTTTTAATAGCATTAAAAAAAATTTGTTTGATACAAAGCACTACAATTAATTGTAAAGGTAAACATGTAACATCAATATAATTTGTCAATCAATATAATATTAAAACTCACTTTTTTAATACCCGTATTTTGTCAAACTAGTAAATTTGTATTGAAATTTGTGCATTTTATATTAAATGTATACTTTTTTAATAAATAATTATTATTTTTATTTGTTTAAACATGTGCAATATTGTACATGATAGACAAACTATTTTATAAAACACTACAAATTCAATTAACTAGTTTATTCACTATAAATTATAAGCTAATTTATAAACAACAAGCTATAAATTCATCCTCTATAAACTATTTTATTCATTATTTACTAATTTTTTACCAAATATAGCCAATAGCCAATGACATTATTTAAGGACTTATAGAGAAGTTTTTTCTTAAACATAAAGACTTGTTAAATTACTCCTGCAACCATAATTATAAAAAAAATAATTCTTAAATTTATTGAATAATTTTTTGTAGATGATATTTATTAAATAATTGATGATATGTTGAATCATTAATTATGAGTGACTAGTAAGAAACACACTTTTTTTTATACAAAACTCACCTTATTTTGGTAAAAAAATCGCATCTTTTTATTGCTTAAAGACATATTTATTATTATCAAAATAAGTGGAATCAGAGGTGAGAATAAGTCAGGCCGATCTATGGGGCCTTAAGGCCTGGTCTACATAGGTTCATGTCAGGTCAGCTTATTTTTTTATATAGAGCAGGTCAAAGTTTTTTTATAAGTCTATTTAGTTAAATAGGTCAGGTTGTAGGCTATTAAAAAAGTTTTTTAGCCTATCAGGCCGGCTTATTTAAGTTAATATGAATAATATTTTTAATACTATTATTATTTTTATATATTAAAATTTGTACTTTGATTAAATTATAAATTTATTAACTTTTTTAGTAGTTTAAGTTTATTAATCTACATTAGTTTTTCGCTTATATAAACTAGAATTGAATGGGTCCGGTTATGGTGCATAAGCATAAAGATTAGAATAGAAACGATAATTGTGATTTAATGGTTTCGATTGTCTTATATCAGAAACCAAAATTATTGTTAAATGGTTTTAAATAATGATTATAACTGTACCAAAAAATAATAATAATAATAATGATTATAACTAAAACCATAAGTATGGTTTTGTTCCTGACGGAACTCTGAAGGGTGTAAATTTACTAAGTGTTACTGGTGTGTTATACTATGGGGTATTGTTATTGCTTGGTCTTAAAAAATGCTTTGGGGTATGTATTTATAGAGCACATGCAGTGTAGGTAGAACTCCCATGATCCCACGATCTCTGCTGAAGGATAGTGGGTTTCGCTTCGCGCCACTCCCTTGTAACCGCCACTAGCATGGGTACGTTTCCGCATGATGGTGATCGTGGGTGTGAAAACATGGGACACGTGGAGCTCACGTGCTTGTAATGGAATAGTGAATTGGGCCTGGTTGCTGGCGGTATGGATTGCAATGGATTGGGCCTTTGATATTGGGCCTGAATTATTTCATCCGGTACAGGTTTAATGGTTTTGATAGTCTTGTATGTGAAACCAAAATAATTGTCTAAGGGTTTCAATGACATCCACAACAGGTACTGTTCATCTTCTCAAAAAAAAATGCAATCACACCACCATAGCCATGGCAGAAATCGCTTCTACAACCTACTTGAAACGCAGCCAAACAGTAACCAATAAACTGAAATGCGATGGAGAACGAAATCGCTGTTAGACTACTTGGCTACCACTTAGAAGGGGGTGTTGAATAAGTGGCCCCTTTTAAACAATGTCGATTTTAAAAACAAATGGTTTAAAAGGTACGCGCAGAAGCACCACCAGATCGGTAGTCTCTTTGCACCCGATTGATCACTGAAAAAGTAGTATAGCCTTTGAACGTATGAAAAGACTTAGAAATGATCGTGTACAAATTATTCGAATTTAAACGCTTCAATTAAAACAGCCCAAGCAAGTTACTAGTATTGAATCTAATCCAATCACAATCAAGATATGTCAATTGAATATTGGTGCACACGTACGAACACGAAAATTCAATTGACTCAAAAATCAAAGTAGTTGCGTAAAATAAAAGATTGAGAGAGAAAGACACAAACGATTGATTAGGGAGTTCCCCGGCTTTCGTGTCGTCCTCGCGGTCGGCCGGGTACGTCTCCCCCCAAATAACCAAACGGGTTATTTGAGAGTATATTGATTAAAAATGATGAACACAAGTGCACAATTTACAAACGACTCCAATAACCCTATATTGAATCAAATGTAAACTATGCGAATAAACCTCAACAAGCAATGAAGCTTCTCCCTCTGATTCCAACGATCCAAATCCGTGCGCAAATCCTCGCACCGATCGTCCAGCTGAGTACCTCGCTTCTTCGTTGTTGATCCTTCAAGATATCGCACAATCTTGAACCCTTGAGAGAAACCCAAACCTTCTTCACAAATCAACTCGATCACGTCTCTGATTCACCGCAAGCCATATCGAACGTTATCGATCAAATGTGCAATCTTTATTCGAATGATCCCATACTCAATCTTCAATTAATTGCAACTTGATGGAAGATGATGATCTTGTGAAGAATAACCCTTTGATCCAAATTTTTCCCCAATTTGAATCCGAAAGTGTTTTTCAAAGCTATTTCACTTTCTCACAGGTTTCTCTCTACCTTACAATAACAAAGCACATTGCTATTTAAAGAGAAAATAGAATTGAGCAAGTTTAGGCAAAATTTAACATACGTGTATCGATACAAATGATATTTTGTATCGATACAAACCCTTTGACCAGCGTTCAAATGTGAAAATTTGACCTATGTATCGATACAAACACGTGTGTGTATCGATACATACATCAGTTTCTTGAAATCTTGACTGATATGTATCGAAGCATGCAAGCATGATTCGATACATCATGCACTCTCTGGTTTTCTAAGAGATATAGGTGTGTATCGATACATGCAAGCATGATTCGATACACAGGTGACTCTCTGCCTCTGAGAGACCACTTTTGTATCGATACAAGTGATATATGTATCGATACAAATTGCACAAAATCAGTCTGAAGTAATTTCAGGACATTTGTATCGATACACATGAATATGTATCGATACATAATACCTAAAAATCAATTTTCCAAAGTTTAAAAATAGTTTTTCGCTGTCAAGTCATTTGTAATGTTGCCAAAATATGTTCTACTCTATTTTCATGTGTTTTGACAATTATTAAAACATGAGGGTGAACTGGTGCACTTACATTCTCCCCCTTTTTGATAATTGTCAAAACTTTGCATAAGCTAACTAAGCCTATACCTAATATGCAAATAAAATAGCAATATGTATACAGACGCAATTACACCAAGGCTAACAATAAGCACGCTCCCCCTGAGTTGATGCCATAATGCGTTTGCTATTGTTGATAATATTCAAGAATCTTTAGCTTTTCATCCTTAGCTTGTGCAATACAAATCTCTCCCCCTTTGACAATATCAAAAAGAAGAAGAGAGCTCATTAGAAGTATCAAGTTCAAACAATTTTAACCATAGTCATATCGTGCACTTACATTTGTCGAAATGCACTATATGATGAAAGTTCCTAATCAAAATAATTACATACAAAGATATGCCAAAATATATCAATGACGAATATCAAATATCATGAGAAACATGGAATGTAAAATAACAAACCAAAACCAACTCATGAATATTGTAACACTTCGACACTTTAATCAAGTAACATATCCAAATATGGGACGAAATAAACAAAGCAATGCAACAAATGCATAAACATGTTGCCATATCATATTATAACGATGTTCATGAAGAAATGAAATACTTATAGCATTTATGCAACATGTTAGACTATAGACACATTAAACAATATTTCACACATTGCCATTTGATACATATGGACTTCAAGAATTATTACTTATCTTAAAGCAAAATTTTTGGAAATGAGCAAACATATGAATGTATTGAAATGCACTATTATGATATGTTGATAATTGAAAAGACTTCACATAGGCATAAGCTTGTAAGGTTTAAGAAGAGAAGATAGAGATGATACTATTTAACCTTGTACCGTAGGGTGTTGATGCACTTTCCTTTGTATAAAACTCCAAGGTGCCAAGAAGTATGACATGTATATAAAGTGCATGCTTGATGTATGTTATTCTAGGTTAGAGATATCTAGGATCCCTAATTCCCCGCGAATATAGATAAAGGGATCCGTTGCAAGTGGCTTTGTAAAGATATCCGCAAGTTGGTTTTTCGATTCCACATGCTCAAAAATAACATCCCCTTTTTCTACATGATCGCGAAGAAAGTGATGTCTAATCTCTATATGCTTAGTCCTTGAATGCAACACGGGGTTCTTTGTGAGGTTTATGGCGCTAGTGTTGTCACACATGATTGGAACACGTTGTAGTTTTAGATCGTAGTCGAGAAGTTGTTGTTTTAACCAAAGTATTTGGGAACAACAACTTCCGGCCGCAACGTATTCCGCCTCGGCGGTTGACAAAGCAACCGATACTTGCTTTTTGCTATGCCAACTTACCAAGCTATTACAAAATAGGTGACATGTTCCACTAGTACTCTTCCTATCCAACTTGCAACCGGCAAAGTCGGAATCGGAGTAACCTACCAAAGAACAATCATTCCCCTTAGAGTACCATAAGCCAAAGTTTGATGTTCCTTTCAAGTATTTTAAAATCCTTTTTACGGCCTTTAGGTGTGATTCTTTGGGGCATGATTGATACCTTGCACACATGCAAACACTAAACATAATATCCGGCCTAGATGCCGTTAGGTAGAGTAAGGATCCGATTATACCTCTATATTTTGTAATTTCCACATCTTTACCTTCTTCATCTTTGCTTAACGCACATGTTGATGTCATGGGAGTTTCCATATGTTTTGAATCCGTCATCCCAAACTTCTTAAGCAATTCAAGGCAATATTTAGTTTGATATATAAAAGTTCCTTCTTCTAGTTGCTTGATTTGTAATCCCAAGAAGTAGGTTAGTTCACCCATCATGCTCATCTCAAATTCACCTTGCATAAGACTAGAAAAGCTCTTGACAAGAGATGGATTAGTGGAACCAAAAATGATATCATCAACATAAATTTGAACCAATAAGACGTCTTTGCCCTTACGTTTAATGAAGAGTGTAGTGTCAACCTTTCCCCTTGAATATCCGTTTTTAATTAAGAACTTGCTAAGTCTATCATACCAAGCTCTAGGAGCTTGCTTAAGGCCATATAGAGCTCTTTTTAATTTGAAAACATAGTCCGGATGTTCGTGATTTTCAAAACCGGGTGGTTGTTTGACATACACTTCTTCATTTATGTATCCATTTAGGAAGGCACTCTTAACGTCCATTTGGTATAACTTGAAGTTCATGTTGCATGCATAAGCTAATAAAAGTCTAATGGCCTCGAGGCGAGCTACCGGAGCATAAGTCTCCTCATAATCAATGCCCTCCTCTTGGTTGTAGCCTTGAGCTACCAACCGTGCCTTGTTCCTAACAATAACACCGTTTTCATCGAGTTTATTCCTAAAAACCCAACGTGTCCCAATCACTTGATGACTTGGAGGAGGTGGTACTAGATCCCACACATCATTTCTTTTAAATTGATTTAGTTCTTCTTGCATTGCAAGAATCCAATGTTCATCAAGTAATGCGGTTTTTGAGTTTTTAGGTTCAACTTGTGAAACAAATGCATAATGAAAACAAAAGTTACTTATTTGAGATCGAGTAGCCACTCCCTTTGAGAGATCGCCTAAGACTTTGTCAATGGGATGGTTCTTTAGAGTACGCCATTCCTTTGCAAGACCGGCTCCTCTTTGCTTGTGATGATTCTTTGATGAAGAAGATCCTCCATCATCTTTGTCTTCATTGGATGGTGACGGCTTATCGTCCTTTTCTTTCGGAACTTCCGTTGAGGGTTGATCATTTCCAACAACTTTGTTATCCTTTAAAATGTCCGTTGTGTCGACACCTACACCAATAGAATCACCTTTCCCGTTTTCTTCCGGAAAAGTCTCATCAAAGTTTACATGAACCGATTCTTCAATAATTTGTAACCTCTTATTGTATACTCTATATGCCTTGCTAGATAATGAATAACTTAAGAAAATGCCTTCATCCGCTTTTGGATCAAATTTGCCAAGATTCTCCTTTCCATTATTTAAAATAAAGCATTTGCATCCGAAAGAGCGTAAATGACTAAGGTTAGGTTTTCTACCTTTAAGTATTTCATAGGGAGTTTTGTCCAAAATAGGTCGAATGATTGCCCTATTTAGAACATAACTCGCGGTGCTTATTGCATCGGCCCAAAAATACTTAGGAAGACCACTTAACATAGTCCTAGCTAACTCTTCTAGAGTACGATTTTTCCTCTCCACTACTCCATTTTGTTGTGGTGTACGTGGAGCCGAAAAATTGTGTTCAATGCCATGTTTAGAGCAAAACTTTTCAAACTTATGATTTTCAAATTCGCCTCCATGATCACTCCTAATAGAAATGATCTTAAGGTCTAGCTTATTTTGAATCATCTTAGCAAATTGTTTAAAAGCGGACAAGGTATCGCTTTTACTAGATAAGAATAATGTCCAACAAAATCTTGAGTAATCGTCTACAATCACAAGTCCATAGTAATTACCACCAAAGCTTTTGGTCCTTGATGGTCCAAAAAGATCCATATGGATTAACTCTAAAGGCTTAGTAGTTGAAATGAACTTTTTAGATTTGAAAGAAGCCTTAGTTTGTTTACCCATTTGGCATGCGTTACACAAGTGATCTTTTGAAAAACGTATTTTAGGTAGACCGATTACAAGATTTTTAGAAGCTATCTTATTTAGTAAATCGAAATTAAGATGTGCCATTCTTCTATGCCACAACCAAGATTCATCATTCTTGGTTATGAGACACTTAGCACCACTTAGGCAATTATCATCTAGGTCTAGCATGTATACATTTCCATGCCTAATAGCCTTAAGAATCACATTCTTGTCTTTGTTACTTTCGATTGTGCAAAAGGTTGGTTTAAAATTGATTATGAACCCTTTATCACAAAGCTTAGCAACACTCAACAAGTTGTGCTTAAGGTTATCCACAAGTACAACATTAGATATGGTTATAGTAGAGGGATTACCGATAGTACCTACACCAAGAATAGTGCCCTTATTGTTGTCTCCATAGGTGACATAGCCTTTCTCCTTTGCTTTGAACTCAATAAAAAGTGAGGCATCACCCGTCATATGCCTTGAACATCCACTATCTAGAAACCATCTCCTTTCTAGATTATCAAGGCACTTTTCCTTTTTGGGAGCTTTATCCTTCTTTTTGTGGTGATGAGTTGTGAAGCATACATTAGCCACTTCGCCTTCATCACTTGAACTAGAGCTTGATGATGAATGAGATGAAGAACTACTACTCTCCCATGCAACATAAGCTTTCTTTCCTTTGCTCCTCCCTTTATTTGAAGATGACTCATTTTCTTTTCTTTTGAGATTAGGGCAATCCGGCTTGTAGTGACCAACTTGGCCGCACTCATAGCAAATCCCTTTCTTCCGGCGGTAACCACTATCTTTCCGAAACTTCTTAAGATTGTCATCGGAATGTCTTATCCCATTCTTTCTCACATATCTATTATAGCGTCGAACGAAGAGCCCCATTTCCTCATCATCGGAATCGTCTTCGCTTGAGCTACTTTCCACTTGCTCAACCTTTTTGGACTTGGATGTGGAGGCCTTAAGAGCAATGAACCTCTTATCCTTTTCTTTTTCGTTGTGTTTCTCCTTTTTCCCACCTTTCTCATGCTTTTCCAACAAATTAAGCACTTGTTCATGTTCCGTTAGCTTACCGAATAAGGTTGTGAGACTCAAAGTTGTAAGATCATTCGCTTCTTTGATTGCGGTGACCTTTGGTTGCCATGACCTATTAAGACATCTCAAAATCTTATTAGTAGCATCTTGATTAGTGATTGGTTTACCTAGACCATGTAACTTGTTGGTAATTTTCACAAATCTTTGTTGCATATCCGCAATTGTTTCACCATCTTGCATATGAAACAATTCGAACTCTTGAGTTAAGGTGTTTATTTTCGATATTTTGACCTCATTAGTACCCTCAAAATGAGTAACTAATGTATCCCACATTTCTTTGGCCGATACACAATGCGACACATGATAAAATTGTTCAATCCCAAGGGATGAAATAAGTATGTTTTGTGCCTTTGCATCGTAATTGACCTTTTTCTTTTCATCGTCCGTCCATTGTGCCATAGGCTTATTGGTGACAATGCCATTAGGATCGGTGTTTGTCGGAACAAACGGACCGTTCTCAATAGCATTCCACACTTCACCATCAAAAGAATTGATGTGTATGCGCATACTACTTTTCCAATAATCAAAATGATCTCCATTGAATATAGGTGCCCGATTATAAGCCCCTTTAGGTGCAAAAGCCATGTTTTCTAATAATTGGCACAATCCACCGAATTTTGTGAACAAAATTGAACCAGGCTCTGATACCACTTGTTAGACTACTTGGCTACCACTTAGAAGGGGGTTTGAATAAGTGGCCCCTTTTAAACAATGTCGATTTTAAAAACAAATGGTTTAAAAGGTACGCGCGGAAGCACCACCGGATCGGTAGTCTCTTTGCACCCGATTGATCACTGAAAAAGTAGTATAGCCTTTGAACGTATGAAAAGACTTAGAAATGATCGTGTACAAATTATTCGAATTTAAACGCTTCAATTAAAACAGCCCAAGCAAGTTACTAGTATTGAATCTAATCCAATCACAATCAAGATATGTCAATTGAATTTTGGTGCACACGTACGAACACGAAAATTCAATTGACTCAAAAATCAAAGTAGTTGCGTAAAATAAAAGATTGAGAGAGAAAGACACAAACGATTGATTAGGGAGTTCCCCGGCTTTCGTGTCGTCCTCGCGGTCGGCCGGGTACGTCTCCCCCCAAATAACCAAACGGGTTATTTGAGAGTATATTGATTAAAAATGATGAACACAAGTGCACAATTTACAAACGACTCCAATAACCCTATATTGAATCAAATGTAAACTATGCGAATAAGCCTCAACAAGCAATGAAGCTTCTCCCTCTGATTCCAACTATCCAAATCCGTGCGCAAATCCTCGCACCGATCGTCCAGCTGAGTACCTCGCTTCTTCGTTGTTGATCCTTCAAGATATCGCACAATCTTGAACCCTTGAGAGAAACCCAAACCTTCTTCACAAATCAGCTCGATCACGTCTCTGATTCACCGCAAGCCGTATCGAACGTTATCGATCAAATGTGCAATCTTTATTCGAATGATCCCATACTCAATCTTCAATTAATTGCAACTTGATGGAAGATGATGATCTTGTGAAGAATAACCCTTTGATCCAAATTTTTCCCCAATTTGAATCCGAAAGTGTTTTTCAAAGCTATTTCACTTTCTCACAGGTTTCTCTCTACCTTACAATAACAAAGCACATTGCTATTTAAAGAGAAAATAGAATTGAGCAAGTTTAGGCAAAATTTAACATACGTGTATCGATACAAATGATATTTTGTATCGATACAAACCCTTTGACCAGCGTTCAAATGTGAAAATTTGACCTATGTATCGATACAAACACGTGTGTGTATCGATACATACATCAGTTTCTTGAAATCTTGACTGATATGTATCGAAGCATGCAAGCATGATTCGATACATCATGCACTCTCTGGTTTTCTGAGAGATATAGGTGTGTATCGATACATGCAAGCATGATTCGATACACAGGTGACTCTCTGCCTCTGAGAGACCACTTTTGTATCGATACAAGTGATATATGTATCGATACAAATTGCACAAAATCAGTCTGAAGTAATTTCAGGACATTTGTATCGATACACATGAATATGTATTGATACATAATACCTAAAAATCAATTTTCCAAAGTTTAAAAATAGTTTTTCGCTGTCAAGTCATTTGTAATGTTGCCAAAATATGTTCTACTCTATTTTCATGTGTTTTGACAATTATTAAAACATGAGGGTGAACTGGTGCACTTACAATCGCAAACCCTAGAATTTGGGGAAAATGATGAAGATGAACCAGATCGGAAGAAGGAAAAACGAAATCGATGATGAAAACGGAATTGGCGGCGACACTGTAGGCTTATGAAGATGAACAATGATAGCATGCGAAGAAGATGAACAGTACGCAGATCCTATGCGCGCCCATTCACCATGGCTTCATGCACCCTCAGCGCTTTGGTCTTTGATCAGTTACAATCTGATGGTTGAGAATTCCTTATGCAGCATGCATAAGGAATACACTTATGCACAATAACTCTTGCTGAATTGAATATGATGACATATAGTCAAATTCTCTAAAATATCACGTTAAATATCAAAAGGACGTTGGTTTATTAGTTCATTAAGTATTTTTAAAAATAAATATAATTATTTATTTTTTAAATAAGTTTATGTGAAATAGGCTTTTAAACCGGCTAATATGCCATATTAAACTTTCAAAAGGCCAGACTCGAGCCTAAAAGATAAACATATGAATATGATATGCCACACCACAGGTCAGACTCAGGCCTTCGATTTTTTACAGATCAGACTCAGATTTGACAAAGCCTAACTCGACTTAGCCTATTTCTACCTCTAAGTGGAATGTAGGGGTGCTCATATCCAAGGTCGTCCCTGACTATTTGGAGACCCTGTTCAAATATTAAAAATTGGCCATAATAAAAAAAATATTAAATAATTAAAAATTATTTTCTATTTAAATTATACATAAGAAACACATAAAATATAATTATCATTATATATAACGTCAAAAAGAGACATGCTAATTTAAAATTAAATGTAGTAGAACGATATTTATGAGTATAGATAACTAATCTATTGATACTCATATGATGTTTTATGAACATTAACAATACATAACTATTATTTTAGGGCTTTAAAATTAATCTATTAATACACATCTGATATTTTATGAGTACAAATAATATATAACTAATATTATAAAACCTCAAAATTTTAAATTGAGGCCTAGAAATTTTGGAGGCCCGGCACCGGCGCACACCCCGCACATGTGTGCAGGCCGGGCCTGCTCATATCCCAAAACAAAACTCCAACTTTACAAAAAATGATTTTTTTTTTATGTCTTTGGACCACCTTACAACAAAATTAATCGATTTGTATTGGCTTTCAGTTGACTTTATGAGAACCGAAGTATATGCAATAAACTCCAACTATTTATGTATTTTTAAATCCAGGCAATATAATTAGTTGGTTCAATAATGACTAGAGCTAAATTTGATAGGAATGACTATAATTCGATCATCTGCAACAGCGATCGAAAGATGTTCAAACCACACCGAACAAAAAAAAAAATTAAGAAATTCAAATACAACACATGTATAATGTGATGTCCTCCGCACGAGCACGAGTAAGTGGTTTCAAATTTTTGTACCGCAAAAAAAAAAAAAAGGAATTTATCGTATCTGATCTGATCTGATCTGATCTGATCTGATCATCTTTCTCCTCCACGCGAATTTGACTTTTTCATCACAAAACTCGGAAGTGCACCATATTACAACTGTACTCTTTAAATAAACTCACACGCTAAACCGTTAACAACTTCCGTAGTTCAAGGATTTTCGTATCATATAACTAGGTGAATCTATAAGCAATCACAAAACTCCTCAAACTTCAAATTCTCAAATCCTTCTTCTTCTTCTTCCATTCACTTTACGTTGCTGTTGCGATATTGTACATTCCTCCATGTTCCTACGAAAAGAAGATGAAGTTCTGCAAGACGTATCAGAAGTATATGCGAGATCATCAGGAGCAGAACAAGCTCCCTGTCGTTGGATTCAAGAACCTCAAAAAGATCATCAAAAAATGTAGACGATCTTCTCAATTGCACAAAACCTGCCCCGATCAATGTCCAGGTTAGTACCTCATCGATTGCTTCTCATTCATCTCTATTCTGATATTTGCTATTCGTGATGGATGATTTAGAATAGTTGTACTGTATCATCATAGGTTTTAATATATCAATAATTAAGACTAATGATATATTATTATCTAGTGTGGATCACCAATTTTGTTCTTAAATTTGTGAGTTTTTGACCAATTTAGGGCTTGTTTGGATAAACAACCAATTGGCAGCTTATAGTACAATCGCGCGCTTATGTATTGCATAAGCTATTTTTAAAGCAAAAGGGAAAATAAAGATAGATTGTTTCTATATATGCTACAAGCTATTTTCATAAGATATATTGGAGAACTTATGAAAATGATCATAAGGTGTTGTTTTTATAAGTTCTCTCAAACGGCCTCACAAAACTTGTGTCAGCAGATAAACTCAAATAAGTCATTTCAAACAGACCCTAAAATCAAAAGAATTGAAAATCCCCAATCACATTAGTCATTTTGGTATGTCAATTTGAAAAATTGTCAATGCGAAATAGAAATAAAGTGGAATGGAATATAATAAAATAACATTCAGTTTTTAAAATCTAACTATCATACTATTTCATTACATTCCCATTCATTCAATCCATTCAAATATACTCGAAGGAGGGGCGTGGATATAATATAATCAAGAACTGTTATTTGTGGATCATATTGGAGTTAGTTTTAGGAATCAAACCCTAATCTTATAATTTGGAAGACTAAGTTGATGATTCACTAGTATTATGTTATGAGAATTTCTAAGCTGCATGATGATGTGTCTTATATATGATGAGAATTTTCAATATCCATGCATTTGTCACCTATGAAGCAGGGACACTCCTCGGATTAGGCGTGTCCCGGTGTCGGACACGTGTCGGCGTCGTACACCAACACGACACCGACACTTATAATTAAGTTGAATTGTGTCATTTTTTTCAAATTATTATCGGTGTCGACGTGTCAGTGTCCGTGTTGTGTCCGGTGCCCGTGTCGTGTCCGTGCTTCATAGTTTGTCACTACCTCTAACTTTGGTGTAATATTTTATTTTCAGTGTGTGATGGGACCTTTTTCCCTTCTCTTCTCAATGAAATGTCAGAAATAGTGGGATGTTTTAATCAGCGTGCACAGAAATTACTGGAAAAACATCTTGCTTCTGGATTCAGAAAGTACATTCTCATGCTGAAAGGAAAATCAAAAGGGAATCATACTACTTTAATTCATGAAGGAAAAGAATTAGTTACCTATGCACTGATAAACGCTCTTGCAATTCGCAAAATACTAAAGAAATATGATAAGGTGTTTAAATTCCTCCTTATTTCTTTGGCATGCTAGTTTAAGTATTGACATTACATGTTTTAATTATAAGTTATGTTCTATATATATGACCACTACTATTATGATTACAGATTCATTATTCCAAGCAAGGGCAATTATTCAAGTCACAAGCCCAGACTATGCACAAGGAAATTCTTCAGAGTCCTTGGCTTATTGAGCTTATGGCATTCCATATCAACTTAAGGGAAACTAATGTCAACTCAGGGAAGGCACCTGCATTATTCGAAGGATGTGATATCGCAACTAAGGATAGAAAAACCTCACTTGCTTGTGAGCTCTCTGATGACATCAATTATAAGTTCGTTGGTTCTATCAAAATAGACATCGACTTGACATGCTCTATATGCTTGGTAAGTTTCTTGGTTTCTTTTGTTGGACGAATTTCTCTTTTCTGTGCATCATTCTGATTTTGGATTTTTTCATTTGGATTGCACATATGCAAATTAGATCAACTTACCGATCTTGAATTGAAATTTTAAAATCAGTCTAGTTTTATGTTTCCACCAAAAATCATATTCACGCTCAAACTATTTAATTTTAAAAAGTTTCAAATATTTCATGTATATCACAAGTTTTATTGAATCCATTCCAGATATCCTTGTATTGTCCTATATTTTCCTGACTAATTGGCCCAAAGCACTTGACTTTTGGTTTTGTATTACAATGGCAATATCTGTCTCAACAATATCAGTATACTTTTCTATGTGAAAGCATCTCTCATAATTTTCTATTGATAATTTTCATCTGGCTCTTCCATGACAGGACACGGTGTTTGATCCAGTTTCTCTAACTTGTGGCCACATATTCTGCTACAGTTGTGCTTGCTCAGCTGCCTCTGTTAGTATTGTTGATGGACTTAAGGCAGCACATTCGAAAGAGAAATGTCCTCTATGCCGAGAGGTAAGCCGTAAACTACCACATATATAGCATGCTCTCCTACAACTTTGTTTATTTTAATGGGAATGTACATAAGGGTGGATCCAGTAGTTACATCTATAACTTCTACTAATTCATGTATATGATACTTGTTAAAAGTAGTAATTTCATTCTTTACTGGCCATTCAAGTCAATGGACAGTCATTGAGTCGTGAGTGACATTGTCATAATTGAAATGTGGGCATACTTAATTACTTATGATGCAAATACAATGGCCAAACAAACTTTTAATGCCTAAAAACTGCATGAAACCAGGAACCAAGAACCAGGATTCTGTCCTAAGCTTCATTGGTCCTTCAGTTGATGACTACGTTGTATATAAAATTTGCTTGAAACTTTAGATCTTCTAGAATAAGCTTAATAGCCCTTCTGTTGTAACTGTGTAGCTTCATATTTTAATACTATTGCGATGATTGATAAATCGCAGTTTCCAGTATGATCTGTTTACTTTTTCTAGGCATCTTTAAATATAATACCAAATAAGTATTGATTGATCAGTTATTCTTTTTCACTATAAAAGACTGGGGCTGCTAAGAATTGGCAAATCGTTATTGATACATGTCAATCTTTTTATGTTCAAATAACACCACTCTTATTAAACTGATTGGCAACACACAAACTTTTATACTGTTGATTACAGGCAAGGGTTTACGAAGGTGCTGTGCATATGGAAGAATTAAATATTCTGTTAGGACGAAGGTATGATTTTTTTATTCCATTGGCAAATGAATGAAATTGAAATGAGATGGTAACAAAAAACCATTTAAACTGTTTTCATTCATCTTAACTGTGATGTTATAGTGTTATTAATATATTATTTCCAAGTATGTTAACCTAATAATTTCAATATGTATACAGATGCAAGGATTATTGGGAGGAAAGGCTTCAGATGGAAAGGGTGGAGAGGGTCAAGCAAGCAAAAGAGCACTGGGAAACACAGTGTAGTGCGTTCATGGGCATCTAAGTAGAATAACTTCTAATGGATTCAATGGTGTAGTTGTAGGATGAAACATCATTATCCATTTTGTAATGGCTTATACTTTGGCTTCTGTATCTAATAAGGACATTTATTTGCTTGTATATAAATAGTGTCACACTGTCGAGATACACTGCAAACTCCAGCTTATCGGAACCTTGATTAAGAGATTGTTCTATTCTACCATTTGTTTGAGAAATTGTTCTATTATGATAAAATTTTAATTACAAACTAAGTTGTCTGATGAAACTAAAGGGGCACATTTCCATTGTTGTTTAGAGGACAGAACTAAAAACCTCATAGGGTCAATTGATGATCCTGTCATGAACCGAACCATAACAGGGAAAAATCACAAGACAGAACATGTATGATTGCAGATTATCTAAACAGTTCCAAACACGTTCTAATCAAAATTACTGTTTTCTATCTAAACCATAGGTGTTCAAGGAAATGAAAAACCAAACTAAACGGCAAACTAAACCAAACCTTTTTTAACCGAATCAAAAAAAAAAACCAAACTATTGATTTCAGAAACAGTTTGTTCACCAAACTGTACCTAAATTCCAAACAGAACTGTATAACCAAATCATGGGTGTTAAAACCATTTGTCAACCAAATCTAACAAGTCTCTATTTCATCTTACAATTTCCATACCTCTAAGGCATTAAAATTGATCTGAAACAGTACTTTTCACGTATGAGAAACATCACCAGATTCACAGTAAATTTCAAATGAAAAATTGAGTAAAGTAAATAGAGTTTGCTGAAACAAAAATAAATCATCAACTTTGTGACTACAATCATTGAATTTAAACGCATTTTCAACGTTCCCACACTGAACAAATTCCCCAAATTTCTTTATATTCGCAACTTCCACCATCAGCTCAATCTCTATTCTGACAACAAGGACCACGGGACCGTCAAACCTTGCAACAAAAACAGCATCATTTGGCAGCCCGGTGAGGAGGGAGAAGAGGAGCCACCAGCATGAGTGTTATTATTGTTTTAGATTGGAGGGATGAACAGATAGATTTGTAAAGGTGAATTGTTTGCATAAAAACACCGCAGGTGGTTTGAAAAACAGTTTCAAGTGAACTGAACCATATTGTTCAGTTCAGTTTGATTTCCTTCATAAACCAAACTATCAACAGTCCTAAATCCTAATCTAACCAGCTCCAAACACATTCCAATATTCCATCCAAAATTTACTTTAATCTATTGAATTCTTTCCCAACAAAAGTGCATACAAAAAATAAAAGCAACAACAAATTTTATAATGATATTCATATTACATGAGTAGTAACATCCAAAGTGTCAAAACAAAACACAGCTCATTGCGACAAGATTTTATCCATTAGAACCCAAATAACATGAGAAAGCTAGCCATAGATCAACCGTTACAACTCGCAACCCACACCAAGTTTGTAATCTTCGATAGCACTGCACTTTGCTCATAGGCAACAACACATTTCATTTGCCAACAATGAGTGGATTCTTATCTTTATATATGTAATAGCTCATACACAATTTCTCTAACATTGCAACCGAATGCTGCATAGGATTTAGCTTTATATCCATCATCATCCTCTGCCAAAAGAAAGGTCAAAACATTAAACAATTGCACACATTAAGTACTAGAAACTAGAAAACATAGTAATTATGCAACATTTGTAATTAGATTCTAATTCTATTGATACATTGTCCCAATGAGCTATTGGTCAGAACATCGTATTATATATGTGCCGGGTTCAAAACTCCAAACACCCCACTTATTGAAGTTCTAGGTTCTAGACACTAGACTACTCGACAAAAATAAAAAACACAAGAAACATTTTACAAAACCAAAAGGTAGGGAAAAGCAATAGTGAAAAATCAAACCTGAAAATCATCTCCATATTTCTGGACGAGGCGACTAATATGAAGACGTTGAATTGAAGTCAAAGGTTGAGGAAGCGAACATTTACCATCTCTACGCCTCTTTCCCAATGCAGATTTCAAATCTACACCACAAAACCAGAATCAAATTATTCAAACAATTCATTCATTCCTTCACATTTCAACAAAATATTAACAAATTCTAATAAGAACATACCGTCTTCTTCGAGATCACTGCCAGAATCATTGAGGTCATCGGAAACAGACGGAGCTTGAAGTGAATCAGTGAGGGAGTTAGGGTCAGAGACGACGCCGAATGAGGAATAGTTTTTAGTGACGGTGCCTTTTTCGTCCCATTTAGGATCCTCCGCAAGGGATTGTAACAGTTTGGGAGGAATAGTGAAAGCGGGTTTGTGAACTTTAGGGTTCTTTTTTGGAAGACCAACACGTACTTTTGTTCGAGATTGCTTGTATTTTCTTCGTGATCTTCCCATTCTTCTTCTCGCTTTGCGTCTGAACCAGGTTCACCAAGTTTTAGGGTTTTTCGAGTCTCAATTTAGGGTTTAGGGTATCGAATCAAATGTGTCTGTCTATCTCTTACACAGTACTAAAGCCTCAACGCTGTCGTTTTGATTGGGATTTTAGGGCTTGAAATGAGCTCATCTGGCCCATTTATTGAATTGTAATTTTAAATTATAAATTTATTTCTACTTGTTACACCCCTCTGATAGTCTGATACATTATTTAACAATTGTAATAATACTACCAGTGTACAAAAAATTTGTAATACTTAAAAGGTCACGCTGATTAGTGCCCATCGGACACTAGTTAAGGAGATAATATATATATATATATATATATATATATATATATATATATATATATATATATATATCCAAACTATGCGGAATTCTGGAAATTAATAATTTGTACAAAGCAAAACATAATCCATAATGTATTATGATCAAAAGAGGGCAGATCGTCAAGAAATAAATCTAAATTAGTTGTAATATAAAATATAATTTGAAAAGTTAATACAAGAAAGAAGAAATTATAATAAAACATTTTATTTAAATAATGCTTACAATAATTAGGCAGGTAGGCAGCACAATCAGTATTCAGCTCTGAGAAATTTTTGCATGCCTTACTCTAATGCCAAACCCTCCTTTTATATGGTGAGGAAGTGTTCGGACTTCAAAATAATATAAACTAAAATACATAAAACTACAGTCCTGATTCAATCAGGAATATCAATTATTACATCGTGACAAAGTAACAGTAAAAGTAATACAATAATTTCGAATAATTCAAACTGAATGGCCGACAAGAGGATTCCTTCACCGAAAGTGATACTCAGATTTGACTGGCCACTGAAGATAATCTTTTTCTGATACTTTTAATCAAAGATCTGTAATTCCATAACAATCATCCTCATTAATATTATCCGATGTACTGGTAATGCTGTCCGTATCTGAAAAGGCCGTCATGGCTTCTTGTAATTTGCTCATAAACTGCTGAGGATTAGATATAGCAGCTAATGACGCTAATAGTCTTGATCTATCAGATAAAAAATTGGCATCTGCCGGAGCAGTAAGGGATGGCTTGCAGAGATCGGGATGATGTCTGCACCATTCTGCTAATCTTTTTGATGAAATTAAATCTGGGTTAAATTTAGACCACCATTTAATTGAGTATCTCTTTACTAATTCTTGAGCTGAAGCATCAGCCCATAAGGGTTCTGTACCAAATGTCCAGGATGTAATCCAGGTAATTCCGAAAGTAGCACAAAAACACAGTAATGACTTATAAGCAGGGCATGTGGTAATCTGAGTAAATTCTTCAAATGACTTCCTAGCATAATCTGGGAAAACTTCCAAAAATGGTCCAATGGTTTCAAACCATTTAATAAACCAATTTGGAAATCTTAATGAAATATCTTTATTAAACCATATAAACCAGGTATGGTTAAATGGTTCAACATCTAAAAAATGGTACCAAGCAATCATGTAATCATGGTAAGAGTAATTTTGTGGAATAAAAGTTCTCGAAAAATTTTTTACTTCTGAGGGAGGCTGACCCCAATCAGAAGGAGAAAGGACTTTATTAATTTTAAACTTAGAAAAAATAATTTTTTCTGGATCATTTTTATCATAGTTGTGGGTAAGAGAAATGGATTCAGTATCAACGAGTATGAACTCATAATATCTTCTATTTTTAAAACGGTTTAAGTCAGTGGGTAGAAAGAAGAATCCTGAGGGTAATGTTTTAGAAACAACTTGTAATAAGGAGGCATCTTGAGAAAGGTACTGATTTTCTAAAGGAATAATAGGAACATAAGATTTTTTTGTAATGAAGGTAGATTTTGGGGTAGTTGCCGGAGGAGTGTAATAGTTTATTTTATTGTTTTGAGGTTTGAGACCCTTTAAGGTCGAAGTAAAAGCCAAAGGAGTTAAAGTAGAAGGTCTAATTCCTGCTGATAGAGCAGAAGGGGTGACTGGAGTAATAGCTTTAGATATATAAGATGATGAGGAACTAGCTAATGTAGTGTCTTCTTTTTTAGTGACAGGAGGACCATAATCGTCACGAGGATCTATCTTTTTGCTCATTTTTTCCCTGTAAAAATTCTCTGGTTAAGAAATCTGGCAAGGAATTCTTAATTCCTTCAATATGCTCAATCTCAAAATCAAAACATGATAATAATGCCTGCCACCTTGCAAAAATATGTTTAGAAACTAAATTTTTAACATCCTTTTTTAAAACACTAGAAGCTGCTTTGCAATCAGTTCTTAAAATAAAAGTTTTAAAAACTAAATCATCTTGAAATTTTGTAATACATAAAACAATAGCTAAAATTTCTTTTTTAATAGTACTATAATTTAACTGGGCAGGATTCTAAGTTCCAGAATAATATCTGACTACTTGTTCTTTTTCCAGACCCGGTAACTTTTGTTTTAAAATTCCTCCAAAACCAATATCAGAAGCATCTGTTTCTACTATTAATTTAGCTGTAGGGTCAGGAATTCCTAGACAAGGTAAATTCTTTACTATTTCTTTTAACTTCATAACAGTTTGAGTCATGGACCTATCCCATAAGGGTGGATTTTTCCTAAGTCTTTTAAACAAAGGAATACATATAGTTCTTAGGTTGGGTATGAAATCTGACACATAATTAATACATCCTAAGAATCTTTGTAACTGGGATTTGTCCTTTAATTCATTAGGAAACTTATTGACAAATTCTAAGGACCTACTAATGGGAGTATACATTCCCTGAGTTATATCAAATCCTAAAAACCTAATCTTAGATTGAAACATTTTTAATTTTCTTTCTGATAGAACTAGACCATTATCTTTTATTATTTTATAAAAAAGATCTATATGATGGAAGTGTTGTTTAATGGATTCTGAAAAGACTAATATGTCATCTAGATAAACTATAGTGAATTTTGAGTAATCATTAAAGATTGTATTCATAATGTTTTGGAATTCTGAAGGGGCGTTTTTTAGGCCTAGAGGCATAACATTCCATTCGTAATGACCAAATGGTACAACGAAAGCAGTTTTATATTTGTCCTCTTCTTTTAATTGTATTTGATAATATCCAGATTTTAAATCGAACTTGGAATAAACGGCTTTATTATGCAAACGATTTATCAGATCCCTTTTATTTGGTAGAGGGTATCTAATCCAGCTTAATGCCTTATTTAAAGGTTTATAATTTATAACTAATCTTGGACTTCCTCTTTCAAGTTCAGATGCATTACTAACATAAAAGGCTGAGCAACTCCAAGGAGATTTACTAGGTCTAATTAATCCTTTATCAAGATAATCTTGAATTTCTTTTTTACAATAATCTAGATTTTGTTGATTCATTTGTATAGGCCTGGCTTTAGTCGGTATATTAATTTCCTTAAATTCTTTATCATAAGGAAGGGATACTACATGAATTTTTCTTTTCCAAAACGCATTAGGTTGTTCTGAGCAGAGGTCTTTACTGAATTTTTTACTAATACAATCTATCTTTTCTTTTATAATAGGCGCCTTTAATTGATCTTCTATTCTTTTAAAATATATTTCCTTACTAATAAATCCAATCTGTTTTTGTTTCCTAGTTATTTGATTAAGAAAAGATATAGCTTTATCTTGTATAGCATTAAGGTCTTTAATTTTTGGTTGATCTAAAAATTCAAAATTAATTTCTTTATTAAGAACGGTAGTGGTTATAGCATTCCTATTTACTTTAAATGGGTAAAGTAAGGTTAAGAAGGGGGTGCCTAAAATAATCTCTTCATTAATGTTTTTTACTAATAAGAAAGAAGTCTTAAAACAAACTTGATCTTTACAGATTTTAACTCTAGAAAGTTTATATGAGACTTGCAAACGATGACCGTTTGCTCCTCGTAGCGATTCTTTAGTTTTTTCATAATATTGAGTGGGTATTAAACCTTCTTGTATACAATTTAAATCTGCTCCAGAGTCAACTAGAGCCGTAAATTCGTAAGAAGTATCTTTTATTATTAATTTAATCTTAGTATACCATTTATGAGAAATCATTTTATCAATTTTTCCTATATACCCTTCTTCTTCTTCTTCTTCTTCTTCTTCTTCTTCTTCTTCTTCTTCTTCTTCTTCTTCTTCTTCTTCTTCTTCTTCTTCTTCTTCTTCTTCTTCTTCTTCTTTATTAACCTTGACTCCACTACTAGAAGGGAGGTAAGTAGGATTATGCTGTTCCCTAATTATCATATGACCTTGGAGTTCAAGAAGTTTAATTTCTAATTCATCATCACGTATTTTTAGAGATTGAATTTCTCTCTTTAAATTCTTAATTTCTTGTTGTAAATCCTCAATAGTTACCAATTTTTCTGGGGGTTTTTTAAATAAATCCATAACATCTTTAAATTCTACTTTGTAGATATCGTTTTTCTTAAAATCGTTTTCATCTATAATGTCTTTAATTTGTCTCATGAAAGCCTGCTTACTTTCAGAGTTTTCCATTTTGTCCAATATCCCTATTAACGTATTAGCTTGATGATTTGTTAATACATTTATTTGTTTAGTACAGCTATCACAGTTACAGAAGTCTATACCTAAACAATCTTCGTCTTCTTCCTCTGGATTATCATCATCATCAGAATTAGCTAATTGATTAAGTTCATCGTCGAAATTATCTTCAGATGATATTATTTCATCTTCAGAAACTAACATTATTTGTTCAAAAGTATTAATTAAATTCTCTTTTAATTTTTTAGATATATCTAAATTATTAATTTGCTGAATTTTTTCTTTAACTTTACAACTAGTTGCATAATGACCGAATCTACCACACTTATAGCATTTAATATCCTTATTTTTATTTTTATCTTTTTGATAAGAAGGCTTGGTTCCTTTCCTTTTATAAGGTTTATAAGGTGGGTTTTGTACTGCTTCTTTATTGTCTTTTTTATAATATTTTCTAAAATTCCTATTTCCTTTACTAATAGCTTTCTTTTTTCTATTTTTGGGGTTACTAGGAGCAAGCAAGGGTGCCGCACCGTATTGCTCGCAGAACGAACCCATTTCACGTTTATTATTTAGTTTTTCATTTTTAATTTTATTTTGTATTTTATAATCAGTACAAATTTGTATTCCTGTTTCAACAACGTAATTGGATAATTCTCCTAAGGTTAAAGATTGATACGGTATTTCTCCGTTATAACTTTGTTTAATGTTACTCTTAACCTTTTCTGCGAATAACCTCGGTAACCCACTAATGAATCTCTCTTTCCAATAGATAGCCCCTCCATCTGATCTAAGACATAGCTTAGATAGGAACATATCTTTATACCATCTATAATCAGACATGGTTGGACAATATAAATTTAATAATTGATCTGATGCCCTTTGCTGGAGTTTTAATGGTTCCCCTACAAAATATTTGGTAATTGCATACAACAAGGTTGTTACACAGACTTCCTCGTTGGTTTCTATTTTAACGGCAGAGTCTATTTTTAATTTATCTTCGGTACTAAGGATGTTATCCCACCATCCTTTTAACTGGCCAGTAAAGCCCATAACAATGAAGTCTTTAGTTCTTTTATCACTATTTTTCTTAATTTTAAAGGCAGTTGCGGCCATGGCCATATTTTGGATAATGTCTAAAACTTGTTGCTCTGAGGCCCCATCTATATTCCATTCCACAATACTATCTCCTGAATAACTATTCTCAATAAAGCTGCTTCTTTCTTCAAACTGTACGTCAGCGAAAGAGGGTCGGGGATAGTAATTTCTAGTTTTGGGTCTAGGAGCTTTTCCTAACCTATTAATAAAATCTTCTGGACTTTCTTCATTCTCATCATACCTTAAAGTATTGAGCTGAATTCCTCTAGAAGAGGTATCCCCTAGATCTAGTCTTTTTATTTTATCGACTAATTCTTCTAATTTATGCTCAGGGTTATAACCTAAAGCTAATCCTTTTATTTCTTGTTGAGAGGGAACATCATACTTATAAATGGGTCTAGTAGGGTCTAACTTAATAGTTTTATCTTCTATAGTTTCAGGGATGAGTTGCTCAACTCTATCTAATTGTTGAGACATAGTGTAAAGGATTTGGTTTGTATAGTTTAATTGACGATGTACATTATTAACATCTTTATTATGATCGGAAGGATTAACTATTATTTTAAAAGGTGACGCTTCTATTTCTACATTTTCTTTAGGCGGAATAATTTTTATAGTTTCTAAAGGTGGATGTAACGATTCAATTAATTCTTTTCTTGCAGTTTTCCACTTAATACTCATTCTAGTTTTAGTATCTAAAAACATTCGTTTAGCATAAGGATTTTGTATATTATTATCTAAACAGTATAATTCAAACCAGGTAAAGAAATAAGTGTTAATCTCATGATATTCTAGAAATTGGTAAAATAATTCTAAATAACACTTGGTTTGAGTTTTATCAAAAGTATTGAAATACCATTTCCTTTTATCTTGATTATAAGATGCCATAAAATCTTCTTTTATCCATTCTTTATCTATTATAAAACTATCTTGTTTTGTAATGACACCTAGTACTTGTGATTCAGTTGGAGAGGGAGATCTAGACATCCTTTCTTGATATATCGGCTGAGGTATATTAGGAGTAAAATTCACTCCTGCTAGATTTATCCTAATAGTCGAATCTACTGAGTGTCTTCCCGAAGATGATCCAATGCTAGGAGATTGATTATACCTAAAAGACTGACTACGGTTCATTCTAATTCTGACATTTCCATCCTGATCAGTAGTAATATCTCTAATAGATCTAGCTTCAGATTTTTCTAGTTGAACAGCATTTTCTATAATCCATTCTTCTGGTATTTTATCTCTTATTTCAGACATAGTTAATATTTTAGGTGTGATAACGTTAGATCTTTTTAGATTAGCTTCTATTACACATGTTTCATTTCTGGGAGTGGCCCTTAAGGATTTGTAATTATAATTAACATTCGTAACTTTGTATGTTATCCTGGTTATAATATCAACGTTAGATATTCCGGGTTGAAAATTATCATTTTGATGTTGTACACAAATAACTAGAGACGAACTAGTTACCTCATCTCCTAAACTCATCGAATAATTCGGATAACAGTTGAAGTATACTGGGCCATCATTAAGATTTGAATCTAACATAGCTATAGTTGAATCTTGAAAATCTTTAATTCTAGAATCTCTTAAGATTAAAAGTATGGGAGAATTCAATCCTAATTTATGTAAAGGTTTAACAGCCACTTGAACTAATCCAAGATGAATGTATCTAAAGCCATCTTTATAATGCTTATCTAATAATTTTTTATCTAAGAGCGTAAAAGTTTCTTGTTTATTTTTAACATTTCTAGCTTGTTCTAAAGTATGTATAATTTTTTGGCTTTTAAAATCAAAAGTGCTAATCTTGTATATCTGATTTAATTTTACTTCCGGCATATTCCAGTTTATTAATTTATTTTCTACTTCATGTATCTCTAATTCTTGATTTTGAAAATTATCTTGGTTTAATGTTGTTTCAGAGGTATTGGAAGTTGGAGGAAGGATAGTTCTATTACTTCTGCTACTACCAACACTACTTAAAGCCCTAATTAGACGAGACATTTTTATAACTTTTATACTCGTGACAGGATGAGTAAATCTTCTTTAATAAGTTTTATCATTAATTTATAGACTGCAATTTGGTGTGTAATACGGTTTTTATGTGTTACTACGTTAGGAGTTCTTTCAATTCTTCCTACTAATAAATTTAAATTTATTTTGTAAAGTTCTAACTCTAAATCTACAATATTTTTTCTATAATCTTTTAAAAAAAATCTTTCTTTTGATGTGCATGTGCTCATTTAGACACAGAGTACCTCACACCACCCCAATTCTTGCAATTTATCTGATAAGATAAAAGTGCCTTATTTTCTTACTAATTGACTCTCTCCTCCCCCTTATTTTTGTTTAGACTTTGGAAGAAAAATACAACTGAGCTAAACCAACGGTTTCACTGCCCTAACCTTCGGGTCTTACTACCTGGACCACTCAGCTATTCAGCACTTTCCTCACAAAGAAGGCCAACTCTCAGGGTTATGGTTTAAATCAATAGTAATAAAATAAAACCCCTTTAAAATATCAAATAAAATACAATATATATATTATGCATTGGAAAATGGAAACGACATTGCTTGTGTTTTAAAAATATTGACTACACAAGTTTTAAGATACGAGAGCCCTAGTTAGCATTTTTCTAATTAAAAATACATATTTTAAGTTGACATATTCATCCATTTAGAGGAATTGAATTAAATTCAAGTACACAATATTTTTTGAAAATTAAGGGTCCATTTGATCCGTAAAATATAAATATTAGACAAAATAGTATATGATAGAACAACACAAAACATTTAAAATATTGAACAAATTCTATCTTGTACGATGTTTGGTGGACAAAAGGTTATTTTGGTCTTTTAGATAACTTAGACAAAAAGTTGTCTCATGGTTCGGCGGAGAAGAAGAACACCAGTTTTTGTCCGATCCTTTAGCCTCTGGTTTGTCCAGTATCATGTACAATTCTAAAATCAAACACAGTACAACTAAAGTTGTGTTATTCAATCCCTTATTTTCTAGCAGATCAATCACGTCCTAAGTTATGTATTGAGTGGTGTTATTTGAACACCAAAAATAGTTGTCCCAGGTGGACAACTCACTTTTTCATGGCTTGCACACAAATTGAGGCAAACTAAAAACAGAAAAGGTGGAGGGTCCCACGTCAAAAGAGTTGTCCGACAACTCTTTTGTTGTCCAAATAACATTAGTGTTATGTATTATATGTGAACTCCGATCATGTATCCAGTATACCCGCTACTTGAATGAAAAATGGATCACATAAAATTTGTCCTCATTTGTTTGATATCCTTATTACATTGTTGTTGGCCCTAGCAAGCAATTAGGAATGACAGATCAAACCTAAAAAGTGATGGGGTTGCTTAAACCTGTAAGTCAAGCTCCTAGGAAAAGCAATAAAGAACAGTTGGTGATAGGCTACTTATAAAAAGTTGGTTTTACAAAGTGATGGTAAGTTGTACTAGTTTGTCTCATGAAAAAAACTCCATTTGATGAATTAGATTCATACTTGAGAGGAAGATTATTGTATTATCAAGTATGAACAGGAAGAAGTTTCACAATGAATGAAAGTGTAAGTCTGGCTCATACCATATGTGACTTAGTGAACACCTTGTCTTTTGATGCAATCTTATCATTGTGAACTTTCATAGAATTGTATTTGTAACGTAGGTGTGATGAGATTTTGATAGGAAAAATAATATTCAAAATTGTCAAATGTGCTTTTATCCAATCAAAAACTCACTCAAGACTTTATCATGTAAGAAAATACAGTATATAAAGTATGTGATATGCTTGTGAATGGTGCAGAATTCAAATTATTCAATAATATATCATCCAAATGCAAATTTGCAACTTATTGGTCATAACCATTGGGTGCAGAAAATCAGGACCTGTTATCCCTACATTTTTGTACTACTACTACTACAAACATTACTAACCGAGCGCAATTACAATACCATCTAAAAGCGTTACTCACACACTTTGTGCTCAAAATACACCGGCATTGAATCAGCTCGAACTGAACCTTTCTACAAAAGTTTTGTGTCTATTTTCTACAACAAATAGCCATCATTCTCCACGCAATATACTTGACGAACATGTGTTTTGTTTTCTTGTTATTGTCTTGCTATAAATATGGATGGTGGAGAATCAACCAGATATATGAAGAGGAGCTGAAGTTTTGTTATAGTCCGGCAGAACGGTTGGCATACTCTTGAACCAAAGCTGCAAACAGTGATTGCCTCTGGAGCAAGTTTGAAGGCTTGTCAAATTCTTTCGCGCGCCCTATTAACAAAAAGCAAACAAAATTAAGCTACTATACATGATCAAAATAGTATTAAAAGTTTAATATATATGCACCGACAGTGTAAAAAGAATCAAAATAGACATGTACCTGCATCTACAACTAACACTCGATCGCAGTCCATAACTGTTGGTATCCTATGAGCAATACTGATGATGGTACGTGCCGCAAAATCCTCTCGGATGATCTTCTGAATTACAGCATCGGTTTGAGAATCGACAGAAGCAGTAGCTTCGTCCATAAATAACAGCCTGCTTTGCTTAAGCATAACTCTCCCTAAGCAAAGTAACTGCCTTTGTCCCACACTCCAGTTATCTCCATTGTCAACCACTATAAATAACATTGCCATGGCATTAGTATAAAGAGAAAGGGAATAATACAGAAGTGGAATTCAGGTAGTTCAAAGAAAATGGTAAGAGTCTTCATTACCTAATGAGTCGAGTTTCTCAGGCTTTGAAGCCACTGCATCTTTCAGTTGACAACGATCCAAACTCTACAATACAAAGCGCTTATAATTAAGACTATTTGTCAAACAAAGTTTTAGGCCTTACAAAGACAGTGATGGAAATTTGAATTACCTTCCATATATCATCATCTGTATACTGTCCAGTTGGATCAATGTTACTTCTGACGGTTCCTTCGAAAAGGACAGGCTCCTGAGGGATGATACCGAATCGAGATCTAAGATCATGAAGCCCTAAGGCACATATGTCAATGCCATCAATGATTATTTTCCCTCCTGTTGGTTCCACCAGTCTGAAGAAAACTTGAATCAAAGTCGATTTTCCACTCCCCGTTCGACCAACAACGCCAACCTTTTCTCCTCCGTTAATGGTTAGAGTAATTCCTTTAAGAACCAAAGGAGTGTTTGGACGATATCGGACCTGTTTTCCATAAGTTTAATTTATTACCATAAGCAAATAGTGTGTTTGTCAAAACAAGATTTCTAACAGGAAATAATTATAGGTACCTGCAAGTCTTTGATATCAACATGGCCTTGACCAGGCCAATTTGGAGGAGGCGAACGATCCTTAATGATCCATGCTGCTTCTGATGGAATATTTGAGAACTGTTTTATCCTTTCAACTGATACCATTTTGTTTTCAATGAAACAGCTCATGTATATAGCCCAGAACAGCACCGAATTTAACGACAATCCATAAGAGAGAGACAAACCAACATTTTCTACATCAATCACAACAATCTAGTCAGTTCATCATCTCAATAGAAGAAAAAAAAAATTTGCAATATAAACACTATTCCAAGATACATGCTAGTCATTATGTTACCTGGCTTTATGATATTGCTCGGTAACGTGACCATGAACAAAGCAGAAATGCAGAAAATTAAGCTTCCAAGCAATTCTAAGCGGAAACCTAACCACGCATTGGAACTGAAGTTATGAAAATCCATTCGCAAATTAGAATTCACTCGTTTAATGTTTTCTAAACTAAATTCCTTCTGCTTTCCGAATGCGCGAATTGTCATGACACCGGAAATGCTTTCGGAGAAATGAACAATCACAGGTGCTTTTGTAATTGAATCAAGACGTGTTAATTCACGAGATGTAGAAAGAAAATAACCCTGCAAAACCAAAAGTGAAAAGAAAAAAAAAATCATGAATATTTAGCATAATGTGCATAAGATATATTGAGTACTATAATGGATTTAATCTGTAAAATAAGTGAGTATTCGTACCCGATACCAAATGTTCAACCAAACAAGAGGAACCAACAAGAAAGCTGTTGGCCATGAATTCTGGCATGTGACTATGAAGATACTGATCACTGTGATATACATTGCCACAACAAAATTGATAAACAAAGGGATGAAGATATCAACATTGGTCTGATCAGTGGATGCCTGTGGAAGTTGAAGAAAAAATAAAATAAAATGTTATACTAATGTACAAGTTTATATTAATATGAACTAGTTTATTCGATGTAACATTAAATTAAACACAGAATGTTTGAGCCTTAAAATCTTACCCTACTTAGAATCCTCCCTGATGGAGTAGTGTCGTAGAATGACATTGGAGCATGCAAGATGCTATTAAGAATTTGATTGAAGAAAATCTGTGCTGTCTTTAATCCAAAGATTGTTACAGAATAGGATCTCAGCACTATCAGTAAAACTGAAAGTACGGTGATAATTGCATAGACGGAAATAAACAAAGAAGGATTGAAAAATTCAGCACGCTCGACTGAAGTTTCATATGCCAACCAATAATCACTAGCCATCATCGATGCTTGCCACAAAAATGAAAGAAAGAGTACTGATGAAATGCCGAGCCATCCAAAAGCCTCAGTGCAGTAGAGTTTATAGATATTAAAGCTAACTTTCCCGGTTTCTCTTTCCTCTTCTTTGACAAGTTTAGAACTTCCCTTATCAGATTTAGGCTGGTCAAGAGAATTACTTTCACCATTGGCTTCTCTACTGTTATTAGACGCTGACTTAGATATTATCGGTTTGTTCGAATTTTCACCAGGCACGGCTGCGCCTTGTTCTACTAGTTCCATAGATGTCTCATGTGCAGCTACCAGAATACCAAAATCCAATCCAGAATCAAGTAAGTCATTGTACCGGCCCGATTGAACTATGATTCCTTCCCTCATCACCTTTTTGCAAGCAAATATATATACATGTTAGAATAACTCACCATTCACAAAAGGATCACACGTGATTAGAAAAACGAAAAAAGAGACTTACCACAATACGATCCACGTTATGTAGGAAGTCTACTTGGTGTGTTACAAGAACAATGGTCTTGCCTTTCAAAGCTCCCCTCACGCATTCCTATATAAACGGTAGATATGATTAAAGTCAAATATTTTTAGTACACAAACGATTATGATTGATTAACAGTAAAGTGAATGCCGAGAGGAGGAAACATTAGCACAGAGAGGATGATAGGATAAGCACCTTAAATATTTCAGTGCCGGTATGTGCATCGACTGCGCTGAAGACATCATCAAGAAGATATATATCACAGTCTTGGTATACAGCCCTAGCAAGTTGTATACGCTGCTTCTGACCTCCACTGAGGTTGATTCCGCGCTCTCCGATCTCTGTCTGATCCCCAAATTCCATCATCTCTAAGTCTTTCTCCAAGCAACAAACCCTGATAACTTCATTGTACTTTTGTCTGTTCATTGGTAAACCAAACAGAATGTTTTCTTCAATTGTTCCGTTTTGAATCCAAGACGTTTGTGCAACATAAGCAATAGTCCCGCAAACTTGAACCTGTGAACAAAACAAATAATTATGATACAAATTAGTATATACTCATTTTTTGGTAGAGGAAAGAAGCCTTGGTGAGATAAAGTTCGACCAATAGGTAAGTAAAGTCTGACAAAGAATTATTCCGGTCAGAATTCAAACTTTGGTTCTACAAATTAGTATGCTCATAGTAAAGAAATTAATGGCCTTAAAAATGAAGATACCTTTCCAGAAGTTTTGTGCATTTCACCAAGAATTGATGCAAGAAGAGAAGACTTTCCGGACCCAACAGTACCAACAATAGCTGTGAGCTCTCCCTTATTAACCTTCAAATTAATATTTTTCAAGTCTTGTTCTAGGCCATCATCATCCCAAGTAAATGTACCATCTTGAACATCCACAGCAGTTACTCCATCACACCCTTCACTTCTCTCAACTGAATCATCCCTTAGTTCCCTGCTAGACATGTACCTATCTAATCTCCCAAGTGATACCAATGCTTGTGAAAGAGCTATCATAGACTGAGGAAAAGTCCTAATAGGTTCCTGCAGGATCTTAAAGATGGTTGTTGTAGTGAAAACAGTTCCTGCATCAAGTGGAACTCCAAGCAAAAGTGCGGTGCCGAAAGTGAGTGTTGATATCAACATAGGAGCACTCCACAACACAATAATGTTTCCACAAATTGAGTACATAAACTTCGAAAGCCACCCAAACTCCGCCTTACGGAAATTCAAGATTCTATTGTTGAAATGATCTTCCCATGCCTGAAACTTGATCACGCGCATGTAATTAAGCATCTCATTCACAGCTTTCATTCTCGAATCACGGCTTATCATAGCTTGAAACTGGTAGCCTTTGTTCTGTCGAGTTGTCACCACAATAAACACGATTACAAGAACAAGGCAAAGAAGTGCGGTAACTGCAGAAGCGCCGAGACAATTGTAAAGCAAAAACAAACTAATACCAACTTGAAACGGCATCATCCAGATAGCATGTAACTGAAGCATCATATCGGATAATTGTTGAGTATCAACAGCCATGTAATTCACAATAGACCCAACACCATGATCCTGTCTTGCAGAACCAGATAGCCTCAAACCCTTTTTATACAAAGAAGTAATGAGAGTGCATCTTATAAGCATACCAAGTTTCTGAGAGTTAAAGTTGAAATGATGAGTTGTTAAAACTTCAATAAACTTGGCTATAAGAAGAATCAGCACGAGATAGTAACCTTCGTACGGAGAACTACCTTTTCCAGAAGTGAAATCAACAAAGTCTTGAATTAAAACAGGTCCAACAAACATAACAGATAGCCTAATAATAGCAAGAAAAGCAGTGAAGATTACATCTTTCCAGAAACACCGAATCAACGTGGTTCTAACCGGATGCTTCGTTCTCTCATCCGATTTAGGCCATTTTGATTCAAAGATAGCACACATCCTCTCAGCTCTATGTTGTGGAGAAACGTATGGAACATCATCGATATTAAGCGGCGACTCATACCCTTTACTCAACAAAGGGTTTAACCAAATCCAAAAAGTCTTAGAAAATTGAGAAGCTGTGGCAAAACCAGTAGTAACACTTGGTTTATTCAAACCATGATCATCATAACCATTTAGTTTTGTTTCTTCATCATTATCATTAACCAATTCTGATTGTTCTCTTGCCTTAATAACACCAGTGGAACCTTTAACACCAACACAAAGCAAAAAAAGCGAAAAAGGTAGCGAAATGAAAGACACAACATCATCTACCATAAAACTAAAGAAGTAATTTTCTCCCTCCAAAGAGACCAAACGTATAACACCAGAAGCAGTGAACAAAGAAACAACAACGAAACTCGCAATCCAATAAATTCGAAGCGATAAAGGGTAAACAACAGCTTCAAATCTTTTAACATGGATGATTAAAATAACAAGGACTAATTGAGTTATTGCTTGAACAACCCAAAATAGTCCATCAAGTGTTTTCCATGATAATTCAATATTAGAACTGCTAAATACTAAAATGCAAGCGACCATGTATAACATCGATACAAAAATCGTTGCAATTAGAGTTAGCTTAAACCATAGAGTTGTTCTTGTTCTTAAAGCTCTTATGTTACTGATAAGAGGTTTATTGATTTCTTCTGTATTATTGTTTCCATTGGAATTGGTGAACCTTGAATAGAGCTTTATGATGGCAAAGACTAATAGAGTAAACAAGAGTAAAACATCAATGGCTGAAAGAAAAGCTCTTTGAGGACATGGAGAGAGGAAAATGAATCTCAACCATTGAGGTAATGCATATGCAGCAACATCACCTGATGAAGGTGAACATGAAAAGGATGTGATCCAAGTTGAATCTAAAGAAGACATGTTTATGTTTATGTTTTTGTTCAATCAATGGATCCTTCTTACTTCAATATTATTGTTTCTCTACTACATAACCTGCAAGAATCACCAACAATAACAACATCATTAACATGTTTGTGAGAATTTTTTTAAGGAAAACAAAACAAAAACTGATGAATATGTAACAGAAAATAATGATGATGCAAAAGTAATGAATAGAAAAGTAGTACAAGATTGTGAAAACATAAAGGGCCAAATGATTAATGTGATGAGATGAAAATAATGATAAAGTATATGAAAAGTAGAAAAACCAACTGGCTAAAAACACGTTCTCTCTTTAAGACACAACATAGTAAATACCATACTGACAAAGATAGCATAATAGCTCAAAAAAATGGTCACCTTTTAGTATTTTTGGAGTTTTTTTCAGTATAACAACAATTTTATGATTCCTTTAATCCAGAAAGAATAAAGGTAGGCTATGGCCTTTGGTTTTTTTGAGGAGGCCAAGTTCCTCTAACCAGTTTTTCTCTTAAGGCCTAAACTGCTTAGGACCTCTTCTTCATCTCTTAAGAAGATAGCTTTAAAATAATAGACAAGTATATATTATTTTATTTTATTTTGACAAAGTTGGTTCAGTGGTGATTGGCGCTGAACTTGGTAGGGAGGACCACGGTTCGATCCCCCGCAACTGCGATTGGGAGGGGGCTGGAACCACTTGATGCCAGAACTGACCCCCGAATCAGATTAAACTGATGGTAAAAACAAAAAAAAAAAAAAAAAAAGACAAGTATATTTATTTTTTGTCAAAAAAAAAAAAGTATATTTATTTGATTTGTCTTAATGTTCATTAAAGAAAAATGATTTTTTTTATTAGTCTTCAAATAGGTAGGTCATAGACACATTTATTGGACAATATTAATAGTTTTGGTTTTTTTTTTTTGGTAGATAGTTTTGTTTTTCTTTTACCCCGAAAATACCACTAAATCTCACACAGGCAAGGTCTCGCGTGAATACGATCAACTTAATTATCAACATTTTCAATTGATTTAAGACTTATGGAGAACAATATTACTAGTTGAACATAAAATTCAATAAAAAAATTCTTAATAAACAATTAGAGGTTTATTTAAATACTAAATATTTCATTAATTATTTTAGTAAACAACACACAAATTAAGAATAATAGTCAATTTGTTTAATTTTTTAAGTTTTTCTTGTAACCAAGGAGATCTCAATAGTCTATAATTTGGTATAGATGAATAAAGTCTGACCAATAATTATTTCGTTCAGCAATTAAATTTGGATTCTCCTAAATGATTTTTTTTTTTTTGTAAAGTTCATTAATCATTTAAGTTCAATCACTTAATTTTTTAAATTTGAATAAATACATCCTTTTTAAATTACCATTCTTTCCTTCTAAAAATAAAAAAATTACCATTCTTAGACTAAACCATTAGTAGAAAAAAAAAATTAATTGATAGTATTATAAAATGGTTTATCCAATATAAGACCATTTTTATGCTATTTTTCTTGAGTTTTTAAACGAAGTGACAAATATTAACAAAATCACATATTATGATATTTCATGTTGAAACTCGAATAAGACATTCCAGGCCACAATGTTTATGTACATTTATTTTGTAGGACAGGGTGAGTAAAATAATTGATTCAATGGTCAAACTACTTGTTAAAATATCTACATTTAAAAAACAAGAAAATATGATGAAAAATAAAAATAGAGATAAAAAAATACTAGGTGTGTATCACTCTTCCACAATTATAAGAAAATCAACCATATTATATGAAAATATTAATAAATAAATCAACCATACAAGGAGTATATAGAATAGTATATACTACTAGTATGATGCAAGAGAAATTGTCAAGTGGCATACATTAACCGGAGAGACTAGTCAAGAACATGCCCAGTTATTATCAAAGGAAAAGAATTAATTAATTAATTAATTAAGACCACCTCCGGTTCAAAGAAATCAACAATATTCAATTCAAAATCCAAAGTAGAAAAATATTTTATTATTTGTAAAGGAGGGTTTCAATATAAAAACAAAGTACATACCATTTATTCCACCTACCATACCCCGTGTTAGTATTTAATAAAAGTATTGCAATTTGCGACGGCTTTTTTAAAAAAAAAAATTATTTTTATAGATTCCCATTACCCATGGTCTAAACTTTTCTGAATCGGGATCTGAATTTAAAGAAAAAAATATAATAATGAGAGAAAGAAATAAATAAATGATATAATAAATGTGATACGTTGGTAATTAATGTGATGAAAAGAAAAAATGAAGTGTTGAATTAACAAATGTTAGAAAATTATTTATAAGTTTTTATACTGTGATACATTTGAGCAAGACATGAGTGATCATAATCGTCTATTTAGGCATCATATTTTAATATACATAAATATTAAAAAAAAATAGAAAAAAATTAAATAGTATATATATGTACTACTATTTTGATGTGTGTATTTTTAAATATTGTGCCTAAATAATTGTAAATATATAAATAAAAATTGTGTTACATTCATGAAAAGAAAAGTTGATGCAGATTAGTCAACGAAAAAATCTTGCCATGATCTAGACAGAAACTGAGATAGGAAAAATGAACCAAAAAAATAAAATTCAATGAAATTAAAAAAACAAAGGTGGGAGGGAACCTTGTCTTTTGGAAGAAGTTACATGTGAGTTTCTCTCTTTTGAGTCAAAATCAACGCCTATGAAGGAAATATTCAAAGGAAATTAGATGGAAATTGTCATTTGTTGCTGACGACAGAACAATAAATTTAAATTCGATATCATAAATTATAAAATAAAAAATTATTATAGTATATTTTTATGAGCAGTCGAATCAAGATGAATTATCATACGCCAATGTCGTGAATTATGAGATTCTCTAAATGCAAAAAAAATCACATTCATACAAATGGAATAAACAAAATTGATATGATGAGATTCGGTATATACTCCTTGAGACAAAAAAAATGATTATTGATGAATTGAAAAAAAAAGATTAATTGCAGTTTTGGTCTCCTAATTTTTTTATTTTGCATTTTTAGTCCCCTTATTTTAAAGTTCGGCAGTTTTGATCCCTCTATTATATTTTTAACTATAAATTGATGATGCGATATGTTTTAAACGACGTAGTAAATAATCTGGTGATAAGAAAATACCAACATCGATAAAATTATAAGAAAAATCTTTTATAAAGTTAATTTAAACATGTTGTATTATCATATTTTAGAAAAAATATGTATTAGGGGACCAAAATTGTTGAATTTTAAAATAGAGGACTAAAACTGCAAAATAATAAAAATAGGGAAACCAACACTGCAATTAAACCAAAATAAAAAATGTGTGTGGGGTAAGCAAAGAATAGAAAGGTAAACGGTGGAAGGATTGGAGTGGCCGAATGGTATATGGTAGAATACAAACACGACAAAGGAGGAGAGTAGGTCCAAAATCAACCGGTTTTTGGAGAAAAATTGCCATGTAAATTCTACTACTACTAGTAATAATTTTCATTTTTTAGTAATGTAAGTATTGTATTTTTGTATAAAAGATCCAATTAAAATCAGACTTCTCAGTTGTCTTCTGCGCATATAGTACATACTGATCTTATCAGCGATCAGAGTCGACCAACGTCCGTTGTACGGTGTTCCGCTCCAAGTTCCGGTGAGTGAAAGGGGGTTGTGTACCTGTATACACTCCGACGCTCAAGTCAGTTTAAGTGTGGAATGAAGGTTTTCAGAGATAGTAGAATGTACCTGACTCCTTGCAATGAGGAGTATATATAGCCCCCAGCGCTGGGCTAAGACCACTGATGACAATAAATGCTCATCAAGTGGCTGCCGGAAAACGGCTGAAAAGCCATGATGAGCCTTTAATGCTCATCATTCCGGTGGTCGGCCGTTACAATACGCAAGGATACTACGATCGTTGACCAATGTTGAACGGATGTGGACTGCTTCTAATTGGGCTATGCTCGACGGCCCAAAGAAAGGTCTTCCCCAACTGTTGGGCTCTAGGCCCAGTCCAGAACACATACATTTTTCTGTTGTGAAAAAACATATCAACAAGACAACAACAAATATTGTTGCATTATTATTATATTATTAAAATCTGGCCACACATGTTAACTGTGGTAGGTGATAAAATTAGGAGCTACTACCTTTCAAAAAAAAAAGAAAAGGTAGCTACCTGTACCAGCTGTGGCCATGCACTGCACGAGGCAAATGTTCATATTAAAAATAAAATATATACTAACGGATGTCTATGAAGTATTATTAGTTTAAAATTAATATTATTTTTTTGAAGAAAAAATTAATATCTTTTATATTTTAAATTCATTGATTATACAAATTTTAAGGTTATTATATAGTATTTTTTATTTCTTTAACTAGTGTTTTGAAAGTATTAATTAGCATTTTTTTAAAAAAATGATAAAATAAAAGTATATATTCAAAAATAATTGAAAATTAAATGGAGTCGGTATAAATATCTCGCATAAAAAACATAATAACATTATATTCTTAATAATATATTGAGCTAGAGTGATCAAAATTGATGACCGACATCAAGCAACGAACTGTTTAAGTTAACCGGATATCTAAAAATACTCTGATATTTGTAAGAGAATGCGAAAAGAAATATTTTTAAGATAGGAACTACGTATCTTGAAATTGTTGGAGGTGAACACCCTATATAACGGTGGATGGGCATTAAGGTGTAGCCGTTACATACGGCACTCTTTAATGTTGCACCCTAAAAACTCATTAAGGCCGCGGAGGCATCATGATTTCCAAGGAATTTGAAATAGACCATTATGCTTTTGTATATTTCTCCTTAAAAAAAATTAAAAAAAACAAGTGTAATATGAAAGAGAAAATTAATAAAATGAAAAGGAGTGAAAAAATATAAAAGACGTAGAGACAAATTAGTGAACAACAAAGTGCGAGAGAATTAATTAAAGAAGATAATACTAACATGTACTTTTGAATATTTTAGCATGTTCCATTTAAAACACTTGTTACTGCTTTCGTAATTTTTATATGAAATCAAAATATATTGGTTAATATGTGATGAAATAAAATCAAAAGTGCCTTGCGTCAAAAAAAGAAGATCAAAAGTGCCGGTACTATATTCTTCTTGGTCTAAAAGAAAATAATGGTACTATTATAGGTCGTAAGGACTGACCTCAGCATTTTCTTTTTTTGACAATAACCTCAACGTTTTTTAAAACTCCTAATTTGATAAGAATTTGTCAGTATCAACGAATGCTTCCTTTCCATCCTTTATTCGTCAAAAATAAAAAACGAATACGTGCGACCAATTTTTTAAAGGTTGAATATTTTTTTCTCTAAATGTATAAATTTTTATTTTTAGTCTTTTAAAATTTTCTTTTCACTTTTTATTTTCAATTTTTTTTTGTTTTTTACATAGTTCACATATCATGCATGTTTCATTTCAAATGACTTTATTTGAAAATATATCATTATTAAAACTTTAAAATATCATTAGTTTAAGTACAAAATAAAAATAACATAAAAGTACATAATTAGTGAATAGTAGAATGGAATTAAAATATTTGGCAAATTTATTTGTTATAAGTACAAAATAACATAAAAGTACATGATTAGTGGATAGTTATTATATTTTAAAAAATAAAAATAATAAAATGAAAATAAAAACGGTAAAAGTGGAATAAAATATAAAAAGCTATAAGCTCAAACGCTAGTTAAAGAAGCTTGTTATATACATTTGAATGGAAGGCAACCGGGCAACAAACTGCGCCGCTAACCATTTTTGGATGGCAAAATCAATCCTCTTAAATACTACATCTAGAGATCTAGGAGATACCACATTTCTAGTTTAATAAGCTAACTTATTGGACTTACCACACTAATAAATTAGGCCCAAAAGTTTGGTTTCAAAATAATAACCCTAATCCACTAATCACTATTATGCATCATCTTTTATTCTTTCTTCTCATGTGCGCCGCCAACCAACCATTAGCCACACACACTTCTGCATCAGCTATTTTTTCTTCTTTGTATCTTCTTTCTTTCTCTCCTGTGTTTTCCTCTTCTCTTTGATGGGTTCAAAGATAAAATTTCAGGTGATTCAAAGTCTAAAATATACACAAATATGCATACAATTTTTCAAGTTCAGCTGTAACGTGGAGACGCCACTGCTTAGACTCACAATTTCCAGGTGCACTGATTGGCAGTTGGCAGCTTATCAATCGTGATACTGTACACTTTTTTGAGCAAATAATCCGGGACCGGGACAAATAGCATTTCTCATTTAAAAACGTTAAATTCTTCGATATATAAATTTTATTTTGATATGTACTGGCACATTTACTGAGGTAGACAATTTTAATAGATACGCAAATCATGTTTATAAATGTTTCTATATTAAATACAATTTGTGAACTTATCAAAAGTATTCACCTCAATGGTGTGTTTGTACATATCCAAATAAGTTGTGTATCAGAGTATTCACATTAAAAATTACTAGTAAAATTAACTAAGCAAGAGAGAGTGATACGAGTCTTACTCGTCAACTTGTCACAGATGTGTTGGGTCAGGATAGGGCATTCAGATGATCATTCATATTGAGTTTAGAGCAACTATACAAGTGACTTGACTCGTAAGCCTGATGCCATAAAGTTTTGGGTAAAAATATGGTGTCCAACTCCTTTGTATTGTTGCTCTGAGCCCAATGTGAATGATCCCCTGATAGTGTCTCCTCTTGACTCAATAGTGGTATCAGAGCCGATGGTTCGACGATAGGATTGACGACTCCTTTTTCTGATGTATTTAATCTATAATATAAATATACATTAAATATTCAATAAATATAAAAAGTGAGTTATTTCTTATAAAAAGAAGATGAAGTATTTAATATGAATCATTATCTGATTCTAACATTTTATCAAACAATTCATGATAGAGTATCTGATTCAAGCATCATCGAGAGATAGAGTATTAATTGATGTTATTTGGTTTAACTTTCAACAAGTTCCATGGCCAAAATTTCACATCATCCAATTCCACTGAGTTTACCATCCTCACTTCGATATTCCGAAAGGTTACCATTTCTTGTCTTCCAAACAATTCAAATATAACTTATATAAGTGAATCGGATAATTTTTGTTTGATGTTCAAAAAGCACTCTCCCTCCATCAATCGGTCAAGCAATTTGGTCAAAGCGTTCGGAGTTTTCATGATGCATGGTCGAGCTAACTGCAATCTATTCCATGATATTCCTTCTAGTCCTTATTATTCCTTAAGTTTATTGATGTATCTGATTCATGATTTAGATCAGTCCATCTTAATGATCTTCAAATATAATTTTTTTTTACAATAAAGACTTAAGAAAGTATACACTTGTTTCATGTTTTGATTAAACACGAACACTCAAAAAATAGATGTGCCACTAATTCTTTCTCCATACCAACCAATAACAAATTGATTCATGTTTTGATTAAGCGCACCTCACTTGCATAGTACGTAGCTATATATATCTCCATAAACTTCTTTTTTCATCAAACAATAATCAAATATTTTTTTCCACAAACATCAAATGATAGTAACAAGCACTATACTTGTATTATAGGAGTATGTCCAAACGTGTAGAGTTCGTAGTCATTATTATTCATCCAACTAGTCGCTTTTTGTATTTTTTATCTATCTTGATCGTATTTGAATGATATTGGGTGCGTTTGTTTTAGATTTAAGAAAATGGATTTTTTCTTTGTATTTTTTAAAATGAATTTTGTAAAATCGTTTTTCAAAATATTACAAGTTTTTTTATATTCATTTTTTCTAAATTGAAACACTAATTTTGACATCATATAACATAAACATACATTATTGAAGAACAAAATATAGTCAAAATCACAATTTTTTGAAAAATTTGTATTTCAAAAATGATTTTTATGAAAATCTATTTGAAATAGCTTCAAATTAAATGATTTTTTTGAAATTTTGATATCCAAAATTTTTTTCAATAAAATGATGAAATGCCTAAAATGACATTTTAAGAATAACTATTCAAACCAAATTTTGATTTGAAGCTTTTATAAAAAAATTCTTTGTAAATTTTTTTTTCACAAAATTATGTAACACTATAAAATCTATTTTCAAAAAAATCCAAAACAAACGCACCCATTATATGTTCATCTCCAATGGCATTTATGATATTTTTAGTTCACATTCATTGAAAGTGTTATAGAACAATCACTATTATATTTTTCTTCTTTTTATTATTGGGTACAAAACAATGACTACTTCTAACTAAGTCGCATTCTAGCGTGCGTGGACCAGTTTATAAGATTCGGTATGAAGACAAATCATGTGGGAGCCATCTCCTAAGCTAACCATTACTACTTCTACTTGGATGGATTGAGACCTTTTATTTTGAGGGATTTGAATCCTTTGAGGCAATTAATGTAACGTGGATAGTGACTGACCAATAATTTCAATTAGTGGAGACAAAATTATATCATAAATAAATATGTATTAGTATATAAAATTGTAAAAAAAATATTTATATAAAAAATACTTTAGTATAAGTGATAAAATTGTTAAATGAGTTAAGATGCACTGGACCACTATTATATTTCTCACGCGTCTTCTTGTTTTTTTTTTTTTACAAAAATAAATATTCATTCTTGAAACATACATAAATCTTTACAAATTCAAGATTGTTAAAAACTGTAAAAGGTGAATCTACAAACAATCTTGCCGCACCTAGGTTAATAGTATACAACGGCATCATGAAAGTGCCTACAAATATGACAAAATAAATGTAACCGGAATATTCATACTCCCGGATCTGCAACGTTGATATCCAAATCTTCATCAGACTTGTAATGAGTTGGGGTGAATATATCAATTTGAATCAACGACGACAAACACAATGCCGCACAAGACGACGACAAACACAATGTCGTACAAGACGACGACAAACACAAAATCACGAAGAAAATTAAATATATGTGAAAATCACTTATATTTGAATAAAAAGAAAGGAAAAAATTGTTTTAAAATTATTATATTTTAATTTTTACTTTCAAATTCAACACCAACAAAATTATATCGGATGAATAAAAAATATATTCATATTATTTTATTTTAGTTTTAAATATAAGCAAACATAATTACATTTGATTCTATCTGATTATGCATATCTTAAAGTACCTTTCAATTGAGTCAAAAAAAAAAGTGTCCCACAATTATAGTTTTGACATTATGTTCCAATTTAAAATTATTAAATCATACATTAAAAAATTATATCAAATAAACAAGATAACCACAGTCCTAAAAAGTTTTGCCTATATTATCTAAAAAAAAACTCTGCTTGTTATAAAAAAACCTCTGCCAAATTAAGCTACTATTTTTTTTTTTTTTTATCAAATAATTTAGTAGTCAGAATTTTACCTTTTAACATAAATAAGTGGAAAGTTTCAAGTTCTAACTCACGCCTTTGTATACTCATTTATTCACCTCAAAAAAGTAAAATTCTAGTAACAATTAAAATATTTAGATATATATATATATATATATATATATATATATATATATATATAAATTCTAGCTAGTCTATTTTTCCTTTAACCTAATTAGAGATAGATGAGACAACAAACATTTTTAGTAAATAAATTGACAATAGTTTTTTCTCTCACCTTTTGTGGTTCTCATGTTTTGGTTATGTAGATGAGAAAAATCATACAATTTATTTTTACCAATTCATCAAGTCGTGAAAACAAATTTGTGCTTTTCTACTGATAAATTCATATATAGTAAGTGTATTTTTCTTAAAACAAAACAGTGAAAGGTAAAGGTAGCGCATGACTTGTGTGATAGCTAAAAATTTCAAAACTAAAATACAACTTTTGATAGCTAAGATGACTTGTGCCTTAATTTCCTAATTACCAGTACTAAATTATATTTTTAAGTTTGAACTTTCAAACTTAATTTCTACCTCTATTTCTATCCTCAAATAAGGTGACCGAATTTAGTTGTATGAGCAGAAACTGAGGCTTAATAATTATTTATTTATTTATTTATTTGAGATTGAATTATGAAAATAAAATAGTAAAAATTTGGACCTGGAAATCAAATTTTAAAAAATAAATATTTTGAAATAAAAAAAATTGTGGTGCAGGAAGCAAAAAGGGTGGTGTAGGTAGCATTTATAAATCCTTAATAATGAAATGGGCCATGGATCACATAATCTTAGTTAGGATCAGTGTTCTTCCATATAAAACGAAGAACATTCCAGAAACAACAACACAGGTTTTGTTTTGCATCATCATCATCAAAATCCGAAAACGAGGTACCACCTTAGACTCAGAGTGTTGTTTCTACTATCTTTGTCAGTCAGTTACAAAACAATCTAGGGTTTCACAGCTTCTCTTCTCTCAAACAAATATGAGGTAGTAATTTTTCATCATTCATGTTTCTCTCGTTTCTTTTCAAATGTCATTATATTATATTTTCACAATCATGTGTGTGATGCTGCATTATTCCTCAATTTATGCAATAACATTTTCTGAGTAGCGCATGCAATGCAATTATTTTTCCCCTTAATATGTTTCACTTTTGATGCTTAGTTATAATGTTGTATTTGGTGTTTGTTTCATATGGTTGGTATTATTGTTGCATGTCTTGTATGATTCTTAAATTATCTAATCGTGAATAGTTAGTTTAATTGCAATGGCTGTTTGTATAGATGACATTAGGTGCATGTTTAGATTCGCGGTGAGTTTGACATAATCACAGTGACTCGTCGTGATTTTGCAAAAGCTACACTTTTGAGCTTCAACAAATCACGGTTGGCAACCTTTATGCCAAACATGTCACTATGTTTGGTTCAGCGGTGAGAAAAATTGATTTTGAGTAAATTGATTATGTAAAATTGATGCTGACTAAAATTGAGTTGAAAGTAAAGTGATTTATGTTCGGATACATTATGACTAGAATCAATTTTGGCCTCTCTAGAAGTGGAAAAATTGATTTTGACAAAATTGATTTTGTAAAATTGATTCTGGCCAAAATTGATTTTAAGTTAAAGTGGTTTATGTTTGGATATATTCATGCAAAAGTGAGTTGAACAAAAAATTTGAGTGTAAAAATCAATTCTAGAATCAGAAGCTACGATTTCTAGCTTCAAGTAGAACCAATTCTGGAGGCAGAATCAATTCTACTTTTGAGAAACCAAACAAGACAGAATCAATTCTATATCCAGAATCAATTCTGGCTGCTCTAGAATTGAAACCAAACATACACTTATATGTCTTTGGTGGTCCTATTTTCTAGTAGCGTCTATTCAAAGGTGCTCTTTACATAATTGAATGAGAATTGATGGCAAGTGTTTTTTGATCAATCACGGAAATAATTTTTGTCGGTTAAAGTTGTTCATTTTAAAATTAAAAATAGGCATGGTTGGTATTAAGAGTAAATATGTCATCACAGTTTATGATAAAAGATTTGGTGGGTCAACTAGTTTCGTATCTGATTTTCAATTCCTTGAATACATGTAAAAATCCTCTTTCTGTGTTCGATATGTTCCCCTTTTTATTTATTTATTTGTTGCATTGTGATTGCAGTCGTCATCCAGAGATCAAGTGGGCACAAAGGGTTGACAAGGTCTATGTCACGGTTCAGTTGCCAGATTCCAAAAATGCAAAAGTGGACCTTACTCCAGATGGCGTTTTAACTTTTTCTGCCACCGCAGGTGCTAAAGACAACCTGTATGAGCTCACGTTACCACTCTTTGACAAGGTTAATGTAGAGGTGAGAAGACATTATTAATTATTCGATAGCATTGGCTTATTCACATAGTTAAGAATATTTATACTCCTTTTCCAACGAATGAAATAATTGTTGTCTGATAAATGCACAATGTTACGGCCATTGTTTAACGGCCCTTACCTTCATATTCATTCTCCTTTCTAGTCTTTGTGCCTAAGTTCATTGTTAATTGTTTAACATTTTTTCTCTAATTAATGTTTTATATTATGCTTCGTCTGCAGTATATTCTTTTTCTTCTTTGAATTTTTTTCAACGTGTTTCATTTATCAATCTCTGCTGCTGTTTCAGGAGAGCAAAATTAATGTAGGGGTGAGAGGCATATTCTGTGTAGTGCAGAAGGCAGAGAGCGAATGGTGGAAAAGGTTACTGAAAGCAGAAGGGAAAACTCCACATTATGTGAAGGTTGATTGGGATAAGTGGGTCGATGAAGATGAAGATGCTGGTATGTACACGTTTAAAACATACTATTCTACTTAGTTTGTCCGTGTTATAAAGAGAGTTTTTATTTTATGCATTAACTGATTGTTTGTTTGTTAGGTGGTGACCTGGACTTGGGAGGGATGGATTTCTCGGTATGTAATGTGTTCATGTTATTATCAGTTTCAACCCCTCTCTCTTATTATAGTTGTTTATCCTAATTATTTTTTGTGTTGCAGCAATTTGGTGGTGGTGATGATGCAGTCGGCGATGATTTTGATGACAGTGATGATGAAGGTAAGTATGCCGCACAAGTTGAGTTAAACAATTTGACAATTATTTTGTCTTAAGTACCTAGCTATTAAAACAAGGTTGATGATACTTGCATAAGTTGTGGGCATGTTGCAAGTGCTTCTTGCATTTGTAGATCACATTGGGTGGTTTACTGTTTAAAATACGCTTGGAAAAACTTTCATTAATTTCCTGTTCCATCTTTCATGTCTTGCTGACACTATATCTAATGGTTTTAGGGGTGGCTATAGGTTATATTAATATTAATTTATTCTTAGTGGAAAATTAAATATTTAATTTCGGTTGATAAGATGGTTTTAGTAGACATTGGGAGAGTTGAAGTTGACTGTAGGGCAACTATAAGCTAGAGTTTGTGGCTTTTCTAATGACTTAGAGTGTTAGCTTGTAAATAATTGAACTAGCCATTGAAACTTTTTAAGTTATTCAATGTATAACTTATAATTGTAATTTTTTATAAAAGAGAAACATACACTCAATAATTCAGTGCTTTTCTAGTGAAAACTAGTAGCCTACGTAGGTTTGGTTATCTGCTGTGGCTGTGGCTGCTCGACATCATATCTTACCTCACTCGGGTAGTGAGGTGGCTTCTACGTCAACCTCAGTTGCTTCATTCTGCACCCCTTGAGCGATAGAATAGCACCATTCCTCACCTTGATGTGTTTGTACTGAAAAAAATCTCTATAAAAGTAAACTTACAGTGATACTACATTAAAAGTAAACTCTATTCAATATTCAGAATTGACATTTCTACTGTTATTTATAGTGCCTCAAGTTGCAGTCCTCTGTAACTTAATTTTCATATTGTTGGCCTAATTAAATATGTTTGTTTGCTAATTGTGCAGTGCAAGAAGTATCAAAGCCTGAAATACAAGATGGCAATGATAAGGAGGGAGAACAAGCTGGCAATAGCGCCGTTGAGAATGCACCTGCAAGCACATAATATCACTGCAGTTCAAGATCTTATACTAGAAAAATGGTTTTAGATGTTCAGTGAAATTTCAGTGTGACTGTACTATCAATTGGTAGCTGTTTAAGTAGAGATATCAATATTACTATTGTTGTGTCTCTAAACATTAGCTCCTATTATGTGACAGCAAAAGCTCCTTCAAGTTGAAGTAGGATATTGTACAATTGAGCCTTTTTTTTTAATTGAAGGAAATGTGGTACCTGGATTTCTATATTTTTGGATATGTCTTTTATGTTTTGGATATTTCTCTTAATAGTGTGTAGAGTTAGATCATGTCTTCATCTTTTCATGGCTTTGTGTAATGAGGGACATGTGAATTTAGGACTGCCGGATATCCTGTTTTTAAAACATGTTCTCAAAAAGCAAATTTAAAGTTATTTTTTCTCTCACATGTAATAAATAACTAAATAAGTAATACAAAATAAATTTTCAAATTTTTTTTTTATTTTTTTTGGTCAGGTAATTTTCAAAATGTTTTATAAAACAAAATACAATACAATTAAATAGACTCTTATGATTGTCTTGTTAGCTTAATTCAATTAGTAGGCAGTAGCTATTTGAAATATTATTTGAGAGGTTGAAGTTTGAGTTTTGAATTTTTCACTTCTCCGCACATAAAGAGAGTCTAATCACTAGGTTATTTGAATAAAAAAATAGACCCTATGATTTCCCTTGTTTGATTTGGTTATTGAGAAAGAAAAAAAAAGGGTGAGCAATAATCGGTATTTTCTATCCTTTTGCTCATTGTAAAAGAAAAAAAAGGGTGAGCAATAATAGGTATTTTCTATCCATTTGCTCATTGTGCAAAAAGAAAAAGACATGACAATATGATCCATTCCTGCAAGTACCTGTTTGCTCTGCACTGATTTTGACTGGAAAATTTTAAATGACAAGGTTTGAGTTTTGATTTTCCACGACTTTAAAAAAAATTATATCTATATTTTTAAGTTTTTTTTTAATCAATCTATATTTTTAAGTTAAATATTAAACAATTTGTTTTCTCTATTTATTTTCTTTGTTTTAATATTGTTGAAATAAAATAGTTTTCAACTTTTAACTCTTTCAAATTAAAAAAATACCATAATGCAACTTAAATTCATAAAAGATCCGGAATGATCCAGAATAGAAAGTATATATGTCTGTGTGTTTTCCTTGTCTCATTGATATTCAGGAACATCATGAATTTTCAAATAAATACAAGTCATGGATTAAGGGGGAGATATGCATCCTAGGGGGAGTATTTCGGAAAACTCACAAACATCAAATATGTATTTGTCATCATCAAAAAGGGGGAGAATGTGAAGACAAGCTTCTAGATTGAAGTGATTTTAATGAAGACAAATATGTGAAAAGAAGAAAAAGATTGATTATGCTCAAGTTCTCAATGTTGAAGAAATTCAAATTATCACAAGAAGATGTTGATCAAGTTATGGGAAATAATCTATAGGTACAATATGCAATTCATTATTATAAGTTTTAGGTGCCCATAAACTTTCATCTAAACCTTTCTAAAGTTACTATAATAATGTTGCAAGATTCTCATCCAAAAAGGTTTTTAACTTATTTTTTTCAAGTTTTTAACGTTTCCAGAATGCTGTTTTTCAAGCAGTGGAATGCTGTTTTTCAAGCAGGTAAACAGATTTACCAGCACTCTGTTGCTGAATTTTTTAACAGGTAAATCGATTTGCCTGATAGGGAAATCGATTTACCATGTGTAATTTTACAAATTTTGTAACGTTAAAAAGGGGAAGGGAAATCGATTTACCTAGTAATGGAAATCGATTTACCTATGCTTGAATTTGAAAATTCTGATTCTTTTTACACCTTTTCATTATTATACCTCTTCCAAATCATTGCAATTTTATACTCCAAGAGGTATCATATTCTCTATATAAATATATATATATATATATATATATATCAGAATTTCTTCAAACAACATTGAATCACTTTCATAAACTTTCTAACAACAATTCTTTGTACAATCTTTAATAAAACTCTTTGAAACTTTCCTGCATAATTTCATATCAAACAAAAGTTTCCTGAGCACTTAGAGTTTATTATTCTGAATTGTTATATTGAAAGTGAAAACAAATTGTTAGAATTTTGTTGTATCAAAATTCTCTTGTATTCAAACTTATCATCAATTATCTGTAACTCTGTACTATTGCTTGTTTTCCTAGTTTGTGGAAACAAGTGTTTTTTAGAGAAAGAACACCTTGCTGTCCAGGATTGTTGGAAGCAAGAGAGTGAAAAAGAGATGATTGTTCTCTTTTCACTTTGTAGGGAATCACCTTGTTGTCCAGGATTGTTGGAAACAAGAGAGTGAAAAAGAGAGGATTGTTCTCTTGTTTCACTTTGTAAAGGTCATAGTGAATTCTTTCATAGGGTGTGAAGGGAGTGGATGTACCAATAGGGGAACCACTATAATTCTCTTGTGTCAATTTTCTCTTTCCTACACTCTTTATTTTTCTGCATAACATTCATATATTCATCACAAACCTTCAAGAAAAATAAAATTACCATAACATCTCTAAAATAATCAAAATTGTCATAAAACCTAATTCACCCCCCCTCTTAGGTTTCACTCTTAAACTTACAAGGTTGGAGCAAGATGGGGATACACAAATTTCACAGGGATACCTAAACCGAACTTCGTTGGGTAGGGGTTTCAGGATCTACTTTCCATAACATCTCTAAAATAATCAAAATTGTCATAAAACCTAATTCACCCCCCCTCTTAGGTTTCACTCTTAAACTTACAAGGTTGGAGCAAGATGGGGATACACAAATTTCACAGGGATACCTAAACCGAACTTCGTTGGGTAGGGGTTTCAGGATCTACTTTCCATCACCGTTGATAATTAGAATGGGCATGGAGAAACCCGAATTTTATGAGTTTGGTTTGAGAGGGCAAAATTTATCCCAACACCATTGTCACGGATTCTAAAAGTAAAAACGTAAAAGTCTTCGATAAATATAAAAATGAAGAACCTTGAAAGTGTGTTTAGATAAAGTAAGGTTTTCAAGTTAAGTAAGTTTTTAGGGAATTCAAATTATTTTGTTTAAATTTATTTGTTTGGATTAGAGCTGTAAAAATGAGCCGGGCTATCGGGCCGGCCCAGTAGCCCTATAGTTTTCTACGGGCCGGGCTGGGCTTCCCAAAAATATCATTGGGCCTTATTGGGCTGGGCTGTCGGGCCTATGGGCCATCATGGGCTGGACTTTTGGGCCGGCCCATTAACGAATTAAAAAAATATATATCTAAAAAAATTTTTACCTAAAAATAAGGAATTTTAGTTAGCATAAAATCTTTAGATAAAATAAGTAACAAAAGATGAGATTTGTTTTTTTTTTAAGGAAAAAGATGAGATTTATAATTTACTTTTTTTTTATAATTTAATTTATGTATTTTGAATGGTTATGTTAAAAGTTTAGTGTCTGATGTAAGCTTGGAATTTATTAGCTTTGAGGATGCACTTTATGAATCATCATCCACAAATCTCTCGACTTTTGCATGTATATTTTGAAGTATTTATTATTTCATGAAATCATGACACTCACTTTTTTATGGATATTAATTTGTGTGCGATGCATATGTAGTTTTATTGTCCATTGAATTTTTTTTTTACAAAAAATTTGTCAATTTTTTATTAAAAAATTTTGAAAAAATGTGTCGGGCCGGCCCATCGGCCCATGCTTATTGGGCTGGGCTAAGCGGGCCGGGCCTCGGGCCTTAATGGGCACTTAGGCCCAATAGATGTCTTGGCCCTATGGGCCCGGGCCGGGCTGGGCCGGCCCATTTGACAGCTCTAGTTTGAATGATGAATTTGGAAAATTTTCAAAATGATGGCAATTTATGAAGTATTTTGTGCAAATTAAATTTTTGAAATTTAAAATGACACTGAAAAGTTTGAAATTTGAAATTTCGTCCTCCCATGTTTTAAAATTTTCAAATTAATCCCACTAATATTTTTTAAAAATTGCAATTTGATCCATAGTTTTTTCAAAAATTACAAATTGATCCTTTAAATTTTTAAAAATTGCAAATTGGTCCCTATCCTTTAAATAACCAACTGAATGATTCTAATTCCAATAACGAGCTATAAAAAAAAATATTTTGGTTACTCAATTTTTTAAGAAAGATGGCGTGCTAAAAAAAAAATTGAAGGGCATATGCATTAAGGATGTTCATTTGGGCATGTTGCTTATCTAACCCCTTAAAAAAAATTATAAAAGAACAAAATATATACCATATCTTATAAACCAATGATTTCATGATTACTTCTGGCTGCAGTCTTCATCAAATCATCAGGCAAGGATCAAAATCTCAAAATTCAACAATTTAAGGTTGAGAGGTATTTACTACTATTAAACAAAAGAACATGTACCGGTACCGCCGCCATTGCTTTTTAGTGATGAAAAGGAATGCAGATAGACAAGACATTAGAAAATGATGTAGCATAAAAACTTTGTTGAGGTCTATAATATCACCATTTTGGTGACGGTATAATAAGTAAAATAATTGAAAACCTAAATTGCGCAGGAATCATCAACAACAAATCTTCTGAGCGGGCACTAATGCCTCTAAAAGCAGCAACTGGCCCATTTGATGTAAGTTCCCATATCACCTATTCAAATCAACCTCTACCTCGCCCTGCACCTGGCACAAGAACAAATGTTCGATATTGATATGATTCAATCACACATCTATGCTAATTTAGTAAGTTAATTAAGAGGTAAAAATGAGCTATTTAGGAGACATTGGGGGAGCAAAGCCACCTCCTTTACCCGGAATTGGAGGTAACCATACGTGCCATCGTTTATTTTAAATTAAATACTTATCAAATTACATGCAATATCAGAGCGTCTTTGTTATTAGAACATGAACTATATTGGCAATTTAATTTAATAATTCATTAATATAAGTTGAACTGCCACATTCCTGTTTTCCTTAAACATCCGAACAAGAGTAAGATCAGAGTTCCTTCAATAATAATTTACTTTTTAAATTGAAATTTATTTTTTTGGCCCAACAGGAGATAATGTAGGTGAAAATAAAAGCACAACAGTAAACTCTTCCAGGGTGAATTTCAAACAAATTAATACGCATTTTGAAATGATATAAGGGATGATTTACCTCTGTTTCCACCAGGCTTTCCACCTGGACCAGCCCTTCCTCGGCCTCCTCCAGGCCCTTTAGCACCACCTTCTTCAAAACCACGCCCAATTCCTTTTACTTGACGTCCAGGAGGACCATCGTCTCTACCTCTTCCTCTTCCACGTCCCACACCAGGTGGTTTGCGATCTGAAAAGGGTAACATTAATCAATAGCATTCTAGTTTTATGTAACTGAAAAAGACAGACTACAAGAGCAGCAATTCAACTTCATTACAATAATTCATAGTGATGAAAGTGTTCATATATTTGCTGATTCAGAAAAGCACAAAGTTAAACTCTAACTGTCATGTTCAAGAAGAACAAAACAAAATGCATCTTTGTTATCTCTTTTTGTTACTTAAATTTTCCCCTTTTAAATCACAATGTGAATTTAAATATCAATATGAATAACCAACTTAATGTTGAAACAACTTACCAGTGCGAGTCTTGGTTTCTTCCTGGACTTTGTCAATAACCTAAATCAATAGCCATCAAAGCTAGATTAGTGGACAAACACAAATAAGTCTAAGAGCTTATGTTGTTCACTACATATAGGGCCTATTTGGATTGAGTGATTTGATCTTATCTTCTAGCACAAACACTTATGAGACTGTTTGAAGAGAGCTTATAAAAACACGACGCTCGTAAACTTTTTTCGGCTTATTTTCATAAATTTTGTAGAATAACTTATAAAATGCAGCCTATAGCTTACATAAAACAGTTTCACTACATTTTTATCTTTTACTATAGAAATCCGGTCTAGCAAGAAATGCTATACCGAGACCCGGCTCACCTGCCTCTGAAGCTGAAATGCCTTTCTAGAGGAGACTAACCGAGGAATCGATAAGTAATTAAGTATACATACATAGTTATAAGTTATATGATAAACACTTATGCCATAACACTTAATTAAACTGTTTATCCAAACAACATTATAGCAATCAATCTATCTATTCTTTAAGTCAAAAAACCACGACTACACACCTCATCAGGAACTCGAAGGTACTTAATAGTATTCCCACGAATGTAGCATTCAGGCATACGCCAAAATCTATCTCCATCCTACATTGTCAAATTCAATAAAACATTGTAAGTTGTAACAAACAACAAATGACATAATCATAAAAGATTGATTCTATGAATGAAAGCAAGACGGGTTGTAAAGAACACATTACTTTAGAGGTACAAATGACTTCTCGGAGATGAATGTTCATCCATGTATCACAATTAACCAAATGGCCATTATATGTCTCACCATTTTTCAGTTCAACCAACTGTTAAAACATGTCACAAAACAAACACAAATTGAACTTTTTTGATATATTTATATAAATAAGGTAAAATAAAGCAAAAGGGTTTTCCTTGACTAACCATTGGGTGGCCTTGAGCAGTCTTGAGAAGGGAAAGTGGCAGCTGCAAAGAAATCGATGTAATGCGAGTGAATTGTCAGAGAATGAGGGAAAAATTAACAGTGAATAGAACCCTAAACCTAACCCTAAACATATTGGTATGATTAAAGGTGAAATCAATGTAATGAAATAAAATTAGTCTCTTATAGTAATATTTGACAAAAAAGAATGGAACTTGATGAGATCTATATAGGTATTCATTCATTCAACACAATCGGTGGAAGACGGACAGAGAGAATTGGTGACTTACCATGTTGTGAATCGGTGGTTGTTACGTTTGTTTGTCGTTTGATTGATTTAAGGAGGAGAGACCAGTGATGAATGATGACGATGGTCTCTGCCACACTGTTTGGAGAATCAACGTATTTTTTATTTTTCTTTATACTATACTATAACAAGTAACAACACTTCAGAGTCAATTATGTCTTTTTGTAGGACTCTATTTTTTTTTGGCTTATATATATCCCTTTTTTTGTCCCTTACTATATTTTCGGTTCATTTTAATCCCATTAGCAACAACAAAAATAACGAGGGTTTTAGCTTCATTAAACATGGGATTAGAAATTCGATTTCCGTCTCATATAGGGGAATCTTTGATCACAATGATTTTATGAAAGATTTTTTCTATAAGATTAATTCAAAAAATTCAATCTTTACTTAAGCGTGGATCTTTTAAAGCATTATTTATTTAACACGTGAAATTGGTCTAAGGACATTATCTTCTAAACAAAGCCACTATCACTATATTGTTATTAGGGTCATGCTAACTAGTGCCCCCATTTTCCATGGTATCCATTGTTATTTGAAGTATCCTTAACTAGTACCCCCGGGGTACTAGTTAGCATTTTCCATGGTAATTAAGGCTGCAACATACGCTTCCTTTATACCTTTTCTCAATGATATTTTAGCTTCAATCTATCTATAATCAAGATTGAAATAACTCTATTTGCTTCTCCCAAAGAGACAAACAAGTGTGCTCATTTACTTGCCCAATATCTTAGCTCTACTCCTTTTACTATTTTTAATATTGTTAATTAATTATGTTTTCCCTTATTTACATTCTCTTGTAATGTTTGATACTAGTTATTCCAATTCCAACCTTTTTTTTAATAGATAAGAGGGCTAAAGCCCAATTCCAACTTTTGAGTTAATATAAGTTGGGCTACTTTGTAAAAAAAAGGGTAAATAGGTCTTTGTAAAATAGGCGAATTTTGCTTTACCCCTGCAAAAAATTCCTTTAAGAATTCCCTCTTGCAAAGTAAATTTTTTTTGGTTTCCCCCCTTCGGTGCAAGGAATTTGCACTTTTTAAATCGGTTGAACTGAATAATCGATTTAAAAAACAGCACTTTTTAAATCGGTTGAACAAAATAACCGATTTAAAAAAGTGCATCCAAGGGGTGAACCAAAAAAATTTACCTTGCAAGGGGGAATCTTAAAGGAATTTTTTGCAAGGGGTAAAGCAAAAATCGCCTATTTGCAGGGGAAAAGATCTATTTACCCTTTAAAAAAAAGGCAACGGCTCACATTCACATGTGAATTTCGCACCAACCAGCAACGGTTTTAAGCAAGATGGTGAAATAAAGGAACACCAAGAACCTATAAATAACAAAAGGCCAACGTATTAGATGCATCCCCACAGAACTAACCTATTGATTCTCTCCATGGCAATTATTTATAAAATAGCACTAATCATAAATAAAAGTAATTCAATTAAACAAAAGAGAAAATAAAAAATAAAAGAATTGATACGATGGGAGCAGGCCAGATCCAAACATTAATATGAAAACAAAAACAAAAAGTTCAATACTGAAACCACAAGAATAAATCAGCTCCTGTAGAATTTTATAAAGACCAGCACATCATGCATGCTTATGCAAAGATATCAAGCCATCCCTCCATTAAATTTAGAAGTTCGAGAGCAAATGTTATGTACATTGAATTTGTACAAAATAATTTACACGATCCCTTAACTTCCATTATAAAAGTGAGGCTTGAAGCAAAAGTCCATAATTAATTACATCTCCATTGTTAATTCTGATCTCTTGTGAATTTTTGTCAAGTCAACTAAATGGCGCATGGTCGGCCTGCCATGGGGACAATTCCACGGGGATTTCAGCTCCGCCAAATGATCAAGTATCTGAAACAATTAGGAGTAAGCTAAAAACTCAGTCTGTAGGGGTGAGAATTTCAAAATTCAATTTCCTTACATTATGTGTCTACTAAACCAGATAATTAGTAAAGGTATGTGTATTTTTAATCAGGGCAAGGGGCAGTGCTAAAGGTAATGTGTTTTACTACCTTCTGCATTTCATTTCTTCCAAGTGCATCACCAATCATAATTGATGATCGACATGCTCGAGATGCCAACATTGCACGAACTCTTGGAGGGCAAACTGAATCTGAGGAATCCTGTTTATAACTACCAATTATGGAACATTCCCCATGACCATCGCCATCAGATAGGGTTGAGATCAGCGCCTTAACATCTGTTGGGAGAAAAATATGCTTATCATTAATCACTCAATACAATTTTTATTTCTTATTAATAACCTTCATTTCAATACATCATTCTAAGCGCAAGTGATTCACAGTGATTAAACAAAATCTCCCAAAAAATGGTTGAGACAAAAAAGGTCCCTTGTCAATGCCATTCACAAAATTCGAATATGCATATGTCAATATTTAGATCCATGTTTCGGCCCAACGGTTTATCTGGAAAAACAAAATTTTGGTATGAAATGGACAAAATCTCAATTCAAAGGACACTAGTACGAGCATCACAATGATTTTCGAGGCGAAGCAAGCTAGCAACCACAGAGCTTTAAGGAGGAGAAGCCTTAACTTAAGTTTAACCACAATGTGAGTGTCATATAACTCCCTAAAGGATGGCCATACAGAACACAGTGGACTTAATATCTAGCATAAGTTAGTTGAGGATGTTAGCAATCCTTCAGCTGCTGTTAGCAATCATTAATTGTCTTCTGTTAGACCTCTTATAAATAAATAATAAAGGAGGGGCCCTAGGCCAACGGGCTGAATTTATGTTGCCAGTAATTATGTTAGCTGCAATTGTTTATGTTTGTAACTGTCTGTCATTCAAATAAATTGGGAAAGGAAAAGAAATGGAGGTTAGGCAGTTATTTTTGGGACTGGTTTTGGGGGGGGTGAGATAAAGTTCTCTAATTCTGGGAAACCTTGAACTTTCATTTTCTTATCTCTAATTTTGTTTCTGGTGTGTTTCATAACATTACTGGCCCACCGTTTTGAAACAGAATTTCCACTATTTCAGTGTAATAAATTTGTTGTTTCTAATTTTACCAATAAAGATACCAGTTTCTATCATCCTCTTGATACTAGCCTATGTGAATGACATCCAAAATCAACTAAAAAGAGTAACACACACAGAGAATTGCATATCCAATGCACACAGATGTTTTCCATTGACCAATCACGACTATATAACCCAACAGAGCACTTAAATTAATCACAGATAAAATCCATAAAATTCAAAGATTCTACCTTCAATTCCAAACATAGTGTTTTTACTGTAGGGGACAGACTTTAATTTACAACGACATCCAGGTGGTGCATTTGGATCCTCTTCCAAAGCAAATCCATTCTTCCTGAAACAGATATAATGCAAATGCATGTTACTAACTACTCTAGACCTTAAAGATGCAAAAAAGAACACAAAAGCGAAGCACAAAATATTGCATCTAGAAAATTGAACTCAATTTCAATGATAACCTCCACAGAAAAATGTATCTTTCTGTAAGAGTGACTGAATCAAATATAATGGTGTTTCCAACAACCTATTATAAATTATGTAAATGTTATAATTTCCAACGTGCATGCGGCAATTATAGCAGACACACCACACAACCATTGTTAAGGATATTAGTTTACAGGAAACGACCAGTTGAACAATTTGGGGGCTCTCTAGTTCAAAGTTCAGATCACAACTTTGATTTTGTTTCTACATGCCAGTCAGTCAAGCTTTGCCAACTTGACAATTTATGGAAAACGGTATTCTCTTTTCTCAGCAGCCAGCACATCAAAATGCATCTTAAGATTAACGAGCCTCATACTTTCTGAATACCTTATATGAAATCAATATTTGATGGTTTTTTTTACACTAGTTATTTGATTGTTTAAATATATAAAATCTTATATTTCACGTGATTAGGATCCGAGTAATGATATAAAACATATAAGAAATCCAATATACATATGCCCGATTTTTAAATATCATTGAATTAATATTAAAATTATGATTTTTTCTACACTACCCCTTGATAATTTGAGGGTATTTACACAAAACAAGCCATAGCATGTGAAGTAAAAGTTGGTTAAAGTTAGTTGGTGCACTACATGCAAATCTACTTATGTGGGCTTGTTCTTATTGGACAATGGTTGTTGGGTAAATAAAATTATCAAGGAATAGTGTAGGCCTCACCTAAAATTATCTATTCATTATCAATTAATGCAGCACAAGTCAGGCATTGAATTGACTTTAGCATTGACACAATGCGGTGTCCTGAGCACAGGTGAGTTTTGTGACTGGTGTATTAGGAATTTTTTTTTTAGGGTAATATTAGTTATTACCTAAAATGATCCTTAAATACACAAAGAAAGATAACCAATATGGTCATTTTTCAAAGCTGATCATCTGAGGCAACTCATTATCACAATCATACTAAATAAATGAAAAAGTGAATAAGAGATCATGGTGCAGCATCATTTCTGTTGCTGGCTAGAGTAAACAAGAAACACAAACAGTCTGATTGATGATGCAGCATTGATATTAAAATCCCGCTAATGAAATCTAGTTTCTGACAATAACCCAAAGTAAGGAAAATCAACATATCGCCACATAATAAATATGGCTTTAGTTATACCTGATTATGTCCATGTGAATCGAAGCAACTATTTCTTCCTCGGGGGATAACTCCAATCTTATTGGCCTACATAAGCAAATTTTATTAATAAAATTTATATTGTGAACAAATAAAGAGGAGGGAAAAAATTATTTTAAGTGTCATCTAAATATATCTCTGTGTACATTAAGTGAGTGTTCTTTTACAATCAAAATAGTCTAAGCATCCTTTGTAACTTGAAATCAACAAGTCCTTTTTATCTTCACCACAAGTTTGCAGCAGAATAAGTAATTTCTATTTACAGAGTTACCAAGTTATTATTGACAGTTCCCTCAAGTTCAAAAGGGGAAAAAGGAATACTTATGTAAAATGATCATAAGAGAACAATGATGTAAACTCCTCACCTGAGCAGAGGTTGTTGGTTCAATATGGTTGATTGGGACAGGCACTCAAAATTGTATTTCTCGTCAGCTGCATGCTGAAAATAAATTACTCTCCATCATAAATTATGTTTAAATAAAATAAAAGATATGAAATCAAGCAAAATAATGCATTTATATGAATTAATCATTCAAGGGGACAGTGGAAGAAACTGCAGAATCTGTAGTTCCAAAAAAGATAATGGAAGATACCTGATCCACAATGAATAAATCTTGATCCAATTTACCAATGATAAATCCAAGATTGAATTGTCCAATCACCTATTAATATTATAACATAATATCAAAGTAATAAGCCAATAACACAATATATTTATACTGAAAATGTAGGTATAATCGAGCAACTAAAGATTTAAATATGATTTTAGTATGATAGACTAGATATGCGAATTTTGTATTCCAGAAACACTTATTTGGCTTTATGGTGGACAAAAAAACTTAGAAAAGCCTAACAATTTAGTTGCACTTTCCCCACATGCTAAAATAGCATTGAGATTGACATGTGGACAACCAATCAGAACAGCGACATCCAATTTTATAAAAATATAATATGAATCATACTAACAACCTTCATTCTACTGAAGTCTTCCTTCTTGAACAATCTTTCCAGTTCGGTGGCTGCTGCTGCCAAAACCCTTTCTTTCTGCTGTTCAATTTCTGGCTGTGAAAGCTCCAAAGTTGCAGCCGTATAGTAACTAAAAATAATTATGAGAAAGAGTAAGCATATATATGATTTTCCTATTTTATAAAGAGTCTACTGAAATAAATAAACCTTTTGCCATTAGCTTTTCCATATCTGTATTTGCTGGATTGCATCAAAGAAAGTCTCTTATCTCTCCTACTCTTAAGGTCTTGAAAAGAAAATTGCATGTTGGAGAATATCTTCTGACCGGAAGACTTGGGAGAATCTAATCGTACAGGCGATGAACGAATTGGAGGGTCTGAGACCAAAACATTCTCTGTAGTATGGATTAGATCGTTGCTAGATGGTGTAACTGATGCTGTATCAGCTAGACGTGTTTTATTCTCTTGATGTAGTTTCTGCAAAATATTATATGCAAATACGAAACTAAGATAAAGTGGCAATTTTTATTTTTCACCCCTTTATTTTTGGATAAAGAAGAAAATTTCTTGGAAAGAAAAAGGCAGTTTAATAGAGAGGAGGATTGTTCTCCTTTTGACAAAGCAATATAAAAATACTCAATGAATACGAGGTAAAGCAATTAATATCATTTTGTGGTTTAGTAACTGGTTATTTAGTCAAGAATTTCAACTTAAATAATCTCAAACATATTTCAAAAAATGGCATTTTTAATGAAAAATGTCAAATAATTCTATAAATTAATAGTTAGTACAATAGCATGCAAAACTGTGCTTAGAGAACTATAAGTGTAGATATATGAAATTTTAGAAATTCAAACCAATCTTTGGAATGCTTGACTGCACACCAACATACCGTGTTAGGTTCTCTGTCAGTAGTGTCATCTTTAAAAGATGGCGAATTTACACTTTTGTGGTAGATGCTATCAGGATTAAGTTGCTGCAAATTGTCAAACTCACTCAGCTCAGAAGTTTCATTAATTTGGTCCAAATGAAGATATGATCTTGTTGTTGTCAAGTCATTTGTTTCTGTATTTGAAGTCTTCAATTTACATTGTGGAGCTTGATTTCTAAGGACAGGCACTTCAGATAAGGCTGTAATGATGTCATCACGTTTTCTTTTACTCACAGCCACGAAGTTGTTAAGAGTTGACTGAACATGTCTCGATGAATCGGATGAATATTTATTAGCAGATCCCCCACTCTCAATTGACCTTGAGACCAGAGTAGCTTGATTGCGCAAAGCACTATGAGTAGATGCCGGCTGTCTTCCACTCTTATCACCCTTTAAAGATTTGTGTGCTCTGAGTGTGAACTCCTGGCCCATTAAACCATCATCAATCTCACGAATCAACCCTTCTTCAACATGTGAGACTAGATCGTCATCATCAGACTCAGAAGCTTTTTTAGAATCAGTAGTGTCGTGTTTCTCCTTATGCTCATTCTGAGGTATAATTTTATTGTTGCGGTCAGTATTATTCTTATCCCGAGAAATACTATCAGTTTTGCAATCGGTATAATGTTCTTCCTGAGGAATCGCGTCATTCAGGCACGATGGTTTCATTACCTTAGGAGACTTATTATGAGAGGAACACAACTCATAACAGTCTTCTTTTACTGCAGGCTGCATAAATTCATTGACAGCATAAGAGGCACTATCAGGAGAATAAATTTGTTGTAATCCCTCTCTCAAGGCTTGCAAAAAGGAAGTTTCTTCAGAAAAAAATATTTTCCTCTTATCAGGAGTCACATTGACATCGTACGCTTTCGTTGGAACTGTAAAATTCAAGATTGCAATGGGATATTGTTTAGAGTTTGCACTTCTATACAACTCGTTCACAAGTTTACCGACTTTTGGCATATCCACTGGTCTACCATTTACGAAAAAATACTGCCTATCTCCCAAATTCCTTCCGTTACCCAATCCAGGCTTGGAAAGAAAACCCTCAACTTTGCAAGTCTCAGATATACATAATGCCATGGGCTCCAAACAGTTGAAAGTGTTCATGCCAAGCACTGTTATGATGTTATCTTTTAGAGAATCATTTCCTTGTGTTTTAAGTACCACAGATTTTACATTTTTTCCAGTCGTGTTGGTACAGCCAAATCGAACGCCTTTTGCTATAAGAGCATATGCCTGAATAGTACTCAACAGAACAAATATAACATGTTAACAAACTCATTTAAATGGGAATTAAAAAAATGCAAGAATTCAGCTGAAAAAATAAAAATAAAGAAATTCCAAAAGAAATATAAGAGTAAATATCCATATTAGTCCTTAAAATTGTAGGATTGCAGCAACTTGTCTCCCACATTATCAATATGCAAAAATCATCACTGAAATAGCAAATTGTTAATCAACTTCGTCCTTTTGTATGTATCCGTTATCAATGCGTATCTGACATTATGCACTTAGTTTCAAATTAATCCCCGATATTACCAACTTAATGTCACTATAATCCTACAACTACCATCAGATGGACAAATTTGATAAATTTTTGTAATTTTTTAGTCCATCTGGAATATTGATAATATAATGGACTCGATCGATACAATCATACAATTATAAGTACCAATATAGGAATTTACTCTAATGGAAAAACATTCACGACGATAAAAAGATAGAAACAAACACACAATCACTCACATTCAATAGAGAAACCAACTTGCCATATTCCTTGCGAATATTCCGCTTAAACTCTTTACTTCTTACAGGGAGACTGGAGAACAACTTTTTAACCGTAACAGTTGTTCCAATTTGTCGCGCAGTTTTCTTTTCCGCCACCAAAACACCAGAATGATTAAATGTCAAGTGTGTCGCAACCTGTTCATTCGCCGTTCTCGTTTCAATTGTCAAATCTCCCAAAGCACAAAGAGAACTCAGTGCCTCTCCTCTAAAACCAAAAGTAGTCAGAGACTGAAGATCATGAAATTCCGATAATTTCGAAGTATGATGCTTCAGTGCAAGAACCTGCAACCAATGATAATAAGCTCAAAACCCTAACACAGTTTTTTTAAAAGCTTTTTAGTTTCAGTAAGTGATGATAATAGTGGTATTGTAATAATACCTTGAAACTGTTTGGTGAAATGCCGCAACCATTATCGGTGACCTGAAACCATTCTTCGCCGAAGTCTTTAAGAGAGATTTCGATGCTGGTGGCGGCGGCGTCTAAGCTATTTTCGACGAGTTCTTTAACGGCGGAGGAGAGGTCGAGAATAACTTGACCGGAACAGATTCTGTGAACGATTCCTTTAGCGATAGGTTTGATAATTTGCGATTCAATCGGCATTGCTGCTTCTTACGATAATCGATTACTGAGATAGTGAGAGGATCCACAAACAAATTTGTGAAGAAAACTTGCGAATTTTGCCGCCAAAATTGGAGCGGGAACGAAACCCAATGAAGAGTAAATAAAATAACATTTGGGCATTGGGTATTTATTTGGATTTAGATTAGATTAGATTAGATGATGCGATAAAAGAAATATTAATTAATAAATATTTTTTTGAAACTGTCAAAAAAAAAAAATTTAAAGAAGTAAATTAACCACCCAAATTGGATATATATATGCTAAACATTGCATCCCTTGCACTAGTTTTTTTTTTTTTTTGAAGAAGCTAAATTAACTCACCCAAATTGGTACCAGAGAGAATCGAACATGGGACCTTAAGAGGAACACCCTCTCAAGTCCCAAGACAATACCACAAGACCAACCCAAATGGGTTCCCTTGCACCAGTTAAAGAATCAAAAGTGGTAAAATTGTCTTGAAACTTGTGTAGCCAACTTTTTTAAAGTGTAAGTTATATTTTTTTCAATATATATATTAGAAAAAAGAATATGTACCGAGTGTAAAATAATTTTACACTATCAACCAATCACAGTCATGTTTTCCACCACGTCACCCACTTAACCCCACCTTTTTTATATGACATGGAATATTGAACCAATTTTATGATAATGGATTCTCTAAAGTTAAAAAAAAAAAAAAAGTGGGTAATAGACGAATGAATTATAAATATAAAACAATATTTAAATCTAAAAAAAAAATTGATTGGTGATTGAGACGTGAAAATTGAAAGAAAAAAAAATTGAGAGGATTCATTCTCCTATTTTATTGGTTGTCAATGTAAATTCTATATAACGGGAAAAAAATGAGAAAAGTGCATGTCTTTTAAACTATGAAGAGAAACAAAAGAAGATCATTTTTCGAATCTTCTTCTTCTTCTTCTTCACAAAAACAACATTCACTTTCTGAAACAAAATTTACAACAGTTGCAGCACCAACCGATTTTGATTTATTTGATCAGTGTTAGGAACTTGTATTCAAATTCATCATGCACTTCAAGTCTCTCTTCGCCGTCTCCAAATATTTCCTCTCTATCACCAACCGTCTTCGATTCTCTCTCACTATCAAATATCAAACATGTCGTTTCCTCATATATCTCTTCTGTACATTCCCCAATCTCACCTCCCTTGACCTCATGTACCGTGACCTCGACAAACTTCTCATCCAAATAAATCTATGGTTTCTCGTTGAATCTCACATCACTCCATCTCTCCTACCATCCATCGTTCCCGCTAAGGGGTTGCGAGCTTTCTCTATAAACATGACAACTTTAACCTCTCTCACATGTTCCTACGTCGGTCCTCTTCGTACCGCTGACATGTTCCTCATCGCTGATTGTTACCCCAATTTGCAGTTTTTTAATTTGAAACTTTGCTATAACATATCTGATAAAGGTATTGTTCATGTTTTAGGGAGATGTAGTAACATTAGACATTTGAACTTAGCTTGTTGTTCTGGTGTGAAGCTAAATGGAATGAACTTTGAAGTTCCCAAACTCGAGGTGTTGAACTTGTCATATACATATGTTGATGATCAAACACTATATGTGATCACTAAGAATTGTTGTGGACTTTTGCAACTGTTACTGGAAAGTTGTAATTATATCATGTTGGATATGCCTTGAAATCTCGGTTACATGAAGTCAGAAATCAGAAAGCAGGTGGAGCATCTCGTGTTGATGCCGGGCGCGGAAGACATGGCGCGGGGAGCCAGGAGTGTGCTGGTTAAGGCTGTAGCCTCTGCCATATGGCGCGGGGCGCAGGTGCGTGGCGGGCAAGGCTTGGCTTTGCTGATTTGTTGGAAATATTTGTTTTGAAGGATATCTGACTTAGATTGTGTTTGTTTTTAAATATTAGATATATTTAAAAATAATAGGAGATTTGGTTTTATTTTAAAAGATTACTTTTAAAATAATAGGCATATATTTTTCTATAAATAGAGGTTGTTTTATTCATAGAAAAAGTGAGAGAGGGACAAGATGTAGGGAGTTGGGGTTTGCCACCACAAAAGGCTAGGGTTTTGAATCCTAGGGCAAACTACTTTTGGGATCATCTTGTGGGAACACCTTGGGTAGACTAGGTCAAATTGAGTCTCTTGGCCACGGGAAGAGATTCGGGTTTTGGGTAGAATTAGGGTTGCTAATTCCTTGTACCCAATTGCGGGAAACTCTTGTAAAGTGATACTCATTGATTCTAGTGGAACGGAGAGGTGCTCTCTCCCCCAGATTAGGTTCATTAACACCGAACTGGATAAACAAATTGTTATCGTGTTCTTTATCTTCCGCCGTTATTGCTTTGAATTATTGCATCATCATCTCTATCGTCCTTTATAGGTTGCTTGTTTCGCTTGCCCCATACATCAGTTTATTATTGGTGTGAGTTATCGTCGAATTCACAACAATTGGCGCCCACCGTGGGGCAAGGGGATCGTTTGATTCAAGTACCATGGGTTTGAAGGGGGATATTGAGAGGTTCACCGGAGTAACGACTACAGGTTGTGGAAGGTGAAGATGAGGGCGGTGTTAATTCAAAACAAGGGTTGAGGAGTTGAAGGGAGAAACACGATTGGATATGTCTTGCTTATCACAATGGGATGGTTGGTGTACCTTGGTGGAAACTCAGTTTGAGGTGGAGTCTTCCAAGAGTGGGAGGCTATCAACATTGACTCTCGGGTATCTAATTGGAGATAGGGAGGAGAGTGGTTGTGTTGAGCCAAAGGGGAACCATGGAGACCTTGTGGGAAACGTTTCAATTGTGGCTGAAGAAGTGCAAGACCTTGAAAGGATCTTCAGGGAGGCAATTGAAAGCAACCTTGATCAAACTATAGAACTTGTAGGACTGCTGGAGGTAGTCGGGTGCAAGGGGAGTTTGATGTTGCAGCTTGTGGAACCACCTAAAATTCCAAGGTTGGTTTGGAGGCAAGCAAAACTTCGAGAAGGACGGAAGACATTCCGGGGATCGAAGGGTGGTGAGGCTTGTAGGGCTGTCCTAAAATCCGTGGGATAGTCGGAGGCAAGCAATTCTTCAGGAGGACGGAAAAAGCACAATCCGGGGGCTGAAGAGCGTACGGTGGAGCTTGTAGGGTTGTCCTAAAATTCCATGGACAATTGGAGGCAAGCGTTTCTTCGAGAGGACGGAATTGATCACTCCGGGGGTCGAAGAGGGGGTGGTGAAGCTTGTTAAGCTATCTAAAATCCAATGATAGTGGGGAGCAAGCGTTTCTTCAGGGGGTACGGACTTGGCCAGTTCGGAGTCTGAAGAGGAGGCGGTGAATCTTGTGAGCTACCTAAAATCCTGTGGTAGTGGAACATAAGACCTTCATGAGAGCGAAAGGCATTCCGAGGATGAAGGGGAGGAGGTAATGCTTGCGGGAAGCAAGTGGAGGCTAACGCCTAGGTCATGGACTTGGCCGGGGATCTTGAAGAAGATTCAAGATGGAGAGAGCACACGGTGGTTGAGTGGATCACCATCGATTTAAAGGCAAGGAGGAGAATTGTTGGATATGCCTTGAAATCTCGGTTACATGAAGTCAGAAATCAGAAAACAGGTGGAGCATCTCGTGTTGACGCCGGGCGCGGAAGACATGGCGCGGGGCGCCAGGAGTGTGCTGGTTAAGGCTGTAGCCTCTGCCATATGGCGCGGGGCGCAGGTGCGTGGCGGGCAAGGCTTGGCTTTGCTGATTTGTTGGAAATATTTGTTTTGAAGGATATCTGACTTAGATTGTGTTTGTTTTTAAATATTAGATATATTTAAAAATAATAGGAGATTTGGTTTTATTTTAAAAGATTACTTTTAAAATAATAGGCATATATTTTTCTATAAATAGAGGTTGTTTTATTTATAGAAAAAGTGAGAGAGGGACAAAATGTAGGGAGTTGGGGTTTGCCACCACAAAAGGCTAGGGTTTTGAATCCTAGGGCAAACTACTTTTGTGATCATCTTGTGGGAACATCTTGGGTAGACTAGGTCAAATTGAGTCTCTTGGCCACGGGAAGAGATTCGGGTTTTGGGTAGAATTAGGGTTGCTAATTCCTTGTACCCAATTGCGGGAAACTCTTGTAAAGTGATACTCATTGATTCTAGTGGAACGGAGAGGTGCTCTCTCCCCCAGATTAGGTTCATTAACACCGAACTGGGTAAACAAATTGTTATCGTGTTCTTTATCTTCCGCCGTTATTGCTTTGAATTATTGCATCATCATCTCTATCGTCCTTTATATTTGGTTGCTTGTTTCGCTTGCCTCACACATCAGTTTATTATTGGTGTGAGTTATCGTCGAATTCACAACATATCACTAAGAAAGGAGTGATGCATGTGGTTGAAAACTGCACACAACTTAGAGAGATCAATTTGAGATGTTGTCTAGAAATATTTTCTGATGTTGTTCCCTCAATGGTATCTTCAAGTCCATCATTGAGAAAGATAATTGTTTCATATCGTTCTCTTTACACCGACAAAGAGATGGAATTCTTCTTGCGTCAAGGATGTCTTTTTTGCTAGTGTTTTGAAGCTGCCCTGCTCAAGTTTGAATTCTCAAATTTAACATGTTTTATGATTTAAGATTTTAATTTTCTAATAAGTTATTTTTTCTTTTTTATATGTCAACTTACAAATGTGTATTTTCTCATTAGTATGCGTTATAATTTCCTTATATATGTATTTGTGCAACATATTTTATGATGTTCAATTATTATTGTTACATGTTTTGATTAAACAAACAATTATGTCAACTAGTTTCTTTACAACATTACTATAATTACTGGTAATTACCATAAATGACAATAGATACATCCTAATTTCATCTATTAGTTGTAAATCTACAACCCTTGCCAAATTACTAGAAAATTTACAACCATCATGCTATAAACACCAACATGAGTCAGATTATACAGTTAAAGATGCTTATCACATTTTAACTTACAAAGAACGTGAAGAAAATGGTTGGTATGCAGAGGTCTGGAACCCTCTAGTTCTATCAAAACTTTTGATTTTTGGTATGGAGACTTTTTCTTAATAGACTTCTACTAAAGAGAATCTTCGAAAACGAGGTATCAGCCTTAATTCCTCGTATTTGTTTGTAGGGGCTATGGGAGTATGGAAACCAGAAACTTATTTATTTTTCTCTTGTCCTTCCTTATCAGTGGTTTGGAGCAAGGTTGTTAGAATCTAGTTTTTATGTAAACTCGTTTTGATTAAGTGGAATCGAAACATAGATTCAATTCGTAAACTCGTAGAGTTTATCTCATATTAAAATAAATATATACAATATATATATATATATATATATATATATATATATATATATTTTAACTTATTTAATTATGAACGTAATCTGAAATTAATAATTTCCTTTTAAATTTAGAAATTTAAATGTTATGAACAACAATTAAAGAAAATATGACAAAAATAATATATTATTAATTTTAAATTAAAAATAAATTTTAAATATTAGATAATTCATAAATAATTAATTTTTGGCTAAATTACTGTTTTGATCCCTTAACTAAATTGTTGGTTTCATTTTGGTCCTCTAAGTAATAAACGTTATGTTTGAGTCCCTTAACTATTTTTTTGGTTTCGTTTTGGTCCTCTAAGTATATCTCCGTCAATCAAAATAGTCCTTTCCGTCAACTTTATTCAAAAAACGTTAGTTACTGTACATTCATCTTCTTTCTTTCATTTTTGTTCATCTTCATGACCATCTTCAACACAAATCCAGATATTTTTTTAAGTAATCAAAACCCATTTCCATTCTTCCTCATCTTTTATTCTTCTTCATCTTGTATTCTTCCTTCTATTCTTTCTTCCAATTTCACTCACAGATTGAATTGTTCTTTTCTTGATTCAAAACAAATTTTAGTTCTAAAATCAATCTTAAAGTCATAAACTCATATATAAACCAATTTATGAACTTTATGACTCATATAACAATGAACCCATTAGCAATTCACACCCAGCAAACAAGAAAAACCTACCAAATCAAAACCCATAAATTTTCTTTTCTTCATCAAAATTAAAAAAACTCAGAAAATTAAAACCCAAAAATTTAATTGAAAATAGTTTGGACAATTTTGTATCGTGTAGACTCACCCATATCTGTTCAACATCCGGAAGGTTTTGTTGTTGGACATTGGAGCTTTCAGGATCTCTCTATCCTTTGCATCAACCAGCTTCAGCTCCTTATCTTGCATTTTCACTGAGTAGTTCTTCTCTAGTAATTGACCCATGCTTGTCAAATTACTCTCCATTGAGGGAACATACAACTCATCCGTGATAATAGCTTCTTGTCCATCATTTCTCTTCACCAAGATACTTTCAATCCCTTCAGAGACCACTTGACTGCTACCAGCAGTTACAGATTTGCATTCAGCTCCAATGACTTTGAATTGAGTCTTGTAGGTCCTATTCTTGCTCTGAGCTGTCTTGAGGAACAGTCTCTTCTTTGAGTCAAAGAGTTGTAGTGTCTCCTCTTCAATCACTACCTTGAAACCCTTTGAAATCAATTTCCCTACACTCAACAGAATGCACTGTATTCCAGGCACATAGAGAACCTTTTCAATCACAGCTTTCTTGCCAGTTGACATCTGAACCCTAACATTCCCTATACCTTCAGCCATGATGGATTAATTGTTGGCAAGCTTAATCTTCGTGTTGAGACACTCATCAAAGTCAATCAAAATGCTTCTATTACCTATCATATGGTTAGAACATCCTGAGTCAAAGTACCACACATTTGACTTGTCTGCGTCAGAATTTGTGATTGCCATTAGGAGTGAATCATCAGAATCACTACCACCTTCATCTGCATATTGGGCTTCATCTCTATCTGAATCTTCATTCTCAGGACAGTTCCTTGCATAATGACCAAACTTATCGCAACAATAGCACTGTACTTCCTTCATATTTACCTTTTTCTTCAAATTCTTGTTCTGAGAACGTTCTTTTGTGGAATCTTCATCCTGATTCTTTGAATTCTTGGTTGAATTCTCTGAATCCTCTTTCTCTTTCTTCCACTTATCTTTCCCTTTCTTGTTCTGAGTCTTGGCATGTAATGCTTGTTCCACTGCCTTGTTTGAACTCCTCTGCTTAACCCTTAGCTCATGAGCTTCTAAGGATGCTTGCAGCTCTTCAATCTTCATAGTTGCCAAATCCTTTGATTCTTCAATAGCAACCACTATGTGATCGAATTTCTCAGTCAAGGTCCTCAAGATTTTCTCAATCTTGGACCTATCAGTCATGGTTTCACCACAAGACTTCATCAAATTTGTCAAGGCCAACATTCTTGCCAAATACTCAGAGATTGTTTCTTGTTCATTCATCTGCATCATCTCGTATTGCCTTCTCAAAGCTTGCAGCTTGATACCCTTCAATTTCTCATCACCACCATAGATTTTCTTCAGTGTATCCCAAGCTCCCTTTGAGGTTTCTTCTTCTATTATCTTCTCAAAGATATTAGAATCCACACATTGATGAATGATGAACAAGCCTTTAGCATCTTTCTTTTTCAATTCTTTGTGTTGAGTTCTTGCTGTTTCATCAGCATTTGTAGCCAAATCTTCTACTCCATCAGTTACAATTTCAAGAACATCTTGAAATCTGAAAATCACTTTCATCTGTGCACACCAATGATCATAGTTATCGCCTTTGAAAACTGGAAGATTCGCTGGAAATTGTGAAGAGGTTGTACTATTGTTCGTCATGATTCTTGATCAAGGAATCAAATCAAAACGATGAATACGAACCGGGCTCTGTTATACCAATTTGTTGGAGTAATTTGAGAGAGAGAAAAAGAATTGAATCGAAAGAAAGAATAGAGAAAAAGATTAAGTTGTTATTCATCCACTAGGGGCAAAGGTATTTATATACAAAAGGAGGCTTGCTTCACTACCAAGCAATTGTAACTAACTACCCAGGACAAATCGAAAAATCTCTAACTGACTAACTAACTATCTATCAGCATCTCAGCGTTCAGAACCTGCGTGTTCAGAACCTGAGTGATCAGAGCCTGAGAACATGAGCCTCTCAGCTTCTGAACCTCTTGACATGTTTAGAGCTTCTGAGCCTAGAGCTCAGCTTCTGACTCCCTGAGCTTCTGGAGCTCAGCTTCTGACTTCCTTGAGCTTAGAGCTCAGCTTCTGAGGACCTGAGAACTTGGATTACAAACATCACACCTCCTAATTCATGTTCTCCAATGATCTCATTCCTATAAGCTTCTTCAGGCACAATTGTCACACCAGATGCTGCAACATCTCTGTGTACAACATTACCACTCCAGTTCTTAGCTTTATCAAACTCCTCATCTCTACATGTAACCATCTTGTTTCTTGTTGGAGAATATAGTTTATAAGCCCCAGCTGAGTGATAATCAAGGAAAATCATTGCTTGACTTCTGTTAACTAAATTCCTTCTAAGATGTGTTGACACATGTCTTAAACATAATGACCCAAACACCTTAAAGTGACCTATACTAGGCCCCACACCAGTCCATGGTCTCACACCAGCCCATGCTTCATTTGGTGTCTTGGCTGTGCAACTCTCTTTGTACAGTTGCTTCTGAATTTTAATCCGAGGAAGACCCTTCACTATCTTTTTCAAATTTAACAAGTTCAAACTCCTGAAATGAAAATGGCCATACCTATGATGCCAAATCCATTTCTGACTTTCATTCACAGTTGGAACAACGCACTGATGTTCCAACAATATCTTTAACTATTTGCTTCTAATATCAATTTACTTGTATGTGTTAGAAATTATTTATTTTAGGAATTTTATTAGTGAAGCAACTTGGAGAGGAGAGTTTAAGAAGTTAATTTTGAAGCCTCTTTCATGAACTGGAATTGTAGATCTACATATCTTTATTTTGTAAGCAAAATAAATTCTGGGTTCATTTGAAAATATGGGTTGTTTAATGAATTTACGCATATCATTACGAAGATGAAGAACAAGGGGAAGGAAGAAGATGAAGGAAAAGGAAAATAAAATTAAATGTGTGTGGTTCACAATTAGATAGAATAAACCAACAAGATCCAATGGTTCCTTTTTCAACAAAAGAATTAAATGGTTTAGATTTAAAAAATTAATGAGGTGTTTGGTGGACTACCTACAATAGTGGTCTACCTAAGACATTTTGGGTTAAAAGTTAACGGAAGGGACCGATATGACTGACGGAAATATAGTTAAGGGATCAAAATGAAACAAAAATTAATTAAGGGACCAAAATGAAACCAATAAATAAGTTAAGGGACTAAAAGAGCAATTTAGCCATAATTTTTTCTCATTCTCATTAGGTAAATATGACTATAGTCATGCTTTTCAATAACAAATAACACAACAATTATATGTCCATCAATATATCTTGTAAAAAATAATATCTCTCATTTTTTTCACGTATTAAATATGATTCTTCAAATCATGCATCTCATGAGAGATGAAATATTATATATGATTAAAATACACAGTGATTGTATATTTTAACCCCATTTTTTTATTTTATTTTTACGAAACTCTTATTATATTTTGTATCTTTTTTTATGTATTATTTTATTTATCAAATTACTTATTATATTTAAATGTCCACAAATCTTAACTCAACTAAAAAAAATGTCAAAATTGCTAGGTTAGACGTCATTTTGTCTATCTACAAAAAAAAAAATTTATTGTGTTTAAATAATCGCATAAAAATTTGCAGTATTATATTTTATTTTTCAAAATATAATTACTTAATTACCCCTCTCTGTTTCTTTTTACTTGTATTTTAACGTCGGATTTAGCGTTCCTATTTAATTATCTTTTTTTATATTCTAAGGGTTGATTTGTCAATTATATTCATTGTCAATTATTTACGTCAAAATAAAATAAAATTACTCTTATCTTTTTCAATAAAACTAATTATTGCTATATATTTGAAAAACTAATTATTATTTTTGTACATAACATTTTAAATTTTTGTTTTTTGTTTGTACATAATATATTAAAATTACTGGAAAGAGAAAGTGTGTGCAAAAATATAGGAATATTAAAATAGGGGTATAATAGGAAGATAAAGTGCAAAAATATATTTTGTTAATTTGGTGTTACTATTCTAAAAAGACGAGTAAAAAAGAAATGAGGGAGTAGTTGTTTTGTTTTTCATGTTATGAATAATTAAGTGGATGACCATTATCATTGACCTATTCCATAGCTCTGTTACATTGTCCTATAAATAGAACATCTATTATCATGTAAAAATAGACTTTGATGAAAATAATACAATCTCTCTTCTTTCAATATTCTCTTGTTTATCTCTATTCATCTATTCTTATTAATGTTTAGATTAATATTATAATACGTTATCAGCACAATCTCTAACAAGAGGGAAGCATATAATGAACTATTGAACTTTTTTAAAAAAATATTTTATGTACGTTAATATTTATATAGCATTATTTTATCTATTCCTTTTAAATTCCAGAAGAATTCAATATGTATGCATCCCTGAAGGATTGCACACTTTTACATAGCTTTATTTTATTATTTTGAATTCCAGAAGAATTCAATCTATATGCATCCCCCAAGGATTGCACCAATATTGCTCTTACATTATATTATATGCTATACAGTTCATGAAGAACTCAATGTTATATGCATCCCTGAAGGATTGCATAAATGATTATTTTTATATTATAATATTATTATATAGTTCTTGAAAAACTTTCTATGAATTATTTCTTATGAATTCCGGAAGAATTCAATATACATAATATCCCTAAAGGATAGCTTTATCATTTTTTTAGAGTCTTAGCAATTTATAATTTTTTTTGGATTTATTTATTTACTGTTGTTATTATTGCTTATAGTAAGATGATTATCAAAATGAAAAAGTCACTCATCTCTAAAACAAGAGGAGGAAAAAACCTAAAGTCGTCTATTTAATTCAAAATACAAATAAAATGCAGACACTTTGTGTCTCGGTGACATCACTCACAACAACACAAACAGATCAACCAACATTGACTGTAAAAATCTTAAAATTGACCTAAAAATATGAACAAGTACGTCAATTTTCATACATGTTTGCTAAAGGAAAAAAAATAGAACAACCAACAATCACTTTCAAAACCATTAAATTTACGTATACTAGTTTGCTCTGTTTTTTACTTTACTGTTACTCTGTATTCATATTAGATTATAAGACTAACATACAACAAATGAAAACCATTCGTCAAAAACTAAAAAACAAATGAAAACCATAAAACTTACCTGTTCTTTTACATGAACCGTGCTGAAAAAACTCTTTACTCCTTCCGCCATATTTTACAAATTAGATGTGTAGTTAGTTGTGTGAATAACTTAGTTGATGTGAAAAAATGGCGTCTTGGTAGTGAAGCCGGAGTTGAGTGTGGTGGTAGATGAGAACAACAGCTATGTGGTTATAATGCCTTCCGTTTACCGATGTTTGCAATGATAATAATGGTACAAGAGGTGACGGGAACAGGTAATGGTGTATTACCGGTGTTAGTTTTGCATTCAAACCGGAATATGAGTCGTTTAATATATGATATAATTAATTTTTTTTTGGTAAAATTAATCAATTTTTTAATATCTCAGATTCTATAAAAAATAAAAATAAAAAATTAATAGTAAAAAAAAATAATATTATAATCCTAATTTGTGTGTGTGTGTTTATTTTTTCGGTTACATGTGTGTGTGTGTGTATGTTTATTTAATTTTAATCAATTTTTAAAATCTATTTAAGAATCACCCTTTTCAGTTATTTTATCATTTTTAAATATTATAATTTTTAATTAATTTTCTTAGATTTTATTAACAATATTTTATATTTGGGGTTTTAGGTTACAACTAATGGTTAGTATTAAAGTTGTGTGAACTAAATTGAGTTCTTTAAATTGTCAGTTAAAAATGTATAAAAAAAAAGTGTTGTCGACTACAACCTAAATCACATCTTAGCTGATAATGATTTCATAGTCATAACCAAAGTTGATTTTTGCAAGTTTAGGCCTTTGGAATTTTCAGGTAAATACAAACGTCATCATTTTTTCCAAAAAAAAAAAGACAATGCAAAATAATGTTTTACTTCATTAATAATTGTTTCTACGATGTTACCTAATGACCGATAATATTTTATGTTGTGTCCTCGTGATTACAAATATAGAAATAAAAAAATGATTGACATGGCAACAACACTTGAATTTTGAAAACCTATTGCAAAATATTATAAGATTAACATTATGACACTTATTACATCACTCACATTAGTAATCTTTATTGTGCCATAATTTGTTGCTTACGTTTTTTTGTAGTAGGTTTCAAAAATCGACCATTTCATTTCATCCATTGTCAACATTTTCAATTTTTACGTATTTGTAAATACTGTTAGTTTTTGTAATTCAAGCTTCTGACGAGAACAGCTTCTGACGCGTACAGCGTCTGAATGATACAGCTTCTGAAGCAGACTTACTCACACAGCTTCTGGAGGTTACAGGCTCTTGTACAAATTCTGACTCACCTAGCTTCTGATGCTCACAAGACTCTGACTCAGACTCTTATACAAACAGGTTCTGAAGCAACCAGCTTCTGAACAAGCTAGCACAGCTTCTGATACCTTCACAAGTTCTGAACCTCTAGTTCAGATATGTTTTCTGTTTTGACAGTTAGATTAGTTTGTTATGTACAGCTGTAATTTTTCTGTTAGTTAGTTACAAAGGATAGACTTTGTTAGTAACTTGTTATTCAAGTTACTTTTCCTTATCTTGTACATTTTCACCTATATATAGGTGTCGTTGTTGTTAATAAAAACATATAACTTTTTCCCTTAATTCATTCTCTTCAATTTTATTCATAGTTCTCTCTATTCTTTCTTAGTGTTCTTTGTTGTTCATCTTTGTGGGTTATCCCCAACAAAGTGGTATCTAGAGCTCGTACGATCCAAGGGATCTTGATTCGTTCTTGAAAGAAGAATCAGGTTGAAAGTGAATCAACCATGGCTGGGAACAACAATTTCCATGCGAATTTGCCAGTTTTCGATGGAAAGAATTGGGATAGATGGGTGAAGCAGATGAAGGTGATATTCAATGTTCAAGAAGTGTATGAACAAGTGAATGCAGCAATCACTCCTCTACCAGAAAATGCAAATGAAGAACAAAGAACAACATTCAGAGAAGCAAAGAAGAAAGATAACAAGGCCCTGTTTCTCATTCATCAATGTGTTGATTCAAAGGTGTTTGAGAAGATTGCAGATGCTGAGACCTCCAAAGATGCATGGGATATCTTGCAAAAGAGCTATGGTGGTGATGCAAAGGTGAAGAAAGTAAAGCTTCAGGCCTTGAAGAGACAGTATGAACTGTTGCAGATGAAGAGTAATGAATCAATTGCTGATTACTTCACAAGATTGGTGACTCTCACCAATCAGATGAAGAATTGTGGAGGTAATCTTGGTGAGCAAGAAACGGTGGAAAAGGTACTAAGAACTTTGACTTCTAAATTTGAACATATAGTGGTGACTATAGAAGAGACTAAAGATTTGAGTGAGATCAAGATAGAGGATCTGCAAAGCACTCTTGAAGCTCATGAGTTGAAACATGGTGAGAGGAGCCATGACAAAGAAGATGAGCAAGCTCTCTTTTCAAAATTCAAGAAGTATCAAAGTGACAAGAAGAAATGGCAGAACAAGAAAGATTCCAAGAAAGGCAAAGATCATGTTGAAGATGATGTTGAGACATTGTCTGAATCCTCTGATGGAGGAGGAGGAAAACAGAAAGATAAGTCAAAGAAGAAGGACAAAAGCAAGATTCAATGCTACAACTGTGACAAATATGGCCATTATGCTAGTGAGTGTAAGATCTCAAAGAAGAAGAAGGGTCAAGACAGTGATGAAGAAGCAAACGTAGCACATGATAGCTCAAGTTCAGAAGATGAAACAAGCTTCATGGTGATAGATGCTGATGAAACAGCAGATTCTATGGAGTGGTACTTTGACTCAGGATGTTCTAACCATATGACAGGTAATAGAAGCATTTTATCTAACTTTAATGAATGTCTCAACATAAAGATCAAGCTTGCCAACAATGAATTCACCAAAGCTGAAGGTATGGGGAATGTCATGATTGAGATGTCAAATGGCAAGAAAGCTGTGATTGAAAATGTTCTTCTTGTGCCTGGAATGCAATGTAATTTGTTGAGTGTAGGGAAATTGATTTCAAAGGGTTTCAAAATAGTGATTGAAGATGAGACACTACAACTCTTTGACTCTAAGAAGAGACTGATCCTCAAGACAGCTCAGAGTAAGAACAGAATCTACAAGACTCGATTCAAAGCCATTGGAGCAGAATGCCCACCTGCAACTGTTGATAACAGTCAAGTGATTTCTGAAGGGATTGGAAGTATCTTGGTGAAGAGAAATGATGGACAAGAAGCTAGTATCACTGGTGTGTTAAAGAGTAATGTGATAAGTATAGGTCAATTACTAGAGAAGAACTACTCAGTGAAAATGCATGATCAGGAGCTGAAGCTAGTTGATGCAAAGGATAGAGAGATCCTGAAAGCTCCAATGTCCAACAACAAAACCTTCAGGATGTTGAACATGTTGGAACATCAGTGCGTTGTCCCAACTGTGAATGAAAGACAGAACTGGATTTGGCATCACAGGTATGGCCATTTCCATTTCAGGAGTTTGAACCTGTTGAATCTGAAGAAGATAGTGAATGGTCCTCCTCAGATTAAAGTTCAAAAGCAACTGTGCAAAGAGTGTTGCATAGCCAAGTCAACAAAGAAGTTAATGAACAAGACACCACATAAAGCATGGACTGGAGTGAGACCATGGATTGGTGTGAGGCCTAATGTAGGTCACTTTAAGGTGTTTGGGTCACTATGTTTAAGGCATGTGCCAACACATTGTAGAAGGAAATCAGAAGGCAGGAGTCAAGCAATGATTTTCCTCGGTTATCACTCAGCTGGAGCTTATAAATTGTATTCTCCAACAAGAAACAAGATGGTTACATGTAGAGATATGCAGTTTGTTAAGGCTAAGAGTTGGAGCTGGAGTGGTAATGTTGTACACCAAGATGTTGCAACATCTGGTGTGACATCTGTGCCTGAAAAGGCCATGTTGGTAGAGGCTAAACCAATAGATTTGGATCAAGCCATGAATGATTCAAATTGGTTAGAGGCTACAAAGAGAAAGAAATATGCAGAAGACATTTTGAAAAGATTCAAAATGGTTGGCTGTAATGCATCAGTCACACTTACAGACACAATGGCAAAAACTGAAGCAGAATATGTAGCAGGTTCTCTAGCTGCATGTCAAGCAAATTGGTTTCAATCACTTCTCAGTGAAATGAGTATCATTGAAGACATTACAGGTGTGCTAAAGACTGACAACAAAACAGAAATCACTTAGTTTCTGAAGCTCAGAAGGAAAATAGGGGTTGTTAGTTTTGACGGCTTGAATTAAGGAGGAGTGTTAGTTTTTGTAATTCAAGCTTCTGACGAGAACAGCTTCTGACGCGAACAGCGTCTGAATGATACAGCTTCTGAAGCAGACTTACTCACACAGCTTCTGGAAGTTACAGGCTCTTGTACAAATTCTGACTCACCTAACTTCTGATGCTCACAAGACTCTGACTCAGACTCTTATACAAACAGGTTCTGAAGCAACCAGCTTCTGAACAAGCTAGCACAGCTTCTGATACCTTCACAAGTTCTGAACCTCTAGTTCAGATATGTTTTCTGTTTTGACAGTTAGATTAGTTTGTTATGTACAGCTGTAATTTTTCTGTTAGTTAGTTACATAGGATAGACTTTGTTAGTAACTTGTTATTCAAGTTATCTTTCCTTATCTTGTACATTTTCACCTATATATAGGTGTCGTTGTTGTTAATAAAAACATATAACTTTTTCCCTTAATTCATTCTCTTCAATTTTATTCATAGTTCTCTCTATTCTTTCTTAGTGTTCTTTGTTGTTCATCTTTGTGGGTTATCCCCAACAAATACGAGGACATAATAAAAAGTATTATGAGTAATTGGTTTAATTCGTTAAAACAATTGAAAATGAACACAAACATTATTGATATTTTATTTTATGGGAAAATAATGATAAGATTTTATTTGCCTGATAAATTTCAAGGTTTAAACTTGCAAAAATCAACTTTGGCTCTGACCATAAAGTCATTACCAACTTTCGTGTGTTTTAGGAAGTGGTTTACTAGTAAAAATTTTTTATGTCTAATAACCAAGAGCTTAATTTTTGGAGCAACAACGCAAATAGATACAACTAGTCTATTAACTTGTAATTAATCCAAGTCCTTCATGTTAAATTCCCGATCCTTTATCTACTTACAATATATTAAAAGAAACTACTACTAAAAAACCAAATTTGTCCATATCAAGTTTATAATATTTCAGAATTTATGCCCTTAAATGTAATTTTAACTCTAAACTAAAAAAAAAATTAAAAAAAAAAAAGAAAAAAAGAAGATAAGCATAAAAGAAACATTCCCATAAAAATAGCGTCATAAACCACATCTTTAACAAACAAAAAAAACACAAAACAAAAATAGAAACAAAAGAAGATAAGTATCAAATAAATCTTCCCATAAAAGTTTAATTAAAATAAATCTACACATAAAAATATGAACAAAAATCACTATAAAAGATACGCTTCAAAAATAGTAATTTTTTTAATGAAAAAATAGTAACTCGATCTAACATATAAAAACTTATATATATAAAATAAAAATAGAATAATCTAATAAAAGAATATACTTAATTATGAGCTTAAAAATAAAAGAACAGAAAAATAGAAACAAAAACACATTTGACCCGTTTGGATTGACTTATTTATGAGTTTATGGGAAATAACTTATGCAAATAAATAAGTTTTTATGTATTATTATAAGTTTTTTAAGGTAGTTCATGAAAACAATTTATAACGATATAATTTTTATTAATGAAAACTTATGAATTAACATGCGTAAAAAAAACTTATGAATCAACATAAAAGTTTATTTATAAATTATAACCATAAACTATTTTCATAAGCTTAAAAATAAGCCAAATTCAAACAGGCCCAATATATTAAAAGGTTTTACTACTAAAAATTCTAATTTGTCTTCATCAATTCTTAAAAATATTTCAAATCTTCTATTTTGTAAAAAAAAATAAATTAATTTAATATATTATTATATAATAATTAAATTCTACTCTATTTTTGTTTACTCTTATATAAAAAAATACAGAAGAAGTGCATTATTGATGAATATATATTATAATAATTACGGGGTGAATATTTGTCATTATACTTAAAACATCACAGGACAAATGTCGATCAATAATTTTGTGAAAAAAAAAGAAAGTGTTGATCACTAATATATAAAAAATCAAACACGGGAAAATTGTCCTAATAAAAAAAATTTAATCATATAGGGGACAATTGCTTTAATAAAAAAAATTTAATCATATACGGGACAATTGCTTTACTAAAAAAAATTTAATCATACACGGGACAATTGCTTTAATAAAAAAAATTAATCATACACGGGACAATTGCTTTAATAAAAAAAATTTAATCATACACGGGACAACTGCTTTAATAAAAAAAATTAATCATACACGGGATAATTACTTTAATAAAAAAAAATTAATCATACACGAGACAATTGTTTTAATAAAAAAAATTAATCATACACGGAACAATTGCTTTAATAAAAAAAAATTGAATAGTAAATATTTTTTATTATTAATTATAATTTATTACACAAAAATCATACACGGGGCAATTAATTTAATAAAAAAATGACTTAATTTAATATATTTTACAAAAAATAACAGAATGACGTCATTTATAATTTAACAATAATTTATAAATAAAAGTCAATAGACCCGTGCGAATGCACGGGTCTCAAAACTAGTTTTCTACATAAATAATACTAAATAAACCTAAAATTACTCATCCATGTAAATTTGCGTCGATGCTGTTCGGGAAAGGTTTCATACCTTGATATCTACAAAAAATAAAAATCATTTATACATTAAATTAATAGCTAAAAGTCAATATTTTACATGCCATACTAAGTAAACATAGGATGCAAACAAAGTATTTTGATTGCCAACTATGATTCGAACACCACTCAAAAAAACACAAATCGAAAACAAAATACTTACAAATAGTTATTGTTCAAGAACAAGGGTCCATTCTTTGCTCAATAATCGAAGTTGATCTGGAGTAAAAGCACCTGTAACTTTAAGTAGTTTATATAAATCTTCCGATTTATTATCCCACTGATTTTGCTTCCTAATTAACTCGAGATCAGGGGCTCTACCGTGGTAATAATTATTATAAATGAACTCAAAAAATGGTTTGTATCTTGCAGATTCTGGGATCATCTGCATCATCGTCAAACAACTTCTAGCAAAATAAGAATGATTCAAATTTGATTTCCTGCTTGACTCAAAATAACCAAGGCATTTCGGAGGGCATACTTCCCTAATGGAAGCTTTTCCCGATTCCCTGCAACAGCTGCTATTCTACAATAGTTGCTTTCAATATTCATCACATTTGCTTCTGCCAGCTCTTTAACTAGGTAGTACTCTGATACAGCTGGTGAATGACTTTGACCCTTGCCACCTCCTCCTTTTTTTACTGACTTTTTTTAAATTCTAGATCCTCGAGACTACTTGTTAATCCTTTTCTTTCTATTTCAAATTTTTCGAAATTTGGATGTTCATCTTTTAAAATAAACAACTCATTCTTTTCGTCAATGCCATCAATTCCCCAAACGATGTAGTAAACATTCCGTTTTCTAAAAACTAAATAAACGAGTTGATCTCCTGCAGCTTCGTTCCCACACTTTTTTTTTACAAAAACCAAAGATCCGTGTACTTTAGAAAGTGTACGAAATTCTACATTAACATTTACTATCCCCAAATCTTCTATGACTTTCTGAATAAAAGTTTGTTATCCGTCTCTACTCTCACTTTCCACATCAAATGCCAAGTCGCCTGCATTTTCCGCCCGCCATGAAAATAGCCGTTGGAGAAACACTGTCACACAGTAATAAAATAAAACCCTAGTTTTACCAGATCTACATTTGCGGTAGGGTGTTTTTTACCGCCCTTTTGTTCAGGAACGTTTTACTGAGTCATAATTCAAACTATCTTTATATATATATCCCTATTTTTAGGAGTTAGTTTTAAATCAAACTTGTTTTTATTCAAACAAACACTCCTATCTATACTAGCCGTCGTGCCCGTTTGTGTGATCGATATTTTTTTTTATTTGCTGTGATCGAAATTCTCTATTGTGCAAATATAAATAATTACTTAATCTCCTTTTTTATTGGACTTAGTTAATTGATAACTACTTAACATTCTTTTTTGTTGTGACTAGTTATTAAAAAATATATATATATATATATATATATTTTTTTTTTTACTATAAAAAAACTGAAAACATACTTTTATGTGGAAGTTGTGCTTAGTTATTAAGAGAAAAAAAATTATTTACTAAAAAAAACTGAAAATCTATTTTTATGTGGAAGTTATTTTCCAACATATACAAATATTTAGTTTTTTTTTTTTGTAGTTTTTTTTAAGGGTAAAATAGGTATAATGAAAAAGTCATCCCAAAAATTTATATCCTCTTTATATATAGTAATAGATTATTCAAAGTATTGTTGAGCAATATTTGCTGAACGTTTTTCATCAATTTCTCCTCAGTTTTTCAAGCAACAAACAGTCAAATAAATCAAACAACTTAAACGTTGGATTAGATCCATAATCGTTGCAAGGTTGTTTAAGTTATTCGAATGTTTATATGCTTAGTATATACATGTGTGTTAAAAAAACGTTTTGAGGTTACTCACTCATTCTCCAAGAACACATACACAACTCAGTGCTTACTTTGCTAAATTCTTTTCACAAAACTCAGAGCTTTATAGATTAGAAGTCTGTTAAGTCGGTTAAACTATTCCCAGACTTAAGAAGTTATTTGTTAAGTCGGTCAATAACTAAATACCAGACTTAACAAGTCACTTGTTACCTAAAACATATAATTAAGGGTTAATAGGCTTTTACCCCCTGCAAAGTAGGCGAGTTTTGCGTTATCCCCGTAATTTTTTTTCTTGAGATTACCCACTACAAAATTTATTTTTTTGATTTACCCCCTTTTTGCTGATGTGGCAGGCAAAAAGTCAAGTTTTTTGCTGACGTGGCAGTGAACTTTGCTGACGTGGCAGTTGACTTTTGCTGCCACGTCAACAAAAAGGAGGTAAATCAAAAAATAAATTTTGTAGGGGGTAATCTCAAGAAAAAAAATTACAGGGGGTAACGCAAAACTCGCCTACTTTGCAGGGGGTAAAAGACTATTAACCCTATAATTAAACATGTATGTGCCAATTTTTTTAATAGAATTATTTGTACATTATAAAGTTCTTGAAGAACTTTAAAATTCAATTTATTTCTTCATACTATTTATTTTATTGTTATTACTTATTCATGATCACATTCATGATTAATTACATTTTATTTATTTATATTTTTATATATTAATCATATCTAATCTTGTTGAATTCCAGAAGAATTCAACATTAAAGCATCCTCGAAGAATTGCTCAAATAGCAATTTTTTTTGTTGTTGATGAAGATCAATTTTGATATAGTTCCCGAAGAACTAAAGAAATAAAATCTTAATATTGAAGCATCCTTGAAGGATTGCTCAGAGAATATTGTTTCTTAATATTGAATCAAAAGCATATTGCTTTACATTAATTCCATGTTTTTAATCACTTTTAGGGTCTGTTTGGTTCAAACAGAAGGGATGGGAGGGGAGGGGAGGGGAGGGGAGGGGAGGGAAGGGAATTTAATGGAGGGGAGGGGAAGGGAGGGGAGAGGAGGGGAGGTATTTTAATTAAATACGTGTTTGGTTCAAACGAGGGAAGGGGAGGAGAGGTGAGGTGAGGTATTAATAAGATATAAGTGATATATAAGAGCAAAGAAAATATAAGATAAACTCTTAATATTCTATTTTTTTTTTGTTGATAAACTTTTAATATTCGAATAAAGATAATTTAGAATTTTAACAAATTAATTGAGGATTTGTTAAAAAAAAAACAAATTAATTGAGAGTAATTATATCAATATATTAAATTATATCTTAGTTTCCCTTCCCTCCCCTCCAAATCCCCCCAATTTGGGGAAGCAAAAATAGCTCTATATTCCCTCCCCTCACCTCCCCTCCCCCTCATAAAAAAATTGAACCAAACATAAAAATTTAAAATATCACCTCACCTCCCCTCCCCTTCCCTCCAAAACTCCCGAACCAAACGGACCCTTATGGTTATGTTAATTTTCATCATATATGGGTTCAAAATATTTTTTTGATAGAATATTGGTTCCAAATATTTTTTGTAACACAAAAGAAGATAAAATTGTAAACAAATATTGATCGGTTACAATTTTCATTCATATTTATGTGATTCATAAATAAATCTTTTATAAAGATTCATAAACAGATATGATTCATCATAAAAAAAAATATATTGATCGATTACATTACATCAGTGTAAGATTTAAATGTTTCGGTTACATAATTGATTTTTATTCAATCATTCAATTGTTAGTCTTTTGTTTTTATACCTCTTAAATAAATTGAAACTACTAGTTATCATTCATCTTAATGGTCATTATCTCTTGTGACAATTGTTTTATTTTAATTCATGAAGCAACGAGAAGTAAAAGCAAGAATAGCAGGGGATTTCTAAAAGAAATATGTTTCTTTTTTGGAAGAAATTAATGTTTGTAAAAATATGATATTGAAGGCTCCGAAAGAGCTAAAATATTGTTATCCAAAGGAAGTCAAGTATATTTAGAATGCATTATATTCCTCAAGTGCTCATAGAAATTTATTGGGTTTTAAACTATGAGCCCAGAAGAGCCATAGTGTGATGTACTTTAACTAAGAATCCAGAAGATTCATAGCACAAATGAAGATAGAACATGTTTTATTTATTTATCTTTTCAATTAAATGATGTTATCTTTGTAAAATGAGATACACGTCATTCTACAATCATTATTAATTGTGAATTGGTTGATGAATTTTATGTACTATTGATGATAAAATATTATGTGGATCAAGACTCTGAAGATTTATGTTGATGACAAAATATTATCAAGACTCCTGAAGAGCTTATGAGATATTGTCATTTCTTACAAAATAAGTATGTGAAGAATATTTTGTGGATCATGAAGCTTATATAATAGAATGATTCTATATGAAAAATTCACATCAATTGTGTACTCTGATAGTTGTAAGTTCATCAATTGTTCAACAAATTTTTTTTAGGAACTTGAGAAAATGAAAATTACTGATTGGTTCTGAAGTACCATATATTACAGAAATCAAATGCTAATATATTTTACTGATTATTTGTTGAGAAATCATTTGCTATAAATATTATGAGAACTTTTGAAGAGCTTCTGAAATTTGTAGATTAATTTTTTTTTTTGAAATGATGTATGTTGATGTGCAAAGTTTATTTGCAATTGTAAATTTATAATTTAAATACAATTTTGCGCATCAATAGAATTATATAGCAAAAGTATTACAATAGTTTGACATGAACAAATCTAATTTGTTGTGTACTCAAATGGTTGTCATTTGATGTGAGGAAAGATCATGTCATGTCTCAAGAAAATGATGAACAATTGGTCCCGAAGTACCATATCTTAATTCAATTAAGGACGCTAATATCTTTTATTGTAGTTATACATGTCGTGGTATTTTATTTTTGTCCATTCAGCCAACACAGATATTGGGACAAAGTCAAGCATATTATTTATACCTTAAAGAAACAACAATGTCATCCAATCGTGTGAAGATTTTAGCACTACGTCAAGCAAGTTGAGAATGCATTTTTGTCGAAGCATGTAATTCAACACATACAAAGAAATTTGTCGTTTTTATTACAAAATGATGGTTCCTGCAACAATTCAACATGAAGATAATATCGCACACACTATTAATTTGGAGAAGAGTATAATAAAGAAGATATGAAGATCTTTCTACAAAGTCAACCTCAAGTAAAACTTTTGAGCAATTAGTTTCGAAGAATATTTGATTTTTTTCATCTCATATATAATTGTCTTCATGAGGTGGAGACATAAATATGTTCTACACGTTTTTCCCTTAACCATGGTTTTGTCTCACTGAGTTTTCCTGGTGAGGTTTTTAATGAGGCAGTTCATACACAAAGGATGATGTACTCTTTTTTCTTCACTAGGATTTTTTCCCAATGTGTTTTCTCTAATAAAATTTTAATGAGGCATATCATTGATGGACATCCAAGAGGGAGTGTTATGAATAATTAGGTGTATGTCCAATGTCCATTTAACATTGGCTCATTCCATAGGCTAATTATATTGTCCTATAAATAGAACCTCTATTATCATGTAAAAATAGACCTTGATGAGAATAATTCAATCTCTCTTCTTTCGATATTCTCTTGTTTATCTCTATTCCTATATTCTTATTCATGTTTAGATCAATTTCATAATATTTCACTTATCTTCGTTTATTCTTTTTGTATTGTTTTATTTTTTTTTCCTTTTTCTCTTCTCGCATACGTACATAAAAATAGGAGAAATTGTTGGAACACATAAGTAGCGAAATTATTATTTGTCTAACTCTTAATATAATCATTATGTTCATCAGTTCCCTTTAATAAACATTAATTCTGTTATTTGGATATTGAATAATTGACGTACCTTGGTCTGTAGTACTGGATAATCAATTATTCAACCATGAATTTTTGCTTGTAAAAGAGAACAGACAGAGTATACTAATATCCTTGCTCGGCTGGTTTCGGTTTGAGGATTTGTTGAGGCAATATCTCGATTTTCCAAAGCTCTTTTAGTGGCTTGGAACGAGATCCCAAGGTGAGGCTAAGACATCTTCCAGATACATCAGCCGGCGTTTGCTGTCATATTTTTGCTTAAGTCGGAAAGGGAAGCGTAGCAACTGCTGCTAGCATGAGTGTTTGTATTTGGTTACTTAGGATCTGATCTGTGTACTGTTTTCTTGCTGAGATTGATTCTTTGCCTAGACATTATGTGCTTACTACTTGTAGTAAATGAGCCTTTGATTTCTGATTTATGTCCTGATATAACAAGACCTGTTTTGTATTTCGTTAGGCATGTCTTATGCCAGGTTTAATGCAATTCACGTTGCCTTTGTAAAAAAAAAAAAAAACTCCAACATGTAGTCATTCACATATATGAATGTTTTATGAGTTGAACTTCACTAGGAACTCAGCCACTAACAATAACTTCTGGTTGATCAAAAAAATTAATCCATATAAATTAAAGCATACAACAAAATGTATAAAAAGAAAGAAGTTAATAACCTAATTTAATCAATGTAAAATTATTTGAAAATTAGATGATGTGATGATAAGAAAAATAAATATTTGGGCATTTAAAATTAGAAAATTTTGTCTTCCTAATTCTTAAAAAAGTCAAGGGTTAAATAATTTAGTCCCTGCAAATATTGTATTATTGGTTTTAGTCCTATAAAAAAGGGATGTTAGCATCCTGTAAAATTCTCTAGCATGCAATTTTAGTCTCTACTTAATTTAAATTTGTTTAATTATTTGCAGGCATGTCTAATAAAAAGCAAGTACTGTACCAAAAACACGATCCTCGGATAACTTCACAGTTGCATTCACATAAACACTCCACAAAAATATAATTGCAAGGAATATTAAATCAAATTGAACATGAAAATTCAGCATATTCACTTGATATAATGGATTTGCAGTAAGCACTACATCAAACATAATTATGCTGTCTGATTTTCCATATGGAAAATTGGAAATCACAGATACAATACTATTAATAAATATTTTATTTTCCGCCAAAAAAAAAAGAGAACTATCTTAATTTCTATATAAAAAACTGGGTATGTACTAATTTAGTATTTACAAGGAGAAAACCCAGCATAGGGCACCCCACAATGCCAAGGGGAGAAGGGAAGAGTTGGATCAGTAGGGTCACTAATAATAACCTTTATCTCCAGTTTGCTAAGAATTTTGTTTAAAGAGGCAGAAAGGAGAAAGGTAATGGTTGGGGGAAGAAAAAAAGGGAAAACCTATGGTATAATACAATAAAGGCATGACCAATGATGGAATTTTCCATCCCTTGTGACACAATATAGGTGATTTTATAATAGCCTAAGCATTAAATTCTACATAGATAGCTTTACATGAAATAGCTCAAAGATGTCTTTTTTCTTGATCCACCTTCACCATAGAGGTCATTCCATTGGACTAATTCAGTCATATTCGTTGAATCCGATGACACGCTTGCGCACACCTGTGTATATACACAAAATATTACACATTACTCTTCATGCTATAAAAATACTTAATCATGTAGTAATATGCAACAACCAAGAAGAGCAAACAACTGCTTTTGTAGGTAAGTGGCTCAATTCATGAGACTCCTACCACACTCTAGGGTACGGAACGATCATGTCATATATACACAACCTTGGCTCCGTGTCTGGAGGTTATTTACGAGACTAACCACAGCCTCTAGGTCACAAGGCAGCAATCAAACTGTTTTGCCAAGCCCCAAATTTTATTCCAAAAGGAAGACGGTAAATGGAAAAGCCTAAACAGCGAAATGGAGTGAACATACCTGCTCATGTGCATATTTAAAATCTTCCATCTTTAACGGACGAATGTCTGCACTGCTACACAACCCAGGTAGAGGTTTGTTCTCAGCCAATGCAGAGCTTCTCTCCTGGAAAACATTTCATGTAAAGGTGAGTGAACTATTATGCAAGCATATCGAAGTGCACAGATTCATATATCAATGCCATACATTTGTAATATTAAAAAGAAGGATCTCTATGCAGAACAAATATCTCCCGAGAAAAAACTAGGTTATTTGTAATTTAGAGATGTAACATTCAAACACTTCCATTGTATCTACATAATCATTCAATCAGTACTCAATTGACAAAGATTTCCAACTTCAAGCACAGATTATTATATCTAAAGGTTTAAAGACATGAGTCATACAACATGTAAAGAAACTTAATGCAATCCTCAAGCACAGCCAAGACAAAACAATGATGAGAAATCATGGAGACTTCAACCAAAAAAATTATATATGAACTAACCTTTTTTTCCTTCTCCAAGATCTCTCGTATTGGACAGTGCGCTGCTGTAACACACAGATTCTGCAATAAAAAAATAACAACTAAGAATATTTTATCTAGAATTATGTGCAACCTTATTAAGCAAGTAAGATGAATGATTAAGATATATTGAAATACAACCTTTAGGTCACTTCCAGAGTATCCATCAGTCATATTAGCTAATGCTTCTAAATCAACATCAGCCGCCAAATCTTCTTTTGCTAAAATGACTCTCATAATTTTTGCTCTGTTTGTTGCATCTGGCAAATTAACCATCAATCTACAAAAATAAAATAAAATGGAAGACCGTGGGTTAGAATAAAGATTTCCAACTTCAATCACAGATTATTATATCTAAAGATTTAAAGAGACAAAATGAAACAAAACATATTTACCTTCGCGGAAGCCTCCTAATAACAGCCTCATCAAGATCAAAAGGCCTATTTGTGGCAGCAAGAACAAGTACACGCTCTCTATCTTTTGTACGTAGACCATCCCAATTAACCATAAACTCATTCTTCATTTTACGCATAGCTTCATGCTCACCAGGATTTTCACGTCTCCCTAACATACTATCAACCTACCACAAGTACCACAACAATAAAGCACATATAGCTGAAACTAATAATAAGATATTGGAAACTTGGGCACATGTAATGAATTGCCTTCGTAGTAAATAATCACAAAAACTATATAATCATCTAGGTGTTCAGTAGTAAAAGAATAAGCTAATCTTTTAGTTCAAATCAGTTTGGAGTTCACTACAAATCACAAATCCCAGCTTTTTTTCTACCTAATGTATCAGTGCCTTCACAAACACTGTAAGACGTATAGCTGCCAAAATATATTGACCAATGGCCGACTTAGCACTTTGAAGCCTACTATAATTAATTGCCCCCCGTCACAGTGCAAAGCATTAAACCTTCTGTACATCCCATAAAGATATCTACTTGTTAACTAAGACCACTAATATTCCCAGTTGCGTGTTCTTGACAAGGAACTCACAATTGACTTCTATAGTAAGATATATTGTATGGTAAGCTACCCTTTTTAGAGGCACAAAGAAGAAGGTAAAGAAATAAAGGAAAATTGTGAAAAAGAGATCGTGTACGCACTAAAACGTCTCTATGTCACATATGCGACATAAGTATGCCGTGCGAATAACCCCTACTTAGATAAGCATACACTACCCTCTAAGTGGTCAAAATGTATGAAAACAAAAATGTTTAATACAAAGGATAGAAAAACATCAAAGATACAAATGACAAGTTATACTTATACCAACCTCATCAACAAAAATAACGCTTGGGGCAATTTTGCTGGCTAGAGAAAAGACTGCTTTGACATATTTTTCTCCTTCACCAAACCACTGCAACAAACAAAATAATAGCTGCCTGTCATTGAAGTATAAAAAAATATCAACAGTAGAATAAAAGTGTTTCAAGTTACAACATATACCTTCGATGTAATGCTTGACATGGAGATGTTAATAAAATTTGCTCCTGCTTCAGTTGCTACAGCCTTTGCAAGCATTGTTTTCCCCGTGCCAGGGGGGCCAAAAAGTAATATTCCCTTGCAAGGCTATACAAAAAGTAATTGCAATAAGTTACAGACATGGCATGATCTACTTAAAATGTGCTCCATAAATCATTTTAAGTAAATATAAATCATTATTACGTAGTAACTAGAATGAAAATCTTTCTACCTTAGTTAGCTGTCCTTTGCAAAATAATTCAGGCCTTTGAAGAGGAAGCATAACCAATTCCTTTAAGGTTTCCTTTACATTTTCTAAAGCTCCAATATCATCAAATGAGACCCCAATATCAGTTGGTGGAATAACATCACCAAGCAGTTTTTTCTCAAATTCATTCTCAGTAACTACGTCCTGGATAAACAATTCAATAGATTTGGGTATTAATCCCATGATTCAAACCGCAGCGGTGAAAATGAACCAAATGTAAACCAGTACTACAAAATACGTGCTCCACAAAATAGGGAGGGGAAAGGTATAAAATTGTAGTTGTCTAAGTTAAATTACCTTCAGTGACTTTTTTACGCTCTTGTTCTCATTTTGAATGCCCTGTAGAATGTTGAAGCCATAGTGAATACTGCACAATTGAAAAGTAAAATAGTGTTAAAAAAAAACTTACAAAACTTCATTTTATTGTTTTTGCTCAACTAATTAGGGTTCGCACTTCACATTAAGAAAATGATCAAAGATGAAGAGAACAACCTCTCAGCAGATATCACAGGCTTTGATTCTTTGGTAGAAGTTTCAGATGAATGCATAAAATGGTAACTAATAGCCCAACCAATAATCTTCTCCACATCTAGGAAAAGGAGTTGACAAAATATAATCAGTAATGTGGCACTAGATCTAAATATTTCATATTTAGCAGGAAACATAACTTGAAAAAAAAATTAAAATAAAAAATAAAAACTGACTTTCAGTTGTCAGAGTTTGATCTTTGATGGAAAGAGTCTCAAGGTCAGGGCAATCCAGTCCAAACCTGTTGAGGACCTGAATCATTAGAAAAATCACATTAGAAGTTTGACAAATGGCAATGATTCCAATGAATGTGAAGCCACATACTCTATAGGCACCCAATAATTAATCTCAAACTCATCCAAGAAGCATCACAGGAATCAACAGCATAATAGCAGCAACAAGAGGAAGCATAGAATGATAAATGAATAAAAGAAACAAGAAAAATTATGAAGAGGTACAGCAAGACTCACTAAGCGAATGCTGACAACATTGGACTGAGCTTTCATAGTTTCTATGTCACGTTCTAGGTGCTGCTTCCAATCAGAAACTAAAGCCTCATCCTATACAAAGTTGCACGTAGAAAAGATATATGAACTGTGCGTACACAGAAAAATCATAAATTATAAATTATACAAAATTAATCCAAGATACCTGAGGTAGCTGAATTGTAACTTTGTTTGGGAAGAGCCTGTTGAGTTGCTTCATTACTTTGGGGGTTTCTTTGCTCCTATCATGCAGTCTAGTAAAATTATCCTAAACAAACCAAATTGTAGTATAGATAATGATTAATTCATGAAAGAACCAAAAACAACCCGTCTAAAATATTGTCTATTGATATTAACTACTAATATTTAAAAATTCATCCATCTCAAAGCCATAAAAAAGAGGGTGCAAACAAAGATAAACACTATAAATTTCCAGCGACAGATACAGTGTGGGGGCAATGGGGTCAGCTGACCCCACTTGCCAATTTTATATTTAGTTAATAATTATATATTTATGCAATGTGACCCCACTTATATAATACTTTTTTTATTTTTGTTTATAATAGAGTCAGTGAGGATGAAAAGAACGAACCTATGTTGATATTAATAATATAAGAGAGTAACTTTAAACTTTATAAACATAAGAACCAAAGCGAAACCATTATAAAATTAAACATAAGAGATTAAATATGTAATTAAACCATTATAAAATTATAAGAATATTGATAGTGTCTTAAAAGTATTGATTAAGCAACCAAAAAAACTAACTTTGTATAAAAAAATGTTGTATAATTATAATATCGATAAATGATAAATATAACTATTTATATTTTTATTTATGATATAATTTTGACCCCATTTATTAAAATTTCTGGATCCGTGGCTGTAAATTTCTATGCAAGAACTACACCAATCAAGATATGAGGAGCAATGCATATGATTATTATACCGGAAAAGCAAGATCGAGTAGTGCTGTCTGGTTGCCTCCAAATTTGGTAAACAGAAGGCTGCCAGGTTGGGTCTGGAAGTATAAATATGCAATCATCAGATGCAGCAGCAAAAACTTCCCTCTAATCATGATATCATTACACTCAAATGCTTGCTAACAAATATAATCAAACAATACCTTCTCCTTACGACTGTCTGGTTGGATATGTGAACCAATTACTACAACATTTTGCGGCAAGCTTCCGAATTTACTTTTCAAAACTTCCGAGTTTCCAGCCACACCCTTCTCTATATCTTTAATCAACAACACTAGTGCTCTAGTTTTACTCAGATTAGAGGCAATCTATGTTCACAACAGCAAAAAAGGGTGTTATGTATACTACTTCAGGAGTGAATTGATACAACTTTTGGACAAATATAGAACTAGGGTCTAGGGCTACCTCAAAGATTTCATTAATAGCAGCTTTGCCAGAATCATCCCCTCCAGAACCATCTACCAGTATCAAATGATTGGCTGCCGAACAAATCATTTAAGTTTTTAATGCATGGCAAAATTATAGCATACAATATACTAACATGCAGCAAATGGAACGGTAGATCAATCAAATACTGCGAATTACCGGGACAAAAGAAGCCACGGTCATCTTCGCAGAGGCCTCCAAGATCATTTCCATCTGGAATTGGTTTCTCAAATCTAACTCCAATTTTTGAAGCACCGTTATTTTCAAAAGCAAGGAGAACTTTGCCCCGGCTGCCATAACTTGGTCCTCTGCTCAATATAACAGACAGAAAAAAGAAACCATAATTTCCAACAACAAAAATAAACTAAATTAAAGGTAAGAAAAATATTAAATATGACAAAATAGACAAAAAGAAAAATTAGCAGTCAAATAAAGTATTCACCAAAATAGAAAATTAAAAACGTGAAAGTGAAAAACATAAATAAATAAACAGCAAAGCCTGCATAACTAAATTGAAACTGTCTTGAAACATCCATGAGGAATCACGAGTCGAGAGAGAAGCCATAGCAAGAATTTTAATCTAAGTTAACCTAGAGCTTAAATTATACACATTTTAGCTTCGAATAAATTAGTTGGAAAAAATCCACATAACAAGTTAATGACAAAACATCCTAGGACTCTGAGCCTAACAAAGTGCAATGAATCCAAAGTGGAAATTTTCAAACGTTGCAACATCTGCACATGAGGGACCTACTGTTCATGAAAATTTTCTCAGTGCATTACAAAGCTGTTGGACTACAAAAATATTATCATCTCTCTACAATCAGATCAAGTTCTTCTACTCATTTACAGTAAAAATGTTACGATGTAAAAAATTTCCATAAAAAATTACCTTGAAGGAAAAACTTGTGGTGATGAGGCAGCAGAACCAACATATTTTACCCGATCACCTGCAAACGATGTAAGCATCATATTATCGAAGGTGTCAGCAGAATGTCATCTAACATACAAAAAAATAACAATAGGAAGTAAATTGTCAAACTAGGTGCTAATGTTTTAACAACAGCATACCTGTTTTAAGAGTACTGCCTTTTGACGATGTCGTAGAAACTTCTTGCTTCAGTATAAACTGTGAACTTGATGCAGATCCGCCAATAATTTGGGCATCAACACTAGAAGTCGGTTTCTTAGACTGTATATGTATTGTAGCAGCCGGAGTACTTCTCTTAGTAAACACAGACGGTCTTTCAGGCCTTGAACTTTCTTTAGTAGAATCAGCTTCCTTCAATGGTGTTCGCTGAAAATTCAATTGCACAATCAATTCAACCGTGTGTAAAATATTGCTGATTTTAACATGAAACAATCTCAACAGAATCAAACAGATGAGAAAGCCAATAAAGACCATAGTCAATGAATGGATCGTACAAAATTAGGCTAGAATGAGAGAATCCTACAAAACCGTCATAAACATAACAAAAGAAGGATATCTTAGAAAACATACACCAGGAGGTGAAAGAGAATCCACAATTAGTAGCCAAGCACCAAAATGCTTTGCAAGTGCCTTGGACAGAGTCTCCTGATATATTTCAGAGCCTACAAAAGAATCAAATACAAAGACAACACTCTTAATTTAGGAAAACAAGAATTTAATGAATCATATAAACAAGAATGACCGGGCTACCTGCAGGGCCAGATAACAAAATCCGTGGAGACAGCGACGGAAGCTCTGAAACATATTTTCCAGATGCATTGCACTTCAAATGAATGTATGCAGAAGCGATCAAAACGTTCTTTGTTGTATCACTGTAATCAAGCAAATCATCATAACCAGTAGAATAAATTATCTTTTATCTATCTCAAGGCAGTAACTACAAGACATCCTACCAAGCATTATATAAACAAATAATATCAAGGTAATTGTATCTTACATCTAACTATGACCACACAGTAGGTATGTATATTTAAGGTAGCATACAACAGGAAATCAAATCAGAAAAATTAACAAGCAAGTATTTGCACCTTAGATAATATGGGAAATTTTCAAATGAAACATCAATATTATTAGCATTGAGAATTCTCAGCTGTAAGCTATCTTTTTTTTGTAAGCTATCTTTAATAGCTTGTTGCTTGGGCGATGCCAGTATTGTTGAGGTACCAACATCTTTAAGGAGTTCCTTTAATCCCTTGCGTTCTTCCAATAATCCCTTGCGTTCTTCCAATATCTTGGCAATGTTGCCACTCAAATCAAATTCAGGACATGATCCAGAAAGCTTGTGCAATAATGGTCTCAATTTGCAAGTAGCAGCAGTCATCTTCCCAACATCTGCATCCACAATGGCATTGACTTCTACAGTGTCATCCTTAGGATCTTCCTCAACGGTGGTAGAGGATGAACGGCCAGTTTTCTCGGCAGAAGAAACTCCATCCAGTTCATTATTGATGATGCTGTGCTTCATATCAACGCCTGCCTTATCATCCCCGTTGCCAGCAGGTAGTGATGAAACATCCGTCTGCTGCTGCATGTTTGTGCCAGCGTTAACAGAAAGAGGAATGGTAGATAAATCTTCATTAACAGAAACAGAAGCCAATATTGAATCTCCAGCAACAGTCGACAGGTCACCAGATCTTGCATCAACTTGTGTTCCAGTTATTGAAGCACCCTGGGCTTCTAAAATATTCACACGAGAAGGTATGTTGGGAGTAGTGATATTATTATCGAGCTGCTGAAAGATCTAAATCCATGTTAAGGATCCCATTACATATCCAATGAAAGAAACTTAAGAATGAAAAGCACAATGGAAATACATAGAACACGTGACTAACTGGTTATTTTGCAAAGGTGACCACGGAAACATGCAAAAAAAATGGAGCAAGAAGAAACTAAAAGAATAAAAAGATAAATTCTTGCCAGGAAATCATATCTAAAGGATACATAAGCATGCTTGCCAGAAACACCGAAGACGACTTCATCACCTCCGCTTAAAATAAGACGGGATTTATTCCCATACGTCTTTCCGTTGACTTTAACAACACCTTTACTCCCGATGACTTCCAGCAACGCAACAGACGAACCTCCATACTGTGCGAAATTACAAATAACAAATATGGTTAGTAGTCTATAAAACATAGAAATGTTTACCGGTAATTTTCTTATGTTGGGACAGTTTTATGAACATCTACAATACAAGAATTAAAGTACAACATCTATAGTAGATCTGAATTTTGTTTGAGAAATTACTTATTTGTCGTAACAAAGTTGTAAAGATCTTATCTCTTCAGTTGGATGTTTTAAGTTTAAAAAGATAAAGGAAGAAAATCTACCTCTATGTGGCTCAATTTGCACAACACATTACTAAGAGTGGGATCTTTAAGGCATAAATTACAGTGACCACCTTGACCAGCAGTGTAGATAGGATCTGACATTGACAGGTGAGGATTCTGGAAAAGCATGAACAAAAGATTACGTCCAAACATATAACAGAACAATCTGAAAAATGGAAGATTATACTAAAAGACAGAATCATAAATTTGTTAAAAACTCTCCCATCTCAATAAATCGATGATTCTTCAAATTAAATGCAAATTTTACTCTCACGAGTCATGTCTAACATCAATGCTATACATTATGTGTTCTTTAGATATGGAGATGTGCAGCAGCGGCAAGTAGGTTGCGGTAGTAGGCGATCAGAGGTTGTACACAAAGGGAACTAGCTTTAGGGTGTATTTATAATGCGCTTTTTTAGGGTTTGACACATTGGGCTTTTTAAAAAGTCCAATCACAGGCCTTAAAGCATTTCCAATGGTGATACCATTTTGGGTATCATATATCATTAACAAGTGGTCCCTACAATGACATGTAATACTTATGCAACTCATAAGTATTTTACTTCAATGGTGATAGTGATACCCCTTTGGGTATCATACATTACTAACAAATGATACATTCTATTTAATTTCATATACAAAAAAGGTAACATTAAATTGATGATACAATACCTTAAATAAGGTACCGTATCATCAATTTTGATACCCTCTATGCCACGTCATGGAACTCCAATGATAAAAAAAAATAAGGTACGGATCATTGGCCTATGAAACTATCTTTGATACTCTTATTGGAGATGCTCTTAATCTCATGAGTGAAGAACTGCTTCTCTCATTAGGCCTTTGCCTCTATGACCCCTTTTTCCTTACTTTGTCAACTATGAAAATGAAAATAAATAGAACTTCCATACACAGTATTAATTATGTAATAAAGATAAAAAAAAAAATTGGAATAGTGGTCATCTCGCTGAATGCTATACCATTATCCTAGTTTTGCGGGTGGTGCTCCACATGGCTATTCAAGATTAACATTTAACAGCACATTCCCGTTAAATAAAATATTGTATTCAAGTCTTATGAAAAGGAAGAAAAAAAAAGGTGTTGGGAGAGCTTTTCCATCTTAAATGGATCCATTGGGCTAACTCAGATTAATCAAGATTCAAGATCTAAATACCGCGTCCTAGACATATAAAAAACAAGCATCACTAAATCGTCGACATATAGATGATGGCACGTCCTATAATCTAAAATAGTAATTCATTTCTATGTATTGATATGGTATAAAGCATTATCTTCTATTGTTGCTAATGCACAATAATAAATTGAAATTTCCCAAAGCTACAACATTAACCACCATTGTGATGCAATAGTCTATCTTTATATTGTGTTCTTTGTATCCTACCTGTCTTTGACATTGTGATAGAGGCCAAGTTTGGGGGGTGACACTGGTTCTTTAGAAAACGGCTAATTACCGATCATTTTTATTTATTTTTTAGCAAAATCACTGAACAATTTAGTTTTAATTATTTTAAATATTATATTTTATTAAAAAAAGTACAGCATGTGTTTGTGTTATTTGTGAGCCTTTGGTTCGTCATATATAGCACAGTTCTAATTATATTTCTGATCAATATATTAAGTAAGACTTTAAAACATTAAAATGAAATGAAGAGATTAAATAAGATGAAGCAAATATGCAAAGTTACAAATTTCTCAATTATGGCGATTTATTTAAAAAATTATGTTGTCTTCTGGGTAATAACATAAGCAACTGGCCATGAAGTGTGCAATATTAATACAGGCCCAGTATTTTGGCAGACAATAGGCGACTCCTCATCTCCCTCGTGGCCGCACGTCAAAGGAAACTGCCCCGTAAAAACACTACTTACGATATAGTGGCACAATGGAGACACCGAGAAGAGGAAGAGGCCAGAGACAAAAAAGAAGATGAAAAGGCTGAAGTCGCGGAGACTGAAATATCATAAACGGAGAAGAAATAAGAGGATGTGTTACATTTTGACCCAGAAAAGCTATGTTCTTGGAGACGGATTGGAACTGAAATCGTAAAAGGCATTCTATTCCATTTCGCAAATTTCAGCGGCAACTTCACCAAAAAAAAACCAATTCAGCATAGGGTCAAAATCACATGGCAATGCAAATATCTTAAAATTGAAGACTTTACAAGTTAACCAGCAATTTTAACTACTTTGTTGTTGTTGACCTCATTAACAAGGTCCGACAAGGCTTTTGCTCAAACATTGTTTATCGAGTTGAAAGTAGACAAGGTGACCACAATTTTATGAGAATATGAAAAAAATATTTAAAAAACTGAGAATCATAGTGACAAAGATTGGTTAGAGAGGAGCAAGAGAGAAGGAGGAAGCAATCAGAGACACATGGTGGGCTGAAAGGAAAATCATGATCCAAAGAGATGAGTATTGTGACAAGGTCACATGGAGCAAGGTGTACACAAATGAGGGAGCGCATAAAGAGATTAAAGAAGTGAAAAAAGAATTTCAAAAAACTCCCAAACCAAAGTAACTATCACCACTGAAGATGATGATGTGTGCTTAGCAACAAATGAGAAGTTCATTCAGTCAAAATGGGTGGTGGATTCATTTAGCTCAATGCATATTTGATGCGACTGTGTGATATTTGACACGTGGAGAAGCCTAAAGGAGTGTTTGGCAATTTATAGTTGGGATATGAGGAGAAAATGAAGGTTGAAAACATTGAGAAACAAAGATGGAATTCAATATTCACTACTAGGGTATATTTGGATTGGTGGAGTTAGATGGAATGAAGCGGAGTGGATGGAGCTGAATGGAAAAAAGGTCTCTTTCCATCGTTTGAAGGAAGATACTTCGAGTTTGATAGACCTTGAAAATGCGAGGAACAACCAATTTACACTACATCAAGGGAGTTTCAAAAAGAACGAAGGCATTCCAAGTCCAAGAGAAGAGAATCCCCAATGCGAGAGATCAATTGTGTGGTGAGACTGTTTCTTACGAGTGAATACATTAGATTTGATACTTGGACAGTGTTTTTACTTTTTACATTTTCACGAAAGTGATACTTTTTACCTTTAAAATTGCTTGAGAAAGTGATACTTTCGTAAAATGACCTTTTGTAGACGTAGAGTCGTAGACAATTAATTAATGCTGAACCACATAAACTTTGCATTTTGTCGTTACGTGTCCCGTATGTGTTCACATTTTCTATCTATGATGTTTGTGAATCTTTTCCCAACATGGATAATCCATAATATACAAGTCATACACTACGTAGAATCTGTAATTAACCTAGGAAACATGATGCATATAGAAAATCTGTCCTGTCGGACGAATTATGAGCCTCGAATTCAGAAAGCATTATGAATATATCAATCAATACTTCAATACTAGATTAATTAAATGAATCACAATGTCCCCTGGTTAGTCAAAATCACTAGTTCTTCTAGGTTAAAGTATTAAAACAAACCATGCAATGCATCCTCTCCCCGAATTTGAAACCTAATTACTCTAACACAAAGAAACAAACATGCAAACTGCAAACAAATACACAACTAAGTTTAGAACTAAACCTCAGAAGATTGAGAAATGAGCTTCCCCCAAGCAGCCTTAGGATTCAATTTCGTGCAACGTTTTTTCGGCCGAGCTAGTGGCGGTAACATCCTTGATTTCTCCTCAATTTCACCTGATTCTGTCACAAAAACCATAAATCTCACCAATCAAATAAAATTCATAAAACAACACATGCATGCTTAAATTGAATAAAATAAAACAACCCCATCAAAAAAAAAATGAAAAAGTTTATAACTTTAATACCTAAACACTGAGGTGGAGACACCAAAGCCTCAGAAGACTTGTTGTTATCACCATCAACAGCCTTCTCCGTTTGAGGTAGATCAGATGGCCGTATCTCTCTTTCTCCAGATTCGTTGACCGGTGGTGAGGGATTAGAAGCAGATGAAACATCACCTGTGACCTATTTCATCATAAAAAAAATCTAAGAATTAAGACAAAAATTTACAAACCCTTTTGTAAATAATAAGGGAATTGAATTTGGTTTGAAGAAACAACCTTGGATCGTTTTGTGTTTGAAGGAGATGATGAAGGAGAAGAAAGAGCACGTTTGGAAGAAGAAGAACTGCTTCTAGTTTCAACCATGATGATGATGATGATGATTTTTGGAGGAAGAAGAGATTGAAGATGAAAAATGTGTTGCAACAAGACCAAATTTTTTTGACACTGGTCACGTTAATGTTAAGGTTTGTGTTGTGTTTGTGTGTCGCTGATTTTATTTATACGAAGTAGGATGAAGTAAAAAAAATAAAAAATGAATGGGAATATTTTTGTTGACGAAAAATTAATTAATGATTAAATTGAATAATATAAAATGTGTTTACCGTCAAGGAGGAGGAGGGCCAGCAAGTTGCTAGCATTTCAGAACGCTAGGCTATAAAGTATGGACACTTCTATAGTATGATATCTTTATCTTTATCTTTATCTTTAGGCTTAATTCATACTTTGGTCCCTTATGTTTATTTTAGCGCTCAATTTGGTCTCTTATCTTTTAAACGTCTCAATTTGGTCCCTTATTTTTTCTGAAGTTCTCAATTTGGTCCCTCCCGTCAAATTTTTCTCAATTTGGACACGTGTCATCTGTCCAAGTGTGCCACGTGTCCAAAATTTTAAAAGACAAGGGACCAAATTGAGAACTGCAGAAAAGATAAGGGACCAAATTGAGACTTGCAGAAAAGATAAGGGACCAAATTGAGACTTTTAAAAGATAAGGGACCAAATTGAGACGTTTAAAAGATAAGGGACCAAATTGAGCGCTAAAATAAACATAAGGGACCAAAGTATGAATCAAGCCTTATCTTTATTATATTAAGTGGGAATAAAAAGTTACTCCCTAAACCCTAATTAGATATTGATTAAGAAGGGAAAATTGTCTTTATTATATTAAGTGGGAATAAAAAGTTACTCCCTAAACCCTAATTAGATATTGATTAAGAAGGGAAAATTGTAATTAATGCACCCACCTACTCATCTTTTTTTATTGTTGCTTTGTACTATTAATTAATTTGGCAGTTACTAAAATCAATTAATTTTGTTTCTTGAAAATAAAACAAAATCATCACATAGAGCCACAAAAATAGCTCATAATAATTGAGTGCTAATCTTATCATATTTCAAGACTTTTTATTAACAGTTTTTTCTAAAAAATAGCACCTGTTAATGGTTGTATTTATTTATTTTACTTACAAGGTTAATTGTTGTGTTAATCTTTTCATCTTTTAAGGATGTTATTTTCAGTTTTCACAGCACGCCAAAGTCATTCTTTCCCTTCCCAATGCGGTCATCAACGTCCTTTTTCTCTTCCCTTCTCTGCCTTCAATAAGTTTCTTCTTCTTTCTCTTTTTATATTCAATGTATCATATTCCATCTTTTTTTACTGTAACTTCTATGTGTTGGGCTTCTTATTGTTCAAATTCTTCTCTATTTCATCTTCTACCCCTCAATTATAGTGTTTGTTTTTTGTGATAACTCTTCTTCTCTTCTCTGCGACAACTCACATGATCTTCTTCCATTTTAGATTCATCTAATAATGGATATTGTTTGTTTCTACAATGGGACTGCATGTTGATTCCCAAATTATAAAGCAAAAACATGGGTGAGGGATCTGTGTATATGATTCTTATTCAACACAGTATTATTTTCAATTTTAACAATTTCTGCTGCTAAGGTTATACAATTTCATCTGTTTTTTTTTTTCTTTTTTCCTTTTTTTCTGTTATGACCGTTATATCTAATAATGGATATTGTTTGTTTCTACAATGGGACTGCATGTTGATTCCCAAATTATAAAACAAAAACATGGGTGAGGGATCTGTGTATATGATTCTTATTCAACACAGTATTATTTTCAATTTTAACAATTTCTGCTGCTAAGGTTATACAATTTCATCTGTTTTTTTTTCCTTTTTCCTTTTTTTTCTGTTATGACCGTTATACATAATAATGGATATTGTTTGTTTCTACAATGGGACTGCATGTTGATTCCCAAATTATAAAACAAAAACATGGGTGAGGGATCTGTGTATATGATTCTTATTCAACACAGTATTATTTTCAATTTTAACAATTTCTGCTGCTAAGGTTATACAATTTCATCTGTTTTTTTTTTCCTTTTTCCTTTTTTTTTCTGTTATGACCGTTATACAATTTCTGATGTTATTAAAACCAATTTCTATCATTGCAGACAAATAAAGATCATTGCGCCTAATTTCTATCATGAGCATTGCACATTTTTATACTACCTGGTATTTTTTTTTTCCGTATGGTGCCCTCCCTAAACCCTAATTAGATATTGATTAAGGAGGGAAAATTGTAATTAATGCACCCACCTACTCATCTTTTTTTATTGTTGCTTTGTACTATTAATTAATTTGGCAGTTACTAAAATCAATTAATTTTGTTTCTTGAAAATAAAACAAAATCATCACATAGAGCCACGAAAATAGCTCATAATAATTGAGTGCTAATCTTATCATATTTCAAGGCTTTTTATTAACAGTTTTTTCTAAAAAATAGCACCTGTTAATGGTTGTATTTATTTATTTTACTTACAAGGTTAATTGTTGTGTTAATCTTTTCATCTTTTAAGGATGTTATTTTCAGTTTTCACAGCACGCCAAAGTCATTCTTTCCCTTCCCAATGCGGTCATCAACGTCCTTTTTCTCTTCCCTTCTCTGCCTTCAATAAGTTTCTTCTTCTTTCTCTTTTTATATTCAATGTATCATATTCCATCTTTTTTACTGTAACTTCTATGTGTTGAGCTTCTTATTGTTCAAATTCTTCTCTATTTCATCTTCTAACCCCTCAATTATAGTGTTTGTTTTTTGTGATAACTCTTCTTCTCTTCTCTGCGACAACTCACATGATCTTCTTCCATTTTAGATTCATCTAATAATGGATATTGTTTGTTTCTACAATGGGACTGCATGTTGATTCCCAAATTATAAAGCAAAAACATGGGTGAGGGATCTGTGTATATGATTCGTATTCAACACAGTATTATTTTCAATTTTAACAATTTCTGCTGCTAAGGTTATACAATTTCATCTGTTTTTTTTTTCTTTTTTCCTTTTTTCTGTTATGACCGTTATACAATTTCTGATGTTATTAAAACCAATTTCTATCATTGCAGACAAATAAAGATCATTGCGCCTAATTTCTATCATGAGCATTGCACATTTTTATACTACCTGGTATTTTTTTTTTTCCGTATGGTGCCCTTTATGTGAACATTTGATTAAATATTATTTTCCTAACCTTCAATTATTTCAGGCTAAGAAGAAAATTACATTGCAACTGCAAAACTCAAGAATGAGCTACCTATTCCATAATATATATGATTCGGATAGCTTCAGACATATAAGAAAAAATTGGTTCAAATATAATAATTATGTTCCAATTAGATTGATCAAAATATACCACAATCATCTAAATGAGAATTTCATACTATTCACGTAGTTGTGTTTATATAGTTTTATTTTGTTTAAGATCTGACGAAGATAGAATAGTAGTGACATATATCAAGTTTTTTTTCTTCTGTTTTTGTTTTTCAACAGCTCTGGTATGCAAATCAACCTTTTTTAAAGATGACTCTCCAATCATATACTCTTATATTTTGGTGGCATGACTTCCATAATTTCTTTGGCAACGCTCATTGCACCTAATGCCTTAGCAGGAACGTGAAGATCCAAGGAGGAAAAATTATTAAAACCAATTGCATAGAAAGAAGAATCTATAGGGTCAAAGCAAGCACCACCCAAAGCATTACATGAGTATCAGACACAAATTGAAGATCAAAAGTTTTTATAACTTATGTTGTCTCCAATTATTGTTTTTATTGCATTAATCGTCTTTTTTTCCTTCTAGATCTCTTTTAGTAGATCTTTACAAAATAGAGAAGATGTCTCTAAATGTAAATCATATATTTTGTCATGTCATACAGTTAAATTGGATATAATTTGGTGATTTGTCGGTATAAACAACAAATATTGAATAACATAGTAAAATTATTTTTCACACTCATTCTATATTTTATTTCCACTAACAAATTCGCAATTCATTGATGTCAATATATGACCCGTGCAGACGCACGGGCAAGATGTCTAGTGGTATAAACGTTAGAATATTGATATTGATAATAATTTAAAAATTATGATCAAACAATATATGATCAAAAATTAAAAATATTATAATATTGATAATGTATTTTTTGTACTTTATAGTTATCAAATCTTGTAATTTGGAGTTCAACATAGATAAACTATGATAAAAAAAAAATTCTCATAGTGGCAAAAAAATATATAAAATGCATATTATATATATATTTTAGCCGATCAGTTTTATAACGTATCGATCAATAAAAGTTGAGATATTTGATTTATAATATGTCAACAAAAATGAATTCAATAATATATAGATCAAATACATTAATTTTTGTAACTCATATAAGTCTCTATTGAAAATTACCGGAAAGAGTTATGCAAGGTAGCTTAGAGCAACTTCAGCGGTCCTGTATGTTGTTTCGTCCGCCAGCTGGAACTAAAAAAGCAACCAATTTTTTGTCATTCTGTGGAAAAGCACAAACCTTCTGTGCCGTCAGCTGAAGATGCATAGCTTCATGAAGCAACAGAACTTTATGGTTATTTTGAATAAAATACTAATTTATGTTTTTGTTTTTATTTTATTTTAAGTTGCAATAAAGTCCAATATGAATAAATTATTAATATATGTGGTAAATTTGTGGGACCTAATGAGTTTTTTAGAGTTGCACCATTGGAGTAAAAAATTGGTAAATTGTTTTAAAATGATGTGGCTTTAATATGGCCCACAAAATACCTATGTGAAGGTTGCACCATTGGAGATACTCTTAGTTAGTATTGTAGGTACTAGAAACATTATTGGATGGGTTTGGAGTTCGAACTCCGAATTTTCCGCTTTTTCACATTATAATATGTGAGTCAAGCCACTTGGCTACTACTCCCCCCGTCTCGATATATAAGATCTACTTTAACTAAATGTATTATTTATTTACTTTGTTTTGACCGTATTTTTTTAATAACATATAGATGTAAACATAGCATGTGAGATGTTTGATTTATTTTGATGAGTATTTTCAAAATATCAAATTTTTATAATTTTTACAAATAGACAATTAAAAATATTGATGATCAAAATTGTGGATTGGCGTACGTATAGTAGTTAACAAGATCTTAGATTTTGGTATAGAGGAAATAGATAAAAATAATTACAAAAACAACATTTGTTAGTTATGTTGGTGCACAAAGGTGATAAATGAATAGAAAAGTAGAATATTATTGAATGCTCTGTAAATGACGGCTACAAAAGGAGAATAAAAGATGTTTTTAATGACATCAACTACTAGTCTATTTATACACAAAAACTAGGTCATAAAGACAACACAACAAAATACTAAAATACCCTTAAAATATAAATTACTTCTAACATCATCCCTTAATTTATATTTACACACAAACTAACGCTCCAGAAGTTAAACAAACTTTTGGACTTTTGGATCCTCATCAGAAGCTTCTGCTTGCTTCTGGCTTTCTGCTTCTCCTTCAGCTTCAGCTTCTGCTTCTGCTTTTCTTTCTGCTTCGGCTTTTTCTTCTGCTTCAGCTTCAGCTTTTGCTTCTTCTTCTGCTTCTGGCTAATAACCTCATAAGCTCTACTACTTCTGAGCAACACTGCTTCTGAGTAATGGCCACAAAAGTTTCTTCTTCTAACAGCTTCTGAATATGAATTACTTCCAGAACCATTCCTTAATTCATATTCAGCAAATTCAATTTCTGCAACACCAATTCCATCCCTCAAATGGATAAAGTGTTCAGCCTTGACATCCTTCATCAGAGCATCTGCAAGTTGTTTTTGAGCACTATAGTGAGCAGCTTCTAGCACTTCATTCTGGACTTGACCTCTTCGCAGATTCTTGTCTTCAGACCAATCAGAGTCTATCAGCTCTGCATTAGTTTTAACACCAGAAGGGCCAAAAAAATCATACCTCAGAGTCTCAAGTTCTTCTGTCATGGCCTGCAACCAGACTTGCTTCTCGAGAATTTCTTCAGTAGTAACAAATTCAGAACTTCAGATCTCAGAACTTGCCTCTTTAGAGCCTTGAACACCAGAACTTGCTCCATAGTCTATTCCAGAGTCACAATCTTCTTCCAGTTCTGGAACAGTATCAGATGCTGGACAACCCACTCCAGAAGCTCCACCTTCAGAGACTTGACCACCAGAGTCTTGAATACTCCCAGAAACTCTGCCTTCAGAAGTTTCACCTTTAGAGTCTTGACCATTGTTAGAGGCTGGACTACCTTTAGAAGCTCCTCCTTCAGAAGGTCCACCTTCAAAGTCATGATTTCCTCCAAAGGCATGATCAAATTCATAAGCTTGTCCTCAAGAACCTACGTCTTCAGAATCTGGATCACCACCATCTGAATCACCACAAGATTCTGGATCAGAATCAGATGCACCATCTGAATCATCACCACCATCTGATTCAGAATCAGACTTGCCTTCAAGGTTTTCTTCTTCTTCAGAAGTTGGAGACCCAGAAGTTTCACCTTCAGAAGCTCTTGCATCTGAAGCATGCTCAGAAGTTCTTTCTCCTTCAGAACCTTGACTTTCTTCATCTTCTGAACCTTCAGAACTTTGACTTACTTCATCTTCTGAACCTTCAGAATCTGATCCTTCAGAATCTCCTTCATCTTCAGAGTCATCTTCTGACCCTGACTCATCTTCAGAAACCTCAGATTCTGACTCTGAGTCATAGGGTCTGACTCCAATTTCATAATCATCTTCTGAAACTTCTTCAGAGTCAGAAAACGTCAACTTCACAGGTTCATCATCATCAGATTCATAAGCCATTAATAGCACAGGTTCATCATCAGAACTTCTGGCCATATTTGCTTCTTCTGACTCCCTTTCTTTGTTTAACAAGCAATCATTGGCATAGTGACCAAAGTTCTTGCAACAGTAACACTGAACATTCTTCTTGTCAGACTTCTCCTTTCTTTTCTGATATTTCTTCTCATCAGAGTAGAACGCTTCTGACATCTGAGCCCTACCATGTCTGTTCTGCTTCTGGTCCTTCTTGACAAAAGAGGCTTTCAGAGCCTGCTCTGCCTCTCTCTCAGAGGTTCTCTCAGTCATACGCAACTCATGCGCCTCCAGACTGCTTTGCAGCTCTTCAACTCTCATGGTGCTCAGATCCTTAGAGTGTTCTATTGCTACCACAATGTAATCAAACTGAGGGGTAATGGATCTCAATACCTTCTCAATGATTACTTGTTCAGAAAGGGTTTCACCACAAGCTTTCATCTCATTGGTGATCAGAATCATTCTGGAGATGTACTCAGGTACCTTCTCATTGTTCTTCATGTTGATATTCTCATACTGCCTTCGTAAGGACTGAAGCTTCACCTTCTTCACTGATGCGTCGCCACCATAGCATCTGACCAGTGTGTCCCACGCAGCCTTCGCCGTTTCTGAATCAGCGATTTTCTCAAACACGTTTTCATCCACGCACTGATGGATGTAGAACAAAGCCCTCTGATCTTTCTTCTTCGTATCCTTTTGTGCGAGCTTTTGTGCATCTGTTGCATCTGTTGCTACTGGAACGTAGCCTTCAATGACAAGTTCAAGCACATCTTGAGCACCGAACAGAACAAGCATTTGTTTCATCCAACGATTCCAGTTTTTGCCATCAAACACTGGAAGCTTGGTACTCATACCACTGTTTCCGTTCATCTTCAACATTTGTGCGTTCACTCAAATCTCACTAAACACTCGTGTTTCCCAATCCCGCAGAATCAGAAAATGTGATTCTGTTACAACTTCGTTCAAGATTCAACTCGAATTCAAGAAACGAAATCAATCACACAACGCCTCACGTTTCACTCGTGTTTCCCGTGGATTCGAACCGGAGCTCTAGATACCAATTGTTGGTGCACAAAGGTGATAAATGAATAGAAAAAGAGAATATTATTGAATGCTCTGTAAATGACGGCTACAAAAGGAGAATAAAAGATGTTTTTAATGACATCAACTACTAGTCTATTTATACACAAAAACTAGGTCATAAAGACAACACAACAAAATACTAAAATACCCTTAAAATATATATTACTTCTAACAAGTTAGAGATAATCGGTTCGAATTTATTGTTAGGAATTTAGCAATGTTAAAAATTTTGAAAGAAAAAAAAACCGTTGTCATTGATCGTTCGTAAAAATTAATATGACCATATATATATATATATATAAAATGACATGAAAAGAGGCAAAAGTATAATCTTAGATGTTTTAGTAATATTTGTTATTTCGTCTATATTTATAGGAAACGGCATGAAAATGAGAAAATGAATTTAAATTTGTTTTTTTTTAACAAATGAATTTAAATTTGTTACCGTAATATTTCACGCAGTTTGACATTTCAATCTCAATCATTAATACATTTAAACAATTTCGGCTATCAATTGAAAATGGATGATTGAGAAGAGTAACTATGTAATGTAAGCATCAAAATCTAATTTGGAGAAAAAGTGAGTGAGAGGTGAAGTGGAGAATGGGGGAAGAAAACAAGTAAAGGGTAAGTGGGGAACGTGTAATAATAATTGGAGATAGTTAGTGAAAGTAACAAGAAGTAACAAGTGGATTAAGTTTGTCGTGTATATGATTGAAAGATGAACTACGGAATGCATGCAGCCAACCAAGCAGTGAGTGAGCACAACTTGGTTGTATCCTCGTCAAGTCAACCGACGTGAATCTCTAATATTACAATAATCTATTTTAAATTAAGTTGCAACCAAGTGAACCAACCCACCCCACTAGTTCAATATACTCATGTTACAAGCAAAAGAGAGACAGAGAAAATAATTAAGATGTTATTTAAGTTTATGGAATTTTGGTGTGTATATAAGAGTTGTTTTTCACAATTAATTAATGAATATATGTTTATATGATAATATTGGTTGATATTACTTTGAAGTTCAAACCCCTTTTTCTCTTTTCTTTTTTATAAAAAAATTAGCGACAAAATTCACATGTAATAAATACCAAAAAAATGATAAATTACACATTTGAGTTCACATTTCATTAGATTTGAATTCTCTACTTTTCTATGTGTCCATTTATCTCTCTTGTTTTTCATTCAACGGTTGATAATGCACAAACAATAAATAAATTAATTAAAAGGAGCAATTTTGAAGGAATAGAAAAAACATTGATAGACGTCTTTTTTTTGACAAAATTGATAGTAGGAGACACTGAACCGAAGAAGATTCGGATCTCATTTCAGTGTATCAAATTTTTCTACAACTTTTTCCAAATATATGAGTTGTACTTATAGACCCAATTCAAACACTTTTGGTATAAAAAAGTTTTAAGTTAGTTGATAGTTTTTTTTTTTTGACAAAAAGTTAATTGATAGCTAAAAAGCTAGTATTGGATTGAAGTTAAATTGTTTGATAAAATTGGTTGTTTTAAATAGAAAGTGATATGAAAGTTCATAATTATTTAATTATAAATTTATTTTATATATAAATTAACAAGTTCGCTATAAAAAATAAAAAAGAACACTCAACCTAAGCCGTTAATTTCAATTAAATTGACGACTCTAATTAAAAAAATTGGTAATTAGTGAAAACTCAGCTCGAATCAACATTCTTCATTTCTTGCTACTAATTGTTCGACGTCCCCTCTAAAATAAAAAAAAATAATTACTCAAAAGAAAGCAGTCATTGGTTATTTGTATTTCTAAATTTCTAATTTCTTTTTCATATATCTAAGTTTTGATTGATATTATTTTATTTTTTTTATAGACAGATGTTAGTATGTTAATTAATTATTATGTTAGTATTTTTCCTTTCATCAGAGTTTAATTTCTTGTCATTTTATTTCATACACTTAGTTTAAGTCAGTTGAGCTTCAATGATAGCTTTGAAGCACAAAAAATGCAATAATGTTTTAATGGGGCAATCGAGGTGGTGTTTAAAAGTTAACAAATCAATGATGACAATGTGCATATAAGTAGGGATATCAGTTTACATGTGTAAGCAAGGAACCTCGTGTGGACGGGTTCATGTGGGTACGAAATTTTTTCCCACGAAAATAAGCGGAAAGTCTTCTAGGAGTAGTTCGAATATGAGCTTATCAAAATATCTAATATATGTGTATATACTTCGTAAAAAAAAATATACGTCTATATACAAATATTTTATATGTTATACTTATTTGTCTTTTTCGCACAATATGTATATAAATTTATCTTATATAAGATATTTATTGTTGTTATATGACTCACAATAATATCTTAATATTGTATTTATTTTTATGTTTAATGTTTTTTTTTATGTTGATGGGCTCTGCAGGGACCGCGTGGAAGAGGAAAAGAAACAATCCTGGAGGCAAAATATGAGAATGGGGATAGGGTGCATTTCGGGTGGCAAAGATGAGGAGCATTAGTACTCTTTGTCTCGTCTCTTTCACATCACTACATACAAGTCGTGACGGAACATGTTATGGTCAAGCAAACCGCAATACCAACATACCAAGTCAAGTACTGACTACTAACTTTAGTTTTTTTGAAGGAATTTGGAAAAATAGACCGTCAACAAGCGTGACATAAGTGTTCACATAAGTAATAAATCGTGCTATATTTTGTGTGGTACGCAAGTCTATAAGGAGTAATGAGTATGCTAACATGTAATTGTCGAGGTCAAGATAGCTTGATAATATTTATGATCTAAAATATCTAACCTAATATTACAAGCCTATAAAGTTTTTCTTATCTGAGACATTACTTCATAGTGCATAAAATTGAAGAAATTTGTGCTGTATTGGACCTTGAAATATCATTTGCAGTGAGTGTAGAAGAAGACATGTGATATTGTGTGTTTTGGCAACAATGCTTCAAAAGTAGTGTGGGGAGTGTTTATCACATAACTTCGTCAAATTTTTTTTTTGATACATAACTTCGTCAATTTAAAAGTCTGGGAGAATGACTTAGACTCTAATTGGTGAAGTCATACGGAAAAAATTCACACAACTTCTAAAAAAAACCGTGAGTACAAGCGTAGAAGTTTAATAAGAAAGTCTTAAGGTGTGACACGTTACAAGGGCTTACCCATGGTGTATATAGTTAATAGTGAGCCATAGAACTTCTAAATTCTAATGAGCAAGCCTTAGAATGTGACACTTTTCAAGTTGTATGGCTATCTATAGTGAATACAATTTTTGTCACCCTACCGGTTACTCGCACGCCCTACGACTACGACCATTGTATCATTCCGCTGCTTAAGTAGCAAATTTTATAAAAATGAGAAATTTTGAAAAATATCATCCGCTACTTAAGTAGCAGACATTATAATAGTATGGTATTTTTGGGTGTATCCGCTACTTAAGTAGCGAACAAGGGTATTTTGGTAAATTTATAGGGCACGCGAGAAAATGGATAAGGTGTAAAAGTATTTTTCATCTATAGTACAGCCGTAGAAGAAACTTGTGGAATATAATCAAGTCTAATGAGTAAGCCCTATATGCTCACAGTTAAAGATAATAGTGACCACCAAATTCCATACCCACACTTGATACCTAAAAGTTAACACGATAAAACATATGCTAACAACACACCAATGTACTTTCCAACAAACTGATTGAAATTTATATAGATAAAATCTATAATTTCAACCGATAACTGCTAACGACGTGCATGCGTGTCTGTACAATTCACACAAATATCCATGCATGAACATTGCAAACAGACATGCAAACATACATATTGTGGGGGGAAAAGGGAGGTTGTTGCCACAGAATCACAAATACAACGTCATACAATTAATTTATGGAATTATCAGAAACAAAAATGATTTTATTTTTATTGTAAAAAAAACTAGGTATTTACAATCAGAAGCAAAAGATGGATCATCTGGGGGCCTAAAATAAGCTTTAATCCCCAGTGAAATTATCAAATTCTAAGTATGAAAAAATATGAAGGGAGAAAACTAGAAGACGGTGAGGGTTGGAGAAAGAAAAATGGAAAATTTATGCTATAATACAATAGAGAAAGAGCCACATATGGAATTTCCATATCAACTGGTGGCTGACCTTGTTACACATTTCAGGTGATAGAAGAATAATATAGCCTAAGCAAGAAATACTCTACAGAAAACTTCACATGAAGTAGCTTAAAGATCTCATTTTTCTCGATCCGCCTTCACCATAGAGGTCATTCCATTGTTGTAGCTCGTTCATATTTGTTGACTCCGATGACACGCTTGCACACACCTGCATAATGGAACATTATAAACATATTCAGTCCCTACAAGACTACTCCCCGACAAGACTACTCGCTAAACAAAAGATCTCATCAATACAGCAAAACCGTGCAGATTTAATGCAGCACCAATATCGTGTTTTAAACATGAGGAAAATGCACGAGACACTTTCAGGTTTAGTTTAAATTTTGTAAACAAAAGACAGAACAATACACCATTTTGGCCAAAACTCCAATCCCAAAATTGAAATTCTAACAAAGTTGAGACGACCTATAATACAAATATTTAGACAGGATTTTCCTTGGAGCCGCTAAAAAACAGACATGGCAGACGAGATGACAAGAATTGAGGTCAAGGATACATCTGCCATTGCTGTATATATTACCCACAACCACAAGGCAGCAATTTTACTGTTCTATGATATGATAAGCTAACCGTCTACTACAAAGTGAACATATTCAAAAGAAAAAATGTGGAAAAATTAAATTAACATACCTGTTCATGTGCATATCTAAAATCCTCCATCTTTAAGGGACGAATGTCTGCACTGCTACACAATTCAGGTTCAGGCTTGTTCTCAGCCAATGCTAAGCTTCTCTCCTGAAAAACATTTCATTTCAATGTAAGGAAGCTTAAACCAGGCCCAGAACTGTAATGCAGACATATTAGTATATTACAATGAACATAATCCTATTTAGCACTGAACTAAAAGAATTTTGTAGAAGACATTTCATCAATGCACATTAATAAATATATAAATATTAATTTGTATGTGTATAACTAACCTTCTTTTCCTTCTCCAAGATCTCCCTTATTGGGCAGTGAGCTGCTGTGACACACAAATTCTGCAACATAGTGAAAATATTTTATATTGAATCAGATTCACTCTTCTATAGCAACTGACCAAGTTAAAATCTTCAAAGATATATAAATAACCACCTTTAAGTCACTTCCTGAGTATCCATCGGTCATATTTGCTATTGCTTCCAAATCAACATCGGGTGCTAAATCTTCTTTCGCTAAAATGACTCTCAAAATTTTTCCTCTATTCGGAGCATCCGGCAAATCAACCATCAATCTGCAATGTTTTTTTACAAAAGAGCGAATTAGAATACACCTAATTTGCAAAACATGAAAATAAAATAATTTTCCATCAAAATATATTATGTTTACCTCCTTGGAAGCCTCCTAATAACAGCCTCATCAAGATCAAAAGGTCTGTTTGTAGCGGCAAGAACAAGTATACGCTCTTTTTCTTTTGTACGCAGACCATCCCAATTGACCATAAACTCATTCTTCATTTTACGCATAGCCTCGTGCTCGCCGGGATTTTCACGTCTCCCTAACATACTATCAACCTGCCACATATTACCCAAAGTTAATTTCCTCTCTAAATAAAATGGCTTGAAAATTCTAGACCCACTAGTAAAACAATCTATTTTGTTTGGACAGTTGAGAGAAAAAGTTAAGTGCAAAATCATATACAAATAAAATGGTCAAGCCTTTCCAAAACTGCTGGCCTTGACACTTACAATTGTTATTTAACACCAGCAAAACAAGCAAAGTTGTGTATTCAAGATCAGAAATTTATAATCGATTGATTGTATGACAAACTACCCTTTTTAAGGGCACAATGAAGAAAGCAAACAGGCAACATTTCATGCTAATATGCCACATGCCAACATGTCATGTCAATAATTGCTAGTTACATAACAATAAAACCACCCTTTAAATGGTGGAAAGTAGACTGAAGGATAGAAATGAACATTCATATTCAATAAAATGGTCAAAATGTAAAGGAATTAAAATATTAAAAGCAAAGGAAAAGAAACTGCAAAGAAATAAATATGACACGTTATACCAACCTCGTCAACAAATATAACACTTGGAGCAATTTTGCTGGCCAGGGAGAAGACTGCTTTGACATATTTTTCTCCTTCGCCAAACCACTGCGACAAAAACATATTTATCATGTGGCTAAAATATAATGGGAAACCAACAACAGACTTTTTTCCAATATACAACGCTGATACCTTGGAAGTAATGCTGGACATTGAAATGTTTATGAAATTTGCTCCAGCTTCAGTTGCTACAGCCTTTGCAAGCATTGTTTTTCCTGTGCCAGGGGGCCCAAAAAGCAATATTCCCTTGCAAGGCTACATCCAAATAAAATAGACAATAAGGTGCATGATTGCATCATCTACTAAATACTATATTTCACAATTCATTGAAAGTAACAAGACATATTTCTACCTTAGTCAGTTGTCCTTTACAAAACAGTTCAGGCCTTTTAAGAGGAAGCATGACCAATTCCTTCAAGGTGTCCTTCACATTTTCTAAAGCTCCAATATCTTCAAATGTGACCCCAAGTTCAGTTGGGGGAATAACATCACCAAGCAGCTTTTTCTCAAATTCATTCTCGGTAACCACATCCTGGAGAAACGATTAAAAAAATACAGGTATTTATTCCATGATTCAAATCAAGACAGTGTAAAGAAACCAGATGGAAGTCAGTACCACTGCCACAAAATGCATACGCTACAAAATAGGGTGGGAAAGGGTATTAATTACCTTCAGCGACTTTTTTACGTTCTTATTCTCATTTTGGATGCCTTGAAAAATGTCAAACCCATACTTAATGCTGCACAATGAAAAGTAAAACAATGTTAAAAAAAAATGGAAAGTTAGAAAAGTATGTTTTGCTTTTTGCTCAATCTACTAGGGTTGACATTATGAAAATATCTAAGAATGATGAGAAAAACCTTTCTGCAGATATCACACGCTTTACGTCTTGGGTGGAAGCTTCAAATGAATGCATAAAATGGTAACTTATAGCCCAGCCAATGATCTTCTCCACATCTAGTAAAAGGAGTTCACAATATATTGTCAGTACTATTGCACCAAATCTCAATATTTCATGCATATATATGTATAATTGCTAAAAAAAACTAACTTTCACTGGTTAGGGTTTGATCTTTGATGCAAATAGTCTCAAGGTCCGAACAATCCCATCCTATTCTTTTGAGAACCTGAACCATCGGAAATATCTCATCAGAAGATTGACAAATAGCAAGACAAAATAATAAATTTCGAAGTAGATTAAACAAGAACTAGAGAGTAGATACACGACAAGCGGAGCTCTGCATACTGTTCCAAAAGTGAATATCAATGCATAACAAGCAAACAACGGATATGGATGTGACTAGGATAGAACGAGAAAAATAAAATCCCAATAAATATGTAAAGAAAACATTAAGGATTGTTAAGTCCAATGGGGAAATTTTCACAAAGCAAATCCATGAGATGCCACATAATCCAAAGGCACGCGGTAACTTATTTCATCTAAGAACGAGCACAAATATTGAAAACATACATAAAATAACTTCAGCAACAGAGAACATTGAATAATAGAGACGAAAAAAATAATTAATACCGTAAAAAAATAGAAGTAAAAAAGGAACAAAAGAAACTCACCGAACGAAGCATGACAACATTGGATTGTGCTTTCATAGTTTCAATATCACGATCTAACTGCTTCTTCCAGTCAGAAAGTAAAGCCTCATCCTGACAAGTTTGAAAGTATAAAATATATATGAATTATAATTTTAAACAATAAATGGCAAAATTTAATTGATCAAACATTATAATTTATACCTGAGGCAGCTGTATTGTCACTTTGTTTGGGAAAAGGCGGCCGAGTTGCTTCGTTACTTTGGAGCTTTCTTTGCTCCTATCATGTAGTTTACTAAAGTTATCCTAAACAAAAAGACCAAATTGGAGTAGATTGATGATTAATTCCTGAAGGAAGACTCAAGCTACAATGTATAAATAATACAATAATGATATTAAGCATTTAAAAATATTAATATGTCTATCTTAAAAACATAAAGAAAAGGAAAGATAACACAGGCAATCCCTTAAACATCATTGCTACAGATCAAGGCATGAAAAGAAGTGGAAATGGCAACGATTATAGTACCGGAAAAGCAAGATCAAGTAGAGCTGTCTGATTGCTCCCAAACTTCGTAAACAAAAGTCCCCCAGGATGGGTCTGGCAGCACAAAAAGAGAGTTATCAGATACAATCTTTCTTATAATCATGAGTTCACAACTACCAAATGCTAGCATTTTTAATACAATAATCAAATGGTACCTTATCCTTACGACTGTCCAGCTGAGTATTTGAGCCAATTACCACAATATTCTGTGGCAGGGTTTCAAATTTACTTTTCAAAACATCCGTGTTCCCAACCATTGCCTTCTCTATATCTTTGATGAACAAAACAAGTGCACCACTTTTACATTGATTAGAGGCAACCTATGTGCACAACAGCAGATAAGAGATTTAAATATATTGCTACAACGATAGAGACAAATTTTGACAAGTTTAGAACTGGCATAACCTCAAATATTTCATTAATTGCGACTTTGTCGTCATCCCCCCCTGAACTCTCTATTCGTTGTAAATGGTTTGCTGCAGTACAAGACATCAATGAATTAAACATGCCGAAATTATAGCTGTGGAAACAGAAGTTCAATAAAAAAAGTGAATACCAGAACAAAAGAACCCATGATCATCTTCGATATGGCCTCCAAGATCATTGCCATCTGGAATTGATTTATCAAATCTGACCCCAATTTTTGAAGAATCGTTGTCTTCAAAAGCAAGTACAACTTTGCCCCGGAAGCCATAGCTTGGTCCCCTGCCAGATATGGATGAGTAACTGAAAATTATGAGATTGTGTTATGGTCATTTAGCCTCGAGATGAAAAGCAAAATTCAGAAAATGACAACAATTAATAGAATCAAGAGAAGCTGGTCTGAAGTTAAGGGCTTATAAAAGTTTTCACTGTTTCTTGTACAAATATTTAAAAACAGGGAATGCTAAAACAGGGAATGCCACTAAAATTTATTATTAGAAGTGAAAAGGGAATGCTAAAACATGGAATGCCACTAAAATTTATTATTAGTTTTTTAATAGAACTTTCATGCATAACCATCTCACTAAGACTAGAAAAACCCTGCCAGATCATATCAGCCTTTACTAATTATAAACAGAAAAATATTGTACGGTATAATTCTTCAATACCATAAATTACCTTAAAGAATAATTTTGTAGTGACGACACAGCAGGTGGAAAGTTACCGACAAATTTTACTCGATCACCTGCAAATTACATAAACATCATATAATTATAGCCTTCAAAATGTCAGGTGGATAGATGCTGTTCTATTAGGATGCAACAACATACCTTTTTTAAGAGCAGTGGCTTTTGATGATGCAGTAGAAACCTCTTGCTTCAGCATAGCCTGCGAACTTAATGTAGAACCACCAACAATTTCAGCATCAACACTAGAAGTGGGTTTCTTATGATGTAATATAGAAGTCTGGCTACTTCTCTTAGACAAAACAGATGGCCTTTCGGGCTTTGAACTTTCTTTGGCAGAATCAACTTCCTTTGATGGTGTTCCCTGAAAACAAATTACACATTAACAACAATTACGGATGTATAGTAATAATTATTACGCATGAAACCATCTCGACAGAAGCATGTGACACCAAAATGATAATGAAGCGAAAAAGAGTCAAAAAGTTTTTAAACTAGAAAGATACAATCTTACAAAACTTTTAACAAATGAAGTTTATCTTAAAAACATACACCGGGTAGCGAAAGTGAATCCACAATCAGTAGCCTAGCACCAAAATGCTTTGCAAGTGCCTTGGACAAAGTCTCCTGGTATATTTCCGAACCTACACAAGAATCACATGGAGCTCTATCACTTCTATGTTATAGAAGGTAGAAATATCCGTGGAGAACCATTAAATTACCTGAAGGACCAGATAATAATATCCGTGGGCACACCGACGGGAGATCTGAAGCGTATTTTCCAAAGCCATTGCACTTCAAATGAATATATGTAGAAGCAATCAACACATTCTTTGTTGTATTGCTGTAATGAAGCCACACATCAGATCCAAGTAACCATAAGTTAATTGTTATCTATTCCAGAGCAATAACTACTAACTATAACTCACTAAACGAGCAACAAGGAATATTAAGGTAGCTGTAACCAAGTAGACTACATCTAACTTTGACCAAGGAAATAAAGACAATCATAATGACCAAGGAAGCACATGCTAACATTTTTTCTTTTAAAAATACCCTTAATCCTCATTAAGCGAAACCCATTTGCATATAGAAGATGGATGTCTTGTAAAAGAAATTTCAATTTTAAGTACACTTGAAAAAGGTATAATGTTTGTTATTTTTAGGATAAAACAATATAACCTAATTGTCTCTCTTATATAGGACCGAGGGTAGTATTAGAAAATCAAATAAAAGATAAGTCAACATCAAGAAGCTTTTGTACCTTAGATAATATGGGAAAGTTTCAAAAGAGACATCAATATTCTCAGCATCGAGGATTCTCTGTTCTAGGCTGTCTCTAAATGCTTGTCGCCTAGTGGATGCCAATATTGTAGGTGTATCAGCATCTTTAAGTTCCTTTCGATCTTCTAAAATCTTGTGAATGCTGCCACTTAAATCAAATTCCGTTCCTGAGCCAGTAAGCATGCACAGTAACGGCCTCAATTCATAATTAGCAGCAGTCACCTTCCCAACATCTGAGCCCACATTGGCATGCACATCCATGGTGTCAAGGCTAGGATTTTCATTACCAGTGGTAGAGGATGCAGGAACATCTTTACCAGAAGGAAAAAATCCAGCCGATTCATCATTACTTGTGGTATCTTTCATTTCACTGTCCGGACCATTATCCCCATGGTCAGAAGGTGGTGATGAATTATCAGCACTCTGTTTCTTGCATGCTTTAGCTGGAGGGGAAACAAGAGATAAATCTTTGTGAATATTAGATAGAGAGGCCAATATTGATGCTCCTGCAACAGCCGACGGGTCTCCAGATCTAGCTTCAACTTGCATCCCATTCATTGCAGCACTCTGGGCTTCTAAAATACTCACAGAAGGAGGTATACCAGCACTAGAAACATTGTTATTTTTGAGCTGCTGAAAGATCTGAATTTTAAGCTAAGGAAACCGCAAATATCAATAAAAGAAATTTAAGAATGAAAAGATGCAGCAATTCATAATGTAAATAAATAGGACACGTGACTATGGTTTCCTTTTAAAACAGACGACAGGACAGATGCATAAAGACAAAGGAGGAAGTAGTATGAAGGAACTAAAAGAGAGAAATCATAAATTCTTATGTTGTAAAGGATACATAAGCATGTTTTCCTGAAATGCCAAAGATCACCTCATCGCCTCCATTTAAAATCAGTCGGGCATTCCTTCGGTAAGTCTTCCCATTGACTTGAACAACACCTTTACCCCCTGTGATTTCCAGCAGGGCAACTGATGAACCTCCATGTTGCTGCTGGACAAAGTTCAAATGACAACTGTGGTCAGTTATCTAAAAGAACAGGAGAACCTTAACAGTAATTTTCTACAGGTTATCATCTAGCATAAAAAACAAACATTCCTTCTTATTTATATTTTTAACCAAAAATCCAAAATACATTTATTTGTTGTCTAAAAAGTGGCTTGTGTCATGATCCATTATAAAGCTGTAAAGCAGATAGTTTCTTATTGTTTTAAGTTTCATAATAAAAGAGAAAATTCTACCTCTATGTGGCTCAACTTGCACAAAACATTACCAACGGTTGGATCTTTAAGCACCAAATTACTCTGACGACCTTGACCAACAGTGAAGATTGGATCACTAATGGACAGGTGAGGATTCTGGACAAGCAGGAATAACAAAAAGATTAATTCCAAACCTACAACATTACAATTACAAATGCAAGAGTTAATAAGAAGACAGCTAACTGTTCTCCCCATCTTAAGCTAACGCGACAAATAAAAAATTCTTAGAAGGATATTTGAATATGTGAAAACATGCTAACTGTTCTCATCTCATGTCTACTTTCTATGGCCTGCATATAGTTGATGATGAAACCTATAATATGATAGTAATTTATTTTTCTCTGATATTAGCATGAAGCAATATCTTCTATTGTTGGAAATGCACAATAAGAAATTCAAATTTGTCCAAGTTACAAAATAAAAGAAGATCGATACTTACTGCTACATTACTTATTTCTGTATAGCAAGTCCCACAATATGCTTCTCCTATATGGATTGCTATTTTCTAACAGCAATGAAATATTAAGCTAATCCAAACAAATATGATTAACTCAACTAATTAGATCTCATTTGTCTACACAAAAAGTAGGAGACCTGGACAATCTTAAAACCTAGAGTTACTTACATCAACTTCCCCTAAGGCGAATGTACTAGTCACGCCCAACACCCCCTCTTGTTTGGAAATTAAACCTATCACCCTTACCTTTACACTCTTCCTACACCATTCACACTTCAAAATAACAAATCAACCAAGCAAGGGAGACAATTGTAATTTTTAAAAGGCTAAATTTATATTGTAATTACCCTACACTCTAACAATGCAACATGGGGATGCATTTGGGAGTTAAAGAATTTCAGAGTCCATGCATAACATATTGGAGTTAATTCATATACACTAATCATAACCATCATCATATTATAACAATAGTTTGACTTTAATCATAACCGCTTTAAAATCCACACATCAGCATATTATAACAATAACAATGTGTAAAAAGTTAAATTCAACTCTAAGATATCATCATATATATATCTATCAATCACATAATTCATCTGCTATCAAAATCCAGTGATCAAATTAGACTATGCATTCTCTCTCCCCTAAATGTGAAACCTTTATTACTCTAAAAAAAAACACACAAACACTCAACTAACTGAGAGTAGAACTAAACCTGAGAACATTGAGATATAAGCTTCCCCCAAGGAACCTTAGGAATTGGTTTAGCAGCCGTCCGTTTTTTCCGAGAAGAAACAACCGGCGCAACCGCCACCTTTGATTTCTCAGCAGTTTCACCTAAGATTCCAATACATAAAAAAAATCACAAATTGAAAAAAATAAAATAAAATCATGCATGCATGCATAGAGAATTAAACAAGCCATGAAAGAAAAAGATAAAAAATTTATAATCTTTAAGACCTGGACAGTGAGAAGACACCAAAGGTTCAGCTTGAATTGGCACAGATGGAGCCTTATCTTTATCACCATCAACAACGTTCAACGACGCCGTTTCAGGTAGATCAGAGGGTTGTTGTTGTTGTTGTTGTATGATAGGTTCACCAGATTCGTTTCTTGTCTCAGATTCTTTAACCGGAACAGAAGGTAAGGTGGTAGATGAAGCATCTTCAGAAACCTAAAATCATGGAGAAAAAAAAAATTAATCAAGAATTGAAACCGAATTTTGAATTGAATTGAATAATTTGAAATTGAGAAAAGAGAGTAAAGAAGATACAGAGAGAGGTATCTATCTATCTATCTATCTATCTACCTTGGATCGTTTGGTGTTGGAAGGAGAAGGAGAAGAAAGAGGGCGTTTAGAAGAAGAAGAAGAAGAACCGCGACGGGTTTCAACCATGATTGGATTGGAAGAAGATGGATGAAGGGTTCTTCTCTCTTCTGGTTGTGTTGTTCGGTTCGGTGAAAGAGAGAGAGATGACTAAGGGAATGATTGAGTCACGTAAATAAAATGTTATACTCCCTCTGTCCCAAAATAAATGACCTGTTTGACCACTGACACGTTTGCCAATGCACAACTTTAATCGTTAATATCTCTAATTATATATTATTAAAAATTATAAAAATTGTATATTTTGAAAGTACTCGTCGAGACAAATCAAACAACATCTCATATGCTAATATTTGCATGTATATATTAGTAGAAAAATAAGGTCAAAGCAGGTCAAATGAATAGTATACTAAGTCAAAAAGAGGTCATTTAAAATGGGACGGAGGGAGTATTAAGGTTTGTGTCTTTGGTGCTTTTTATATGGAGACAATAACGATCCAATTAAGGTCAAATGCAAAATACTACTAGTAGTAATCTTATTTTTAATACTAATCTTTTCTATTTAGTCAAAAAATTATTAAAAAATAATAATCTTTTTTTTTTGACAAATAAAAAAAAATAAAATAATAATAATCTTTTTTAGTCAAAAATAACAAAATATTAGTAATCTATTTTGGTTATCATTAATAACAATTAAATGTTTTGTTAAAAAAAAACGAATATAAATGTCGGCCAATCAGTCAAAAATCATATATCGTCGCGTCAAAAAGAAAAGTCGTATGTCATAAATATAATTTGACCATGTTATAATTGTAAAAATATATTCCCTTGTAACACTTAGGTTCATTGTATTTATCTGATTTGTAAAATAGTAAGTACTGGATAGAACAGTGTAGTACACGACAGAACAGAACAATGTAGTACAGTGACAAAGTTGTATCGAAGAGAGATAGAGAGATATTAATATTTTTTATATTCGAAATTAAAATGGATAATTTTCGTATTGTTTATAGTTGTATTATGGATAAAAAATTGCCCGTGGTTCAGTGAAGGACAAAAATTATTGTTTTTGTCTCGTCTCTTCTTACCTATTTTGTCCAGTCTCATAGTCAGTTTCTAAATTAAACTGGGTACAACAAAAAGTTCTTCAGTCCAGTCCACTATTTTTTAACAGATCAAATCTGGTCGATTTTTAGAATCATTGTGTATTTGTAACTCATTTGGATTTTACTTGTGTTTTACCTTATGAAAATAGATTATGCAAATAAATAAATTTTTATGTTAATTCATAAGTTTTCACTAACAAAAAGTGTATTTGTATAAACTTCTTTCTCATAAACTACCTTGAAAAACTTATAATAATACATAAAAATTTATTTATATATATAAGTTGTTTCGTATAAGTTCAAATATAAGTCAATCTACCCTTAATGTAGGGGTGGCAAAACGGGTCGACCCCGCCATTTTTTGCGGGCCGGACGGATGTATTCGGCTCGGTACCTTAAGTTGGCCCGCCCGCCGCCAAGCCAGCTTAAAAAATGAACATTGCGCGAGGCGGGTTTTGCGTGTGGGCTTTTCTTCTTTTTTTTTATTTAAAATTAAAATTGGGTAGTGCATTGTGGAGCACAATCCACTATTTTTTTCTTTTTATTGGTAAAAAGTTGATCTTTTCCTCCTCCTTATATAAATATATGTATTCCATATATTTCTAAAACTAGGTTTTTTTGCTTTTGAACGAAGTGGATTATTTTGGTGTTTTAATGTGTGTTTTTTTCTTTCAGTTTTTGGTGTTATAGTTAAATTGTTTTGTTTATGTTGTGGACTAATATGTTTTGGAGTCATTATTTCCACCCTTGTTTATGTTGTTTTGCTTTTGGGCGGGTGACTGCATCCTGACAAGTGTATCAGTCTGTCGTCGAGTAATAATTCACACTCTAGGTATCTAAAATGAGTTCGTATCCACAGGGATTGTGCCAAAGCTTCGTCGTCGAGTAATAATTCACATTCTGGTCATCAGTAACACTTTCCGGCACCATCTGGATCTGACATGTCTCTGAAAACTTTGCAAGATGATCCCAAGGATCATTGTTGGCACGTCCATCGAACTGGTTCTCCCGCAAACCTGTAAGAACATTACCCTTAATATCAAAGTTAGCTGGATTCGCCGGCTGGAATCCCAGTGAGATCTGATTTGTGTCAGTCCTCTTGCAGTAATCTCCCATTGTAGCTCTTTGTTCGTCCCCCATGACTTTGGTGGTAGGCTTTTCTTCTGTTTTGAGACTACTGGATTCTGCAAGCTTTTGTGCTTGCCTTTTTTTCCAAAGCGTTCTTTCTGGTTCAGGGTCGTACTCAAACTCCAGGATACCTGTTATCAAGCACAACAAATGAATACCTTCAGTAGCACTGGAAAATTAAATGGTAAAACTATTTTTGGTTTGTCTCATGTGTCTTTGTCACCATGAAAATTCCCAGGTAAGTGAGGTGGATCACAACGGATCGCTTAAATACCAAAACTTATCCTTAGCCAGAACTTTCACAGATCAAAATTCACAATCATCAACAAGATTTTTTAATTTTTTTGTATTTTTGATTTTTTTTTTTTTGACAAACTTAAATAAATCTAGTAATGCTTTGTAAACACAATCTCCGGCAACGGCGCCAAAAACTTGACAACGGTCTGACAAGTGCACCAGTCTGTCGTCGAGTAATAATTCACACTCTAGGTGTCTAGAATGAGTTCGTATCCACAGGGATCGTGCCGAAGCTTCACTAGCGTTATTTAAGTTTGGATAGTTTGCATTCGCTTTGGGTTTTGAAAAAGGTTTTTAATAAAAGAGCGTAATGCTTGCATAAATAAATAAATAAATAAATAAATAATAGATTTAGAAACACAGAGGATAGGTATGGTGGTTGGACTCTCTCCCTTCTTCATATTTGGCATGACCGGTGTATAACATAGTTATTTAGATTAATGTTCGGCGGTGACTTTTCCTTGTTGTAGTAACACATTACTGTTACACTATGTCTATTAAAGTTTCCCTACTTTCATAACTAAGGTACCTACGAGAGTCTAACATCGATGTGTCACATACCCTAATTACTAAGTGAGTTGTTTATAAACATGCATTATTATCTTCACCAATTAACCTCTAGATCCTAGTATCGGGCTATTCATCATCTAAGTGCTCAGTTCACACCTAGTTCATGATTCCTCCTCTAACCGCTCATTCACGACTAGTTCAGGACGTTACCGTCTCTATACACCTAGCATTATTTACTACTAGTTCCGGACCATATTAAGTTAGAAACCTCATATCAATTCTATGGGCGCTCCCGCTTATCCGGCCAGATTACGAGAAACGTTATTAAGTGCATGAAAGTAAATAACATAATACTTAAATATCATTTATTATAACTTAGACTCAGTCACATACTCCAAATATTCATTGGGGAGTTCATCTTCTCCACCACAACCTAAGGCATCTATTACACAAGACTAAATATTTAAATTACAATAAAGAAATTATAACCTAAACATAAAAGCCTAAAGAAAACATACCTTGCTGAGTTAGTTTTCCCGTAAGGGGAGAAAACTATGCCCAATAGAGCTCCTCTGAACCTCTCCTTATAGTAGAGAGTGTTCTACTATTTCTAAATGATTAAAACAATGAAAGGGAGGCTCTATTTATAGTTTTCGTAATGGGCCTCAGCAAAGCATCGCACCACGATGAAGCCATCGTACTGCGATGTGAAGATTCAGTTCAATTTTATAACTGATCCTGTGCATTTCATCAGCTTGGGCGCCAAGTTATGTCATCGTGCTGCGATGTGCCATATCGTGCTGCGATAGACAGATTTTCTTCAGATTTATTCTTCTGTTTTCTTGGCGAGCAAGCAGCTTCCATCGTGGCACGATGGAAGACAACGTGCTGTGATGGAATGCTCAATTTCTTCACTTTTTGGGCTTTTTCTTGTCTTTTGGCATCTTGGACTTTATCTTGATGTTTTTTCCTGCTTTTGTAGGTTTTCCTTCGTATTTGGGCCTGTCTTGGTCATTTTACTACTAATAATAATACTAAAAATACCATAGAAATTCCTGTCATCAGAAATATTTGGCTCAAATCCTCACATGGCTTAGGTATCTGAAGGCATGAACACTTATCTCGCAGACACCAGCTTCATCACTCGTCTCATTGTCTCCCGAACTTCGCACTTCGGAGCAATCACCTTTGGTATTTGTTTGAAGGCGTGAAATTCGGCTCATCAGAATTTATAACTCACTTCGCTGCAATCTTACCTATAACAATTTCTCATGCACAAGATAATAAACAGCAAACAATTATTTAATTTTTTCATAAGTTTTGAAGGGGTTAGATAGATGAAAAATGACATATATGGAATTCTTAAGTACATGCTATGAATTGAAAATACTGAATTAAAAATACTGAAATAAAATACTTATCCTTGGGTTGCCTCCCAAGCAGCGCTTGTTTAGCCTCTCATTAGCTTGAGGCATTTCCTCCATTACAGAGGATATGTTCGCATGTTTCTTTTGTGCTCCTTTGTTCCAGCTCGAAGCACTGGCCATCTTCCTTAAATTCTTACAATCTTTGGTAGGACCAGGTCTGTTTCACAATTCCCTCAACTATCCCTGTTGACGACTTATTTTCCGGGTGTAGTTTCATAGAGCGTGGTGATTTCACCCCAAACTTGTACCTGTGCATGTCTTTCAGTTTTGCGCTTTTCCTCCTGAGGAACAATTTGTTTTTCTGAGATGAGTTTGCAGATTGATTCACCTGATTGTAGTAGTTAATCCTGATGGCCTTTATCTTACTTCCAGTATTTCTGGAAGTTCTCGGTCAAATGATTCTCCTGACCATTGACTTTCTGTTGCAGCTTTCTCTTTGCAGTTTGTTCCATCTCCCTCCATCTTTCTTGGGGAGTTTCCTGTGAGAAACGCTGTCTTTAGTTGGCTGTTGCCAGCCCATTCAATCCTTAGTGCCTTGAGTACCTGTCTGCATGCACTTTAAACAAATACCTCAGTAGCACTGGAAAAAGTATTTTTATTTTTATTGGTTAGTCTCATGTGTCTTTGTCACTATGAAAATTCTCAGGTAAGTGAGGTGGATCACAATGGATATCGCTTAAATACCAAGATTTTGCCTTAGCCAGAACTTTCACAGATCAAAATTCACAATCATCAACAAGATTTTTTTTTTTATATTTTTAATTTTTTTGTATTTTTGAAATTTTTTGACAACTTAAATAAATCTATCGACGCTTTGTAGACACAATCCCCGGCAACGGCGGCAAAAACTTGACTGCATCCTGGCAAGTGTACCAGTCTGTCGTCGAGTAATAATTCACACTCTATGTGTCTAGAATGAGTTCGTATCCACAGGGATCGTGCCAAAGATTCGTTAGCGTTATTTAAGTTGTTGGTTTTGCATTCGCTTTGGTTTTTAAAAAGGGTTTTATGAAAAATAGCGTAATGCTGGCAGAAAATAAAGATAAATGATTCAAGAAATATAGAGGCTAGGTATGATGGTTGGACTCACTCCCTTCTTCCTATTTGGCATGAAGGGTGTATAACATAGCTATTCAGATTATTGTTCGGCGGTGACTTTTCTTTCATTGTAGTAACACCTTACTGTTACACTATATATATTGAAGTTTCCCTACGCTAACAACTAAGGTACCTACGAGAGCCTAACCTCGATGTCTCATATACCCTAATTACTAGGTGAGTTGTTCATTACACATGCATTATTACCTTCACCTATTGCCTCTAGGTCCTAGTATCGGGCTGTTCAACTTCTAAGTGCTCAGTTCACACCTAGTTCTTGATTCCTCCTCTAACCACTCAGTTCACGACTAGTTCAGGATGTTACCGTCTCTATACACCTAGCATTATTTACTACTAGTTCCGGACCATATTAAGTTAAGACCTAATATCGATTCTATGGGAGCTCCTGCTTACCCGGCCTAATTACGAGATACATTATTAAAGTGCAAGAAAGTAAATAACAAACATAATACTGAATAACATTTATTATAACTTTGACTCAATCACAGACTCCAAATATTCATAGGGGAGTTCATCTTCTCCACCACAACCTAAGGCATCTAATACAAAAGACTACATATTTAAATTACAAGAATTATAACCTAAATACAAAAGCCTAAAGAAAACATACCTTGCTGAGTTAGTTTTCCCGTAAGGGGAGAAAACTATGCCCTTAGAGCTCCTCCGAACACCTCCTTTATAGTAGAGAGTGTTCTACTATTTCTGAATGAATTAAACAATGAGTGGAGGGCTCTATTTATAGTTTCCGTATTGGGCCTCAGCAAGCCATCGTGCTGCGACAGGTCCATCGCAGTACGATGGGAAGATTCAGTTCAATTTTATAACTGATCCTGTGCATTTCATCAGCTTGGTCACCAAGTAATGTCATCGTGCTGCGATGAGTGCCATCGTGCTGCGATGAACAGATATTTTCCAGATTTATTTCTTCTGTTTTCTTGGCCAGCAATCAGCTCCCATCGTGGCACGAGCTGTGACTGTATCGAACCAAGATTGCCACATATGAAAGGCGTTATGACCGACCTAACTCGATGAGAGCTTGGTATCACTCCAAACAGCCGCATTTACGATTTACCAAACGCTTAAGATCAGTGTTGCAACTCTTTCCCGCAGTATTTTTACCCTCATGGATGCATATATATCGAAAACAAGTATGCTATATTATGGAAATTAGGCAAGATGTGCATTAAAATGTGAGTAAGTCCAACTGCATCCCAGCTAGCAAAGACCTTTGGTCACAAAACAAGCACATGGTAATCATCTTCCGTATCCACATTACACAAAGGACAGATCGTATCAAAGTCCACATGGCGTTACACCAAATGCAGACAACGACATAAATTAAAACCAAAAGAACATTACATGAAATACAACGGAATTGCTATTTCATAATTGATAGAAAGTTACGTTTTGATCACATATCGAATTGTAACTTCTGATCCATGTCATTTCTAAAAAAAATGGCTTAATTTAACATTTGATCCCTTGTGTTTTAAAAGTTTCAATTTAGTCCCTTATGTTTATTTTAAGTTTCAATTTGGTCATTTCCGCCAGTTTTGTCACATGTGGCAGACGGTTTTCATCTGTGAACAGACATGTGGACACGTGGACCTGTGTCCAATTGAAACGAATGAAACATCAAAACTAACGGAAAAGATCAACTTATGCAAACGGTGGAAACATAAGGGACCAAATTGAAACTTTTAAAACATAAGGGACCAAATTGAAACTTTTAAAACATAAGGGACCAAACTAAAACCTAAAATAAGCATAAGGGACCAAATGTTAAAATCAGTTCAACATATACCTTACATTATTTTCTTTGATACAAAATGATTGTAGAAAGTATTTATGAACGAAGCATTGTTGAATTAAGACCCATAATTTGCCATAAAAAAATCAACCATGGAGAAATAGAAAATAAAGTGTAAAAGAAGAAATATTAGTACAACATTTGCAAACTATCATATTTGAACCATATCGAAAGTTATCTTTCAAATTACACCGAGTAGAAGATAACTTTTGATCCTAACTAAACATAATTTCCAATGCATACAAAAAGTGCATTTTCAAAATTTTTAGGAATAATTGAGCAATATATGATGCAGGGTGATTCTGCTTATCGAATAATTTGCGCATCGCCAGAAGAAGATGAACTTGAATCCTGATTGGTTGTTATTATAGTTTTTTATTATTATGATAGTTTTCTTTTAAATTTAAAGTATAATGAATTTAGAATAAGTTAATTATTATCTTTTTAAAGTTTATTTCTATTGTAAGTCTATTTAAATGCAGACATATTTAAAATAAAAAATTATCGTTTATCATAAACATTTGAGAATTATTTTCTTTTTATGGTGGATTTCAGAGCTTTTATTTGACAGGTTTATCGCTTGCAAACCCGTGTTTTTGTTATAGGATTAACACTTGCTAATCTTTCTCGACCGCTTTCGACTGCGTCAGGTGGCACAAGAGCATGTTTCCTCTGTTCTTTTCATACTGTGATCAGCCATGTGAGAAAAACCAGCGACCAAGGCAGACCTTATAAGGGATTTACGACGACTGTTATCGTAGCCCCAACTGTTTTAAATGTACAAATAACGATGTTAACAATTCAGTTGAACAACAACGCCAACATCATCATCATCAACAACGCCAACAACAACAACACCACCACCACCACCAGAAACAAAGCCGGTTAAGTCGAGCAAGTTCTTGATGTTACTAAAGAATCCCAATATCATGAAGCTGTGGATTCAAAAGTCAATTATACCAAATCAGCTATTGTTTCAAACACCATCAACCCCAAGGTGCAATATGCTCTCTCGACAGAAACTTATGCACCTGAAATTGATGTTGTTTCTTTGGCTACCGACACCCTAGATGACAACCAACTATCTCTTCCAGAGAAACTCGACGATCCTGCTGATCAATCCAAATAGAAAGAAGTTGAAGTAGTAGTTGAACAAGATGTTTTCATTGAAGTTGACGAATCCAAAGATGAGAAGAAAGAGACCGATGAACAAGATGATTTGAAGAAGGACAATGTTGATGAAGGTGGAGGTGAAGATGAGTGGGAAATTTTTGGGTCACTCAACCAATTCTTGTCAAATTATATTCTTTCTAAAGGTAGAGAAAAGTCTTAAAAAAGACACTTGTTTCAATCTCTAACCAACATTGGTGAGCACATACCACCACCGAAACCACCTGATTGAATTTCCCTTTTGACGCCGCCACTTAATCCATCTCTGTTTATTATCGCCACAGAGTGTTTCACAACATCCCAATACTCAAACATTGCTACCTATATTTTGCTGCAACCTGCCCTTCAATTGTTTGATATAAAGCCGAAAGATGAAGCTCTTTATCAAGATAAGAACTCGGGGTTGAATTCTTTTGAGGTGGAGGAGACTGATATAGGAGCTGGTTGTGCTTATCGAAGAATTTTTGCATCGTCAGAAGAAGATGAGCTCGAATCCAAATTGGTTGTTATTATCATTTTACATTTTTTTGTTTGTTTAAGTTTGTTTTAATTATCTTTTTTCAAGTTTGTTATTATTATGATAATCAGCTTTTAAAGTTAAAGGATAATGAATTTAGAATATGACGAGAAGGTGATACAAAATTCGAAAAATTCTCATCCCACCCCCCACACCTCTTTTTCCCCCCTTGGATTTCCTTTTTTGCCCTTGATTTTAAAATTCGGAACGCGTTTTTCGAAGTTTTTTTTGCCTTGAATACGAAATTCGGAATGTATTTTCTGAAGTTTTCAACGAATTTGAACTAGAAAAACTTCAGAAAACACGTTTCGAAATTTTTGTATAGGAGTAAAATTGAAATATTAGGGGGTTAAAAAGAATCATGGGGGGTGAGAAGAGAATCTTTCGCAAAATTCAAACCCAAAGAAACCAATAAATGAAGAGCGCTTGGACTTTGAAATCAGAAATTCAGAATGGCAATATTGTAATTACAAAATATCACTCTTTAAATTAAATATAAATAAAAATAAAAATAAATCATAGTTTGTATAAAGTTTAAAATTTAAACGGTTCTCCTCATTTTCATTTCATTTCATTTTGAAAACCTTTGTGGAGCCGAGCAATTACCAGCTACATCCATTATCATCATCATCATCATCATCACCAAATCTCATGGTTAGGGTTTTTCTTCAAATTCTTTTACATCTCATCGTTAAATCTTTTTCAATTCATCGCTTCATCCAATAATCTGCGTATTTATGGAATTAGGGTTTTCCAAATTTGGGATCTCATGGTTCCGTTTCCGTTTCATCGCACTATCTCATCTGTTTCCTTTGTGATTGCAGGATACCGGAGATTCTCAAGACGCAAAGCAAACTCCTGCTGATATGACAGCATTTGTAAGTTCTTCCGTCGTTTTCTACAATCTCTTGCTGCATTTGTTTACTAATTCGGATCTTCGATATTTTCTTGTAAAATTTTGAATCTAGATATTTTACATTTCAATTCCAACATGAAATTTCAAAATCTATAATTAGAATATGTGAAGCATAGAAACTTACAATAATTTAAGAAAATGCAAGTGATTAAATCAAACTATTAGCTCATAATGAAAAAAAGAAGATCTGTTTGGTAATGTATTTTTCTCACAAGCTTATAGCTTATTTTTACTAGCTTAAAAACTTCACTTATGGCTTATATCGGAGTAATCAGGTTTTCTTCCAATTTTACCTGTTATTTTACTTGAAAAAAATTAAATATGAATTAAATATATCTTTTTATGTCATTTCATATTTATAAGCTAGTGCAACTGCTAATTTTACCAAACACTGCAAATTCAATCAGCTAGCTTATCTGCTACTAAGTATGGTTTGGAAGTTTTTTTATTTTTTTTGACTAATTGTTACATCTTGTTTACTAATTCGGATCTTCGACGTATACTTATAAAATTTTGAATCTAGATATTTTACATTTCAATTCCATCATGACATTTCAAAATATATAATCAGAATATGTGAAGCATAGAAGAAACTTACAATAATTTAAGAAAATGTAAGCAATTAAATCTTACTATATGTGTCGGTGTTGGATACCAGATACTAATTGAAGTGTCTATGGTATATAGACCTGAGTGCAATATGTAAATTTCTGTGTACATAGTTGCAGGATGATTTTATAAATGTAAATCAATTTCTGATTTTTGTTTATCACACTGTTACTCTTTTCAGGTGCAAAATCTTCTTCAGCAGATGGTGAGTTGTATGGTCTAGAATTCTAGAGCTGCTTTCCCAACTTTCAGAATATATTTTGCTGCTGCTAACTCTTAGAATTTTTTTTTGTGTGTGCAGCAAAGTAGGTTCCAGACCATGTCTGACTCTATTGTTACAAAAAATATCCTTTTTGGCATGCTTTCAATTTTGTTAAGTTTGCTTATCTTATAAGTTAGATACAAGTTTGCTAAGAAAATTAATTTCAGAGTGGCGATTAATGCTTTTGAACTTTTTTTTCGTACTCATGAAATAAGAATTGGTTTAAAGAAGGTGGTCTGGTCAGATGATAGTAGATCTTAACTGGCTTATATTTTGTTAACATATATGCCTTTACTTCAAAATCTTGCTAATGATGAGTTTTGATATCTTAGTTTAGGATACAAATGGAACATTTGAAGTTTGGTTATTTGATGCCTAAATTGTAGCCTATGTGTTGGCTCCGATTTGCATTGTTTTATTACTCTGCCTGTGTTGTTAGTGATACACAAATCTATTTCTATTTGTAATTCTAAGCCAAAATCTAAATCACCCACTAAAATGCTATACCAATAACATGATGCATCTATATAATGGTAGAAATTTAATATAAGCATTTACACGCCTTCATCAGTCACCTAATAGATTCTGTTGTTGAGATAGTTTGACATAACAATGGCACATGTGGTAATTAATTACAGCTGTGAACTACGGTATCTTGCCAATTTATTTGAAACCGAAACAATTGCCAATCACCTGTGAAGTTGTGCATAATATATTTCTTGATTTAGTTAGTTTGTGTGGGATAAGGCATGCTGGTCGGTATTATCAATTTTATTATAATAAGGTTATTATAGAATTTCTCAATACTTAAACTTTTGAAGTAATGTTTTTCTTGACACCAATGCACTTGATGATATGGGAACTCGTATAAATGAGTTGGAGCAGAGCATCAACGACCTGAGAGCTGAGATGGGTGTGGAGAGCTCACCATCACCAGCGGCACCCGAGAAGCCAAAGGAAGAAGAGTTGAAAAAAGAAGAGGGTTCAGATTAAAGTGATGTTTTAATTTCAATCTCTCATTGTTCTTGTCTTGCATTGCACAATGATTTGTATGGTGCATCAACTATCTTTCTCTAAGTAGTGGTTCAGAAAATTAATGTGTTGTGTTTTGTGGCTGAGTACAGCTGATCATTTGTAGCTAAATCACCTTATAGTTTTTATGATTTAGCAATACTCCTACAATTTTATATTACAGTCACTTTGTTGCTCTCGTACCTTCTATTCCCCCAACATGCTGTCTGTCCTATGAATGAAAGAGTCTGTGACTCCAATTCCTGGGGCAGCGGTACTAATACCCATTTTTGGTACTTAATTGCATGTTTCCATGTTTCCAACATTTTGATAAAATGGTTCCATAAATTCATTTAGTTATTTTTTTTCTTTCAAACTTTTGAAACAAGAATCTAGGTATTTCATGAACATGTTACATTGTGAAGATCTATACAAAATTGCAGAGAGATTTTCTTGATCACACCTTTTGTTATGCACTCTAAAGCCATAAAACTATTATCTGATGTTTGGCAGATCCAAGTTTACTTAAGGATCTATAATGGATTGTTTGAGAAATTTTTATCAGTCTCGTGTTTTGTCAATTGAGTGAGTTTACCCAGTACATTTTCCTCCTACTTGTGAAATAAGCACAAAACATTGATATCTTTTTATCTAAGGCTGTAGATAAATCAAGCTGAGCACTCGAAACTTAGACTTTGTGAGTTGATCTGCTTCAAAAACATTCATTTCACAGAGCTTTCCTTCTTGTAAAATGCTTCCAGCATATGATATCAAAATTAAACGTGAATCACCACTTCTTAATTGAATTTGTTAGCGTAGAACAAGCCATTCTCGGGAATACCAGTTAAGTAACTCAAAACTGGTAACTATAGCCTACTCACCTATCCGGTCAATTATGGACTCACCCTAGTTCTAGTGGCTGCCACCGGTTCTAGATGAGGTTGTTTAAGAAAAATAAACTCCCCCGCAAATGGCAGAGAATTGAGATGGGACGTCCGCGCAAGTATATCAGAGATTTTTAATTTACTATTATTTTTGGTCAAATTTGGTTGAGAGAGAATTCATCTTGTGTCTCTTCCGACAAAATATAATTAGAAAAATGCTCTTTAGGCCCCCTTATTTGCTACTCAGGCCCCCCGTGTTGACGAAAATGCCCTAAAGACAAGTTTTGGAACTTAAATTCCAAAATTAATTTGTTTTGGAACCTATATTCCAAAATACACTAATTTGTATTATTTTCGATCAAAATAGCTATACAAGTTGAATTTGGAACTTACAAACTGAATTGTTTTATTTTTGAAATTTTTTTACGCTTTAGAACTTACTATCCAAAGTATTTTTTTTAATTTTTTTTTTATTTCGGAATTTAACATCCGAATTGTGTTTTTTTTTTTTTAAAGTTACACTTCGAAATTATGAACCGAAAACGGACACCGACATTTCCTCGTTGTTGTGTCTTCTTTCTTTAACTTTGTTTTCATTTCTTTGTACTCACCGCCTCTTTCACAACCCAATACAATTTTTTTCCTTCGGCTAGAACCGTTATCTGGACAATGCCGGATTCATCAATGTTTGGTTTCAATTCAACCGAAGGTTCCGCCATCCTAACACGTACCTATATAAACCAATACAATAACTACATATCAGAAACATACACTACAAAGATGAAAAACCAAAATTCTGCTAAGTTTGGATTTTATCTTCCAAAATAATTTCAGAATGCACGTTCCAAAATTTACGTTTACAGATAACACTTGAAAACTCAAAAAATAAACCGATTAAAGCATACATTACCTGTTGGATGACACCAAATAAGTGTAGGAACCCTCTATGAGTGAATAAACGTTGATTTCAAGGCTTTAAAATGTGAAAAAAATCAACTTGTATAGCCATTGATCGAAAATAATACATATTAGTGTATTTTGGAATATAGATTCCAAAACTAATTAGTTTTGGAATTTAAGTTCCAAAACCTATCTCCGGGGCAATTTCGTCAACACGGGGGGCCTGGGTAGCAAATAAGGGGGCCTAAAGAGCATTTTTCATATAATTATGATAAAAAAATGTATTAGTACTAAACAAAGTGGCCCTCAACTTAAACTTACAAACCGAAAAGAGTGGAAGTCACACCACTGGGCTGCTTCTCACACCCCCCTCACAATTTTTAATCGAAAATACACTTGATCATGAGTATACTTTTGAACATTGGTCAACAAAATTTACGGTATGCAAGTGATCAAGATACACATTTGGATTGGTAAAAAAAAGAACACACATTTGGATTTTGGATAAATATCTGGATTCAATGTTTAGTCCTTTTTGACATTTGTGATAGTCTAGAGTCTAGACCACATTTGGAGTATTCTCTTTGAACAATGTGCATTCATTTTTTTAAAATTAATTTTTTTGTATTACTATTCAATATATAAAATTTTTATGTTTAGGAAACATGGTAGCACGATCGGTTCAAATTATATTATATACTTTGACATTGCATTTATTTGGACCGACTATTTAACATCATTACTAAGTGCACTTTTTAATACAACAACATAAGATAACACACACCCCCTTTTGTACAAAAAAAAAAGATAACACACACAAAGATTATCATTCTTTGCTGTTAAAGAAAATAAGGAGGGGCATGGTGAAAATTTCCATAGGCCAAGGGATCATCATTGCATGCGAAATGATAATTTTGCTGTTAAAGGCTTAAAGCAAACAAAGTTGGTCACCATGAAGCAACACAAGCTGGGACGGATTCAAAGGAGGCATGCAGTGGCCAAGGCCCCGTATAAAAAATTCCTGAATCCGTCCCTGAATATAAAGTGATGGAGAGTGGTAGAGTTATTTTGCTAAAAATATAAAAATGTGTTGTGATTACATGGTGGAGCTTTGGGAAGTCTTGGAAGGTTTGTAGTATGCGTTGGAATTTAAGCACGTAAAGGTGGATTTGGATTCTCTTTAGATGGTAAATGCGCTTAATATATAACGGCAGAGACGGAAGAGTCCGATGGGAAGATGATTGATAGCAAAGATCAAATGTCTCTTGAAGTGGAATGTGGTGGTGCGTTACTCTTTTTGATAAACAAACCGGTGTGCTAATGTATTGACTAGTTATAGAGTGTCTTTAGATACGAACATGTTGTTCTTTGAGAATTTTCCCCCCCTCAATTTAGTCATTTTTTAGTAGCTGATATTTTGGAGATTATTGTTCCCGGTTTGATCTATTTGTAATATTTTGGGAGCTTTTAAGCCGTCTTTGAATTTTTTTTTTAAAATTATCATTCTTAATATGTATAAAAAAACAACATCTAGATAATGAGAGGTCATACCTTACCCTTTCATATGAAAAGGGAAATTACACATGAGATAATACATATTCTCTTAAATCCGCTAGGGACAAGACGACTATGGGTTTGTGCAAATTGAGCCACAACATAGGATATGGTCTCAAAATTTTGAGAGTCTAAATTAAAATTTAAATGCGTAAGAAATCCTAAAAACGTATTTTGTCACTGTTAAATTGATGGTGTTCAAACCCTGAAAATTTATGCATATATTTAAGATAGAACAAAAAAGAAAATGTTTAAGACAGCGAGAGTTTCACACTCAAGAGCAATGCTTAATTTTTACCAACTTTATATGAGACATAATGGTATACGTCATATGCACTCAAAATTCATAACAAAAAAATCTTGGATAGCTCCTTTTCTCTTTAAAGACTCCCACAATTTTCATTTCGCACATGTTTCCTTTCCTTACATGCATGATTCTGTCTTAACGTTACATCCACTAAGCTAGTTGCGGACAAGAATATTGCTAACCTATTCATCAATATTGTACGGTCTGTTTTGTAATTTTCTATTCAAAGTTGAAACCAGGGGCGTTGCTAAGTGTAAGCATGGGGTAGCCTTGGCTACCCCTTTTTCCTACAATTTGTTTATTATGTTAGTGTATTTTATATTTAGTTACTTTAATAATGTTACCTTCTCCAAATAAGTTTCTTTTTTGGGTATATATATTTAAAATAAGTAGGATGATGGAAGATAGGAAATTATTACTTCATAGAATATTTTTTTTTTCTTATTTTGACTTTTTTGTTCTATATAATAATTACGGACATAAAATTTTGTCAACAATAAAAATTATCAAGACAATATTAGTAGAATTTTTTTTCTTTGTAACGGGCTCCCTCATAAGATTTCGGCTAGCTTCGCCGCTGGTTGAAACACTAATGTCAAATTGAATACTCCTTAGTGATGCTAATCAATGTGCTCTCAATGAGTCATGGAAAATTAACTCCTTATACCATCAATTATATATAGTCCCGGTTAGGAAATAACAGAGCTGAAAAAAAAAACACAACTAATTAGAATGCGGATTCTCGAACAAGAACACATGTAGCTCTTTCTCAAAAATCGGAGTCTCAAGCAGGGGTTTTGAAGTTTCTTCTATCATTCTCGGTATCAACAAATTACGGCTCTTCGAACCGCCCCGTGCATCTCGATCTCAACCTCCCTCCACATTCTCCAAAATAAATATTTGAACTGCATCTAACAATACTCTAAATAAGAGCATAAGAGAAAAAAAATTACACAAATATAAGTTTAAAGTGTTTTCAAGTACTACTGATTGGTGTGTTAAAACAAGAAACTTAAGGTCTTTATATGATCAATGTTTTCAAGTACTACCGATTAATTTGACTTTTCTCTTTTTCTTCAAAGTGTGACGGTTTGTTTTGTTTTTCATGAGCTCTAGTAACAATCATTTTATTTTTTCTGGAGGCAGCATTCTAGTAACATGAAGTTGGGGTTTGTACCCATCATCTTTATTCAAAATTAAATTTTAATTAAAAATTTTATGCTATTTCATATTTATAAATTAGTTTAACTACTAATTTTACTAAACACTACAAATTTAATCATTTATTTTAATTAAATTAAATTTTTGAATTATAAAAAAAAATAAATTAAAATTTTGAATAATTTTATGAATGCCATGGTACACAACTAAGGTATCGTTTGACTTAGCTTTTTTAGGTCTTAAAAGCTATCTCAAAGTGAAAATAAGAGTTTTTATAAAAAAGCTAAAGATGTTTGGTAATTATTATTTTTTTAGTTTCAAAAGGATTTTATCTTTGTATTTTACTTATAAAAATTAAGCAACTTTTTATTTTTCTATCAAGAGTTTCTTGAAAATTTATTTGGCCTAACTTCTTTTTTTATTGAGTAAAAAAGTCTAAAATAACTTAGATCAAACGGTACCTAAGTACCTAAAATTTACATTTTATTTTTCTTATGATGGATAGTTTTAATCCCTATTTAAGTAGTTATATAGTATAGTAGTTATATATAGGGTTGGGAATAGGCCAGGCGGCCTCCAGGGGCCTGCGGCCTGGCCTGTCTTAGACCTGGCCTGGTCTGGCCTGTTTATTAAAAATGTCAGACTCAGGCCTTGAAAAAAGCCTGTTTATCTAAATATGCCAGGCTTAGGCTTTTAAAAAAGCATGTGAAGCCTGATAGGCCGGTCTGGTTATATTTAATAATTATTATTTATATAATATTATTATTTATATCTTGTATAAAAAATAAATATTATTTATATAAATACAAAATATTTATTAGACAATATATATATATATATAAATTTTGACAAAGACAAATTATATTTTTTAGACAAATTACAAATTATTTGTTTATTTTTTTTAACAAAGACAAATTATATACTTTTATAGTACAAATTATAGACTTTGTCGTAATCGTATTTGTTATTTTATTAGCTTTTAATTTTTGTGCTAATCATTTTATTAGTTTTTTCTTAATGTTGTAGAAATTATAAAAAATTAAATATGAAATAGGTTTTAAGGCCTATTTAATTAGTCTATTTAAAAAAACTATATATAGGCATTTATGTAACACAGGCTTTTAATTAGGCTACAAGGCCAGGCCAGACTTTAAACAGGCCCAGGCCAGGCAAAAAAATTTGCATTTGATAGGCCTAGGCCAGGCTTAGGCTTGAAGAAAAATCATAGGCCAGGCTCAGGCCTGTCAAAGCCTGGCCTGGCCTGGTCTGTTCCCAACCCTAGTTATATACAAGAGAAGAAAGAAATATACTTAAAAATGGTATTCGTGAAAAATTCGCGTGAAATCTCTCGCGATACATAGCATGGCTGCTCTATATATAACATGAAGCTCTCTCCCACTATCCATTTCTCTAAGTAATGTGGAACTTCTTCAATATACTTTCTTTGATCTTTTTTCCTTTATTAGCAATCTGAGACTCAAATTATAAGCAATCAACTCTAGCAGTCTGTTAAAAACCACTTTTTATTGTCTCAAATTATAAGCAGAAACAACTACATTAACTTTTATCATCTTTAATATTTACCTTTATTTATTCACATAAAATTTAAAACAAATTGCATTTAATATATATAAAATAAACTCTATAGTACCTTACTATTATTATTTTTGTGACTAAATAGTACCTTACCATTATTGTTTGTTTCAATTGTTATTTTTTCACTATTTTTCAATTATAAGTGAATTGTATTAAAGAAAAAAGGTATAAGATGAGGTTCTCCAACCAAGCTTTGTATATATATATATTTATCTCACTTTTTAATCATTTGTTTTTCCTCTTCTCTAACTAGCATCTTAAATTAATTATATATATTTTCATCTTTGATGTAAAAAATTATTTTTCTCAGCCATAGTTTTCATGTGGATAATGATGAAGGCAACTTTATCTTTTTGACTTAATGATCAAAGCACCTATTCACTCATGTCTCATGCACATATATATGGTGTATATAATATAAAGCATAAAAACACTAACGAGTAAAGGCACCGATATTCTAAGTATAGCGATACGATACTTTACTCTGCTGACGTCTTGAAAGTGGCACTTGTGGATAAGGATATAGAGGTTGTAAGTTGCCCATGGATGTTTGATATCATTTTCAGTAAAAATAAGTTTTCATTATGTTAAACTTTCCAAAATTTAAGTTTGTATGTTATTGGCTTATTTTTAAGTTCGAGTCTAGTTTTTTGGAAGTTTGACTTAACTTGTGTTAATTTACTTATATATTAGCGTATATAAGTATATATTAGCGTCTATATATCTCTCTTTTTTCAAACATTAAATAGACTATAAGTTTATATAGACTGATATAACATATTTTACAAAATAGTATTTTTTGCAAAATTGTGGTTAAAAAAATAATAGTAGCAAACAACCATATACACACTAAAATGTTACACCCTTTAGTCCTTAATATAAAATGCTTAATTAGTACGTTGGTCCCTAAATACATTTTTGGTTTTATATTGGTCTCATAATTTTTTTTTTTACTTTAGTCCCTTAAAAACATATCTGTTTACCAATTTGGTCATTCTGTTAGTTTTTGACAAAAAAAATTAACTTGTTAATAGGTGGCATATGTGACTTTATAAGATGAAACAATATACATAGTGATCCATCGTAGACTTGAATAAATTTAAAATTTTAACCGTTTGATCAATTTGTTAAAATCTAAACCATTGAATTTTGTAAAGTTTATGGCATCTAATAGTTAACAATCAACACCTAACTTATAGGACCAACAGACAAATTAAGGGACCAAAACAAAACTGTTTTTTTTTATAGGACCAATGTGAAACAAAAAATGTTTTGAAGGGATTAACAGACTAATTAAACCATATAAAAAAGTGCTCACTTTTTAGATACATTGAAGAATTGATGTATCTAATCTATGATATAGTCTAGATACATTAATCTTTCAATGTATCTAAAAAGTTAATTTTTTTCTTATATTAAAGACCGGAGACAATATGTAAATATCATAATAGAGCTTGTTAATCAATTAATTTTGTTAGTCTATTTAAAAACATGTAATCATCAGAATAAAAAAACCCGTGACTAAGGGCATACCGCATATCAATTGATATGAAATAAACATTTGAATTGAATAGGTTAACAAGTCATATTTTGTAAAAAAAAAAAAGTCATATATAATATTTTTTAGGGTAATGAATATTTACCCCCTGCAAAGTGGACGTGTTTTGTTTTATCCCTCTGCAAATTATTTTTTTGGATTACTCCCTGTAATATATTTTTTAGATTTACCCCCTTATTGAATATGTGGGCTTAATATTCCATCATTTTGCCCTCTGTAATATTAACGAATTTTGTTTTACCCCTTCGTTAGGCATGCCACGTCATCATTTACATGAAAAAAAACATTATAGAGGGTAATCCAATTTTTTTTGTAAGGCGAGTAAACTGAATAAAAAAAGCATTATAGGCCGGAGGTAATCAGGTTTTTTTTTTTGTAGGGGGTAAAACAAAACATTCAATAAGCAAGGACAAAGATGTGATATTGAAATAACCATCAATAAGCAGGGACGGATGCAAGTGCATGCTATTGAGGGCTCAAGTCCCCGCCAAAACAAATAATTTTCTTTTAATATTAGTATTATAATTTTCTTAAGCCTCATAACTAGGTCTATTATTCATTCACAATAAATTTATCTTCTTGTTTTTAATTTTTTATTACTCCAACTTTTCAATTTCCACACACTTTCTCTTTTAAATGTACTCGTCTTCTCTTTTAATTCGTAGAAACATAAATTTCTTCTCTTTCGGTTATTAATTTTTGTGTATTTTGCTTGTTTATACTTCTCATGAATGACCGTTTAGTAAGAGAGAATGACAAATTTTATAACGTTGGTAATGAAAATATTATCAAACATTTTTAGAATACGAAACCTTACAGAGAAAAATTGTAAAATTTATATATATTTTTATGTATTGAGTTTTTTTTGTCACTATAATTGTGTATTTTATAAAAAATTGTAATATATTTCTTTAGTTTTGTATATGCACTATTTTTTAGTCCTCAACTACGAAAATTTCTGGATCCACTGATCAATAGTATTGTTGATGAAGATAATATTGTTGCTCCAATAGTGAAATCAAATAATAGAGTTACTTTTGGTAGCTTTGCATGCTATGCAAGAATAACCTTTTAATTAATGGGGGGTTTTGAATGACCTTTTGATGCTATTACAACTTATTTTCCTGGTGATGTGATTTTGCACTAGCTAGCATCAAGTTACATACAATCCTAATTATTGAACAGAAGAAGATTTTAGTGGTTCCATTTGAAAGGAGAACACAAACATATCATTTGAAAGCGTTGTATATATTCTTATCCCATTTATTATATGCTTTAAGAAAGTGCAGAAAATCCGTCAAAAAAAAAAAAAAAGAAAGTGCAGAAAAGAATAGAATGTAATTGGTAACAGAGTTTGAAGAATAGACATAAAAACTTCCATATTCTAACAAACCACTAATAACCAATCCATTAGTTATGATAAGAGAATTTTATAACGATAGAATATGAAATGCATACAATAAAATTAAAATCTTACATGTCCTGTAGTTGATATGCACCAAAGTGTAGGGGTGGCAAAACGGACCCAATCTACCGGGCCAGTCTATTGAAAATTGCTCTTTAGGCTTTCTTGGTTGTTATTAGATCTTCCAAAAATTCCAAATTAAATACCCTTTATATTGAGCCCATGGTACTTCGGGTTATACAATCCGAAATGCATATATAGGCAGATCTCGGAACGTATATTCCGAAATCCACTTGTCTATGCATTTTGTTCAACAATTACGCCTTTCTATAAATAAGTTTGTTTCGGAATATACGTTCTAAAAATACTTAGTTTCAGATTATACGTTACATGGGCCTATGTAACAACAGAGGGGGCCTAAAGAACAATTTTTCAGTTTGTTTAACCCATCATATTTAGCGGGCTGAGAAGAAGTTTTGAGCTAGACCCTTTTAGTTGATTCGCTCTGTTGAACTCGCTTAAAAAGTGGGCGGGGCGGAACAACTTGCGAATTATATAAAATCTGTGTTTTTTAGATTTTTTTCTAGTAAGTTAGACAAAAGTCTTAAGAAAATGAGGTGGTCAAATCCAATAAAATACAACACTTATTTAAGTAAATTAAGGTTTTTTTTTCAAATCTATTTATTTTGGATTTATTTATATTGATGAATTTGTTTTTACTTTTTTGGGTTAATAGGCTTTTACCCCCTGCAAAGTAGGCGACTTTTGCGTTACCCCCCTATAATTTTTTTTTTGAGATTACCCCCTGCAATTTTTTTTTTGATTTACCCCCCTTTTGCTGACGTGGCAGGCAAAAAAAAAAAACAGAATAACCGATTTAAAAAACAACACTTTTTAAATTGGTTGGACAAAATAACCGATTTAAAAAGTGCATCCAAGGGGGTAAATAATTTTTTTTTTTGCAGGGGGTAATCTAAAAAAAAAAAATTATAGGGGGGTAACGCAAAAGTCGCCTACTTTGCAGGGGAGTAAAAGCCTATATTTTTTTTGTCACAAGAGAAAAATTTGTTGGTTTTTACTTTGAGACTTATTTAATATTGAATTTATAATGGTGACATTGCTTTAAGTATTAATTATGTTGAATTTGTTGACTATGATTCTATTTGGTAAAAATTGCGATTAATTGATAAGCTAGCTAATGACTGATAGCTTATAATTGATATTTGTTAGTCGGTGACTTATAGCAGTTCAACTACCTGATAAATGTAAATGACATAAAAATGTGTTAATTCATAATAAAATATGTATGAAATTAATATTTAACATACTTATTAGAATTTAAAATTAAATTTTCTAATATACTATGTTTTTTAATATTATTAAACTAAATTTTATTCAATGAAATTTTATTTTCTAAAAATCATGGGTTTTCTTAAAAATCATAGTAAAAATAGATATTTTTATTAAAAAAAGTATGATTTATATTTTTTATTTTATGGTACGAAACAATAAAAATAAGGATATACGAAGTATCATACAATAGAACAATGGCAACGTAATTATTATTTTTTTTTACGGTGGGCAACGTAAATCAAAAACTCAATTATAGTGAGAATCTATAAGGCTACTGATTATTAATAATGGTTTATTAAAAAAATGGCATGGTTTATATTCATGTTAAATATATAGTTTTATTTTAAACAATAAATTATATGGGTAAAGCTGAATTTTAGATAAAATAATAAGGGTAAAAACGAAAGAAAAATATGATAAGTTATAAGCTCAAAAACTAATTAAAACAACGTCTGGAAAATAAGCTATAAGCTAGTCAAATAAACTATAAGTTTATGAAGAAAAAACTGTTATCAAACAGGTCTTTTAATTTATAAGCTATAAAACATAAGCTACAACTTGTAGGGAATGTTTTATAGCTTATAAGTTAAAAGACATATTTTTCATCATAAGACATTATTAGCAGCTTATAAGACATAAGACATAAGCTATAAGCTTATAAACTAAGTTATAAGACATAAGCTTTACCCTTTATAAGACATAAGACTCTGTTTGGCAAAACATATAAACTGACTTATTGCTTATAACTTATAAGCTAATATGAGAAAAAAAGACCTATATTTAATGACAGTCATATCACCATGAATTTATAGCTTATTTTACTACCTTATAGATTATTTTTCAGACGCTATATCACTCATTTTGGGACAGAGAGAACGACAATTTACAAGTGTCAAAATGTGTTTATGTTATAATTATTTTTCAGACGCTATGTTATATATATTTCAAACCATGTGAACAATAAGTGTTATATATACTCTGTAAACCACTGAGTTGTGCTGTACAATCGATCAGTCTTTGGTACAACTCTTCCTTCTTTTGGACATGGACGGAAAGAAATTAGAATACAAAGGTGAAGAAGCACTTAAGGAGATAGAGAAGCTAACAAAGAATGCTGATGAGGTTCAAGAAAGCCTTTTGAAAGATATCTTAACTCAGAATAGAGAAACTGAGTATTTAAATAAGTATATGAAGGGAGAAACATATATAACTGATTTACAAGAGTTTAAGCGTTGTGTTCCAGTAATTAGTTATGAAGGAATGTTTCCATATATACAGAGAATTGCAAATGGTGAAGATTCTTCTCTCATCACTGGTAAACCAATAACAGAAATGTTATGCAGGTAAAGTTTCTCACTGAAATTCCACTTTTAAGGTGAACAAGTCGAGAGTCTGGGGTTCGAACTCCGACTCCTATATATATTATGTGATATTCCTACCAACTGAGTTAAGTTCACATATGACTGATACTACTACTATTATTAGTATTTAATTTGTTCAATTAATTTTGTTAACGATTACAATCATATGGTATGCGCATGCAGTTCAGGAACATCAGCTGGAGAGCCTAAATTGATGCCATCAATTGCTGAAGATCTTGATAGACGTACCTTTGTCTACAATCTTATCATGCCAATCATGAATCAGTTAATATAATTTTCTTATTCTTTTTATTTTATTTTATAGATATTTGCCATGGTTATATGCATTATGGCTCTGTTTGGTAAAAATGACCAATGGCTGATAAGCTAGCTTATAGCTGATGGTTTATAGCTTATGGCTGATGGCTGAAAGCTTATAGCTGATAAGCTAATTGAAGTGTTTGGTAAAATTAGCGGTTCAGCTAGATGATAAATGTAAAATGACATAAAAGGACATTTTTAATTCATATTAAAATTGATATTAATTTAATATTTAAGATACTTTAATTATATAATAAAAAATACTTTAATTATTTATAATTTATTTTTAAATATTTATATAGTATTTTTATTTTATTTCAAACCAAATTAAATCTATATTTATCTTCATTATTTTTATGTAAGTTTTTTATTTTCTAAAATAAGTGGTTTTTCTAAAAACTCATAGTAAAAATTAATAGTTTTATTAAAAAAGTATGATTTATTATTGTTGTACAAAACAATAATAATAAGGATATATATATATATTAAAAGAGTAAGTGACGTATATAGTTTTTTTTTTCTTTTTACAGTGAGCAACGTAGATAAAAGAAACCTCAATTATCACATAAAATTGCTATAAAAAAACTCAATTATCACATAATAAAGGCTACTGATAAATGATAATTGTTTATTAAAAAAAAAGAAGAGCATGGTTTATATTCATGTAAAATATACAGTTTTATTTTAAATAATAAATCATAAAGGATAAAATTGGGTTTTGATTAAAATAATAAGGGTAAAAGTAGAAAAAAAGATGATAAGCTATAAGCTATAAGCTCATAAACTACTTGAAATAGCTTATGGAAAATAAGCTATAAGGCCCCGTTTGGCCTGGCTTATTTTCTCCTTTTTTTCTTCTCCTTAAAAATAGTAAAGAAGGAAAAAATTGTGTTTGACTTCACTTTTCTTTATTTTTTACTTCTTTATTTTATTTCTCTAATACTTTTAAGGAGAAATAGTGTCAAATATAATTTTATACTTCTCTATTTCATTTAAGCTAAAATAAAAAGTAAAAAATAAGCCGGGCCAAACGGAAAGGTGGCATATGTGACTTTATAAGATGAAACAATATACATAGTGATCCATCGTAGACTTGAATAAATTTAAAATTTTAACCGTTTGATCAATTTGTTAAAATCTAAACCATTGAATTTTGTAAAGTTTATGGCATCTAATAGTTAACAATCAACACCTAACTTATAGGACCAACAGACAAATTAAGGGACCAAAACAAAACTGTTTTTTTTTATAGGACCAATGTGAAACAAAAAATGTTTTGAAGGGATTAACAGACTAATTAAACCATATAAAAAAGTGCTCACTTTTTAGATACATTGAAGAATTGATGTATCTAATCTATGATATAGTCTAGATACATTAATCTTTCAATGTATCTAAAAAGTTAATTTTTTTCTTATATTAAAGACCGGAGACAATATGTAAATATCATAATAGAGCTTGTTAATCAATTAATTTTGTTAGTCTATTTAAAAACATGTAATCATCAGAATAAAAAAACCCGTGACTAAGGGCATACCGCATATCAATTGATATGAAATAAACATTTGAATTGAATAGGTTAACAAGTCATATTTTGTAAAAAAAAAAAGTCATATATAATATTTTTTAGGGTAATGAATATTTACCCCCTGCAAAGTGGACGTGTTTTGTTTTATCCCTCTGCAAATTATTTTTTTGGATTACTCCCTGTAATATATTTTTTAGATTTACCCCCTTATTGAATATGTGGGCTTAATATTCCATCATTTTGCCCTCTGTAATATTAACGAATTTTGTTTTACCCCTTCGTTAGGCATGCCACGTCATCATTTACATGAAAAAAAACATTATAGAGGGTAATCCAATTTTTTTTGTAAGGCGAGTAAACTGAATAAAAAAAGCATTATAGGCCGGAGGTAATCAGGTTTTTTTTTTTGTAGGGGGTAAAACAAAACATTCAATAAGCAAGGACAAAGATGTGATATTGAAATAACCATCAATAAGCAGGGACGGATGCAAGTGCATGCTATTGAGGGCTCAAGTCCCCGCCAAAACAAATAATTTTCTTTTAATATTAGTATTATAATTTTCTTAAGCCTCATAACTAGGTCTATTATTCATTCACAATAAATTTATCTTCTTGTTTTTAATTTTTTATTACTCCAACTTTTCAATTTCCACACACTTTCTCTTTTAAATGTACTCGTCTTCTCTTTTAATTCGTAGAAACATAAATTTCTTCTCTTTCGGTTATTAATTTTTGTGTATTTTGCTTGTTTATATACTTCTCATGAATGACCGTTTAGTAAGAGAGAATGACAAATTTTATAACGTTGGTAATGAAAATATTATCAAACATTTTTAGAATACGAAACCTTACAGAGAAAAATTGTAAAATTTATATATATTTTTATGTATTGAGTTTTTTTTGTCACTATAATTGTGTATTTTATAAAAAATTGTAATATATTTCTTTAGTTTTGTATATGCACTATTTTTTAGTCCTCAACTACGAAAATTTCTGGATCCACTGATCAATAGTATTGTTGATGAAGATAATATTGTTGCTCCAATAGTGAAATCAAATAATAGAGTTACTTTTGGTAGCTTTGCATGCTATGCAAGAATAACCTTTTAATTAATGGGGGGTTTTGAATGACCTTTTGATGCTATTACAACTTATTTTCCTGGTGATGTGATTTTGCACTAGCTAGCATCAAGTTACATACAATCCTAATTATTGAACAGAAGAAGATTTTAGTGGTTCCATTTGAAAGGAGAACACAAACATATCATTTGAAAGCGTTGTATATATTCTTATCCCATTTATTATATGCTTTAAGAAAGTGCAGAAAATCCGTCAAAAAAAAAAAAAAAGAAAGTGCAGAAAAGAATAGAATGTAATTGGTAACAGAGTTTGAAGAATAGACATAAAAACTTCCATATTCTAACAAACCACTAATAACCAATCCATTAGTTATGATAAGAGAATTTTATAACGATAGAATATGAAATGCATACAATAAAATTAAAATCTTACATGTCCTGTAGTTGATATGCACCAAAGTGTAGGGGTGGCAAAACGGACCCAATCTACCGGGCCAGTCTATTGAAAATTGCTCTTTAGGCTTTCTTGGTTGTTATTAGATCTTCCAAAAATTCCAAATTAAATACCCTTTATATTGAGCCCATGGTACTTCGGGTTATACAATCCGAAATGCATATATAGGCAGATCTCGGAACGTATATTCCGAAATCCACTTGTCTATGCATTTTGTTCAACAATTACGCCTTTCTATAAATAAGTTTGTTTCGGAATATACGTTCTAAAAATACTTAGTTTCAGATTATACGTTACATGGGCCTATGTAACAACAGAGGGGGCCTAAAGAACAATTTTTCAGTTTGTTTAACCCATCATATTTAGCGGGCTGAGAAGAAGTTTTGAGCTAGACCCTTTTAGTTGATTCGCTCTGTTGAACTCGCTTAAAAAGTGGGCGGGGCGGAACAACTTGCGAATTATATAAAATCTGTGTTTTTTAGATTTTTTTCTAGTAAGTTAGACAAAAGTCTTAAGAAAATGAGGTGGTCAAATCCAATAAAATACAACACTTATTTAAGTAAATTAAGGTTTTTTTTTCAAATCTATTTATTTTGGATTTATTTATATTGATGAATTTGTTTTTACTTTTTTGGGTTAATAGGCTTTTACCCCCTGCAAAGTAGGCGACTTTTGCGTTACCCCCCTATAATTTTTTTTTTGAGATTACCCCCTGCAATTTTTTTTTTGATTTACCCCCCTTTTGCTGACGTGGCAGGCAAAAAAAAAAAACAGAATAACCGATTTAAAAAACAACACTTTTTAAATTGGTTGGACAAAATAACCGATTTAAAAAGTGCATCCAAGGGGGTAAATAATTTTTTTTTTTGCAGGGGGTAATCTAAAAAAAAAAAATTATAGGGGGGTAACGCAAAAGTCGCCTACTTTGCAGGGGAGTAAAAGCCTATATTTTTTTTGTCACAAGAGAAAAATTTGTTGGTTTTTACTTTGAGACTTATTTAATATTGAATTTATAATGGTGACATTGCTTTAAGTATTAATTATGTTGAATTTGTTGACTATGATTCTATTTGGTAAAAATTGCGATTAATTGATAAGCTAGCTAATGACTGATAGCTTATAATTGATATTTGTTAGTCGGTGACTTATAGCAGTTCAACTACCTGATAAATGTAAATGACATAAAAATGTGTTAATTCATAATAAAATATGTATGAAATTAATATTTAACATACTTATTAGAATTTAAAATTAAATTTTCTAATATACTATGTTTTTTAATATTATTAAACTAAATTTTATTCAATGAAATTTTATTTTCTAAAAATCATGGGTTTTCTTAAAAATCATAGTAAAAATAGATATTTTTATTAAAAAAAGTATGATTTATATTTTTTATTTTATGGTACGAAACAATAAAAATAAGGATATACGAAGTATCATACAATAGAACAATGGCAACGTAATTATTATTTTTTTTTACGGTGGGCAACGTAAATCAAAAACTCAATTATAGTGAGAATCTATAAGGCTACTGATTATTAATAATGGTTTATTAAAAAAATGGCATGGTTTATATTCATGTTAAATATATAGTTTTATTTTAAACAATAAATTATATGGGTAAAGCTGAATTTTAGATAAAATAATAAGGGTAAAAACGAAAGAAAAATATGATAAGTTATAAGCTCAAAAACTAATTAAAACAACGTCTGGAAAATAAGCTATAAGCTAGTCAAATAAACTATAAGTTTATGAAGAAAAAACTGTTATCAAACAGGTCTTTTAATTTATAAGCTATAAAACATAAGCTACAACTTGTAGGGAATGTTTTATAGCTTATAAGTTAAAAGACATATTTTTCATCATAAGACATTATTAGCAGCTTATAAGACATAAGACATAAGCTATAAGCTTATAAACTAAGTTATAAGACATAAGCTTTACCCTTTATAAGACATAAGACTCTGTTTGGCAAAACATATAAACTGACTTATTGCTTATAACTTATAAGCTAATATGAGAAAAAAAGACCTATATTTAATGACAGTCATATCACCATGAATTTATAGCTTATTTTACTACCTTATAGATTATTTTTCAGACGCTATATCACTCATTTTGGGACAGAGAGAACGACAATTTACAAGTGTCAAAATGTGTTTATGTTATAATTATTTTTCAGACGCTATGTTATATATATTTCAAACCATGTGAACAATAAGTGTTATATATACTCTGTAAACCACTGAGTTGTGCTGTACAATCGATCAGTCTTTGGTACAACTCTTCCTTCTTTTGGACATGGACGGAAAGAAATTAGAATACAAAGGTGAAGAAGCACTTAAGGAGATAGAGAAGCTAACAAAGAATGCTGATGAGGTTCAAGAAAGCCTTTTGAAAGATATCTTAACTCAGAATAGAGAAACTGAGTATTTAAATAAGTATATGAAGGGAGAAACATATATAACTGATTTACAAGAGTTTAAGCGTTGTGTTCCAGTAATTAGTTATGAAGGAATGTTTCCATATATACAGAGAATTGCAAATGGTGAAGATTCTTCTCTCATCACTGGTAAACCAATAACAGAAATGTTATGCAGGTAAAGTTTCTCACTGAAATTCCACTTTTAAGGTGAACAAGTCGAGAGTCTGGGGTTCGAACTCCGACTCCTATATATATTATGTGATATTCCTACCAACTGAGTTAAGTTCACATATGACTGATACTACTACTATTATTAGTATTTAATTTGTTCAATTAATTTTGTTAACGATTACAATCATATGGTATGCGCATGCAGTTCAGGAACATCAGCTGGAGAGCCTAAATTGATGCCATCAATTGCTGAAGATCTTGATAGACGTACCTTTGTCTACAATCTTATCATGCCAATCATGAATCAGTTAATATAATTTTCTTATTCTTTTTATTTTATTTTATAGATATTTGCCATGGTTATATGCATTATGGCTCTGTTTGGTAAAAATGACCAATGGCTGATAAGCTAGCTTATAGCTGATGGTTTATAGCTTATGGCTGATGGCTGAAAGCTTATAGCTGATAAGCTAATTGAAGTGTTTGGTAAAATTAGCGGTTCAGCTAGATGATAAATGTAAAATGACATAAAAGGACATTTTTAATTCATATTAAAATTGATATTAATTTAATATTTAAGATACTTTAATTATATAATAAAAAATACTTTAATTATTTATAATTTATTTTTAAATATTTATATAGTATTTTTATTTTATTTCAAACCAAATTAAATCTATATTTATCTTCATTATTTTTATGTAAGTTTTTTATTTTCTAAAATAAGTGGTTTTTCTAAAAACTCATAGTAAAAATTAATAGTTTTATTAAAAAAGTATGATTTATTATTGTTGTACAAAACAATAATAATAAGGATATATATATATATTAAAAGAGTAAGTGACGTATATAGTTTTTTTTTTCTTTTTACAGTGAGCAACGTAGATAAAAGAAACCTCAATTATCACATAAAATTGCTATAAAAAAACTCAATTATCACATAATAAAGGCTACTGATAAATGATAATTGTTTATTAAAAAAAAAGAAGAGCATGGTTTATATTCATGTAAAATATACAGTTTTATTTTAAATAATAAATCATAAAGGATAAAATTGGGTTTTGATTAAAATAATAAGGGTAAAAGTAGAAAAAAAGATGATAAGCTATAAGCTATAAGCTCATAAACTACTTGAAATAGCTTATGAAAAATAAGCTATAAGGCCCCGTTTGGCCTGGCTTATTTTCTCCTTTTTTTCTTCTCCTTAAAAATAGTAAAGAAGGAAAAAATTGTGTTTGACTTCACTTTTCTTTATTTTTTACTTCTTTATTTTATTTCTCTAATACTTTTAAGGAGAAATAGTGTCAAATATAATTTTATACTTCTCTATTTCATTTAAGCTAAAATAAAAAGTAAAAAATAAGCCGGGCCAAACGGAGCCTAAGTCAGTAAAATAAGCTATAAGTCAGTGTTGAAAATACCGTTACCAAACAGGTCTTTTAGCTTATAAGCTATAAGACATAAGCTATAAGTCAGTTTGGTGGTGTTGCCAAACAGACCCTATGTATAGAAAACAATATAATTAGGCTTTGGTCATATCCTTCCTTTGAATTTAAATGTCATTTAAATTTTCATAAGTTACTTTAGATTCCAACATGGTTAAAACCAATCTCCAAAACTATAGTGGTTAATGAGCGTTAAGAGTTTCACATTGGTTTGCAAGATGATCTAAATTGGATATATGTTTATAAGTGAAGACAATTTTCACTTTATAAGCTGGTTTTGTAGGATTGAGTTAGACCAAACTCCTAATTCTAAAATGGTATCAGAGTCTTCGCCACAATCTGTTGGACTACCTACTATCAGGTTTTTGATTGGGCCACATATAATTTATATATGTACACCATAGTATTGGGCATGAGGGGTGTGTTAAGAGGAGATTGTCTGAATCCTCACCTTACAAACTAATTCAAGAATATCCAAATTCGATCCATAACTAAAACAATACTATATGTAACCAAATTTTACTTTTCGGTTGAAATATGAATTAACAAAGTCTCTTTACCACCTGCGATCGGGAGGGGGTTGAAACCACTTGATTTCAGAACTGACCCCGAACTAGATTCAACTGATGGTGAAAGTAAAAAAAAAAAGTCTCTTTCCCACCAGAAATTAAATAATAAAAAAATTCACCACAGAAGAATCTTAAACTAAATTAAAAAAAAAAGCAACCATAATTAAATTGTTGTGTTTAACATAATTATAGTCCCACTTATGATTGTCATCCATTTTAGGTAAGTGGCCAAAGAAAAGGATAAGATGAAAAGATATGATATCAATAGGAGTTTATATGAGTGGATGCATGGCCCCATCACCATGCATTGGTTACGTTTTTGTTTGTTATATACTACTATTTTTGCACTATACAAAAGGATCATGATATATTCACTACTATAGTAAGCTAGTAAGTGGGACTTGACAAGTGCTACATGCATTTAGATCATCAGAATTTTTATGGTACATTGATAAATCGAAGTGTATCAGTATATTTAACTTCTAATTTAATAAATTAACGAATATTTTTTATGAATAAAAAAATTATTTGTCGATCAATCATAATCGTGATATCATTAAAAACGTTTGATTTTAACTGTTAGGTATGTTCATGATCTCGACGAAGGCAAGGCCATGTATCTCTACTTTGTGAAAGCAGAGAAATCCACACCATGTGGCTTACCAGCAAGAAGTGTATTAACAAGTTACTACAAAAGCAAACACTTCAAATGCAGAACACATGATCCTTGGAATGATTTCACTAGTCCTGACCAAACCATTCTCTGCCATGACATCAACCAAAGCATGCACTGCCAACTACTTGCAGGCCTAATTCACCGACGTCAAGTTCTAAGACTTGGCGCGGTCTTCGCTTCAGCACTTCTCAGAGCAATTTCATTCCTTGAACGTAATTGGAAACATTTATGCAGTGACATAAGAAATGGACAATTAAGTTCCTTTATAACTGACCCTTCATGTTGTTCATCAATGTCTACACTTCTTTCATCTCCTGATCCATGTCTTGCTGATGAAATTGCCAAAATTTGTAGCCAAAAGTGTTGGAAAGGGATTCTGTGTAAGCTTTGGCCTAAAGCAAAGTATATTGAAGCAGTGGTTACAGGTTCAATGGCTCAATATGTTCCTGCTTTGGAACATTATTGTGAAGGGAAATTGCCTTTGGTTTGTACTATGTATGCTTCTTCTGAGTGTTACTTTGGTGTGAATTTGAAACCATTGTGTGACCCTAATGATGTTGCTTTTACACTGTTGCCTAATATGGGTTACTATGAATTCATTCCTCTTGGACATAATGGGACACTTTTGATGAATTTTGATGAAAATGAACAAGTCCCTAATGATAAGCTTGTGGATTTAGTGAATGTCAAGCTTGGTTGCTTTTATGAGCTGGTCATCACTACCTTTGCTGGTAAGTAACCTCCCAATTAATTTAGCCATTTTTGTTTTTGTGTTTAAACTAAGGATGAGTTTAATGGAGATGCACTGACAGTGCAAAATAGTTTTACACAATCATCCAATAAAAAACTATCAATTTGTCGTGCATATAAAAAAAGTAGGGTGAAGTAGCGGAATGGTTTTACACTATCGGTGCATATTTATTTTTCTCATAAAAAATTTAATTTTAGTGCAAAGTCATAATTAAGGGTTTTAAATAAAGGTATGCGACCGTCATCTGGGCTGCAGTGTTGCCAAAAGAGCAACACGGCCGCAGCTAAGACTACATTTGACTCTGATTCTCCGTAATTGTTAAATACAGTTTGAGATTTGTTAGAACTAATTAACTTGATATTGGTTAAGGTAGTTACAAGTTAGTTATGATTAGTTGTTACTAATTAGTATAACCAACTTGTAACTACCTTAAAAATTACAATTTTACAAACAACTGCAACCGTTGTCGTGACTACTATTTAAAACCATTTCATTAATATCATACCAATAATTAATTTACAGGACTATATAGATACAGAATTGGTGATGTACTTCAAGTGGTTGGATTTTACAACAAAGCTCCACAATTTCGATTCATATGCAGAAGAAACGTAGTAATAAGCATAGACAGTGAAAAGACAAATGAAGAGGATTTACATAGAAGTGTAACAATGTCCAAAAAATTGTTAGAACCTTATGATGCACTTCTAGTGGAATACACTAGTTATGCTGATACTTCATCAGTACCAGGACACTATGTATTGTATTGGGAAATTCTTCATTATGGCTTAAAAGGGGACCCACTTGACCCAAAAGTGCTTCAAGAATGTTGCATTGCAGTTGAAGAGGAATTGGATTATGTATATAGAAGATGCCGCACAAATGATAAATCTGTTGGGCCATTAGAGATATGTGTGGTGGAGCCAGGAACTTTTGAGGCATTGATGGATTTGTTTATTGCTAAAGGTGCTTCAATTAATCAGTATAAAACACCAAGGTGTATTAAGTCTAAGAAAGCAATTAAGTTACTTAAGTCTAAAGTTATGGCTTCTTTCTTTAGTCCTAGAGATCCTAAATGGACTTTGAATTAATTTACTACTACTTTGTGTTTATGATAACTTTGATGTTTTCTTCAACCATAAAGTTGGTTGTTGTAAAATAATTTGCTTAACAACCAATTTGTAGCACTCTTCCTGATTTTAAGAAGAAAAATTGTGCATGCAGCATGCCCATCTTTTATGTAAGCTAAAGTATAGCAACTTTTATATTTTGATAATATAATGTCCATCCTTGAAATTGTAATCGCCGGTTAATTTAGTCTCTCATATTTACAAAATAACAAATTAAGAGCGCCTTGCCGAAGATCTCTACCCTGGTTGAAAATATTAGGGCATCAATTCTTCATGGACAAAGGATTATATCATTCTTAGTAATCAAAACAATATTGCCTTTAAGTTTATATTGATATTGATGCAACAATATCTAAATATCGACATAAATAGATTGAATTGTGCATTTAAAATTGTGGTACTAAATTGAAAAATATTAAATTGACTGATATTGTTTGACTTAAAAGACTAAGAGTCATCTACAAAATGTAAGTATCACATAAAATAATATAAGACAGAATAATACCACACAAAATTTAAGATATTAAACAAATTTTATCTTGGTATTTTAGACAACATGTGTAGGGGATAAAAAGTTGTCCCATAATTCAATGAGGGACAAAAATAAAAAATAATATAGCTGAAGTTGTCTTGTTCAATTATTTACTTTTTAATGAATAAAAGACACCCAAAGTAGTTGTTGATGTGTCATGAATAAAAAAAATCTAAAATTTTGGTTGAACCTAATTCAACCAAACAAAATCATTTTGTATGTTGAGAATTGTCTTGTACTCTTTAACACACCGTCTCCACTAAAAGTTAGGTTTAAATATCATTTTCGTCTCTATATGTTCGTGAATTTTTTATTTTAGTTCTGTAAAATTTTTTGTTGCAAATACATTCCTGGATGTGCAAATCTCGTTGGTTTTAGTTCCTTCCTAATGCATTCCAATTAGCTACAAACGCAGTCGAGAGAGACTAAAACCAACAAGATTTACACATTCAAAGATTTATTTACAACAAAAAAAATATACAAAGACTAAAACAAATAATTCGTGAATATACAGTTAAGAAAAAGATATTTAAACCAATAAATTATAGAGCAGCTAATCTAGGTTGATTTTCCTGCACAAGATGTAACATGTAGTGGCTTTTAGCGGGCTTGAATTATCTACTTATCGATCTCATATAAGGCATAGACTATCATCACACACACAAGTACCTGAAGTACCACTAGGTTGTACACTAATTATAATGAGAACATTATCGACTCATATGTTCAAAATTCCATCAATAAACAAGTGGCCAATGAGCCATAATTCTCACTCTGCTTTATGACATTGATGGATGGATGGATAGTTTATTGTCTTATTGAAACCATCCCACTCACTCACTCACTCACACACTCTTCTTTGCCTTTGGTCTTCCTCAACTCATCACCCAACCATTTAAAGTGCAATGCGTCATACCCACTTTCCGTACTACTAATTGAATTGCCGTCCAAAATAACATGAAACACACACTGTGGTCGGTAAGGCAATCTAGTATGTAGGCATCTAACATGCAAAAAATTATGAGAGGGATTTGATTTGATTTTATAATCGTTGGTACTAAATCAGTAATTCAATTTACACACCAATGTAACATTTCAATTTACACCAATGTAACATTTAGATAATATTAGGCTTGAATATCATTTTCGTCCTTGTAAGTTCGCAATTTATTGGTTTTAGTCCTTGTATTTTTTTCTTGCGAATTCATCCCCGTATGTTCAAATATTTTTTATTTTAGTCCCTAAAACTAAAATCCGTAGGAAAATCTGCAGGAAAATCCGTAGGAAATTAAATACGCAGGAAAATTCGCAAGTTTCCTGCGGATTTTAGTTTTAAAGACTAAAACCAAAAGGTTTGAAAATACAGAGATATGAATTCGCAAGAAAAAAAGATACAAGAACTAAAACAAAAAAATTACGAACTTACAGGGACGAAAATAATATTTAAGTCATAACATTATATAGATCAATTAGTATATATAACTTTTTAATTTACCGTTAGATGGAATATCTAAATTATTTTTAGTAAAAAATAAAATAACATTTTAACGAATATAAATTTTATATAATTTACTGTTTGATTGAAAGTTTGTTCAAGTATTGTACATCATTGATATATTATTGAAATCAATCAAGATTAATGATGTTCGATAAAACTGCCAAAATAAAAAACTATACTTTAAAATGACTATCAGTCCAATCATTAATGGACGCGTTTTGGTAATCACTCCCCCAATCAATGACTATACCAAGCACCAATATGCGCATATTTCTATTCTAAAATATTTCGCTTCACATTTTTATACTAACTTAATCGTCAAAAGATACTATGTCAACTTCAATTTTGACAGTTCATTGTTCGATACTAGCCACCCGTTAGGATCACTCTAGATCAACTAGGCGAAACTGTGTGATATCTCCCTCATATCTTATATTCATGTTTGTTTGCTCATAGTGGTATTTTTTAACAATAAATATATTATTGATTAGATTTTTGCATAAGACGAACAAAGATCTGTAAAAAGGAAGTACATAACAGAGATCGGCCTATCATAATCACTGCGGTAATTAAATTGTTTTGGATAAGGTTGTGAGATAGTTGAGGACTACTATAAGGTGAAGCAGTAGTCATATACATACTTTAATGTGCATAGCTAGTGCTGCTTCCGGTCGCAGCATTATACGACCTTGACGTGTGGGTGGTAACTCATGTTTTGGTTCTTTTGAGACAAAAACATGTTGCAATATACATGTTTGTGTACATGTAATACGTGTGAATCCACTTTAGTTCTTTTAGATATGTTGGGAAATGCCGCATATTTTATCTATGATACCACCTTTCAGCAATATTATTTGTGCTTTCTGGTAATAATGCCATGTTATTTGAATTACTTTTCAAAATAAAGTAGAAAAGCTTTGTACACTTCCTTTTGTCGTCTCACTCTTTACAGAGAAGTTAAGGTGATATTATAGGACAAGACCCAAAAGAAGATTTCATATACATATACATACATATAGTATGACTAGCACACTCAACTCATTCATTTTACAATACACTCTCATTCGTATATAGATTAGATTGATCCTATTAGAATATAAAATATTCATTGTATCAATTGTATAAATTAATAGTATCTTCTATATTTAGTTAGAGAATAATTAGGCCCAACTCATTATCATTGTATAAATACTCATCATTGTATAATGAAACATCAAGGGAATATAATTCTATTATGGTATCAGAGATAGCCTCAACATTCGTCAACCTCCCGTTTCGACTACGGGGGCGTATTAGAATATAAAATATTCATTGTATCAATTGTATAAATTAATAGTATCTTCTATATTTAGTTAGAGAATAATTAGGCCCAACTCATTATCATTGTATAAATACTCATCATTGTATAATGAAACATCAAGGGAATATAATTCTATTAGATCCAAATGTTAGTGATTTGAATTCTTAAGTAAATGGTCAGAAATTTTGATCCCTAACAATTATTGAAGAAAATTAGATTAAGAGGAGAAAATTTATCTTGTATTTTCAACGGATTTCTCCAAGAAAATTAATCACCACTAAACGGTGGTAAAAACTTTGCACCTATAATATGCGAATAATAAAAAAAAAATCATATAGGATTTCACCAAATTTATAGAAGATTCACATAATTTGGTGGGACATGTATGAATTTTAATGAATAACAAAGAGTGTGTTGAAAAATGTGCACTAAAGAGTGTATGTTCTACTTTAAGATATTTCAAAAAGGACATATTAATTAAAGACTCTTTTGTTACCGTATCTTGAGGAAAAGTTGTTGGACATAATACGCAGTTTGAGTTGATCGACGGATGACACTGCTCATTGGCCACCCTTCTAGTATCGTCATAGTTGAGACGATCACTCAATTGGTCCATTTGGTTCCCTTGTTCTGGCATCTGGATGCGGGTGTGCTAGAATCTGGATGTTAGTCACGGTTAAACCGTTGATATTACTATCGAAAACCATTTTATATTATTCCATTTTGTTTATACTTTTAGTGTTGGATTAAAAAAATTTCTTGAACCGGTGTTCAAATCCAACCCGATTCAAATAAAACCGCAAAAGAAAAAAAAAAAAAACGCAGTTTGAGTTGTAACAAGTACCTGAAGTACCTGAAGTACCACTAGGTTGTACACTAATTATAATGAGAACATTATCGACTCATATGTTCAAAATTCCATCAATAAACAAGTGGCCAATGAGCCATAATTCTCACTCTGCTTTATGACATTGATGGATGGATGGATAGTTTATTGTCTTATTGAAACCATCCCACTCACTCACTCACACACTCTTCTTTGCCTTTGGTCTTCCTCAACTCATAAACCAACCATTTAAAGTGCAATGCGTCATACCCACTTTCCGTACTACTAATTGAATTGCCGTCCAAAATAACATGAAACACACACTGTGGTCGGTAAGGCAATCTAGTATGTAGGCATCTAACATGCAAAAAATTATGAGAGGGATTTGATTTGATTTGATTTTATAATGGTTGGTACTAAATCAGTAATTCAATTTACATAAAATTTAACATTTCAATTTACACCTGTTGATGACGTGTGCGTTTGGCTTCCTGGATATTAGTTTCTCTGACTCGCTATCAAATCTGTTGAGATTTGTAGGGCTCTTTTTTGAGTCTCTGGGGTTTACAAATCTTTGTGATTTGCAGGGTTCTTTGGGATTTTTTAAATCCGGTTCTTTATATCTGGTTGTCATTTTTCGCATAGAAGTCGACTGTCTTGGTTTCCTCCTCGATACAGGCGTCTCTGACCGCTTCCGAATCTGTTGAGATTCGCAGCATTCTCCTCTGAGTGGCTGATGGTTCCAAATCTGCTGAGATTTGCAGGATGCTTTGTTTCTGGATAACCTCGTCCTTGTTGATGTTGTCGGTTCTCGGGTTTGCTGAGTTTTGTTCGCCTCGGGTCTCGTTTTACTTTCGGCGGTTAGATCTTCGCCTTAGGAGCTGGTTCTGGATGCTGAGGGCCCGATGTTTCGCGATCGGGAGTTAAGGTCTAGTTGTGGCAACTGTCTGGGCTGAGTTGGTGACTGCTCGAGTATTCGGAAATCTGAGGGGTGCTTTTCTCTTGGTGGTACATCTGACGTTTGCTGAGTTATGCCTGCCTGGGGGTTTTTGTTCTACTTTTGTCTGGTCAGCGGTTCGCTTGATGAAGCTGGTTCTGGATGCTGATGGGCCGAGCAATTTTGATTCGAGTTCGGGAGTTAGAGTTCAGTTGTGGTAACATTTTAAGTGGGATTGGTGACTGCTCTGGTAGTCTTGAATCTGTGGGATGCTTGACTGTTTTGGGGATTAGGAGTTGTTTTTTTGGATTAGGTGATTGTTTAGGAGTTTTCTTTTTAGGTGTTCCGCTTATATACGGCACCTATGTTCTTGTGTTCCTTTTTACCGGACTCTGTTCGTCTTGTGCAGAGTCTCGGTTATTAATAAAATTTGCTATTCAAAAAAAAAAAAAAAAAAAAAACATTTCAATTTACACCAATATAACATTTAGATAATATTAGACTTAAATATCATTTTCGTCCCTGTAAGTTCGCGATTTATTGGTTTTAGTCTCTGTATTTTTTTTTCTTGCGAAATCATCCCCGTATGTTCAAATATTTTTTATTTTAGTCCCTAAAACTAAAATCCGTAGGAAAATCTGCAGGAAAATCCGTAGGAAATTAAATACGCAGGAAAATTCGCAAGTTTCCTGCGGATTTTAGTTTTAAAGACTAAAACCAAAAGGTTTGAAAATACAGATATGAATTCGCAAGAAAAAAAGATACAAGAACTAAAACAAAAAAATTACGAACTTACAGGGACGAAAATAATATTTAAGTCATAACATTATATAGATCAATTAGTATATATAACTTTTTAATTTACCGTTAGATGGAATATCTAAATTATTTTTAGTAAAAAATAAAACAACATTTTAACGAATATAAATTTTATATAATTTACTGTTTGATTGAAAGTTTGTTCAAGTATTGTACATCATTGATATATTATTGAAATCAATCAAGATTAATGATGTTCGATAAAACTGCCAAAATAAAAAACTATACTTTAAAATGACTATCAGTCAAATCATTAATGGACGCGTTTTGGTAATCACTCCCTCAATCAATGACTATACCAAGCACCAATATGCGCATATTTCTATTCTAAAATATTTCGCTTCACATTTTTATACTAACTTAATCGTCAAAAAATACTATGTCAACTTCAATTTTGACAGTTCATTGTTCGATACTAGCCACCCGTTAGGATCACTCTAGATCAACTAGGCGAAACTGTGTGATATCTCCCTCATATCTTATATTCATGTTTGTTTGCTCATAGTGGTATTTTTTTAACAATAAATATATTATTGATCAGATTTTTGCATAAGACGAACAAAGATCTGTAAAAAGGAAGTACATAACAGAGATCGGCCTATCATAATCACTGCGGTAATTAAATTGTTTTGGATAAGGTTGTGAGATAGTTGAGGACTACTATAAGGTGAAGCAGTAGTCATATACATACTTTAATGTGCATAGCTAGTGCTGCTTCCGGTCGCAGCATTATACGACCTTGACGTGTGGGTGTGGTAACTCATGTTTTGGTTCTTTTGAGACAAAAACATGTTGCAATATACTTGTTTGTGTACATGTAATACGTGTGAATCCACTATAGTACGTTCTTTTAGATATGTTGGGAAATGCCGCATATTTTATCTATGATGCCACCTTTCAGCAAGATTATTTGTGCTTTCTGGTAATAATGCCATTTTATTTTATTACTTTTCAAAATAAAGTAGAAAAGCTTTGTACACTTCCTTTTGTCGTCTCACTCTTTACAGAGAAATTAAGGTGATATTATAGGACAAGACCCAAAAGAAGATTTCATATACATATACATACATATAGTATGACTTGCACACTCAACTCATTCATTTTACAATACACTCTCATTCGTATATAGATTAGATTGATCCAAATGTTAGTGATTTGAATTCTTAAGTAAATGGTTTGATCCCTAACAATTATTGAAGAAAATTAGATTAAGAGAAGAAAATTTATCTTGTATTTTCAACGGATTTCTCGAAGAAAATTAATCACCACTAAACGGTGGTAAAAACTTTGCACCTATAATATGCGAATAATAAAAAAAAAATCATATAGGATTTCACCAAATTTATAGAAGATTCACATAATTTGGTGGGACATGTATGAATTTTAATGAATAACAAAGAGTGTGTTGAAAAATGTGCACTAAAGAGTGTATGTTCTACTTTAAGATATTTCAAAAAGGACATATTAATTAAAGACTCTTTTGTTACCGTATCTTGAGGAAAAGTTGTTGCACATAATACGCAGTTTGAGTTGATCGACGGATGACACTGCTCATTGGCCACCCTTCTAGTATCGTCATAGTTGAGACGATCACTCAATTGGTCCATTTGGTTCCCTTGTTCTGGTATCTGGATGCGGGTGTGCTAGAATCTGGATGTTAGTCACGGTTAAACCGTTGATATTACTATCGAAAACCATTTTATATTATTCCATTTTGTTTATACTTTTAGTGTTGGATTAAAAAAAATTCTTGAACCGGTGTTCAAATCCAACCCGATTCAAATAAAACCGCAAAAAAAAAAAAATTTGGATGTTCTTTTGTGAAAACTGGTGGATCAGATCATATTTTGAATTGATTTTTCAAAACCAATACAAACAAAACCTAACCGGATATGTATTTTTAATAATTATTGAACTTTTTTTTTAGTATGATATATTGCATTAACATATTATTTGTTGCTTTTCAGTTTTTTAAAATTACTTATTAGTTCATTTTTTTTTTACTATTTCATATGTTTAAAATATAATTGGTAATTGTCTTTCCAAAATATTAATCTTTAATTTATTATATGTTATATTTTACATCAAACATATTATTTTACTGTGTTTTTATAATATTATTATTTAATATAAAAACTACAATTTGTAATTTGGATATTCACAAAAGGATCCAAATTAAACTGCACAAAATCAGATCAAATATTTTTAACTAGTCATCCAAAACTGAACCAAACCGCAAGTAATTTTAATTTTGGATCGGATAAATTTTTAGCTCAAAACTGAACCGCGAACACCCCTAGCTAAATATTCAGAAATCTTTTTTCAAGTGTTTCAATTTGTAATTTTGGGTATCGAAAAACTTAAATTAAGTGTTCCGAAAATAAATTTAATTTTGAAAAAATTTACACACTGAAATTATTTTGTTGGGGTGAAGGGATAAAGTTGAAAATAAAATTTATTTATAAGGGTGAAAGAATAAATGTAGGAATATGGGGGAAGTTTTCCATCAAATTGTTGATATTCAAACAGCCCTGACTCGACATGAGTGTATCATTAGCGTTAATATGTGTGCAAATAGTAATTCAGATAAATTGGTCTAAACCATTACACTGTTTGGGAATTGAAATGGGCCACATATGCAAAGTTTATAAAGTTGTGAAAATTAAACCATGTAGCCCTACAAATCATAAAAAATGACAAAGGTAAACAAATTAAAGGACTGACACAAAACAAATTCAAATTCATAGTTGAAAATATTTTGCGGGGGTTAAGTTGAAAAATGAAATGATAAAATAAATTGACAAAAGGGGTAAAATTGTTTTTTGCTAAAGGGATATAAAGTGCACTCTACAAAAAAAAGGAGTATAAAGTTAGTTATTGAGCTCTATTCTTGAGCAGTTCTAGCGCAAAAATGATTTTTCTGCCTGCATATATTTGAGATATTTTAAAGAAACCAAAAATATATTTTAATAGATCAATTAAGCACAAAATGTGCCTAAAAGAGAATTTACTCTTTTTTTTTTGTCAAGAAGAGAATTTGCTCTACTATTCGTTTATAGTTTCAATTCGGTTCCAATTTTTAAGCAATACGGAATTTACTCGCTCAAATGATCTTGCCTTGTTGCAAAAATTGAAATCTTACATTAAAAATAGATAATATCTTAAAAGAATTTATAAACAATAGCACAATCAAATTTCATGTTAGTTTTGTAATAACTAGTTAGACTCAACATAAACCTATAATATAAACAAAACATAAGCAAATTAAACTAAACCACAAACAACATATAATAAAAGGCAAAGCTATCTATCAAAGAAAACATTATAATAACATTACATAATCACATAATATATACATTCAGAAGAGGCTTTTATTTTTGGGTTGAGTCCCATATATTTTAATTTACATCGCCATAACATGTATTAACATAGTACTAGTAATTCTAGTAACTATACATACATGCATGAGACTATTAGAATATTTCATTCAATTTTTACCCAATTTATATAATAGGAGTTTTATTTTATTTTAACACAAAGGAAGGGTTAATGAATCAAATATTAATCATGACTCATGTGTGATTCCAAGAACCCAAGAACATCAAAGTTCTAATAGGGTCTTCAGCACGGTGGCTCCATCTCCGTCTATCGATTTGATGATATGTTTGAGCTCTACCTTGTTTAGAAGTGTCGCAATTGATTGTCATCATGTCAACCTCATCAACCGGATGGAGCTTCTCTCCGATAGGTTTTCGGAACTCGTTTGCCGAAGAACTTTCACCGGAGACATGGATGTGGGGTTTCATCCTATATACACACTCTTGTGTGTGTGTGACACAATTAATAATGTGCAAGGCTAAGATATTAGAACTTTAAGGAAAGGAAGTGCTGCTTTATATAGAAAATGTTTGGAAATTAGAGGATGCTCTGAACATTTTAATTAAAATTTGATTCTTAAAGTAAACAGCATGAAATATTTTAAAATATGTTTTTAGAATGCCAACTAATGAGATTCTCGACAGTAAAATCAACTTGGCCATATGAAAGCATATAATAGATGTCTCGTTCTGATCGATGGAATATAAATAAAAGTACATATATTCTTTTGGATAAGATGCATAATGTTATGAAAAAAGTTATATGAAATATAAAAGATTTGTAAGAGCATATTGATCTGGCGACTCCAGGAATGTTAGGGAGTTTGGGCAAAATTTTGAAGGAAATTTTTTTAATCCAACTTCCGAATACAATAATATTTAAACCATATTTCCAATATTTAAACAAGAAACGACAAGAAAAAGTACAACTTTGTTTTTCCAATATAATTAAGGCTCAAATAAATAAGAGGCTACACAAACCAGAAAAAACCAGCAAAACATGAGTCAAATTAGAGGGATGAAATATAACATACTAATAGTGTACTACATAAAACTAGGATGCAAATTCCCTTCTAAACCAATGAAAATACGAAATGTTTATCAGTTCCAAAATTGGTTGTGTTGGACCCTTCAATATATATGCCCTCCTTACTTGGTCTTGAATATCCGGAGCATACTCATTAATTTGTTTCCTAAGACTTGGATCACGCACAATCTCATTTGAATTAAACTCGTTGGCCACATTAGGTGGTGGTTTTTCTACTCCGGCTTTTGATTGCACAACATTCACATTCTCAATACTTGCTCTAGGAACCAAAAACTTTCTCATTTCTGAAATAAACTTCCTCAATGATATAAATACTCCTAATAAATTATTACTATATGCAAAAAGATAGATAAAAAAAAATAAAAAAATAAAAAGGGGCAGCCCGGGCACGTGCCCAGGCATGCTGTAGGGCATGATCGCCCCTGGATCCAGGCACAAAAAGAAAGGGAATGGAAATATCTTTAAGACATAACTCAATTAACAATATTAAAATAAAGACATAACTCAATTAACAATATTAAAATACAAATTTTACAATTGTATGTATGAGTTTCAGGTAGTATTTTTTTTTTCATTTGGTTTAGGTAGTATTTGTTCACCGGTTTGTTTTAAAAAAAATCATACTAACATGTATCATTAAAGCACACTTGTTTTTGAGGCATTAAGGCACACACGTTAAAAATACTTTGAATAATAATTACATCTTGAATAAAATAATTTTTTATTTTTAAAGAGATCAAATCACAAATTTTTATATAAAATTATTTTCTATAGTATATTAACAAGTATTTTAAGAACACATTTAAAAAAAATTGGAGCCGGGGAAAAGCAAAAAGTAAATTGGGCGAATATATGCTTTGTTGGAAGCTATAGCATAGGATACTTTTGGCAACCTACTTTTCATTATTTGGATTTTTTCGATTACTTTTGCCAATCTACTTTTCAAAATCATACTTAGAATAGAAAGAAAATGCATGTTTATATCATAATTTTGATTCAATTTTCACCAAGGTTTGATTTTGGTCCTTCAGTTATGAACGGATCAGATTAACTTTACACATTATAGTGGCCATGTGTGCAAACGTTTGACAAATCAGCGTTTTTTGTAACGATAGCAGACGGCAGAGACTAAAACCAACAAATTTTGTACATTCATGGACTTACTTGCAACAAAAAAAGATACAGTGACTAAAACAAAAAATTCTCGAACATACAGAGACGAAAATAATATTTAAATCTAAAAAAAAACTAACAAGCGAGGAATACGCCTAATATGGAGAAGATGAAGTGTTAAAAAGATTAGCTACAACTATAAAAATTAAATAACACCATAAAGATTGAGTCAAGGGTTATGATTTAACCGTTTGTCGAAAAAAAAAAGGGGTTATGATTTAACCCTCTCACCCTCTCTCATGTTAAAGTTTGCCTTATCTTTGTAACGACCCAATTTTATTAATTAGATTTATTAGCTAGTTATGTTTCATTTGTGAATTAATTAAATTGGTTATGTGGTTTTAGCTATTAATAGAAAGAGTAGTAAAAGAATAGAGTTATGAGGTGTTGTGAGAGTTGGACTTTAGTTAATGGGCCTAGGTTAAATTAGTAAGGTTATTTTGGAGATTTTACATTAACCTAAGTTTGGAGTATAAAAGGATAAGTTAGAAAGAGGAAGTCATTTTTATGAGATTTGGGTGGAGGTAAAGAGAGAAACTCTCATAAGAAGAAAGAAAGAAGAGAAAGAAGCTTAGAGAAAGGAAGAGAGAAAGTGAAGAAAAGCCAAGTTAGAATTAAAGAGAGGAAATGAAGACTAGAGTTTCCAACCAATCAAAGGTATGAGAGTAGTATGCGTATTCTAGAGTGATCAAGAGAGGAGGAAAAAATCTATTTCTCTCCAACCCAATCCTCTCTCACCCTTTTCTCTTTGGATTAAGGTTTTTGTTTCTAAAAATGATGACTTTATGATGTAGATAGATTCAATGTAAGAAATGATAAATGAAATCATGAATTTTGGGCTTTAATATAAGGGAATGTGTAGATGTTTGAAGTTTTATGAGCTTTTATGAAAAATGATAAGATTGATGATTTCTAACATGAAATGTTGTTGATACTTATTATAAGTTGTATTTCCATGTTTATTATGCTTATACATGTCTAAAGTTATCACCTTTATGCTTTGGTATGTTGAAATTTCGAGATTTGGAGGGTTTTTCCTTCAAAACCCGAAAACAAGGTTTGCTGATTCTGCGCAGCTCGCCGTGGCGAGTTGATGCTGAAGCTTCTGGTTTTTCTCACCTGAACTCGCCCCGAGCTCGCCCAACGAGCTTATCAGTGCAGAAAAATGATATTTTGTTGAATAAATAACATATATGCTTATACTATGCTTGGATTATGATCTTATGATTATGTGATGGTGTATATGACTGTAAATTGAGTCTTAAATAATGAATTGAGTTATAATGAAAGTGTAGCCTGAGCCTGACCTATAGCCGATTATAGGCTTATTTTCTTTGACTGGCCTGGCCTTTTTAATAATCTGGCCTGACCTGAAAGCCTATTTAAAAGCTTGTTTCACAATAAGGCCTTTAAACAATTGTTTTACCTGTTTTTAATTAGACTAAGCGGCCTGATATACATATATGGCCTGTTTGTGAAACTTTTTTCTTTTAAGAAAATACAAAGCAAAAGTAGTAATAAGATTCAAATAACTAAACAATTTAACAAACAACCCAATATATATGTTCTTTACTAATAATTGACATGATAAGCAAACAACCCAATATATAAAAATTGTAGTAGACTGTCATGACATTATAACAAGTTTATGTCATACTTCAAAATTACATAATTACTATATTTAAATATAAAAAATAATAAAAAATATATTTAAATATATATATATATATATATATATATATATATAGGCCGACCTATCAGACTTTGTAGGCTTTTTTATTAGACTGAGCCTGGCCTGTTTAATTAAATAGGCTTTCTAAAAAGCCTAAGCCTAGCCTTTTTATTAAATAGGCCAGTTAAGGTCAGACTTAAATAGGCCAGTCCATAGGCCCCTGTAGACCGGCCTGGACTATTTCCACCTCTAGCCCTAAAGTATAGCAGATGTTTTAGTAGCTGCGGTTGACTAAAAGATAATTGGAATAAGTTTTTCAATGAATTGATAAGGTACCTCATGCATTAGAAGAATGCTAGGGTGCATTTCATGAATTTGGCATTAGTTTGCATTAGGAGATGAATGTGGAATCATTATGTGAACTACTTGGTAATTGACACTATTGTTGTGCATTAATTGCTATTTGTGGATCAATTGTCAGTAACTTGATGTTGATGATACGTGGATTATATGATTTACTTGATACTTGATTTATGAATTATAAATGTATCTTAATTGTATAATCTTGCATCTTTATGGTGCGAATGTTTGTAGAATTTATTATGTTGTTATTAAGTGCATAGTATTCGATATACTTACATTTATTTTGGAATTTCTTACTAACTCTCTATTTTGTGTACTTGTTGGACCTTTGGGGGTCCAGGTTCTCAGGTTATGTTTATGGTCAAGTTGTCGATAAAGCTCCGCTCTGATTAGGACACGGGAAAGGGTTTACCTTTTATGTATAGAGCCGTTTGTTGTTGTCTATATTAATTAAAGGTGTATCATTATAGAATTTGTAATTTTGCAATAGATGTTATCTTACTAATTAAGTTATTAGTAGTTCTTTGAAGATAATGTAATATTCGAACCATTATTTCTTCAATTGAATTTTAACTCCGTTGCGTATTTTGAAAAAGATTTTATAAAGGTAGAAATAGTTAAATATGAGTTTGGGTGTTACAATCTTCAATTCCGGTTTATTTTCTTTCCTTCTTCAAAATTCTAATAGGTACAATTTTTTTACTTGAATCTATATTTCAATCTTTTTTTGTGGGGAGGGTGTGATGATCATAGTAAAATTAATTGGATCAGTTGGAATAAGATTTGTTTGCAGCAGGAAAAACGAGGGTTATGTGTGCGTCAGAATTTGAGAATTTAAATTTTTTTTATTGGGTAAGTGGTGTTGGAGATTGCATGTGAATTAAGAGAGTTTGTGGTTTAAGGTGTTAGTGGCAAAATATGGTTTGGAGGATGGTAAAATTAAAGAAGCTGGGGGAGGATAACATCTATTTGGTGGAGGGACTTAAGGATTGTTAGGGAAGGTGTTGGGTTGAGTGTAAGAAGGTGGTTTGAGATGAATATAAAGAGGGATGTGGGGAGTGGGGGAAAAATACACTCTTTTGGAAGGATAGATGAGTATGGGTTCAATGAAGGATAATTTTACACAAAATAAGCTCGCAACAAAGGATAATTTGGTGAGATGAGGTGTTACCCAATTGGATTCTCTTGTTTGCTCAGGAGGGTGTGGGTTCAATGAAACATCCAATCATTTATTTTTTGAATGTGATTTTTTCTGTAATCTTTGGAGAGGTGTTGTAAAGTTATTGAAAATTGATACCACTTTTTCTATTGATATTTGTTTTCATGCTCTTCAATTTGATAGTGGTTTTATTTGTTTGAAAAGGAGACACACAAGTGTTTGATGACAATTTGGATGGCGTGTTGTTGGCTTCTTTGGAAAGAAAGGAATAACAAGTTTTTTTCTCAAGAGGTTTTATCGATTGAGCTTATTCTTGATAAAGTTAAGATTCTCGTTTGGTGGTGATTGAAGACTAAAAAAAAATTCATATATGAATTAAATTTGTGTTGGTTCAATCCTTTATGTTATTTAGGATTAGAACTACTTGATTCACTTGATTTTATGTAATTTTCTTCTTGAAGGGGAGAACTAATTATATCTCTTCTTCAACATTTGGTATATTTATCCAATTAGGTACATCATGTACTTGATTAAGATTATTTTAATTAATAAATTATTTGACTTTTAAAAAAAAATTAAATTCCTTTTTGTTACCATTGTTGTCACTATAATTAGTCATGTGTCTAATCTTACATATTGACATATATGCTTTGCTATTGCATTAATACATATAACTATCTATCTCATATATAGCCAATTACACACACGCACGTAGTTTACTATATTATTATTTTTTAGTTTTTGGTAAATATTTCAAATTTACTTTTTAGTCTTCTAAATTTTTTTAACAAGTTTCAATCATTCAAATAATTTTTGTCACAACTTTTGATCTCTGTTTTTACATTAACTCATATGTATCACTTGAAATTTTGGCACTTAAAAATTTTGAATTTTTTCTACAGTCATTTTTAATATATTATAGGAATCTCTTGAAAAAGGTTATAACTTTTTCAAAGAGGAATAAAATATGAATTTTACCTTTTGTTAAAAAAATTCTAAACTTTTGTGAGGGAGATTCTTATAATATTATGAACAAATAAAATACTATTTTAAAAAAATTAGTAAGTATCATTTGATATAAACAAATATAATGCTAATTGACTATATTCGTCATTGATGTAAAATTAACACGGCATATATATTTATCATTGATAATTTTTTTTTTTTTAGGCAAAAGCGGTGTAGATGGCGAACCAACTACAAAGCCATAGATATATAAATAAAAAGATAGAAATACAAAAAGAGAAGGGGGACATAAACCAAAACCTTCTCCAACAAAAACAAGAAAATAAAAGCAAGACAAAACAAACAAAAGAAAAAAAAGGACAAAAGGAAAGCAAAGAGGAACTCGGACTACCTCCTCCCACTAGAACGGGTATTATGCACCTGAACTCCCTTGCGCGGGTTCTTTTTTTTAGCCTTTGAAACCACTTCAATAAAAGGCTCTTCTATAGCGGCAGAGCGGTTTTTCAAATAATTAATAGCTGCCGCATTTTCTTCCTCACCAGTATATGTCTTATGACCAATGTTGCCAGCCTCATTATCTTTCCAAACTCTTAAAATCTGTAAGTCCTGAGCAATATGGGGATTGATAACGACATCAGGAGCAATGACGTTTGAAGAAGTCGTACCACACCAAGAAGGGGGATCTTGGATGTAATCTGAGTCTGTCACCGCGTCACTCCAAGAACCAACAATTCGCAAGTCCGGAGTGGAATCCACACTTGGATTTTTAGCTAGCACAATAGCATCAACCTGCACTGGCTCATTATCAGAACGATCAACAAGAACTGGATTTTTAGATGCTATAACTTCATTGCCTACAATTACAACTGGCTCTGATAAAATAGGCGAGCCAGCTTGCATTTGCATTTCACTATCACCACTAGAATCTCTCCTAATAGAAGAAGTGACCTTCTCAACAGACTTGGTACCTGAGTTAGGCTCGGGAGATATAACTAAATTACTAGTATCAATGTTTCCTACCTTTGGATTTGACACTTCAAGATCCACAATTTCAGTGTTTGATTTTCCTACCACTGGAACATAAATTTGCTTTGGCTCTTGTCTTGATTTCTTCTTAGCTAAGTCCTCTTTATCAATTGAAAAAGCAAAAACTCTCTTCTTGCAATTATCAAAGTTATGACCTATATTCTTACAATATGAACAATAATCCGGAAGATTTTCATATTCTAGTTCCACAAAAAACGCAAATCCTTTTCTCTCAACAAGAATCTCATAACTCAACTCATTGGAAATATCCAAATCAACCAAAACCCTAACAAAGTGACCAAAAGTACGATCAAATTTGGGCTTATTGGTGACAGCATCAGTACACAAAGGGGTTCCAACACTACTAACTATGACAAAGAGTATCTTTGGACGCCAATACTCTTGAGAAAGGCCATAAATTCGCACCCAAACTTGGGCAGAAGTTTGTTTTTGAACACTTGGATTAAAATCTTTTGTCCAAGGGAAAAGTTTAAGAAAACTAGGATTTAAATTCCATGAGTTAACAGCCCTAACTCTTCTAACATCCTCAACAGAAGAAAAGGAAAATTCAAAAAAACCCTTACCTAAAGATGTGATGCCCCATCTTCCAATTGATTTCCACAAAGAAGCTAACACAGTGCGTAAGGCAACTACAGAAACAGGGGTCGCACCCTTTGGCCAAATAACTCTCCCATGGAGGCAGTGCTTACAATCGTCAATCCCAGCTTCATAATCGTCCTCTGGAATGATGATAGAGATCTTATTCCCTTTTACACAAGGTTTTGGCAATTGATTCGTCGGAATATCACAAACATTGTTCACCGCGTGGACAAAGGTTTTTTGTTGTTTTTGAGGTTGCTTAACTAAGGTCGGATCTGAGTTTGGAGCATGATTTTCATTCACATCATGAAGAAAAGACCATGGAATGGAGTAATTAGACATGATAGGAGAAGATGATTTGGTGTTTGACGGTGGAGAAATTGGGTTTTTAGGTTTCAATGGCGGAAGGTAAACAAATTGCCACTCTTTCTCTTTCTATGACAAACATGATGTTCCTTGTTCTTTTAATTGCACCATATTTATCATTAAATAAACACATTTTTTTAAATAATGCTCATGAATATGATAGATGTTTGACATTGATACATAAAAAGGAAAATGACAAAAATATATTAATCCTTAATAATTATAAATATAAATAACAAGATGAATATTTGCCATTGATACATAAAATAAATCACTAAACAATTATTTTTTATTTGATGATAAATACCAAATTTATGGAATAAATATTTGCCATCGAAATATAAAAAAAGACTGAACATATATTTATCAACGGTGCCTAAAATAACTGCAAGTCTGCATGTTGTAGTAGGCCTAGGTAGAGCTATCAAAATGGGCTAGCTCGAATGGGCCAACCCAAATAGGCCGAATTTTTTCCGGGCTTGGCCTTAAAATTTGAGCCCGAATTTTTCTCGGGCTTTTTAGGCTGGCCCGTTTATGATCGCTTAAAATATGGGCTAGCCCGAATGTGCCATGAGTGGCCCGAAGCCCGAATAAATTTAATAAAAACTAGTTTTAAGACCCGTTCTATTGACTTTTATTTATAAAATATTGTTAAAATATAAGTGACGTCATTATGCTATTTGTTGTCCCGTGTATGATTTTTGTGTAATAAATTATAATTAATCATAATAAATATTTATTAATCAATTCCTTTTTTTTATTAAAGCAATTGTCCCGTGTATGATTAATTTTTTTTTATTAAAGTAATTGTCCCGTGTATGATTTTTGTGTAATAAATTATAATTAATAATAAAAAATATTTATTATTCAATTTCTTTTTTTATTAAAGCAATTGTCCCGTGTATGATTTATTTTTATTCAAATCCTTTTATGTATCAGTGATAAACATTTTGTCTTGTGTTTTTATTTATATATTTATTATTGATGATAATTCATTTTTCTGTTGTTTAAAAAAAAACTATTTATGTAAGCTCATGTTCATTATTTTTTTTATATTGATATTACACTAAAGTATAAAATTTATTTAGAGTAAAATATTTAGAAATATTTTATAAAATATTTTTAAAATATAAATTGTGCAGTTTTATATAAATTTGTTAAATGAATAAAAAAATTACTCCGTATTCAAGTTATTGTCCGGTGTATATTTTATTAATAAATTATAATTATCAATGACAAATATTTATCCAATTTTTTTATGTATGATTGAAAAATGTTTGCCCATATTTTTTTTTTATATTTATCGATAAGAAGTATTTGTCTTGTTTAAAAACAACTATTTATTAATTTATTTATATATTAGTGATCAACATTTTTTTTTTGAGAAAATTATTGATCAACACTGTCTCGTGATGTTTTAAGTATAATGATAAATATTTACCCCGTAATTATTATAATATATTTATCAATAATACGCTTCTCCTGTATTTTTATAATAAAAATAGAGTAGAATTTAACTATTATATAAAAAAATAGTAAATTGAAAAATATAATATTTTTTTATGAAATAGAAGATTTGAAATATTTTTAAGAATTAATGAGGACAAATTAGAATTTTTAGTAGTAATAACTTTTAATATATTGGGTCCGTTTGAAATTGGCTTATTTTTAAGCTTATGAAAATAGTTTATGGTTATAATTTATAAATAAACTTTTATGTTAATTCATAAGTTTGTTTATGAAAAAATAGAGATGTGGTTTCTAATGTTTTTTTTATGGGAAAATTTCTTTTATGCTTATCTTTCTTTTCTATTTTTGTTTTGTATTTTTTTTAATTAGTTTAGAGTTAAAATTACATTTAAGGGCGCAAAACTGGGAACACCGTTAAAAGTGGTAAGGACAAATATGGATTTTTAATAGTAGTTTCTTTTAATATATTGTAAGTAGAAAATAAAAAAATATGAGTTCGTATGTTACATTTTAAGTGTTATTTTTTTTATTTGGATAAAATCAATCTAATATGTCCTTGATTTATTTTTCTATGTGACGTATTTCTAAGTTCTCTTGTGTTGAATTTATATGTGAAGTTAAATATGAGTAACTATATTTCTTTGGTTTTCTATGTTTTTTTTTGTAACTTAAATATGTTGAGTTTATAAAATGAATAAAAAACAACATTAACAAAACATCTATTTTAATTGAGCATTAATAATTAAAAAAAAAGGGTCGGCCCAAAAGCCTGACCGCCCGTTCCGGGCCGGGCTCAGACACTATTTTTTGCAACCCATATTTCATCCGAACATTTTAGCCCGGCCCGATATAGCCTGAAACCCGTCCGGACCAGGCTCAAACACTATTTTTGCAGCCCATATTTCATTCGAACATTTTAGCCCGATCCGATATAGCCTGAAACCCGTCTGGGTCGGCCCGAAATAGACCGGGCCGCAGGTTTTGACAACTCTAGGCCTAGGAATCCATATTACTACTCCATCCGTTTCAAAATTATAGAAAAATAGTTTTCAAACATATTATCACAAGTAATCTTACTTCACTCTAGGTATATATAACGAGCGTCAATTCTATGAATTATAGTCTACAAATTTTAATTCAAATCATGATTTTTAAGGCACTATAAAATGCAACAAAACCATTTTATTTTTTTACATTCCAATAACTTATACTTAAAATTAGAAAATAAACAAACTCAAATAAATAATTCTAATAAACTTCAATAAAAACTTATTTCGTTAATTAAAATACTACTAAAAATCATCGCATATTTTCATATCATCAATAGACTATTATTATCTGTAACAGCCCGTTTTTCAAAGGCCAAAAAGGCACTATAATTTCTTTTTTCTTTTTTCTTTTTCAACTAACACTCAGAGTGCGCATAGAATATTTTCCAATGAGCCGGCATTCAAATATACAAAAGAACTCATTACCATAAGGTGCTACGACAAGCAAAGTGTATTCCTGAATAATTACAATCCAAGTCTAAGTATTCAAATACTTACAACAAAACAAGTTAGACAACCCTATGCTAACCAAGAAGCACGGTGCACAAAACACACCGGCGCATAGTCTATCTATACTAAGCTTCACCACGTGCTCACTATAGCCTAGAACTGCCACCGTCGTCACCACGACCTAACCCATCATCTGGGTGGGATGAGCCGGCAAATGAAAGAAAGGGTCACCACAAAATAAAAGTATATATATATATATATATAACCGGTGCGAAAGATGTACACATAACAAATTTCCACATACACAAGAGAAAGCTCTTAACCACCAAAGCAATTCCCACCAACGGGTTCATATAAGCAATGCACACATAGCCTATAATGCAACCTCTACAATGCGTGGTACTAACCCTAGCTACCACAATGCATGAGTTCCGGAATCGTAGGTCCAACCCCTACTAACACGCCAACGAAAACACAAGGTTAAGGTGTATCCACTCCCGCGATCACACCCCATGGTCCATTCCCGCAACCATGTATCGAACTCAACATCAACCTCGTAGCTCTCCCGATCACTACGAAATCACAATGTTAAGGTGGATCCACTCCCGCAATCACACCCCATGGTCCACTCCCGCAACCATGTATCAAACTCAACAAAACACAAGGTTAAGGTGGATCCACTCCCGCAATCACACCCCATGGTCCACTCCCGCAACCATGTATCGAACTCAACTAAATCACAAAAGATTTAGGTGGATCCACTCCCGCAATCACACCCCATGGTCCACTCCCGCGACCATGTGTTGAACTCAATAAAACCCTATAAGAATCAGGTGGGTCCACTCCTGCAACCACACCTCGTAGTCCACTCCCGCAACTACGCACTAACAATGCATGAGCATACGATTCCCCATGTATACTAATGCAATGAATACATACCTCCCTAGCATATGTAAACCATCCCAACAACATACATACATATTCAATCATATGTAACAAACCACAACAAACATACATACATTTCCAATCATATGTATTCACCCACATGTTCATACATACATCCCTAATCATATGTAAAACAACGCACGTATTGTAAACACTTTCTCATCACGAGAATACATAACACATACATGCCAAACACACAAACACGCATCACCGAAAATAACCAACAAACATGTTATAACTCAGTGAAAAGACAGAAATAAAGTGGAGCCCTTACCTCGGCAAGCACTCACAGCAAGCAACGTTCACACAACACTACGTGCTCCCTAAAACAAGCAACGGACAATCAATACATTGTTCCCTAACCAATAGTATTGAAACTACACCAAGAACCCCAAAAACTTAAAGGTTCCTAAGGAAAATTCACTCTTTCGGATACCATACCAAAATCTATCGTATTGATCAACCACCATGAGTTATCTGTACTATTTTTAGGACCCAAAACAATAGGCCAAAGTCTTAAATAATTTGAAATGCAAAATGGCTGTTTTCTTGCGTTATAAGCTACGTACTTTCCGAGTACCCGAAAAACTCGTTTCCAATCCCAACCGCTTCCATAAATTAATAAAAAGGGATTAGAAAGTTAAAAACCAAGTTTAGAAATCAGAATCCAAAATCTCAACTCTCAGAGCTCGCCCTGGCGAGTTGGTGGCGAGTGAAGGCAGTGAGGACTGGTCTTACTCGCTCTGGAGCTCGCCCTGGCGTGTTGTCATGACCTGTGACACTCGCCCTGGCGAGTAATCACTCGCTCAGCTAGTTGCACCTGTCATGACAGCAAAAGACAGCAACTCACACCACCTTTTTCCACCCAAGCCTAGTTTGATTCTATTAGTTCCCAACACTTTTTCAAGGCACAAAAGAAAACCATTCTCATAAGCAAGCAATTCGTTTCCGAAAGCTTGTTGGTTGCTTCGAGTGCAAGTTATTTGATTTTCATTTCCAAAATCAAAACCAAATCCAAGCACAAGTTTTATTACGGGCCTTAACCGTCTTGAAATCATTTTCAAACATGTTTTATAGGCGAAAAACAACACCACATGTCACAAGAGTTTTAAACCACTTGGACCCCAAAATACCACACAAAACACTTAGTAAATATTTTCATAAACTCCAAAATATTTTTCATCGGATTTTCTAAAACAAAACCATACAACGCATTTCCCTTTTGCCCAAAGGTTCAAAGACAACTTTTCTTTTCAAAACCTTACAACTTAACCTCATGTTATTGATCAATATATAACCAAACCAAAACCCTAACTTTTCTCATGAGATTTTTCACCAACTCATGGAAAACAAACATAACAAAGCCTACACATGCTTACTAACCCTCATGAACGACATTCATGGAACAAGAATCAATTTATGAGCAACCTCTCACAAATTTCTCTCAAGAATCATAATCATAAAACCCTTAACATAAGATGTTTTAAACCAACAAAGAAAGGAGAAGGTTTACTACCTCAAGTGGAGATGAATTCCTTTCAATCTCTATGATCCAACAAGCCAAAAATCCAAGCTTTTGGTGAAGAATTGAAATTTCTCCCAAGGTTGGAAAGAAGAAGATGGAGCACGGCCAAAGAAAAGAGAAAGAAAGTCTTAGGCAAATTTTCTAAGTCCACCAACAACAAACCTCCTTACTATGCTATTGCTCTTGTTAACTCATGGCCATTGGATCAAAAGACAAAATGCCTAAACAAAACCCTAGCCATTGGATCAAACCAAAACAAACCCACTTGAGATAAAACTCAACACCTCATGGAAACACTCACACGATCAGCTCTCGCACGTCGCGACGAACGTAAATCACAAAAACCTAAAACCTACGGAAAGAACGTCTAACGTTTAACATTTCCAAAACTTATCGCCGAATCTTTTTCCGCGACTGTAAGTTTCTTCCATACCTTAGAAAATTATTCTCAGAATATATCCTAACTCGCGCAGATATATAAAACTCCCATCCGAAACCTCACTCAAAACAGACGCAGTAAGATTTTCCATCCGCGGGTAAAATCCTACTCGTTTTTCCAAAAACAAGAATAATCCAAAACTCGTTATTCTAAGACCACATAAATCTCCTCATACTTAAAAGAGTATCACGACCCGAAAGTCTGTGCCTTTCCAGCGCACGAGCACAAAACAGGCTCCGTTTCAGCAAAAATCTCATTAATGTGACGATATTCACAAAACCGCCTCACCAAAAACCCTAAAACTCGTAGCCGACACTAGAGTTCCTTGGAAAACTGTACAGTGAAATCTTGGGTCTTACATTACTACCCTCCAAAAAGAAGTTTCGTCCTCGAAACTAAAGGTAAGAGTAACAACTCAACTAGTTATTACCATCACCAACACAACAAAATCCCTCAGGATTAGGTGTAGCCACACAGATGCTAACACCGGGTGAAGTCACACAGATACTCTCACCAACACACTGGCACACCCGTGCACCAACCGCAACTCCCAACGAGTTCACCACTCAAAAATTTCCTAGGGTCCACACACAAAATTTCCAAAGTCACTTTTTTTGCCTCCGCGACATAGCCTATTCCACTAGGCTCACACGAAGTGGTGACGGCTACCCTCCAAAAAGAAACACTGAAACTCTTTGCGCATCACCAATTCCTTTTGATTAGATCCTTAATCAAACAATTCTGAATCCTAACAGAATATCTCACTCCACGGATTACTAACTCATAACCCGACACAGAACTAACACTAGAACTAACACGACTCTAGTTATGTTCTAACCGACTCTGGACTAACGACTCAAGTATACACTCTCCCTTTGAAGATCTAAAGCCGTGCTCTGATACCAATTGTAACAGCCCGTTTTTCAAAGGCCAAAAAGGCACTATAATTTTTTTTTCTCTTTTCTTTTTCAACTTACACTCAGAGTGCGCATAGAATATTTTCCAATGAGCCGGCATTCAAATATACAAAAGAACTCATTACCATAAGGTGCTACGACAAGCAAAGTGTATTCCTGAATAATTACAATCCAAGTCTAAGTATTCAAATACTTACAACAAAACAAGTTAGACAACCCTATGCTAACCAAGAAGCACGGTGCACAAAACACACCGGCGCATAGTCTATCTATACTAAGCTTCACCACGTGCTCACTATAGCCTAGAACTGCCACCATCGTCACCACGACCTAACCCATCATCTGGGTGGGATGAGCCCGCAAATGAAAGAAAGGGTCACCACAAAATAAAAGTATATATATATATATATATAACCGGTGCGAAAGATGTACACATAACAAATTTCCACATACACAAGAGAAAGCTCTTAACCACCAAAGCAATTCCCACCAACGGGTTCATATAAGCAATGCACACATAGCGTATAATGCAACCTCTACAATGCGTGGTACTAACCCTAGCTACCACAATGCATGAGTTCCGGAATCGTAGGTCCAACCCCTACTAACACGCCAACGAAAACACAAGGTTAAGGTGTATCCACTCCCGCGATCACACCCCATGGTCCACTCCCGCAACCATGTATCGAACTCAACATCAACCTCGTAGCTCTCCCGATCACTACGAAATCACAATGTTAAGGTGGATCCACTCCCGCAATCACACCCCATGGTCCACTCCCGCAACCATGTATCAAACTCAACAAAACACAAGGTTAAGGTGGATCCACTCCCGCAATCACACCCCATGGTCCACTCCCGCAACCATGTATCGAACTCAACTAAATCACAAAAGATTTAGGTGGATCCACTCCCGCAATCACACCCCATGGTCCACTCCCGCGACCATGTGTTGAACTCAATAAAACCCTATAAGAATCAGGTGGGTCCACTCCTGCAACCACACCTCGTAGTCCACTCCCGCAACTACGCACTAACAATGCATGAGCATACGATTCCCCATGTATACTAATGCAATGAATACATACCTCCCTAGCATATGTAAACCATCCCAACAACATACATACATATTCAATCATATGTAACAAACCACAACAAACATACATACATTTCCAATCATATGTATTCACCCACATGTTCATACATACATCCCTAATCATATGTAAAACAACGCACGTATTGTAAACACTTTCTCATCACGAGAATACATAACACATACATGCCAAACACACAAACACGCATCACCGAAAATAACCAACAAACATGTTATAACTCAGTGAAAAGACAGAAATAAAGTGGAGCCCTTACCTCGGCAAGCACTCACAGCAAGCAACGTTCACACAACACTACGTGCTCCCTAAAACAAGCAACGGACAATCAATACATTGTTCCCTAACCAATAGTATTGAAACTACACCAAGAACCCCAAAAACTTAAAGGTTCCTAAGGAAAATTCACTCTTTCGGATACCATACCAAAATCTATCGTATTGATCAACCACCATGAGTTATCTGTACTATTTTTAGGACCCAAAACAATAGGCCAAAGTCTTAAATAATTTGAAATGCAAAATGGCTGTTTTCTTGCGTTATAAGCTACGTACTTTCCGAGTACCCGAAAAACTCGTTTCCAATCCCAACCGCTTCCATAAATTAATAAAAAGGGATTAGAAAGTTAAAAACCAAGTTTAGAAATCAGAATCCAAAATCTCAACTCTCAGAGCTCGCCCTGGCGAGTTGGTGGCGAGTGAAGGCAGTGAGGACTGGTCTTACTCGCTCTGGAGCTCGCCCTGGCGTGTTGTCATGACCTGTGACACTCGCCCTGGCGAGTAATCACTCGCTCAGCTAGTTGCACCTGTCATGACAGCAAAAGACAGCAACTCACACCACCTTTTTCCACCCAAGCCTAGTTTGATTCTATTAGTTCCCAACACTTTTTCAAGGCACAAAAGAAAACCATTCTCATAAGCAAGCAATTCGTTTCCGAAAGCTTGTTGGTTGCTTCGAGTGCAAGTTATTTGATTTTCATTTCCAAAATCAAAACCAAATCCAAGCACAAGTTTTATTACGGGCCTTAACCGTCTTGAAATCATTTTCAAACATGTTTTATAGGCGAAAAACAACACCACATGTCACAAGAGTTTTAAACCACTTGGACCCCAAAATACCACACAAAACACTTAGTAAATATTTTCATAAACTCCAAAATATTTTTCATCGGATTTTCTAAAACAAAACCATACAACGCATTTCCCTTTTGCCCAAAGGTTCAAAGACAACTTTTCTTTTCAAAACCTTACAACTTAACCTCATGTTATTGATCAATACATAACCAAACCAAAACCCTAACTTTTCTCATGAGATTTTTCACCAACTCATGGAAAACAAACATAACAAAGCCTACACATGCTTACTAACCCTCATGAACGACATTCATGGAACAAGAATCAATTTATGAGCAACCTCTCACAAATTTCTCTCAAGAATCATAATCATAAAACCCTTAACATAAGATGTTTTAAACCAACAAAGAAAGGAGAAGGTTTACTACCTCAAGTGGAGATGAATTCCTTTCAATCTCTATGATCCAACAAGCCAAAAATCCAAGCTTTTGGTGAAGAATTGAAATTTCTCCCAAGGTTGGAAAGAAGAAGATGGAGCACGGCCAAAGAAAAGAGAAAGAAAGTCTTAGGCAAATTTTCTAAGTCCACCAACAACAAACCTCCTTACTATGCTATTGCTCTTGTTAACTCATGGCCATTGGATCAAAAGACAAAATGCCTAAACAAAACTCTAGCCATTGGATCAAACCAAAACAAACCCACTTGAGATAAAACTCAACACCTCATGGAAACACTCACACGATCAGCTCTCGCACGTCGCGACGAACGTAAATCACAAAAACCTAAAACCTACGGAAAGAACGTCTAACGTTTAACATTTCCAAAACTTATCGCCGAATCTTTTTCCGCGACTGTAATTTTCTTCCATACCTTAGAAAATTATTCTCAGAATATATCCTAACTCGCGCAGATATATAAAACTCCCATCCGAAACCTCACTCAAAACAGACGCAGTAAGATTTTCCATCCGCGGGTAAAATCCTACTCGTTTTTCCAAAAACAAGAATAATCCAAAACTCGTTATTCTAAGACCACATAAATCTCCTCATACTTAAAAGAGTATCACGACCCGAAAGTCTGTGCCTTTCCAGCGCACGAGCACAAAACAGGCTCCGTTTCAGCAAAAATCTCATTAATGTGACGATATTCACAAAACCGCCTCACCAAAAACCCTAAAACTCGTAGCCGACACTAGAGTTCCTTGGAAAACTGTACAGTGAAATCTTGGGTCTTACATTACTACCCTCCAAAAAGAAGTTTCGTCCTCGAAACTAAAGGTAAGAGTAACAACTCAACTAGTTATTACCATCACCAACACAACAAAATCCCTCAGGATTAGGTGTAGCCACACAGATGCTAACACCGGGTGAAGTCACACAGATACTCTCACCAACACACTGGCACACCCGTGCACCAACCGCAACTCCCAACGAGTTCACCACTCAAAAATTTCCTAGGGTCCACACACAAAATTTCCAAAGTCACTTTTTTTGCCTCCGCGACATAGCCTATTCCACTAGGCTCACACGAAGTGGTGACGGCTACCCTCCAAAAAGAAACACTGAAACTCTTTGCGCATCACCAATTCCTTTTGATTAGATCCTTAATCAAACAATTCTGAATCCTAACAGAATATCTCACTCCACGGATTACTAACTCATAACCCGACACAGAACTAACACTAGAACTAACACGACTCTAGTTATGTTCTAACCGACTCTGGACTAACGACTCAAGTATACACTCTCCCTTTGAAGATCTAAAGCCGTGCTCTGATACCAATTGTAACAGCCCGTTTTTCAAAGGCCAAAAAGGCACTATAATTTTTTTTTCTCTTTTCTTTTTCAACTTACACTCAGAGTGCGCATAGAATATTTTCCAATGAGCCGGCATTCAAATATACAAAAGAACTCATTACCATAAGGTGCTACGACAAGCAAAGTGTATTCCTGAATAATTACAATCCAAGTCTAAGTATTCAAATACTTACAACAAAACAAGTTAGACAACCCTATGCTAACCAAGAAGCACGGTGCACAAAACACACCGGCGCATAGTCTATCTATACTAAGCTTCACCACGTGCTCACTATAGCCTAGAACTGCCACCATCGTCACCACGACCTAACCCATCATCTGGGTGGGATGAGCCCGCAAATGAAAGAAAGGGTCACCACAAAATAAAAGTATATATATATATATATAACCGGTGCGAAAGATGTACACATAACAAATTTCCACATACACAAGAGAAAACTCTTAACCACCAAAGCAATTCCCACCAACGGGTTCATATAAGCAATGCACACATAGCGTATAATGCAACCTCTACAATGCGTGGTACTAACCCTAGCTACCACAATGCATGAGTTCCGGAATCGTAGGTCCAACCCCTACTAACACGCCAACGAAAACACAAGGTTAAGGTGTATCCACTCCCGCGATCACACCCCATGGTCCACTCCCGCAACCATGTATCGAACTCAACATCAACCTCGTAGCTCTCCCGATCACTACGAAATCACAATGTTAAGGTGGATCCACTCCCGCAATCACACCCCATGGTCCACTCCCGCAACCATGTATCAAACTCAACAAAACACAAGGTTAAGGTGGATCCACTCCCGCAATCACACCCCATGGTCCACTCCCGCAACCATGTATCGAACTCAACTAAATCACAAAAGATTTAGGTGGATCCACTCCCGCAATCACACCCCATGGTCCACTCCCGCGACCATGTGTTGAACTCAATAAAACCCTATAAGAATCAGGTGGGTCCACTCCTGCAACCACACCTCGTAGTCCACTCCCGCAACTACGCACTAACAATGCATGAGCATACGATTCCCCATGTATACTAATGCAATGAATACATACCTCCCTAGCATATGTAAACCATCCCAACAACATACATACATATTCAATCATATGTAACAAACCACAACAAACATACATACATTTCCAATCATATGTATTCACCCACATGTTCATACATACATCCCTAATCATATGTAAAACAACGCACGTATTGTAAACACTTTCTCATCACGAGAATACATAACACATACATGCCAAACACACAAACACGCATCACCGAAAATAACCAACAAACATGTTATAACTCAGTGAAAAGACAGAAATAAAGTGGAGTCCTTACCTCGGCAAGCACTCACAGCAAGCAACGTTCACACAACACTACGTGCTCCCTAAAACAAGCAACGGACAATCAATACATTGTTCCCTAACCAATAGTATTGAAACTACACCAAGAACCCCAAAAACTTAAAGGTTCCTAAGGAAAATTCACTCTTTCGGATACCATACCAAAATCTATCGTATTGATCAACCACCATGAGTTATCTGTACTATTTTTAGGACCCAAAACAATAGGCCAAAGTCTTAAATAATTTGAAATGCAAAATGGCTGTTTTCTTGCGTTATAAGCTACGTACTTTCCGAGTACCCGAAAAACTCGTTTCCAATCCCAACCGCTTCCATAAATTAATAAAAAGGGATTAGAAAGTTAAAAACCAAGTTTAGAAATCAGAATCCAAAATCTCAACTCTCAGAGCTCGCCCTGGCGAGTTGGTGGCGAGTGAAGGCAGTGAGGACTGGTCTTACTCGCTCTGGAGCTCGCCCTGGCGTGTTGTCATGACCTGTGACACTCGCCCTGACGAGTAATCACTCGCTCAGCGAGTTGCACCTGTCATGACAGCAAAAGACAGCAACTCACACCACCTTTTTCCACCCAAGCCTAGTTTGATTCTATTAGTTCCCAACACTTTTTCAAGGCACAAAAGCAAACCATTCTCATAAGCAAGCAATTCGTTTCCGAAAGCTTGTTGGTTGCTTCGAGTGCAAGTTATTTGATTTTCATTTCCAAAATCAAAACCAAATCCAAGCACAAGTTTTATTACGGGCCTTAACCGTCTTGAAATCATTTTCAAACATGTTTTATAGGCGAAAAACAACACCACATGTCACAAGAGTTTTAAACCACTTGGACCCCAAAATACCACACAAAACACTTAGTAAATATTTTCATAAACTCCAAAATATTTTTCATCGGATTTTCTAAAACAAAACCATACAACGCATTTCCCTTTTGCCCAAAGGTTCAAAGACAACTTTTCTTTTCAAAACCTTACAACTTAACCTCATGTTATTGATCAATACATAACCAAACCAAAACCCTAACTTTTCTCATGAGATTTTTCACCAACTCATGGAAAACAAACATAACAAAGCCTACACATGCTTACTAACCCTCATGAACGACATTCATGGAACAAGAATCAATTTATGAGCAACCTCTCACAAATTTCTCTCAAGAATCATAATCATAAAACCCTTAACATAAGATGTTTTAAACCAACAAAGAAAGGAGAAGGTTTACTACCTCAAGTGGAGATGAATTCCTTTCAATCTCTATGATCCAACAAGCCAAAAATCCAAGCTTTTGGTGAAGAATTGAAATTTCTCCCAAGGTTGGAAAGAAGAAGATGGAGCACGGCCAAAGAAAAGAGAAAGAAAGTCTTAGGCAAATTTTCTAAGTCCACCAACAACAAACCTCCTTACTATGCTATTGCTCTTGTTAACTCATGGCCATTGGATCAAAAGACAAAATGCCTAAACAAAACCCTAGCCATTGGATCAAACCAAAACAAACCCACTTGAGATAAAACTCAACACCTCATGGAAACACTCACACGATCAGCTCTCGCACGTCGCGACGAACGTAAATCACAAAAACCTAAAACCTACGGAAAGAACGTCTAACGTTTAACATTTCCAAAACTTATCGCCGAATCTTTTTCCGCGACTGTAATTTTCTTCCATACCTTAGAAAATTATTCTCAGAATATATCCTAACTCGCGCAGATATATAAAACTCCCATCCGAAACCTCACTCAAAACAGACGCAGTAAGATTTTCCATCCGCGGGTAAAATCCTACTCGTTTTTCCAAAAACAAGAATAATCCAAAACTCGTTATTCTAAGACCACAGAAATCTCCTCATACTTAAAAGAGTATCACGACCCGAAAGTCTGTGCATTTCCAGCGCACGAGCACAAAACAGGCTCCGTTTCAGCAAAAATCTCATTAATGTGACGATATTCACAAAACCGCCTCACCAAAAACCCTAAAACTCGTAGCCGACACTAGAGTTCCTTAGAAAACTGTACAGTGAAATCTTGGGTCTTACATTATCAAGTCTATGCAGATAGTGTAATCCTAAATTACTTGTCACTACGGTTTTATAATAACTTCATCCAATGATAAATGAGTCCCTACACAGGAAACACTACACAAATTAGTATTCGAATAGTTCAGTGGAAGATTAAGAATCTATAACGTCCCAACTTCTAGAATATTTAGTTGAGTCATACATAACTGATACTGGGTACATTAAAATTACAGAAATAATTTATTGGATCCATGTGTACAACAAATACAACATAACGAATTGATACTAACAGCGGAAAGAAGCTAATGAAACTTAAAACAAGATAAACAAAACAAGAAAGAATATAATGATCTACTAATCCGACAATCCAAGCTCAGCCTCGATCATCAGTTCTAACTTGGTCCTAGCTCTGGTTAACCTGTTTACCTAAAAAATATTGAATAGGCGTGGGATGAGACTACTAAGCCCCAGTGAGTCATGCTACCCACCTAATGGTGACTACACCTGGGCTACTAACCCGAATCTGACAGCATGCATCACGTTTTCAATTTTTATAATATAGACATAAAATAAAGGTGTGTCACATAGTCTTTATCTTGTTCATTTATTACTCATAGGATCATTCCGAGGTAAGCCGGTCTCGGAATGCCTAGTCGGCGTAATACCGATAATAATGTATGTTGGGTTCCGCCCTGGGCATACAATTCTTAATCATAAATTGGATTATGAAGGAATCCCCTGAAATGGTGACATACCATTCATCTGATACATAATCATAATCATAATCATAATCCTGAGAAAGTTATAAAACTACCCAAAATATCCCTTCACGGGGCGTTACTAACATACATAATTTCCTATGTTATCACCTATATTGGAACGTGATTAACATTCTAATTATATAATATAATTCCTAAGTTCACTGAAATGATTTTGAAGGATAACAGATATAAAACGAGTGGATTATTTGATAAATAAAATTCTACAGAGTCATGTCCTGTCACGTCCGCTTAGCCAGCTCGAAAGCTCGCTTAGCGAGAGTTGCAGAATGATGTAATATCAAAGTAAGTATTTTTATTATCGTCTCCACAGGGACTGATGCGATATCGATGCCATTCAACAATTAATATAATTTTAAGTATATAGATTAAAAGATATTTGTTTATGGAAAAGTAAGAAAATATAATGATGGTAAAGAAATAATTGAAATTACAGAGAGATAAGTTTTATGGGATTAGATTTCATCGACCCAATCGCATGTATCATTCTAATCAGTTACACAGGTTCTAGCTATTAATCAATTCTATCACATATCACCCACATACGTGTCCGTGTCCAGAGCACGACGAGAATCCCGCTATATTCATTAACCCTCGATGTCTCGAGTGATCGATCAATATACCGGCTATATCGTATTGCTCAAACTCCGATATCTCGGACAATTTAATCAACACAATAGTTTTAAAACTTGATATTTAGAGTGAATATTAAATCTAAACCTATGTCTAGAGTTTAGAGTTTAATAGATGATTGTTCTAGATCTTTGATTCAAAAAGCATATGTCTATACCATTTCAAACCCTAAAATTAAAACATACAATTCAAGAACAACATCAAAATTGATAAATAAACTAAAACCATATATAATACCATGATCAAATTAGATACATACTCATAGGTTGATTACACCTAATCCCAACGAAGAGAGATTAGCTACTCATTTTCATGGTAGCTTTACAAAGATTAAGAAGAAAAGAGATGAACAAACTTATCAATGATGATTTCTCAACTATTGTAGTGAATCCACACTCAAATCCCCTTGAATCTGTCTCCTGGGGTTTCTCCCTGTTTCTTGGCTTCTATCTTCTGATCCTCCTCCGTAAAAAGTAAGATCCCCAAAAAATCTGATCTGATGGTTATTTATAGGAAATCTGGTTTCTGGTAATTCGCTCAGCCAAGATGAGTTTGCTCAGCGAACTGAGCTTCCTTTGCATGAGGGTTTGCTGACACGTGCCTTAAACCGCCTAACAAGATGCCAGTTTGCTGTCTGTTTGCTTGAAGCAAGCGTTCGCTGCCAGTTCGCTTGAAGCAAACTTTTGCTGCAAAAACCAAAAGTTACTGACTTAGTTTGCTGCTAGCTCGCTGTCTGTTTGCTTGAAGCAAACTCTTGCCACCAGTTCTCCACCATTTTGCTTGAAGCAAACACCTGGGATTTTCTAACTTTGTTTTCTTGGCTAAAATTCTCTTTTTCAACAAATATCTACACAAAAACTTAGGATTAGGCAAAATAAGCATGATTTGATTCAAAACATATATTTACATGATATTGGAGAAATTTAACTAAATATCTTGCAAAACAAGTTAACAAGTGCCTTAATTATACATCAAAATCTATTACTTTTTGGCACTTATCACAGAACGACTGTAACGCCCCGAATTTTGAATGTTTAATTATGATAAGAATTAGCTAGCTTTAACTTAATTTAATGGTTTGATGTGTGTGGTATGTGATTGTTGACCAATTGGTAGGATAAATAATTATTTAGGAAGTGGGAGAATCTTAGTAACTTAAATTGAGCGAAGAATAGTAGAGAAATAAGAATTAGAAAGAAAAAGAGAATATTGATGGATTAGTAAAATGATGTAGAAAGAGGTGTAATGAAATTGGGCCAAATTGGTGTAGTAGTAACAATGAGGGGGGGTATGAATTGGAATTCTGTATAAAAATAAAATAAAAGAAAATAAAGATTTAAAAAAAACAGAATTTTTCCTTGTCTTTGGGGAAAAGTTAACCTATCTGATTGCTATATAAAGTAAAGAGTTACAAAAATAGGATTACCACTTTTCACAAAATAGAAAATAAAAACTTCAGAGAGAGTTCACGTGGGAATCAAAGGGAAGGAGAAGTTCATCACTAACTTTGGAATTCACTGCAAATCATAGGTAAGGGGGTTTAACCACTCACTTAATAACTCTGAATGTAGATAATATTATATTCACGGCCTTTTCTATTTTCCAGAACTGTTGTTCATATTACCATGTTGTTGTTGTTGTTGTTGTTTTTGTTTTATCAAAATTGAATCCTTTTAACCTTATGTGCGGTTAGTTTGCTACTAGTTATAATCCTTATTTTGTTTCAATTAACTTTCACAGACTTGCTTACTGTTCCTCTGTGTGTGTGTGTTTGGAGTTGCTCATTGGTGTTGTTTTAATTCCGAAAATGTAAGACCCAAGATTTCATTGTATAGTTGGTTTAAGGAATATTAGGGTTTCGATGTGTTCGTGTGATGAAACATCGTGTAATTATTAAGATTTGCTGTAATCGAGTCTGTTTTGTGTCCGTGCATTGTAACTGTACAGACTTTTGTCTTGTGATCCTGTTGCTTGAATAAGAAGTTATTTATGGTCTCAGAATAATAAGTTTTGGATTATTCTTGTTTTTGGAAAAACGAGTAGGATTTTACCCGTCGTTGTAAAATCTTATTGCGTCTGTTTTGAGTGAGGTTTCGGATGGAAGTTTTATATATCTGCGCGAGTTAGGATATATTCTGAGATTAATTTTCTGAAGTATGGAAGAAAATTACAGTCGCGGAAAAAGATTCGGCGATAAGTTTTGGAATGGAAAAACGTTAGACGTTCTTTCCGTAGGTTTTATGTTTTTGTGTTTTACGTTCGTCGCGTCGCGTGAGAGCTGAACGTGTGAGTATTTCTATGAGGTTTTAAGTGTTATCTCAAGTGGGTTTGTTTTGGTTTGATCCAATGGCTAGGGTTTAAGCTTGGCATTGTGATTTTGATCCAATGGTGGATTGGCTATCAAGAGCTTTGTAAATAGTAAGGAGGTTTATGACTTGTGGACTTAAGAAAATCATAAATTTCACTCCATTCTTTCTCTCTTGTACGTGAAACTCCATTTCACTTTCCAACCTTCACAAATTTCATTTTTCTCACCATTTCACTCCATTTCAAGCTTGGAAGCTTAGTGGAAAGTTGTAGAGAATCACTTTCTTGAGGTAACCCTCTCTTCTCATCTCCTAGGTTGGTAGATTTTTAGAGTTTTGAGGTTTTTGGGTTTATGTTCTTAAGAGGGTTTGGTGAGAAAGGTTGTTCTTGCTAGTTCTTGTTTCATGATAGTTGTTCATGAGAGTTTAGTAAGCATGCTAGGCTTTGTTGTTTTTGTTTTCCATGAGTTGGTGAAAAATCTCATGAGAAAAGTTAGGGTTTTAGTTTGATTATGTATTGATCAATTACATGAGGTTATGTTGTAAGGTTTTGAAAAGAAAAGTTGTCTTTGAACCTTTGGGCGAAAGGGAAACGCGTTGTATGGTTTTGTTTTGGAAAATCCGATGAAAAATACTTTGAGGTTTATGAAAATATTTTCCTAAGTGTTTTTGGGTAGTGTTTTGGGGTCAAAGTGGTTTAAAACTCTTGTGACATGTGGTGTCGCTATTTACCTTGAAAACATGTTTGAAAATGATTACCGGACGGTTAAGGCCCGTAATAAAACTTGTGCTTGGATTTGGTTTTGATTTTGGAAATGAAAATCAAATAACTTGCACTCGAAGCAACCAACAAGCTTTCGGAAAATGAATTGCTTGCTTATGAAAATGGTTTGCTTTTATGCTTTGAAAAAGTGTTGGGAACTAATAGAATCAAACTAGGTTTGGGTGGAAAAAGGTGGTGTGAGTTGCTGTCTTGTGCTGTCATGACAGGTGCAACTCGCCGGGCGAGTGGTTACTCGCCAGGGCGAGTGTCACAGGTCATGACAACACGCCAGGGCGAGCTCCAGGGCGAGTAAGACCAGTACTCCCTGCCTTCACTCGCCACCAACTCGCCAGGGCGAGCTCTGGGAGTTGAGATTTTGGATTTTGATTTCTAAACTTGGTTTTTAACATTCTAATCCCTTTTTATTAATTTATGGAAGTGGTGGGGATTGGAAACGAGTGTTTCGGGTACTCGGAAAGTACGTAACTTATAACGCAAGAAAATAGCCATTTTGCAATTCAAATTATTTAAGACTTTTGGCAATTGTTTTGGGTCCTAAAAATAGTACAAATAACTCATGGGGGTTGATCAATACGGTAGTTTTTGGTTCGATGTCCGAAGGAGTGGTTTTTCCTTAGGAACCATTAGGTTTTTGGGGTTTTGGTGTAGTTTCAATACGATTGGTTAGAGAACAATGTATTGATTGTTACGCTGCTTGTTTTAGGAAGCACGTTGTGTTGTTTGAGCGTGTGTTATTGACGGAAGCTTGCCGAGGTAAGGGCTCCACTTTATTTCTGTCTTTTAAAACGGTTTGACATGCTTGGAATTCGCTGCGACGCATTTGTTTGTGTGTTGACATGGTTGTGTTATGTATGCTCGTTGATGAGAACGTGTTTACATTACTTGTGCAATTTACATATGATTTGGAAAATATATGTATGAATTGCTATGATTTAGTTACATATGCTTGAGAGGTATGTATGTGTGGCATTAGCATATGTAGGGAATCGTATGCTCATGCATTCATTGTGCGTAGTTGCGTGAGTGGACTACGGGGTGTTGGTTGCGTGAGTGGGCCCACCCAAAATCCTACGGGATCTTTTTGAGTACAATAAGTGGTTGCGTGAGTGGACCACGGGGTGTGATTGCGTGAGTGGATCCACCTTAACCCTTTGCGGTTTTATTGGTTATGATTAGTAATTCCGGAATTCATTTGCATGTGGTAGCTCTGGTAGTACCACACCCATTGTAGAAGTCTGCATTAGGCTTGTTGTGCATTATATATATAAGCCCGTTGGTGGGAATTGTTGAATGTTTTAAGAGCTTTCTCTTGTGTTCTGTGGAAATTTTGTTAAGTGTACAATCTTTCGCACCGGTTATATATATATACTTCTATTTTGTGGTGACCCTTTCTTTCATTTGCGGGCTCATCCCACCCCAGATGACGATGTAGGTCGAGAGGATGGTGTTGGCAGCTCTAGGCCATAGTGAGCTCGTGTTGGAGCTGGAGTGGTAGTTTTAGTTAGACTATGCGCCGGTGTGTTGTGCACTGTGCTTTTTGTTTAGCATAGGACATTCTAACTCCTTTTGGTTAGTTAGTGCTTGTAAGCACATAGACTTATGGATTGTAATTATTCAGGTTTACACTTAGCATTTTCGAATACAATATATATATATAGTGTGATATATATATGGTTCGTTTGTAATATTTAATGTCGGCTCAATTAAAAATGTTTTGCGCACTCTGAGCGTTTGTAAAAAAAAAAAAAAAAAATAAAAATAATAATGCCCTTTTTGCGTTATGAAAACGGGGTGTTACAATTGTGGTATCAGAGCCCGGCTTTAAATCTTCAAAGGGAAAGTGTATACTTGAGTCGTTAGTCCAGAGTCGGTTAGAACGTAACTAGTGTGGAGTTAGTTCTAGTGTTTGTTCTGTGTCGGGCTTCGAGTTAGTAATCCGTGGTGTGAGATATTCTCTTAGGATTCAGAATTGTATGACTAAGGATCTAATCAGAATTGGTATTGTGCAGAAATCGAATGCCTCCAAGAAGGGCACCTACTGTACCTATGGCGGACAATGTGGATGTGAATCAGATGGCTTATGCCATGCATACAATGGCAGCGGCTGTGACTGCTCAGAGCCATGCTAAGGCGCAGAGAGATCTGGAGAAGCGCGAAAGGGAAATACTTGCTGCTGGTTCTAGACTTCTTTCAAATTTCAACCACCAGACTCCTCCAAAGTTTAATGGGGAGGGAGGTCCGGAAACGGCTGATTTGTGGCTCCAATCTGTGGAGAGGATATTCGGGGCAATTCATTGTCCAGAAGGAGAGAAGGTGGTCTTAGCTACCTATCAATTACTCGGGGGTTCTGAGTATTGGTGGAGGAACACCCGACTGATCATGGAGAATGGCCATGAGGAATTGAATTGGGAGAACTTCAAGAGGAGGTTTTTGGCCAAGTACTTTCCTGAGACTGCAAGGGAAAGGTATGGTGAGGAGTTTCTGAGACTACGTCAGGGGAGTATGAATGTGGAGGCATATTCCAAGAAGTTTGAATCATTATCCCGTTTCTTCCGCTTCTTTAGGGATGGGATAGATGAGGTCTATATGTGTCGTCGCTTCCAAGATGGGCTTAGGTACGAACTGCAGGATGCGGTTGTGCCATTAGGTATTCGGCAATTTCAAGTCTTGGTTGAAAAGTGCCAAGAGGTTGAAGATATGAGAAACAAAAGGGTGAACCGTCAGGGTGGTTTTAGTGCTGGGGGACCAAGTCGTTCTGGTGGTCCGAATCAAAGTCAGAACCGTGGAAAACAAGGCAGTAAGCCATATGACCGTCCACAGTATAACAAGGGACAGGGTCGATCGGTGAATCAGAACAGTCAGAATACCGGGAAGCAGGGCTGTTTTAAGTGTGGTGAAGTGGGCCACTATGCGAATGAATGCCGGAATCAGGGGCATGTTTGTTTTAATTGCAAGAAGCCGGGACACTTTGCTAGAGATTGCAAAGCCCCGAAGGCCGGGCCGTCGGCTAATGTGGCACAAGGCTCACAAGGTACCAGACCTGCGGCAAAGGCACGTGCTTACTGTATGGGCACAGAAGTGAGTGGGCAGGCTAGCAATGCCATTCACGAGAGCTGTCACATTGCAGGTAATTCTTTAACTGCTTTGATTGACACGGGGGCAACCCACTCATTCATATCTTTGGCATGTGCAAATCGTTTAAACTTGAATGTTTCTGTTCTTCCGTTTGATTTGAATGTCTTGACTCCTGCTAAGGATTTGGTAGTGAATACTGCATGTTTGCATTGTTTGGTAGTAATTCAGAATAGGGATTTTCTGGTTAATTTAGTTTGTCTACCGCTTACATCTCTCGAGATCATCCTCGGGATGGATTGGCTATCTTATCATTATGTGATTCTAGACTGCGCTCGGAAATTGGTTTTCTTTCCCGAGCCAGGTGTGCGAAGGTACTTGTCTGCAAATCGACTTTCTGTGGTTATGTGTAATGGAGAACCGGAGATAGTTTCACTTGCTAGTTTAGGAGTGACGTCGGAGATCCGAATTGAGGAAATTCGTGTAGTTCAGGAATTCCAAGATGTGTTTCCATCAGAGATTCCAGCTTTTCCTCCGTGTAGAGAGGTGGAATTCTTCATTGATTTACAACCGGGTACGGGTCCGATTTCAGAATCAGCTTATCGAATGGCTCCAGCCGAGTTGGCAGAGTTGAAAAGTCAGATTGAAGACTTGTTAGAGAAGGGTTTCATAAGGCCTAGTGTGTCGCCTTGGGGAGCACCGGTCTTATTGGTTAAAAAGAAGGATGGTAGATCTCGTTTGTGTGTGGATTATCGGAAGCTTAATAAGGTGACTATCAAGAACCGATATCCATTGCCACGGATTGATGATTTGATGGATCAGTTGAGGGGAGCCTCAGTGTTTTCAAAGATTGACTTGAAATCTGGTTATCACCAGATAAGAGTACGAGATGAGGATATTCAGAAAACGGCGTTTAGGACGCGGTATGGGCATTATGAGTACTTGGTGATGCCGTTTGGAGTGACGAATGCACCTGCGATCTTCATGGCCTACATGAATCGGATATTCCATTCGTTTTTGGACAAGTTCGTGGTTGTGTTCATTGATGATATTCTCGTGTATTCGAAGAGCGAGGAGGAGCATGAAGAGCACCTTCGTATGGTTTTGCAAGTGTTGCGGGAAAGAAAGTTGTATGCGAATCCGTCGAAGTGTGACTTTTGGTTGGAAGAGGTGAATTTCCTTGGCCATATAATATCAAAAGAGGGAATTGCCGTGGATCCGGCCAAGATTGACACAGTACTTGCATGGAAGCAACCGCAGACGGTGACGGACGTGAGGAGTTTTGTTGGTTTGGCCGGTTATTACCGGAGGTTCATAGAAGGATTCGCTAAGATTGTGGCACCAATGACGCAACTTACGCGAAAAGATCAACCGTTTGCGTGGACTGAGCAGTGTGAACTTAGTTTTCAATTGTTGAAGGAGCGGTTGACGACTTCACCGGTGTTGGTGTTACCTCAGTCAGATGAACCTTATGAGGTTTATTGTGATGCGTCTCATCAGGGTTTGGGTTGTGTGTTGATGCAGCACAAGAGAGCAGTGGCTTATGCATCACGGCAGTTGAAGGTGCATGAGAAGAATTATCCGACGCACGATTTGGAGCTTGCGGCCGTGGTTTTTGCATTGAAGATTTGGAGACACTATCTTTATGGTTGCACTTTCGTTGTGTTTAGTGACCATAAAAGCCTCAAGTGTCTGTTCGACCAGAAGGAGTTGAATATGAGGCAAAGGAGGTGGATGGAAACATTGAAAGACTTTGACTTTACCTTAGAATACCATCCGGGGAAGGCTAATGTGGTAGCCGATGCTTTGAGTAGGAAGAGTGTGTCGGTTTGTTCGGCACAAATGGCTAGTCAACAAGAGTTGTTGAGAGAGTTTCGTGATTTGCACCTAGAAGTGGAGTTTGCGTTAGGAAATATGAGATTGGGTATGACCACCATCTCGAATGGTTTGTTGGAGGACATTGCTAATTGTCAAGGTGACGAGTTTCTCATGGAGAAAAGGGCTTTGATTGTTCGAGGAACCAACCGAGATTTCAAGGTGGGACCGGACAACATTTTGAGATGTAATGGTAGGGTGTGTGTGCCCGATGCGATGGACTTGAGAAACACCATTCTAAGGGAGGCACACAAGAGTAAGCTTAGTATGCATCCCGGGGCAACAAAAATGTATCAGGACCTGAGGCAAGATTTCTGGTGGCCGGGTATGAAGAGGGATGTGGCCGAGTTTGTGGCGTCGTGTCTGACTTGTCAGAAGGCGAAGATTGAACATCAGAGACCAGCAGGGATGCTGCAGTCATTAGATATCCCCGAGTGGAAGTGGGATAGCATTTCTATGGATTTCATCACTGGTTTACCCAAGACCAGGAGGAAGCATGATTCCATTTGGGTGATAGTGGATCGTTTGACGAAGTCCGCTCATTTTCTACCGGTAAGGGTTACGGATACGGCGGCAAAGTTGACCGATGTGTATATTGCTGAGATTGTGAGGTTACATGGGATTCCGTCAAGTATAGTGTCGGATAGAGATCCAAAGTTCACTTCACATTTTTGGAAGACTTTGCATGAGGCGTTGGGGACGAAGTTGAGATTGAGTTCCGCCTATCATCCCCAGACCGATGGGCAAACTGAGAGAACAAATCAGTCACTAGAGGATCTATTGAGAGCATGTGTGCTGGATGATCGTGGGAGTTGGGACGACGTGTTGCCGTTGATAGAGTTCACGTACAACAATAGTTACCATTCGACTATCGGAATGGCACCATATGAGGCTTTGTATGGGAGGAGATGTCAGACTCCTTTGTGTTGGTACCAAGATGGGGAAAGTTTGATAGTAGGACCGGAAATGGTACAACAGACGACGGACAAGGTCCGAAAGATAAGGGCAACGATGAAGGTTGCTCAAGATCGACAAAAGAGTTATGCGGATAGGCGTCGGAGGCCTTTAGAGTTTGAGGAGGGAGACCATGTATTTCTCCGTGTTACTCCAACAACTGGTGTTGGAAGGGCTTTGAAAGCAAAGAAGTTGACTCCGAAGTTTATAGGGCCTTATCAGATTACGGAGCGGATTGGGAAGGTAGCATACCGGATCGCGTTGCCACCGGTACTATCTTTGATTCATGACGTGTTCCATGTGTCGCAATTGCGGAAGTATACACCGGATCCATCACATGTGATCACACCAGATGACATCCAGCTGAGGGATAACCTGTCATTTGAGGTTCCGCCAATCAAGATTGCGGATAGGAAGATGAAGCGTTTGAGAACGAAAGAGATACCTTTAGTGAAGGTAATATGGAATGAAGCTACGGGAGATACCACCTGGGAGCTCGAGAGTAAGATGAAGGAATTATACCCCGGTTTGTTTGACGATGTTTAAGTTTCGAGGACGAAACTTCTTTTAGGGGGGTAGTATTGTAAGACCCAAGATTTCATTGTATAGTTGGTTTAAGGAATATTAGGGTTTCGATGTGTTCGTGTGATGAAACATCGTGTAATTATTAAGATTTGCTGTAATCGAGTCTGTTTTGTGTCCGTGCATTGTAACTGTACAGACTTTTGTCTTGTGATCCTGTTGCTTGAATAAGAAGTTATTTATGGTCTCAGAATAATAAGTTTTGGATTATTCTTGTTTTTGGAAAAACGAGTAGGATTTTACCCGTCGTTGTAAAATCTTATTGCGTCTGTTTTGAGTGAGGTTTCGGATGGAAGTTTTATATATCTGCGCGAGTTAGGATATATTCTGAGATTAATTTTCTGAAGTATGGAAGAAAATTACAGTCGCGGAAAAAGATTCGGCGATAAGTTTTGGAATGGAAAAACGTTAGACGTTCTTTCCGTAGGTTTTATGTTTTTGTGTTTTACGTTCGTCGCGTCGCGTGAGAGCTGAACGTGTGAGTATTTCTATGAGGTTTTAAGTGTTATCTCAAGTGGGTTTGTTTTGGTTTGATCCAATGGCTAGGGTTTAAGCTTGGCATTGTGATTTTGATCCAATGGTGGATTGGCTATCAAGAGCTTTGTAAATAGTAAGGAGGTTTATGACTTGTGGACTTAAGAAAATCATAAATTTCACTCCATTCTTTCTCTCTTGTACGTGAAACTCCATTTCACTTTCCAACCTTCACAAATTTCATTTTTCTCACCATTTCACTCCATTTCAAGCTTGGAAGCTTAGTGGAAAGTTGTAGAGAATCACTTTCTTGAGGTAACCCTCTCTTCTCATCTCCTAGGTTGGTAGATTTTTAGAGTTTTGAGGTTTTTGGGTTTATGTTCTTAAGAGGGTTTGGTGAGAAAGGTTGTTCTTGCTAGTTCTTGTTTCATGATAGTTGTTCATGAGAGTTTAGTAAGCATGCTAGGCTTTGTTGTTTTTGTTTTCCATGAGTTGGTGAAAAATCTCATGAGAAAAGTTAGGGTTTTAGTTTGATTATGTATTGATCAATTACATGAGGTTATGTTGTAAGGTTTTGAAAAGAAAAGTTGTCTTTGAACCTTTGGGCGAAAGGGAAACGCGTTGTATGGTTTTGTTTTGGAAAATCCGATGAAAAATATTTTGAGGTTTATGAAAATATTTTCCTAAGTGTTTTTGGGTAGTGTTTTGGGGTCAAAGTGGTTTAAAACTCTTGTGACATGTGGTGTCGCTATTTACCTTGAAAACATGTTTGAAAATGATTACCGGACGGTTAAGGCCCGTAATAAAACTTGTGCTTGGATTTGGTTTTGATTTTGGAAATGAAAATCAAATAACTTGCACTCGAAGCAACCAACAAGCATTCGGAAAATGAATTGCTTGCTTATGAAAATGGTTTGCTTTTATGCTTTGAAAAAGTGTTGGGAACTAATAGAATCAAACTAGGTTTGGGTGGAAAAAGGTGGTGTGAGTTGCTGTCTTGTGCTGTCATGACAGGTGCAACTCGCCGGGCGAGTGGTTACTCGTCAGGGCGAGTGTCACAGGTCATGACAACACGCCAGGGCGAGCTCCAGGGCGAGTAAGACCAGTACTCCCTGCCTTCACTCGCCACCAACTCGCCAGGGCGAGCTCTGGGAGTTGAGATTTTGGATTTTGATTTCTAAACTTGGTTTTTAACATTCTAATCCCTTTTTATTAATTTATGGAAGTGGTGGGGATTGGAAACGAGTGTTTCGGGTACTCGGAAAGTACGTAACTTATAACGCAAGAAAATAGCCATTTTGCAATTCAAATTATTTAAGACTTTTGGCAATTGTTTTGGGTCCTAAAAATAGTACAAATAACTCATGGGGGTTGATCAATACGGTAGTTTTTGGTTCGATGTCCGAAGGAGTGGTTTTTCCTTAGGAACCATTAGGTTTTTGGGGTTTTGGTGTAGTTTCAATACGATTGGTTAGAGAACAATGTATTGATTGTTACGCTGCTTGTTTTAGGAAGCACGTTGTGTTGTTTGAGCGTGTGTTATTGACGGAAGCTTGCCGAGGTAAGGGCTCCACTTTATTTCTGTCTTTTAAAACGGTTTGACATGCTTGGAATTCGCTGCGACGCATTTGTTTGTGTGTTGACATGGTTGTGTTATGTATGCTCGTTGATGAGAACGTGTTTACATTACTTGTGCAATTTACATATGATTTGGAAAATATATGTATGAATTGCTATGATTTAGTTACATATGCTTGAGAGGTATGTATGTGTGGCATTAGCATATGTAGGGAATCGTATGCTCATGCATTCATTGTGCGTAGTTGCGTGAGTGGACTACGGGGTGTTGGTTGCGTGAGTGGGCCCACCCAAAATCCTACGGGATCTTTTTGAGTACAATAAGTGGTTGCGTGAGTGGACCACGGGGTGTGATTGCGTGAGTGGATCCACCTTAACCCTTTGCGGTTTTATTGGTTATGATTAGTAATTCCGGAATTCATTTGCATGTGGTAGCTCTGGTAGTACCACACCCATTGTAGAAGTCTGCATTAGGCTTGTTGTGCATTATATATATAAGCCCGTTGGTGGGAATTGTTGAATGTTTTAAGAGCTTTCTCTTGTGTTCTGTGGAAATTTTGTTAAGTGTACAATCTTTCGCACCGGTTATATATATATACTTCTATTTTGTGGTGACCCTTTCTTTCATTTGCGGGCTCATCCCACCCCAGATGACGATGTAGGTCGAGAGGATGGTGTTGGCAGCTCTAGGCCATAGTGAGCTCGTGTTGGAGCTGGAGTGGTAGTTTTAGTTAGACTATGCGCCGGTGTGTTGTGCACTGTGCTTTTTGTTTAGCATAGGACATTCTAACTCCTTTTGGTTAGTTAGTGCTTGTAAGCACATAGACTTATGGATTGTAATTATTCAGGTTTACACTTAGCATTTTCGAATACAATATATATATATGGTGTGATATATATATGGTTCGTTTGTAATATTTAATGTCGGCTCAATTAAAAATGTTTTGCGCACTCTGAGCGTTTGTAAAAAAAAATAAAAAAAAATAAAAAAAAATAATGCCCTTTTTGCGTTATGAAAACGGGGTGTTACAGAAAAGAAAATCATAGTATTCGAAAGAAAAATAGGATTCGAGTTGTTAATCCGTGATACTTAAGTTTGACGTTGATTCAGGATTCTAGACTAAGTCATGACCATTCTTAGGAATTGTTCAAGCCTCTGTGAGTGAGTTTAGAACTACCCTTGAAGCTTTGACGCAAAAAGAGTTTCAAACTTTGGTGAGAACTCCGATTCCTTTCGATTGCCGATTTTAAAAACTATAGCCGGGTATCCTCCTAGAATTGAACGACGATCAAACGGTATAAGATTCGTCGTCTCACGTCGAGCGGTTTGAGAGAACGAAGCGGGTCAGGGAACCGGGTCGGGCGACCCAGTTGCAGGAAAACGGGTGAAGAAGGAGCTGGTTCGGGCAGCTGCGACGCCCAGTCGCACCTGCCGCGCGTTGGGGCGCGTGCGGGTCCTAAACTATTCCAATTCTTTTTAATTTGTTTACAGGAAAATCATAAATAATTTTCTGAGAATTTTGGTACCTCTTTTGAAATTTTTGGACACCTGTAGCTATTTTTAGTTAATTATTTAAGATTAAAAGGGTGATTAAATATATTAAAACTTCATAAAAATTTCCCAAAAATTTATACAGAGGATTACGAATAATTTACTACCCTCTGGTGTGTTTCACTTCCCTGGGTTTAGACTCTAACAAGTAGTTGAATTTATTTCCCCGTTTATTTAATTAAAAATTCGTATGTTTCGTCGGTGAACCAAATCAATTTAATTTTGAATCGAGGTAGGGCTGGAGGGTGACATTAAACTACTGTTTTGGAGAGTTGTGAGTAACTAATTGAAGCCTAAATGTCTTTATTGTTGTACCGGTGGATACTGCTTATAGTCGTTGCGTGTTGGTGTTGTTGCGGTGTTGTAATAACTATCGGTTGTATGCTGTTGATTGCTTGGTGTTGTTGAATTGGTGTTTGATTGAGTTTTAGGTGTTGTCTAAGTAGGACCATGCATTCATACATGTGTCAGTCCTCGGTGTTGATAAATCGGTGTTGATAATTCGGTGTTGACTTGGTGTTGAAATGGTACCACATGCATGTAGGGAGTCTATAGGTCGCATTGCATCCTAGCTTGGTTGAGTTGAATTTTAATTATTCTATTGAATTGATATGTTTGATAATTATGTTTGATTATGTGTTTCTCCGTCCCAGAGGACGATGCATTATTTATTACCTCTTTATGCTTTGGCTATTATTTTCCACTATTGAATTCAGTTGTTTATGTGATGTTGTACTCACCCCTTCTGGTTTGACCCTACGATGTGCAATCGTAGATTTTCAGGTAAACGACTAGCCTTAGCTTCGAGTTTTGGGACGGCCTAGGAGCTGTCTATTTTCTATGCTTTCAATAAAGAGTCGCTCTGAATAGGATAATGGAGGGGAACTCATATTTAAATCTTTGCATTAATGCTTTTTGAGAAATTGAACCTTGTCGTTTGCTTCGGTTGTTTTCAATTTGAATTTTTAAGACTTATAACCGTTTTGTTTTATATTTCTATATTCTGCTGCTTTATAAATTTGTACGGTAAATGTTGAAGTAGAATAACACTCTTCTAAAGGTAAAAATAAATCAATTTTTATCAAATAAAATCAAAGGAAATTAGAGGGTGTTACAACGACACTCTATTGTACGCTTTTTCTTCAAAAATTATTGTAAAGTATCTACCTACAATCCTTATTCTCCAAATTCATGAACTTAAGCAAATATAGTATACAATTAAAATGGAGATACTACAAGAAATATTATTTTTTGTAACAAATGTTTTTGTTACAAGTCGTTGGCAAGCCAACGACTTGTAACAACTTTTAACAAAAAAAATAGTTGCGAAAAATAATATTTCTTGTAGTGAGAGATATTTGGGATTAAATTTTCACACGTTAATTCCTAATATCCTAAAGTTATCATACAAAGTTTCAATTTGGGGAAACTAAGTAAACTAGCCTAAAGAACCCACCTGAAATGGAGCGTAATTCTGACTATGTGAGTTTCATATGACTTGAAATCACTTCTGGTTGCTCCAACGAGTCCTCTCTATTGCCTCCAACACCCTAGCATCAAATTTGCTCACTAGTATAACATTTCAGCCCAGAGAGTCTCACTAAGCGAGCTCACCTTCTCGCTAAGCGAGGTCACGAACAATGCTAAAAATCAACATAACTCTACATCAGGTCCTGAACTTCAAATGGGTCTCGAGAACTCAATAATGATCCAAAAATTACGAAACTGGTGTCAACATGACCGGAATTGAGTTATCTAACTACAGAAAAAAGAAGCGTTTCGATCGGAGTTACGAGGAGAGAGTATTTACCATTTTACTAGAGCCCTATTTCCAAATACGGGTTTGACAGCTTCACCCAAATTTGTCTTTGTTTCTTCAATCACTATCATGATGAAATTGATCAATCCTTCACATGAAATTATGACTTAGAATCATGAGTGTGGGTGATAGGAAAATAGAATACAATTAGAGAAAGAGAGAGAGAGTGGAAGGATTGTGCTTGATATGCATCTTACCTTGAAGCTCACAGCTTGAAAGTTCTAAAGCTATGGTTGCATGCATCTTTTAAGGAGAGATTGATGATGTTGTGATGGTTGTTTGATACTGAGCGTGAGAGAGGTAGAGAGTAGGATGAGGGAATTGTTTGTTTCGGCCTTGGATTGGAAATGAAGAGAAATGAGTATTTAGGGTAGTGGTTGTACTTAAGTAGCTTATATAGGAGTATTAACAAACTGCCCTTTTGTTTTGTTCATTTATTCCCAATTTAATCTCCAAATTATTATCTCCAATTACTCCCTAAATCATATTTTTATATCTTAATTGGAGTCTCTAATTAACAATATTATTATTAGGCTTAAATATGCTTTTGGTCCCTGTAATTATGCCTTGTTTTGAAAAGAGCCCCTGTAAAAAAATAATTTTGATTTTAGTCCCTGCAATATCTCAAAACTTTTAAAATAGCCCCTGGTCTAAAAGTTTTGAGATATTGCAGGGGCTATTTTAAGAGTTTTGAGATATTGTAGAGACTAAAATCAATTTTTATTTTTTTTATAGGGGCTCTTTTCAAAACAAGACATAATTGCAGGGACCAAAAGTATATTTAAAAAGTGACATGTCATCAAGAAATTCAGGTCATGGGCTATTTTAAAAGTTTTGAGATATTGCAGGGACTAAAAACAAAATTATTTTTTTACAGGGGCTCTTTTCAAAACAAGGCATAATTACAGGGACCAAAAGCATATTTAAGCCTTATTATTAATTAGAGTCGGGTTGTTACAAAATCATTATCCAATACTACACATTAGTATTCTTGATTGATATTGGTTTGAAACATGGGATCCAAAACGATAATCACCACAAATCCGATTTGAGACTCTATGTATCAACAATTCAAGCACTTCGTAAATCTTAAGATAAGAAATAAAATTTATGGAATTAGGATTACCTTGATGGCAGAAATGCAAGTTAACGTACTATGACACAAATCGGCAATTATGTATGGCGGAAGTGAGTAAAGAAAACCCTACGAGATACGCGATATTCCTTAAATTAAAGTGTACTACTCCCACTAGTACTAATCATATATAATTAGTGATCATGAGGGAAAAAAGTTCATTACTAATTTTGTCATTACTATATTTAGTAAGAGAATTAGAGAGAAATTTCATTTTTTTTCTCCCAAATTTTTTGTTATTGATTTATTTTTCGTCGTAGTATCTAAAACCACTCCAATACACACCACATTAATTCATTTAATTTCCACTTTTTTATCATGCACAATATTTTACCGTAAAAAAAATCATGGGCACAATATTATAAAACAATATGGTCAACCGTTACTCAAAGTTGATTCATGACAGGGGAGGGTAAATGAGACTTTTCTTTGTTGTCGAGGAAGGGCGCGCCGCGCTCGGGTCCACATAAAATTAGGTTTCAATATGCGAAACATTTTTCATTTTTTTTGTCTGCTTAGGAAACACGCCGCTCTTTAGTACTATTTGTCCTTTTTTGCTCTATTATTCCTATATTTCGATTTATTTTATTTTCTTATTACATTTTATTCCTATATATAATAGATATCGTTCATTCTCTCTATGTTATATCGTTTTAGTTTCTTTGCCCTCCTTTAGAACCTTTGAAGAGCGACAACGAAGAGAAATGAGTTATGCAGGTATAGGCGGTGCTTCTGATTTAACCTCCGGTAATCGTCAAAAATTCATTTTCAATATTTTTATTTTGAATATTTATCTCATGTGTTCATCCTTTTATTTATTTTTTGGGCATCTTGTCTATCTTTTAATTTTCTTCCTTTTTGTGTTGATGATATAGATGTGAAAGATAATCTATCTGCCCAAATTTGGTTTAGATGTATGGGTTTAAAATACATCCCTAAGATCGGAGATAAGACTTTCTACTTCCCTCAAGGACACATGGAGCAGGTTCTATCTTCTTTTCCATTTATTATTTGATGAAATCTTGCATGTTTTGTCAGTGTAAGGATCTTTTATATGTTTAAGATAATATGTTAATTCTCATATTTGTCATATCATTTTTATTTAAAAGATAAGAGCTTGAAATACATAAGATGATTTCTTTATTATCAAAGTTAATCCAAATTGTGTTTATATAATTTTAATATCTGGTAAAGTATCCACAAATAACAAACAAATTGGATTTTAAAAATTTAAATATTGTCTAAATAATTTGAATTTTAAGTTTAAGATTCACAATTATAACATACTCCTGATTCTCCATGGTGTTTGATAGTGAGAAAAATAAAATTCACCAAATGGTTGATAAAATTTAAAATATATTCTGTGTAAATTAGTCAAATTGAAAATTAATTGTGATTTTTTTTAGAAAAAAAATTGAATTGTGATTTTAATTAAAACTTTGGTCAAATTTTTTATGCTAAAATTTTTAATGTATTTTTGACCTCTTTTTAATATTTTATTCAAAGAACAATTACAATAATATAAATAATATTATAATTATACTTTTTTTGACTAAATATTATAATGATATTTGACTTCTTCTTTTTTTTTTTCTTTAAAAAAGACTTTTTTTTTTATGAAGAAAATGTGTGTTTATATAGTCTAATTGATATTATAGTAGTGTTGTCAAAATGAGCTAGTCTGAATGAACCGGCCGAAATAGTCCGAGTTTTTTTTTGGGCTTGGGCCTTAAAATTTGAGCCTGAATTGTTTTCGTCCTTTTTAGCTCGACCCGTTTAAGCATGCTTAAAATATGGGCTAGCCCGAATGAGTCACGGATATCCCGAAGCCTGAATAAATAATAATAATAAAATTATAAAAATAAATATGAGTGTTAATTTATTTTTGAGAGAAAACGGCTATTTGTATTTCCAAAACAATGCTGTGAGATATAAGATAATTACACGCTATTTTTTTTATATGTGAATTCGTATTTCTAAGTTCTCTTGTGTTGAATTTATATGTGAACTTAAATATGAATAACTCTATTTTTTTTTCCTACATGTTTTTTTATTTAACTTAAATATGTTGAGTTTATGAATGAAAGAAAAACAACATTAACAACATCTATTTTAATTGAGCACTAATAGATAAAAAGAGAATTAAAAAAGGAAAACAGGCCAGCCCAAAAGCCCGACAGACCATTCCGGGCTTTTTTTATATATTATACAGAGTATCAATGTTTCACATAGTTTTCTCTTCTAATTTTAATGTTTATTTAAATTATTTTCTTTATAATTTTATTATTAGTTGTCTAAATAATTAAATTTAATAATTTATTACCAAGTTCATAAAAAATTATATACTTAAAGCATTACATGACATTTTAATATTTATTTTTGTGTTATCCGGCCATCTAGTTTTTAAGGAAAGGAGATCCTAATAACTTAGAGATTGTCGGAAGAAAAATAAATTCTAGGTATATTTCTTTGGTTTTCTAGGCTATTTTTTTATAACTTAATTATGCTGAGTTTATGGAATGAAAGAAAAACAACATTAACAATATCTATTTTAATTGAGCATTAATAGCTAAAAAGAAAATAAAAAAAGAAAAACGGGCCAGACCGACCGCCCATTCCGGGCCGGACACAATTTATTGGTGCCCGTATTTTATCCGGACTTTTTATTCCGGCCCAATGAAGCCCGAAGCTCGTTTGGACATACCAGAAACGGGCCTGACCTCCGATTTTGGCAGCTCTACATTATAGCATACCTATTTTTATATATACAAGTATACCTATTTAATACATCAAATAAATACAATAATTCCAGTCAAATCAATAAATACAACAAACTATAATATTTTAAATCTCAATCATTAATTATTTAATAAAGATATTTTTATCTAATCTATAAATTTAGAAAATTGTCCTATAATATTTTATCTACTATTTATTTAATTTTTTGACAATTATATGTATAAGTTTTTAATACTTTTAAAAATTAATATTTTTTTAGTAATTATATAGAAAATTATTAAAATAATACTACAAGCATTATTTCCTTCTTGAGCTAATAATATTATGCATTTAAATTATGATATAAATGTATATGTCAAGAATTATTATTCTTTTAGGGAAAAATTTGTACATAATTTTTTTAATATGTACCGATTGTATACACATTTTGAATAAAATTATCTCAAGTAGAGAGAATTTATAAAAACCAAAAATATCAGGAACTAATAAAATATTCATATGAATAGTACACTAACAAAAATATTAAATTCAATGTCTTTTTTTTTGTTTTATCGGTTTTTTTTATCTATTACTATACAGAGTATCAATGTTTCACACAGTTTTTCTCTTCTAATTTTAATGTTTATTTAAATTATTTTCTTTATAAATTTTATTATTAGTTGTCTAAATAATTAAATTTAATAATTTATTACCAAGTTCAAAAGAAATTTTATATTTAAAGCGTTACATGACATTTTAATATTTATTTTTGTGTTATCCAACCATCAAGTTTTTAAGGAAATGAGATCCTAATAATTTAGAAATCGTCGAAAGAAAAATAAAGTCTAGGTAAGAATTATTCTCGAATGATTCGTCTTTAAGAGGAGAACCCAAGCACCTACATCCAATCATTTAATTTTTCATTATAATTATTATTATTTTATAATACAACATATTTATCGTATATGATAAATGAATTTTAACAACACTATAAAGGGAAGCGAACTCTAGACACTCTACTTATTCACCATATAAAAAGGTCAAATTTCAGCCCCATTAGACACTTGACAAAAAAATGGTAAAATTTATCTCAATTTGCAATGTCAATATAGTTAGGTTGTATATTTTTATCCGACTTAGAATTTTTTTTTGGGTCATATCTTTTTATACTTTTTCTATAAAATATTAAAATAGTATTATAATGTTTCGTTTTTGGATAGTATTATTATAAAGTTTCTTTTTTGGTTCGGTGGATTTATTTTTCAATAAGAAAAAAAAATTATTTAAGAAAAAAAATTGCTATAAGGGACAATCTAATTCTTACAATATTGTCACTAACACAAATTTGGATTTTTTTTAAGTGCTTATTATAAAACTAGTACACCAGACAAATGATACGACAAAAAAAAACTTATGCTATAGAATGTCTCCATTATGTTTTGAATTTATGTTTTCAATATGTAATATGTTGTTACAATCTTAAAATGCATTGAATTAAAAAAAAGAAGGTCTTTTATTAGTTATTTTAGTTTATACATTTTTTATATTAATTAATTTAGTCTTCAAATGTATATTATGTTAATTATTCTATACAAATAACATTTAAAGAAACATCTCAGAATATGTTTATAATTGTAATAACTTCCGATATTATGGTGAAAACGTAACACATTTAGAGATAAAAAATGATTATTTTAAAAAATAGTACTCCCCCCGTTTCTTTTTAATTGTCTTTTTAAATGATAACACCAAATTAAGAAAGTATATTTTTGCACGTTATCTTCCTATTATACCCTCGTTTTAATCCCCCAATAAATTGATATTTTTTTGCCCACACTTTCTCTTTCCAATAAATTTAATATATTATATACAAAAAAAACAAAATTTAATATGTTATAATATGGAAAAAGATTTAGTTTTCCAAATATATAGCATTAATTAGTTTTATGAAAAAAGATAAGAGCAATTGACAAAGGGTATAATTGACAAATCATACCCATAAAATACAAAAAGGACAATTAAATAAAAACGTTAAATATGATAATAAAAGACAATTAAAAAGAAACGGAGGGAGTATTTATTATACATGTAACAACAATGATTAAAAGAGATATATGATACACATGGAGCTTCAATACTCGAAATTTATGCACTTGTGCATATTTTTTGGTATGCCTTATTTTCTATTATTGATTTTTTTTGTTTTTCACCACCAGTTTAATCTGGTTCGGGTATTATTGATTTAGTATTTGTTATCGTATAGTATTCCCATAAGTCTTTTTTTATTATTATTAGGTAGCTTAATTGGTAGAAATTCCATCTTTTTAAGATGGATAAGTGGAGTGTCCGGAGTTCGAACCTCAACTCCTACATATAAAATGTTGATATTTCTACCAACTGAGCTAAGCTCACGGGGACGTATTCTCATAAGTCTTTAACATAAGAAAAAGTTTATGTTTTGAATTTATTTATATATATATATATATATATATATATATATATATATATATATATATACACTAAATATATTAATTTTATAATTTTTTTCTTATACTACATATTAAGAATTAGAGAGAGTATCATCTTTAATCAAATTTTGTAATGAGTTTTAGTATCTCTTTACTCTGTTTAATTTTTAATTCAATATTTTTCTATTAATTAATAAAAAGTTATGAAAAGAAATGGTTATTTCTTTGCTTTTATGGTCATGTATAGATTATACTATTGTATAAAATGTTACCAATTAGTATTTTATGGTCTAATCTATTTTCCTTTCATGTGCCTAATGATGGAAATTTGGAATAGGTCGCAAGACACCATCAACAAGAATCGACAGAAATTCGTAATTTGCAATTACCATCGAAAATTTTATGTACGGCTCTTGCTGTTCAGTTAAAGGTAGTGTTTTTCTATATAAGGGTATTGTTTTTATTCTCTAAAAATGTTTAACTCTTGTTGTAAATAATATACTTATATTTGGTATTGTAGGCACATGTCAACACAGATGAGCCTTTTGCTCTACTTACATTATTCCCATTGAAGGTTAGAACTTTTCAATGAGCTGTTAAACATGCTTTTTTATCGCTATAAATTCTTTTAGTCACTATCTATTTATATAAAAATATAGGAAGTACGGACATTTTTTAGAATAAGCATATTTCAGCGTCAAACATGCATCAAATATATATTGAATTTTGTTATTTTTCAATTTATTATTAATTTCAATGTATATGTGTTAATGTTGTACTCCGGTGTTCGTGTATGTATTTGTACTTCATATATAAAAATATATGTTTTTAGTCCATAAAACTACTTTTAATCTTTCTGTAGCGACCAAAAACACTAATTTTTGTAGAAAGTAAGTACTAAAAATGGTCGGAACTTTTATATGGATTAGAACTAAACTTAAAATATTTGTAATTTTATTGGACGTACGAAAATAAATAAAATATTAATATTTTTATGCAGGGCCGTCTTTGAACCCATGCAAGAAGGCCTATAGCACGGGGCCTCCAAAAAAATGGGGCCTAAAAAAAATATAATTAGGTAATAGGTAGTTATATTGGGGGGTTTAAGTAGCAGTAATAATGGTCCAGTAATAAAAATGGTCCAGCAGAGCAAAATTATACCAATCAAATTATATCAATATTAATGGTCTAGCAGAGTAAAATTATACTAATAATAGCCTCTGTGCTTATGTCTTGTTGTTGTTCTACTACTTTTTGAGTTTTTTGTGTTATTAATATTTGTTTGTTCACAAAAATAAATATTAAGTTCTTTTTAAAAATACATATTTATTTTTATTATTAGCTCGGGGCCACTACATACTCGGAGACGGCTCTGTTTTTATGATTATTGCTCTGAATGATTACAGCAACAAGAGTTTATGGTAGAGGAAAATCATCCACAAGATGATATTCCTAATGAAGTCTATTCCTTTACCAAGATATTGACTTCAATGGAAGCAAGTACACGTGCTGCTGGACTTTATATTCCAAAGGAACATGCTGATAGATGCTTCCCCCCACTGGTTTGTTTTGGTTGATATAATTGTGTATCTTTTTGACCTTTTTAAGTTGACAATGTTATTCTATTTATATATAGAGATTAATTGTTATCATTGATTGTGTAAAACTTTTACACATGTATCCAACTAAATTATATCACATTGTCATTTTAATAGATTAATTTTTAAAATATTAAAATATTTCTATAAGTATGATTTGAGATTGGATGCATGTTTAAAACAAATTTACTGTAACAATTTTTCTTAATAGATACTTTCAGTGTATACAATTGAATCATTTTATATGTTAGGACTTCTATGTTAAATTCTTATATAGATTTTATTCATATTGTGTCCCTTTTTATCTTTAAAAATATGTCTTTAGTCCCAATTTCTTTTTCCGACCAAAAATATTTTTTATTGTCAGTATTCAGCTTCTATATATATAATGTAAAATAAGGAGTGAAATTGTACAAAAAAATATATAGAGAATGACCTTAAAGATTCATAAATTCTATAGAGACATTCATGATGTTTGTAAGAATTAGGTTTGTTTTAATTTACTTTGTTATAGGATATGACTATTCAACCAACAATGCAAGATCTTGCGGTGAAGGACTTGCATGGAATTGAGTGGAACTTTCGACATATTTACTATGGTAAGTTTAAGTTACTATTTTATTTCAAATATTTACCTTCTTTTGTTAACACAAGAGTCTCCTTTTTTTTTAGACATTAACCCAACCGAGTTTATCATAAATTATTGAAAATTTAGAGTATATTTCAATAATTCTAAGTTATATATTCTTTAACATCAAATGCAGATCAAAAAAAGGAACACATGCTCACCTGTGGCTGGAGCTCGTTCGTAAATTCTAAGAAACTTGTTCCCGGAGATTCATGCATTTTCGTCAGGTTCACTCTTCATCTCCATGTTTTGTTTCTTTTTAAACCGTTTTTTTATTAATAACAATAACATTAATGTCTATTTTATAACTATGTTATGAGATATGAACATCGCAACTTGAGATTATAAAATCAAATTCTTTCCACTGAACATTGAAAATAATAATTCTTGTTCAATTGCAGAGGAGAGAATGGTGAAATTGGTATTGGGATTCATCGAGCAATGAAACAACAAAGTGATATATGGAAAACATCGTCTCCACTTGGTTATATGTGTGCTGCTTCCCATGCTGTTTCTACAGGAACTATGTTCCTTGTCCAGTACTACCCTTGGTGAGCTATTGATATACTCCCTCGTTCTTAATATTAAAAAAGTTAATTTTTTAAATACATTAAAAAATTGATGTATTTAGACTATATCTTTGTCCAGATACATCAATCATTTAATGTATTTAAAAAATTAACTTTTTCTAATATTTAGGATTAGAGGGAGTATTTATTTGAAATTATAATGATGAATAAAAATGTACTCACAATTTTCTTGCGATTCAATTCTGTACTTAATGAAAATAACGTTTAAATTATTCACTAATATTTTCATAAGAAACCAAATTTTGTTCCTAACTCATTGTAATATGAGGAATAATTTATATCAAGTATGAAAATATTAGAGACTAATTTGATATTACTTTTTGTCAGATATTAAATTAGGTTGAAAAAAGTTGTGAGGGAGAAAAATGAGTTTATGAACTGAATTTTATTAATTAACACATATTTTATGTAGGATGACTCCATTTGAGTTTATGATCCCTATGAAAACTTTGTTGAGTCCATTGAAAGAGACTATTTCATTGGAAGGAGGGTACGCAAGTTGGCTGAAGTTGAAGGATCTGCAAGAAGGTAAATCAAACTCCTAAATTAGTTTGGCTAGTCATGAACTATTTTATGAGAAGCGCTCGCAATACGTTTTTTAAATACACCTTGAGGTTGAGATAACGATGTAAATACACCTTCTGGGATGCAGATTTCATGCCGTAAAGTTTAACGCTGTTTTCACACAATTTTAATTTAGGATCATTTGATCTTAAATGTGTGGTTGAGATAATTTAAGTGACTTTTTAACTTTATCAATATGAACCATCCTGTAAGACCCAAGATTTTACTGTACAATTTCCTAAGGAACTCTAGTGTCGGCTACGAGTTTTAGAGTTTTTGGTGAGGCGGTTTTGTGAATATCGTCACATTAATGAGATTTTTGCTGAAACGGAGCCTGTTTTGTGCTCGTGCGCTGGAAAGGCACAGACTTTCGGGTCGTGATCCTCTTTTAAGTATGAGGAGATTTCTGTGGTCTTAGAATAACGAGTTTTGGATTATTCTTGTTTTTGGAAAAACGAGTAGGATTTTGCCCGCGGATGGAAAATCTTACTGCGTCTGTTTTAAGTGAGGTTACGGATGTGAGTTTTATATATCTGCGCGAGTTAGGATATGACCTGAGATTAATTTTCCAAGGTGTGGAAGAAAATTACAGTCGCGGAAAAAGATTCGGCGATAAGTTTTGGAATGGAAAAACGATAGACGTTCTTTCCGTAGGTTTTACGTTTTTGTGATTTACGTTCGTCGCGATGCGCGAGAACTGAGCGTGCGTTTTGTTGTAAGAGGTTGTGAGAAATATCTTGGGAGGATAGACTCGGATTGATCCAAGGGCTAGGATTTTGTCTTGAAGCTTTATCCTATTTGATCCAATGGCCACAATGCCTTATGACCATTATTTAGTAGACTTTTGGAAGTCACTTTGTGGACTTAGAGAAATCAGAATTTCACTCCTCTTGCTCTCTCTTGGCCGTGGCTTTCTTTACCACCTTCCATCTTGAGAAATTTCATTCCTCAACCAAAGCACTTGATCTTAAGCTTGTTGGAAAGCTTGAAGTTGTGAGATTCTTCTTCCTAAGGTAACTAGAACTTCTTTCCTCTCTTAGTTGGCTAAACTCTTAGAGATTCTTGAGTTTTTATGTTTATGTTCTTGGGAGAAATTTCATAAGTTTTGGTTGTGAAGGGTTTTTGTTCCATGAAAGTTGTTCATGAGGGTTTAGTAAGCATGCTAGGCTTTGTTGTTCCAATTTTTCCATGAGTTTGTGAGAATCTCATGAGAAAAGTTAGGGTTTTGGTTGGTTTATGTATTGATCAATTACATGAGGTTATGTTGTAAGGTTTTGAAAAGAAAAGTTGTCTTTGAACCTTTGGGCGGAAGGGAAATGCGTTGTATGGTTTTGTTTTGGAAAATCCGATGAAAAATATTTTGTGGTTTATGAAAATATTTTCTAAGAGTTTTTGGGTAGTGTTTTGAGGGCATAGTGGTTTAAAACTTTTGTGACATGTGGTGTCGCTTTGTACTTTGAAAACATGTTTGAAAATGATTACCGGACGGTTAAGGCCCGTAATAAAAACTTGTGCTTGGGTTTGGTTTTGATTTTGGAAATGAAAATCAAATGACTTGCACTCGAAGCAACCAACAAGCTTTCGGAAATGTGTTGCTTGCTTATGAAAATGGTTTGCTTTTATGCTTTGAAAAAGTGTTGGGAACTAATAGAATCAAACTAGGTTTGGGGTGGAAAAAGGTGGTGTGAGTTGCTGTCTTGTGCTGTCATGACAGGTGCAACTCGCCAGGCGAGTGGTTACTCGCCAGGGCGAGTGTCACAGGTCTTGACAACTCGCCAGGGCGAGCTCCAGGGCGAGTAAGACCAGAACTCTCTGCCTTCACTCGCCACCAACTCGCCAGGGCGAGCTCTGGGAGTTGAGATTTTGGATTCTGATTTCTAAACTTGGTTCTTAGCTTTCTAATCCCTTTTTATTAATTTATGGAAGTGGATGGGATTGGAAACGAGTTTTTCGGGTACTCGGAAAGTACGTAGCTTGTAACGCAAGAAAACGGCCATTTTGCATTTCAAATTATTTAAGACTTTTGACAATGGTTTTGGGTCCTAAAAATAGTACAAATACATCATGGTGGTTGATCAATACGATAGATTTTGGTATGGTATCCGAAAGAGTGGATTTTCCTTAGAAACCTTTAGGTTTTTGGGGTTCTTGGTTTAGTTTCAATACTATTGGTTAGAGAACAATGTATTGATGATACGCTGCTTGTTTTAGGAAGCGCGTTGTGTTGTTTCGAGCGTGTGTTGTTGACGGAAGCTTGCCGAGGTAAGGGCTCCACTTTATTTCTGTCTTTTCACTGAGTTATAAAATGTTTGTTGGTTATTTTCGGTGATGCGTGTTTGTGTGTTTGGCATGTATGTGTTATGTATTCTCGTGATGAGAAAGTGTTTACAATACGTGCGTTGTTTTACATATGATTGGAGATGTATGTATGAACATGTGGGTGAATACATATGATTGGAAATGTATGTATGTTTGTTGTGGTTTGTTACATATGATTGGATATGTATGTATGTTGTTGGGATGGTTTACATATGCTAGGGAGGTATGTATTTGTTGCATTAGTATACATGGGGAATCGTATGCTCATGCATTGTTAGGCGTAGTTGCGGGAGTGGACTACGAGGTGTGGTTGCAGGAGTGGACCCACCTGATTCTTATAGGGTTTTATTGAGTTCAACACATGGTTGCGGGAGTGGACCATGGGGTGTGATTGCGGGAGTGGATCCACCTAAATCTTGTGTGATTTAGTTGAGTTTGATACATGGTTGCGGGAGTGGACCATGGGGTGTGATTGCGGGAGTGGATCCACCTAAATCTTGTGTGATTTAGTTGAGTTTGATACATGGTTGCGGGAGTGGACCATGGGGTGTGATTGCGGGAGTGGATCCACCTTAATCCTTTGTGATTCTGTTGATGTCGTTACATGGTTGCGGGAGTGGACCATGGGGTGTGATTGCGGGAGTGGATCCACCTTAACCTTGTGATTTCGTTGGTGATTTAGTAGGGGATGGACCTACGTTTCCGGAACTCATGCATTGTGGTAGCTAGGGTTAGTACCACGCATTGTAGAGGTTGCATTATAGGCTATGTGTGCATTGCTTATATGAACCCGTTGGTGGGAATTGCTTGATGTTTAAGAGCTTTCTCTTGTGTTTTGTGGAATTATTGTTATGTGTACAATCTTTCGCACCGGTTATATATATACATACTATATATTTTGTGGTGACCCTTGCAATATTTCATTTGCGGGCTCCTCCCACCCTAGATGTTGGCGATCCTATCAGTTGCAGTAGGCCGTGAGGATGGAGGTGGATGTCCGGAGCCACAGGGATCGAGTGGAGCTTTGTTTAGTTAGTCTATGCGTCGGTGTGGTTTGTACACCGTGCCCTTTTGTGTAGGCATAGTTTCTAACTCTTTTGGTTTGTTGGTGCTTGTGAGCACATGAGACTTTTGGGATTGTAAGCACTCAAGATGTACACTTTGCTTAGCTGAAGCACCTTATTGTAAATAATGATTCGTTTGTAAATTTACTGTCGGCTCGTTGAAAATGTTTTATGCGCACTCTGAGTGTTAGTTGAAAAAAAAAAATAATAATGCCCTTTTTGGCTGTTGAAAAACGGGGTGTTACATATTGGTATCAGAGCACGGCTTTAAATCTTCAAAGGGAAAGTGTATACTTGAGTCGTTAGTCCAGAGTCGGTTAGAACGTAACTAGTGTGGAGTTAGTTCTAGTGTTTGTTCTGTGACGGGTTTCGAGTTAGTAATCCGTGGAGTGAGATATTCTGTTAGGATTCAGAATTGTTTGACTAAGGATCTAACCAGAATTGGTATTGTGCAGAATAGAATGCCGCCAAGAAGGGCGAATCCAGTTCCTGTAGTACCAGAGGTTGATGTGAATCAGATGGCTTATGCCATGCATACCATGGCAGCTGCTGTGACTGCGCAAACTCATGCTAAGGCGCAGAGGGATGCAGAGAAGCGTGAGAGGGAAATTATAGCTGCTGCATCTCGGGTTCTTACGAGTTTCAATCAGCAGACTCCTCCAAAGTTTAATGGGGAGGGAGGTTCGGAAACTGCTGACTTGTGGCTCCAATCTGTGGAGAGAATATTCGGGGCAATTCATTGTCCAGAAGGAGAGAAGGTGGTGTTAGCTACCTATCAGTTACAGGGTAGTTCTGAATATTGGTGGGGGAACACCAGGCTCCTTATGGGAAATGTTGATGAGGAGGTAAATTGGGAGAACTTCAAGAGGAGGTTCTTAGCTAAGTACTTTCCCGAGACTGCGAGGGAGAGGTACGGAGAGGAGTTCCTGCAGCTGCGGCAGGGTGGCATGATAGTGGAAGCCTATGCCAAAAAGTTTGAATCATTGTCCCGTTACTTCCGCTTCTTTAGGGATGGGATAGATGAGACCTATATGTGTCGTCGCTTTCAGGATGGTTTGAGGTATGAACTGCAAGATGCAGTGGTGCCGTTGGGTATTCGCCAGTTCCAAGTCTTGGTAGAGAAGTGCCAAGAGGTGGAGGATATGAGGAAGAAGCGGGAGAACCGCCAGGGTGATTTTAGTGTTGGAGGACCTAGAAATTCAAGTGGTCAGAATCCGACTTCGGGTCAAAATAAGAGGAAGCAAGGGGATATGTCTGGTAACCGTTCCCAAAATAATAGAGGACCAGGTCGTCCGGAGAATCAAGAGACTCGGGGGAGTCGGGGTGGAGAGAAGCAAGGTTGCTTCAGATGTGGGCAAGCGGGGCATTATGCAAACGAATGTCCGAGTCCGGGGGATATTTGTTTCAACTGTCGGAAACCGGGTCATTTTGCTAGGGATTGCAAAGCCCCAAAGGCCGGGACGTCGGCAGATGTGGCACAAGGAGTTCGACCCGCTGCTAGAGGAGGTGCTTACCGTATGGGCACTGGAGTGAACGGTCAGACCGGTAATGCGGCATGAGGATTGCCAGATTGCAGGTAACACTTTACTGCATTGTTTATCGTTGTTTGGGGGCAACCCACTTTTGCGTGTCTTGGTGTGGGCTTTTGTTTGTTTTGTTACTGTGGTTGTTTTGGAATGTTTCTACTTTGTGGAGGATTTAGTAGTAGTTATAGCATGTTTGCACTGTTAGTGGCAATTTGCGGTTTCGGCGTATTCGTTGAGTTGCGGACTCATGGATATTGGTGAGGTGTGAAGTTCTTCCTAAGAAGAGATAACTTGTTCGGAATGTGATGGTTTGGGGTGGTACTTGCCGTAGTGGCACGGTACTACTAGTGGATGATACTCCACGGGTGCTTCAAGAAAGGAAGCATGATGGCTTAAGCTACGTGTTTTGAGTGTTGTGTCTTGCGATTTCGACGTGTATTCGTAAGAGATTGAGTGAAACGTGTGGGACCATTGTGCCTCGGAGGACCTTGAGCACAAGTGGAATGAAGTATCACTTAAGTTGGGTAAAGATGGTCTAGACCACCATCATGATTGTCGCCTATTTATTGACAAATTGAGGAACTGATCATCCTTAATCCCTTGTTGATAATAGACGGAGTCGTGTTGACTGGAAATGACTAGTTTGGCCGGCTTTGGTGATGCACAGAGAACTTCAGTGTTTCTTTTTGGAGGGTAGCCACTCACAACTTCGTGTGAAACTAATGGAGTGGGCTATGCCGCGGAGGCGAAAGAGGTGATTTTGGAAAATTTTTGTGTGAACCCTTGGACACTTGAGGAACTCGAGGTTGTGAACCGCTGTTGTGAGGTTAATTTTGAGTGGTGAACTCGTTGAGAGTTGCGGTTGGTGCACGGTTGTGCCAGTGTGTTGGTGAGAGTATCTGTGTGACTTCACCCGGTGTTAGCATCTGTGTGGCTGCACCTAATCCGAAGGGATTTTGTTGTGTTGGTGATGGTAATAATTAGTTGAGTTGTTACTCTTACCTTTAGTTTCGAGGACGAAACTTCTTTTTGGAGGGTAGTAATGTAAGACCCAAGATTTTACTGTACAATTTCCTAAGGAACTCTAGTGTCGGCTACGAGTTTTAGAGTTTTTGGTGAGGCGGTTTTGTGAATATCGTCACATTAATGAGATTTTTGCTGAAACGGAGCCTGTTTTGTGCTCGTGCGCTGGAAAGGCACAGACTTTCGGGTCGTGATCCTCTTTTAAGTATGAGGAGATTTCTGTGGTCTTAGAATAACGAGTTTTGGATTATTCTTGTTTTTGGAAAAACGAGTAGGATTTTGCCCGCGGATGGAAAATCTTACTGCGTCTGTTTTAAGTGAGGTTACGGATGTGAGTTTTATATATCTGCGCGAGTTAGGATATGACCTGAGATTAATTTTCCAAGGTGTGGAAGAAAATTACAGTCGCGGAAAAAGATTCGGCGATAAGTTTTGGAATGGAAAAACGATAGACGTTCTTTCCATAGGTTTTACGTTTTTGTGATTTACGTTCGTCGCGATGCGCGAGAACTGAGCGTGCGTTTTGTTGTAAGAGGTTGTGAGAAATATCTTGGGAGGATAGACTCGGATTGATCCAAGGGCTAGGATTTTGTCTTGAAGCTTTATCCTATTTGATCCAATGGCCACAATGCCTTATGACCATTATTTAGTAGACTTTTGGAAGTCACTTTGTGGACTTAGAGAAATCAGAATTTCACTCCTCTTGCTCTCTCTTGGCCGTGGCTTTCTTTACCACCTTCCATCTTGAGAAATTTCATTCCTCAACCAAAGCACTTGATCTTAAGCTTGTTGGAAAGCTTGAAGTTGTGAGATTCTTCTTCCTAAGGTAACTAGAACTTCTTTCCTCTCTTAGTTGGCTAAACTCTTAGAGATTCTTGAGTTTTTATGTTTATGTTCTTGGGAGAAATTTCATAAGTTTTGGTTGTGAAGGGTTTTTGTTCCATGAAAGTTGTTCATGAGGGTTTAGTAAGCATGCTAGGCTTTGTTGTTCCAATTTTTCCATGAGTTTGTGAGAATCTCATGAGAAAAGTTAGGGTTTTGGTTGGTTTATGTATTGATCAATTACATGAGGTTATGTTGTAAGGTTTTGAAAAGAAAAGTTGTCTTTGAACCTTTGGGCGGAAGGGAAATGCGTTGTATGGTTTTGTTTTGGAAAATCCGATGAAAAATATTTTGTGGTTTATGAAAATATTTTCTAAGAGTTTTTGGGTAGTGTTTTGAGGGCATAGTGGTTTAAAACTTTTGTGACATGTGGTGTCGCTTTGTACTTTGAAAACATGTTTGAAAATGATTACCGGACGGTTAAGGCCCGTAATAAAAACTTGTGCTTGGGTTTGGTTTTGATTTTGGAAATGAAAATCAAATGACTTGCACTCGAAGCAACCAACAAGCTTTCGGAAATGTGTTGCTTGCTTATGAAAATGGTTTGCTTTTATGCTTTGAAAAAGTGTTGGGAACTAATAGAATCAAACTAGGTTTGGGGTGGAAAAAGGTGGTGTGAGTTGCTGTCTTGTGCTGTCATGACAGGTGCAACTCGCCAGGCGAGTGGTTACTCGCCAGGGCGAGTGTCACAGGTCTTGACAACTCGCCAGGGCGAGCTCCAGGGCGAGTAAGACCAGAACTCTCTGCCTTCACTCGCCACCAACTCGCCAGGGCGAGCTCTGGGAGTTGAGATTTTGGATTCTGATTTCTAAACTTGGTTCTTAGCTTTCTAATCCCTTTTTATTAATTTATGGAAGTGGATGGGATTGGAAACGAGTTTTTCGGGTACTCGGAAAGTACGTAGCTTGTAACGCAAGAAAACGGCCATTTTGCATTTCAAATTATTTAAGACTTTTGACAATGGTTTTGGGTCCTAAAAATAGTACAAATACATCATGGTGGTTGATCAATACGATAGATTTTGGTATGGTATCCGAAAGAGTGGATTTTCCTTAGAAACCTTTAGGTTTTTGGGGTTCTTGGTTTAGTTTCAATACTATTGGTTAGAGAACAATGTATTGATGATACGCTGCTTGTTTTAGGAAGCGCGTTGTGTTGTTTCGAGCGTGTGTTGTTGACGGAAGCTTGCCGAGGTAAGGGCTCCACTTTATTTCTGTCTTTTCACTGAGTTATAAAATGTTTGTTGGTTATTTTCGGTGATGCGTGTTTGTGTGTTTGGCATGTATGTGTTATGTATTCTCGTGATGAGAAAGTGTTTACAATACGTGCGTTGTTTTACATATGATTGGAGATGTATGTATGAACATGTGGGTGAATACATATGATTGGAAATGTATGTATGTTTGTTGTGGTTTGTTACATATGATTGGATATGTATGTATGTTGTTGGGATGGTTTACATATGCTAGGGAGGTATGTATTTGTTGCATTAGTATACATGGGGAATCGTATGCTCATGCATTGTTAGGCGTAGTTGCGGGAGTGGACTACGAGGTGTGGTTGCAGGAGTGGACCCACCTGATTCTTATAGGGTTTTATTGAGTTCAACACATGGTTGCGGGAGTGGACCATGGGGTGTGATTGCGGGAGTGGATCCACCTAAATCTTGTGTGATTTAGTTGAGTTTGATACATGGTTGCGGGAGTGGACCATGGGGTGTGATTGCGGGAGTGGATCCACCTAAATCTTGTGTGATTTAGTTGAGTTTGATACATGGTTGCGGGAGTGGACCATGGGGTGTGATTGCGGGAGTGGATCCACCTTAATCCTTTGTGATTCTGTTGATGTCGTTACATGGTTGCGGGAGTGGACCATGGGGTGTGATTGCGGGAGTGGATCCACCTTAACCTTGTGATTTCGTTGGTGATTTAGTAGGGGATGGACCTACGTTTCCGGAACTCATGCATTGTGGTAGCTAGGGTTAGTACCACGCATTGTAGAGGTTGCATTATAGGCTATGTGTGCATTGCTTATATGAACCCGTTGGTGGGAATTGCTTGATGTTTAAGAGCTTTCTCTTGTGTTTTGTGGAATTATTGTTATGTGTACAATCTTTCGCACCGGTTATATATATACATACTATATATTTTGTGGTGACCCTTGCAATATTTCATTTGCGGGCTCCTCCCACCCTAGATGTTGGCGATCCTATCAGTTGCAGTAGGCCGTGAGGATGGAGGTGGATGTCCGGAGCCACAGGGATCGAGTGGAGCTTTGTTTAGTTAGTCTATGCGTCGGTGTGGTTTGTACACCGTGCCCTTTTGTGTAGGCATAGTTTCTAACTCTTTTGGTTTGTTGGTGCTTGTGAGCACATGAGACTTTTGGGATTGTAAGCACTCAAGATGTACACTTTGCTTAGCTGAAGCACCTTATTGTAAATAATGATTCGTTTGTAAATTTACTGTCGGCTCGTTGAAAATGTTTTATGCGCACTCTGAGTGTTAGTTGAAAAAAAAAAATAATAATGCCCTTTTTGGCTGTTGAAAAACGGGGTGTTACACATCCAATCAATATTTAATGGCCTCAGATTTAGAACTTTGTGTTTTAGTACTGCAGTAAAACTGAATCCCTTTTTCTGTAGCTGAAATTTAAATTGGACCCACTAAATAATGTGGATTTCACATAAATTTGGCGGGGATTATAAATTTTAAATAAAAAACAATAGTGTAGTGCTATCAATTTTCTTATTTTATTTGATAATATATACATCTATGCCCAAAATTGTTTATGATATTTGGTTGTCTATATGAAACTATTTGTAATAATCATTTTTTAAAACTTTTTTTTTTGAGTATTTAGATATGGTATAATTGTTGGTATGGAAGATATTGATCCCATTATGTGGCCTGGATCTGAATGGAGATCTATCAAGGTAAAATAAAATACCTTACTAACCTTTAGCTTGAAGATTTATTAATACATTTTTCTTTTATCTTGATTGATTTATATAAATTTAATTACATCTGGCCTCTTAGGTGCAATGGGATTCCACACCAAATGCTTTTACACAACTTGAAAGTGTATGTCCTTGGTGGATTGAGCCTTTGGAATCTCCCAAGATTAAGGGCTTTCCTATTCTCCCTTTATCAAATGAGGGTAAGCTTTTTTATTCATTTCTCAAATTTTAGATGTTTTGATATTAATTTTCTTGTTTTTTCTAATATATATGATATGTTTACTATAAGTATTGAAATAGTTGAATTCTCTTATTGTTATCAGTTATTGGGAGTTCATCCACGCCTGAATATCACACCGTGGACGTGGACATGAATGGTCAGCAACATTACAATACTAGAAATGATGAAAATTCAATTTTCTTCATTTTAGCTTTCTTTATATTACTTTGCTTTTTTACATTTGTGATTTTTGTCTTTCGTCCTCTTTTGTAATTTTTTGTTTTCTTAGACAACCCCAAATATTATGTCAAAAATAAAGAAGAAAGGTGGAAATGATTGAGCAATAAGTGAAGTTAATTTTGCGGATAAACTAATAAGTCTCACTATTAAATGGAAGGATATTGATTTTTGTTTTGAATTATGTTTAGTTATATTCTTTTTCAAATCTTTATTTATTAGAAGAGTATATTTGCATGTTATTAAGATAGCCATATGAAAGTTCCAACAAATCATGTGCGATTTTGATTAATTTTTTTGCGAGGTGTTCTTTATGGTGTGGTATTCTATTTTTTGGTGGTTAGCTAGGGTACCAGTGTGTTTTGCCCGGAGGGGTTATAGGCTTGTTCGAGTTTCTGTTGGGATTGGGTACTGGTAGGAGAGTTCACTTAAGGTGGTTGTTAATCTGGCATGTTGTTATTTGGTCGATTTAAAATTTCCGGAATGACTTAATTTTTATTAGGGTATCTTCATCGGTTGGATACCTGGTTGATAAAGCGAAATTTTCTTCTTGAAAGTGGTATCTGGTCAAAAATCTGCTAACCCCTACTCTCTTTATGAGTGGGAGGTGACATCTATTTGTGCTAGAACCGTTAGAGTCATGTGAAGTGGTGATTGGAGACTGATAGTCTTAGTGGGTTATGGTCTTGTTTTTTGCCTTCTTCTCATGATTTTTTATCTTTCTCTCCTTTTTTTCCGTCTGGTGCTTTGGGACTGGTCTCAGTCTAGTAAGAGTTTTTCTCCCTTTGATTTTATTGTGTTTTTTTTTATTTTCTTTTGGGACTTAGGGTCCGTTTGGTTCGAAGTTTTTGGAGGGGAGGGGAGGGGAGGTGAGGGAATATTTTAAATTTTGGAGAAGTAATTTACTTTTTTACTCTTAACCTTATAAACTCAAAATAAGGATTAAATTATAATGGATATATTACATCAAAAAAAAAATTTAATGGATATATAACAAAAAAAAAAATCTAATGAGTAGAAAACCTAAATTTTTTTTGTTGTAAAAAAAATAAAACCTAGAATTTTAATATTTCAACAAGGATAATTTTGAATTTTAATAAAAAAATGATGGTAATTTTGTCAACATAATAAATCCCTCACCTCCCCTCCCCTCCCCTCCTTCTCAATTGAACCAAACAGACCCTTAGTATTTCTTGTACTCCATTTTATGGACTCTATTTGCTGTATCATTTTTCTCTTTTTTATATATAATTATATTTATCATTCAAAAAAAAATTCCACCAAAATATGTGTTTTATTTAGTCTTATTAAATCAACCAGAGTACTATCAATGTTGTCTAGACAACCAAGTCAACCCGAGGATTATCAATTTGTATCATGGTGTTGGAGGAGTCTCTAAGAGTGGTTGAGTAATGGTTGTGGGAAGTGCATGAGTATCCGTGCCTTGAGCCGAGTATGTCATAATTTCAATGGTTTGGATTCTTGTTAATTTTACGACAGGAGAGGTTGAGAGTTGAGAGCCGCATAGTAAGTATTTTAAAACCATTTACAAAGGACCCCGATACTTTTGATGTTAAGGAGGGACTGATTTTGGATGCAAGGTTGTTAGAGAGAATTCTCCAAACACTTATTTTCATTGTGAAGAGTATATCTTAGAGTTGTCGTCTTACATTCTCTCAGGCATTGAAATAAGCTCTTTTCATTTAAAAAATCCAAATAACAATAAAATCCGATTCAATCCAATCCGATTTTATGCGGTTTAGTTTGGATTGGATTTTGGATATTCAAATGTCAAATTGTAATTTTTTATATTAAATAGGAATATTATAGAAACACTATAAAATAAAAGTTAGATTTTTTTCTATGAAATAAATAATAAATTTGATGTAACATATAAAATAGTATAATATAATAAAAATTAATATTTTAGAATTATAACTATAACTATCAATTATATTTAAAACTTATGAAATAGTACCAAAAAAAAATGAAATTCAACTAATAACAAGTATTAAAAAAATTTAAAACCAACTAATAATGGGCTAATGTAATATATCATGCTAATAAAAAGAAAATTATGTATTAAAATATATGTTTGCGGTTTGGATCGATTTTGAAAGAAAATCCAAAATTCAATTCTATCCAGCAGTTTTCATAAAAGGACATCTAAATACATCCAAAATTATTATTATTGTTATTATTTTGCAATGTTTGGTTTTTTTGGATCAATTTGCGATTTTTAATTGGATTGATTTGAATTTGAGAACCCCTAACTCTAAGAATGCACACCCGGACATTTTGTTTGTTGGAAAAATTTAGACAATTTTTGAATTTTAAGATTATGTTTTGTTTAATAAAACTTATATTATGTTTGTGTTTCTTTTTAACGGCCAAAGTTAATAATTAGTTATTATTGTTAGTTTTTTCACCTTGCAACTTAAACTCTGAATTTATATTTATACTCTTTAATTCCTTTCATTCTTAGCTCAAAAATTAGTTTAGCTACTCAGCTTAGCTACTATTTTTGTGTTATTGTTAGAGCACTAATTTATATTTAATTATTGAAGAAGTTAGTTCTTATTTTATTTTTTAAATAAAATCATGTAGTAAGATTATTAAATGTGGGTACACTTATGCAATTTTCTGTGCTAGAAATCTGGCTCATGTAGGAAAAAAAAAATTACTCAAGCCTGCGCACATAATAATTTATATGAGACACTCCAAATTAAACAGGGCATCTGGTGTAGTGGTATCATAGTACCCTCCCACGGTACTGACCAGGGTTTGATTCCCTGGATGCGCATTTTATTTAATTTAATTTTTTATTTAATGCTCCAAACCACTTTTTGTTTTTTGTAACCCATAGTAATTGTAAAAATTACAAGACTGCAATTGCCATAACAAAACAAACAACATTATTTATTATTATTATTATTATTATTGCTATTACGGTACACTTGAAAAATCAATAAAACAATTTTACCATACAAAATAACACACAAAAAAGATTCTTAAACTATGTAAAAAAAATATCCATAAATTGCTTAATTAGGTATCATGGCAATGACTTTAGACCAGGCTGGTCTTGAAGTAATATCAGCCACCCAAGCACTAACATAAGGTCTTGATTCAAACAACTTCTTAATATGTGACTTCATCAAATAATAAAGAGAGGGTAAGTGATGCAAATCTACCAAGGTGAAACTCTCACCTCCCAAGTATTTGGATTCAGACAATCTTTTCTCATACATATTAAGAATACTATCCAACTTAGCTTCATTCTCTTCCACAATTTTTGGATCCAAAGGAGCTCCAAATAAAGGTTTTATCCCTAGTTCCCAAACAAGTTTTGATGCTGCTTGATCAAAGTGTAGGCTCTCCACTTCTGACCACATCCACATTATTGCCATTTTCTTGGAGTCATCACTGCTTGTTATTAACTTAGTTCCCTTATCACCATACTCATGATTAATATATTGTGTTATTGCCCTTGATTCTGCATTTCAATTTCTCAAATTAGTCCAATGTTTTTCAGTTTAGAATAAATTTCATATATTTATTAGATTCTAATATATCAAGCACAGACACCATAATAATTAGGGATTTCGGTTGAATGTTGTCGGTACTTATGACCGAGAGATCGATGTCGTCTGATTTATTTCATATGGTTCAAATTTCAAAGTCATAATATTTATATTTTTTAAAATTAAAACTACATTAAAATATGAATCGTCTGATTTTGATCAAGTGAACCAGTGATACTACTTGTAGCTTGACTGTATAAAAAATGAATGCACTCGGATACATTTGCAATAGTTAAACACCCAATGACATTGACATGTTGCCACTATATAGTAATAATTTGAGAAAGTGAAAAATAAATTAATATAAATATATAATAACCACATGTGTCAATATCGAACGTGTTCAGCGTTAGACGGACACACACTCAATGTAAAATGTGAGTGTTACATGGATCATAATTCATATAAAACTTACCAAAGAGCTTTAAATCTCCATCTTCAAATGCAGGAACTAGACCAAATGGCTGCATCATAAAGATTTAATTAGTTAGATCAATGTGTGGTTGAAAAGAAGAAGGAAATTTTCACTAATAGTACTAGTGCTTGCTTACATTGTGTTGTGATATGAAAGGTTCCTTTTTGTGATCACCATTCCTTACATTAACATAAACTAACTCAAATTGAAGCTGTTTTTCACACAGAATTGCAGTAACCCGCATTGTTGCCGTTGAGTAGGGGCTTCCATGGACTTTTATTGTTGCCATGATTATGATTTACCAGATTAAATCACAAGGATGTGTATACTATGGTATATAGCTATATACTATTAATTAGTTAACAATGGTATTTTGTAGAATTATACCATATGGTTATATAGCTAGTAGATGGATGGTTATATTATTGAAAAGAATTCGTAAGAGATGACGTAAATGAAAGATATATGTCAAACAATTGGAGGCTGGTAGTTCAATTCTATAAATGTTGACAACTAGACAATTAAGATTTAGATTGTGTGAATTGGAAAGATGTGACTTTACTGTAGTCGGTCATATCTGATCCGTCTAAAATTTATATTTTAAGTTTGGATTTTAAATTTTAAATTAATTTAAATTTAATACTAAAATTTAGACTGTCTGATTTAAATCAGACAAGTTAAATTAGCTTATTGTATATAGTCAGATGACATTAAATCGTGTCCTATTAAAATAATACATCCACCTCAACTAGGAAATCTCATAAGCATATTACGTATAGAAATACATCAGCAAAATTAAATTGGTATAGTATATTGCTATCTCCGCATGAGTGACACATTTGCAAAAGAATCAGACACTTTAAATTTTGAATATAATAATAATATGCTTAACTCTATAAATAATAATAATAATAATAATAATAATAATAATAAGCTTAAAAAAGAAAAAAGAAGTTTAAGATTTACCTTTTTTTTTTTAAGCAAACACCAATATATTAAAATAAAAAAGTACAAAGAAAGCTGGGGGGCAAAACCTAATCCAGCAACCACACAAAAAACATATATACAACCCAAAAAGGGTAAAGCAAATCCAACCAGACTAAATCCAGTGAAAGATCCAAATGTGAAGCAATCGAAGACACATCAAACACAATTCAGCAAGTCCAACGCGGGACCCGAAACTAAATTGCAAAAAAAAGATGTGTAAACGATTCAACCATTACAAGTAAAGACAGACTAAAAATTAATCTATCTCTTAGAGTACGGTGAGTGAATCTGACCGTTAACACGGAAACAGAGACAACAACCGACAACTCGCTACAGCAGCAACGAGTACAAGACCATTTCTAGCCAGAGCTGTCAGCCTTCCCAACTTCTCTAGCGTCGTGGATGCAAAATTGAAAAAAATTGATCCCTGCAAATCTCAACAGATCTGAAAAACAAACCAGGCAACCAAAATCCAAAAGAGCAAACAAACATTGCTAGAAAATAGGAAAAAAGCCACAACAATAGAACAACCCAATCAGAGGTAAAGGAATGATGAAGACAAAGCTCCAAAAACCCAGCCGCCCGTCAAATTAAAGAACACAGAGACAAAGCTTCTGGAACCATCCTCAACACCAGAACTAGAACAAGCAAAGTGGTGTCACCACCACCTAACAAAAGAACTCTGATCCCACCAACGCAGGGGAGACGGACACGAACCACCGTCAACCACCCACCAGAAACAGATCTGAACCCCCGCGAAAACAATCGACCCAAACGAACGGCGCCAAGCAAACGACGGAGGCCACCGGAAAGGAACAGAGATAGAGCCAACCTCAAAGGGTGGAAACCGATGATGCGGAGAGAAGCTCCCATCGCACCACCACCGGTGAAAGACTACATCAGATCGAACAAAAATTTGGATTGGACGGGAGGCGGTGGATCTTAGATAGTTTAGAGAGAAGTCAGGGAAAATAGTTTTAGAGAGAGCAGGTTGGCTCAACTACAGTTCAAGATTTACTTTTATTTATTTGTATGAATTAAATGCAAATTACATTTGATTTATTTTCTCTTTCATTTTTCTTCATAATAATCAATAACTAATAAAAAATAATTTTACTTCTTCTCATAAAACTTATTTCAAAAAAACACAAAAAATCATATTTCAAAGGATTAATTGCAATTTTGGTCCCTCTATTTTTATTATTTTGCAGAATTGGTTATCTATTTTAAAATTCGACAGTTTTGGTCTCTCTAACACATATTTTGTCTAAAATATAATGATACAACATATTTTAAATTAACTTTATAAAATATTTTTCTTAGAATTTCATCAATGTTGGTATTTTCTCATCACTAGATTATATACCACGCCGTTTAAACCATATCACATGATCAATTTATAGTTAAAAATTATGATAGGTGAACCAAAACTGTCGAATTTTAAAATAGGGAAACTAAATCTGCAAAATAATAAAAAGGGGACCTTAAGCCTATTTCAAATTATCATATTTTACTTTGTTCAGTAATTGTGAATTTTTTTTTAACTTATAATTTAGACCAAATGAAGTGATTAAGGGAAAATAATAAGGTGGACACAATCATTTGGACATAGGGATGCTCACGGTACGGTTTAATTCGATTTTGAGCATAAAAGTTATCCTAACCGCGAGATAAAAATGCATGCGATTCGGTTCGATTCGGTTGATTTTTAAAAAGTCATCCAAACCAAACTAAACCACACCAATGCAGTTTGGATTAGTGCGGTCTACACAATAACATTTCAATACCAAACAATTATAAACATCCAAAAAAAGAACTTGATGTTCCAAAATAACATTACAGTAGCAATAAAAATTGTTTATCCAAAATAACATTGGCAAAATTACACGTTTGGTCCTTTATCTTATTTTTTTGTAACATTATAGTCTTTTATCTTTTATCTGTAACACTTTGATCCTTTATTTTATATATTTGTAACACTTTGGTCATTTATCTTTTATTTGTAACACTTTAGTCCTTTAATTTTGTGGACTGACTTGGTAATTGAGCTATGTATATTGGAATATAATAGAAACTTAATACGGTTTTAGCGGTATTGGAATATAATAGAAACTTAATGCGGTTTTAGCGGTTAACCACGGTGTTTGCGGTTTTTGTGGTTCGCGGTTTTGCGGTTCGCGATTCAATAAAAAAGTCATCCAAATACATCTAAACCAAATGCGGTTTTCGGTTTGGATTGGTTCGGTTTATAGTTTTACTTTTGGATTGGTTTGGATACGATGATCTATTGGACGCAATATTCGATCACACTCACAATAATTGCCTATTATTTTATTATAAACTTTTGCCAAATATCATATATGTGAGGGTGATCAAATAGTACTGTGACCAGACCATCGAAGAATTGCTCGTAACTAAGAAGACAGCTAAAACCATTTGGAAGGCTACAAAGTTGAAGAAACAAGAGTTTGAAGATTCAACAAGTCTCCTATCATGTGTAATTTCATTGTTATGTTCGAAATTCCAAATAGCTAAATCCTTTAGGATAGGACAAAGAGGAACCACCTTGAATCTAATATGTTGGAAATTGTTGATCTACCAGCAAGACACAAACCTATTGGTAAGAAAAATGAGTTTACAGAATTAAAAAGTTCTTCATGGAGACCTCTCTTTAAAACTGTCTTCATGGAACCCTTGAGCATATGCAAGCTAGTCAATTGTGCTTTAGCAGTATCACTTGTGAGCTACATTGGCTCACATATCTTCTTCTAGACTTTCAGATCAGTTGTGACAAGACTTTTGCACTTTACTGTGTGACACCAATTGTGTTCTGGACATTGCAGCAATCCCATATTTCACGAGTGCGCACAAAGCAATGGACATTGATTTTCATTATATTGATGAAGTGACTTCCTATTTCTAGTCAAGAATAGGTTGCAGAAATCTTCTCAAGCTTGGCGGCTTGGCTGGCCTCATTGGCATTTTTCGACCTAAGCTTGTAAGGATTAAGGAGTGATTAGCTGACATAGGTTGTTACTACCTCCGTCCCTAAATATAAGATCTCTTTGAGAAAATCACGGAGTAATATCATTTAGTTAGGCAGTTAAGTTTGTTATTGCTTAGTTATAATTATAGTTTTAAGTTGGTAGTTGCAATAAATAACAATTCATTTGCAGAGAATTCTCTCTAAATAAATTATATGTACATGAAGGGTAACTCATATACTCATTGTCCTAAGTTTTTGGATGGAGATCGATGTTGTGTTAAAAGTCTCTTGACGGCCTTGATCATTAGCGATCATTAGCTCAATTTAACTATATGTTGATGGTTGTAAAAAGTCTCACATCGGATATGAGATGACCTTGACAAGTGTTTATAAGCAAGTGACAGTTCTCACCTTACAAGCCGGTTTTGTAAGGATGAGTTAGGCTCATACTTATTTCTAATAATTCCAACAAATTGTACAAATAAAAACTCTGAAATTGATTGAGTTTGCCATTATAAAACAAACAAGAACTGTAGTTATTATTCCCTTTACAATACAATACACTTAAAAACTGACAATTAGGAAACAACAAACAAAATTTGTTTCTTAAACTATCAAACCAATCCAACATAACACCATATCCATACATGACTTAATTAGGTATCATGGCAATGACTTTAGACCAAGCTGGTCTTACAGTTATATCAGCCACCCAAGCACTAACATAGGGTCTTGATTCAAACAACTTCTTGATATGTGACTTCATCAAGTAATGAAGAGAAGGTAAGTGATACAGATCCACCAAGGTGAAACTCTCACCTCCCAAGTATTTGGATTCAGACAATCTTTTCTCATACACATCAAGAATACTATCCAACTTAGCTTCATTCTCTTCCACAATTTTTGTATCCAAAGGTATTCCAAATAAAGGTTTTAACCCCAATTCCCAAACAAGTTTTGTTGATACTTGATCGTAGTGTTGGCTTTCGACTTCCAACCACAACCTCATTATTGCCATCTTCTTGGAGTCACTGATTGTTAACTTAGTACCCTTATCACCATACTCATGATCAATATATTGTGTTATCGCCCTTGATTCTGCATTTCAATTTCTAATTTGTTCAATGTTCCTTATAATTTAGAATCAACTTTATATATGCATCAAATTCTATGAACATTTACACAGGTACGAAATAGACACGATACACTAACATGTTGACACTGATTTGAAAAAATAAAAATAACATGTGTTGTGACAGTGTCTTTGCTACATAGATAAGATTAATGTCGGTCAATCTTACCAAATAGTTTTAAATCTCCATCTTCAAATGCAGGAATTTGACCAAATGGCTGCATCATAAAGATTTAATTAGTAAGATTAATATGGTTGGAAGAAGAAGGAAAAATTCAATTTTTTGTGATATTGCTTACATTGAGTGATATGAAAGGTTCCTTTTTGTGATCACCATTCCTGAGGTTAATGTCAACAAACTCAAATTCAATCTGTTTTTCATAAAGAGTTGCAGTAACACGCATGGTGGGTACTGAGAAGGAAGGGGCTTCCATGCACTTTTATTGTTGCCATGTTTATGATTTAATTAGCAGAATAAATCAAAAGATGTGTGTATTAATTAGTACTATGCTATGCTATTAATTAACAATGGTATTTTGTAGATTCAAATGTAAGCTGTATATAATATATAGCTAGAGCATAGATTGGTCAATACATATATTATATATAAGTATAAAATAAATAATGGAAGGAATGCGTAAGAGCTTACGTGATAAAAGATATGTTAAACAACAATAGGATTAGGAGCCCTTTTAGTTGTTTAATCAAAAGCATTTATAGAAGAAATTGCATTTACATGTTAATTTAGAAAAAGAAAAAATGTATATATATATTTTCTTAAAAAAAAGAAAAGAAGATAATCACATTTTAAGTTTTTTTTTTAACTTGTTTGTTTCCGATTTTTTAAAATTAAAATAGAGTTCTGACAAGATGAGAGAGTATGCAACATAAACACGAAAATGGATTCTTTGCCGTTGGCCAAAAGACACAATCACATAGTCAGCATGTTTGGAGTCGTCTAATCAAAATTGGGCGGTCTATAAAAATATAGATTCAATTTTACATTTTATAAATTTAAAATTTCCGTACTTGGGTCCAAACCATCCGATCAAGATCGAACGACTCTTAGCACATAGACCGTGTGAATGCGGGCTTTTCTTGAATGTAGAGTGGATCTCAGTCAGCATAAACAGATAGATATTTTGACTTATAAAACTAAATAAGAATGACAATAATCAAGAATGAAAGCCTAAACTTGATGTTAAGGTCATTCTTAATTGAAAGCATATAAACAAGAACATCCAAAATAATTGAAGTTCCACTAGTAAAATGTAAAAGAGCATTATGTTTTCTTTATACTAGTAAGTAAATTGAAATGAAACAAAGTTTCAAGAACATCTAATACAATATAGCATTATAGTACATAGTAGTACTAGATAATGCAATTAAGCCTAACAAAATAATCACTTCTGATCATTCTGACCAAAAGTCATACCACTCACAACTTTTTGAAAAGCAGGCCTAGAAGATATATCTTCCCACCAAGCCTTAACATGAATCCTTTCATTGATCATTGAAGCACAAGGAGTTTGCATAAAATAATGAGTTTCAGATATATGACTAAGATCAGCAAGACTATAAAAATCTCCAGCAAGGTACTTTGTTGTGCTTAGTTTTGCCTCATACACATCAAGTACAATCTTCAACTTCTCCATGTTTGTTTCAATCACTGTCTTGTTTGGTTCTTGGCCTTGAAATGGAGCCACAAAGTATTCATAGATTATTGGTGAGACTGCAGGGTCATAGTAGTGAGACTCTACCTCTGTCCACATTTTGACTAATGAAGCTTCTTTTATGTCTTTGTGCCTAATCAAATCAGGTCCAATTTCCTTGAATTTTTCAGCTACATATGATGCTATAGCTCTTGACTCTTTATTGTGCAGTGCATATAGTCACATAAAATGGTTATATTATTATAGGGTTAAAAAAATGAAACAAAACAATAACAAATTATCGAAGAGTTTAACTTTGGTTTAAAATAAATTTCAATATCAGCAAATCGCAATCATTCATATGTGTAACTTTAGAAGTAGTTACAATTAAACTCAAATATTTCTAATGATCGGATGGTTATGCAGCTTATGATTAATTGACAGTGTAATTTTATAAATTCAATTCAATTATAAGACATGCATGCATGGTTAGTTGTCTAGAACTCTAGATTAGAAAAAGTTGAATTAGCGACAAAAATTAGAGAATAAACATATTAAACTAGTCTCCTACTTTATCGCTACTACTAGCACTTAGCGACGGAATTATGGACATATTATTTATTATTTTTGCTATTGGTATATATGATTGATCATAAATATGAAAGCCATCAAACAGAGTATTTATTTATTTTTTAAATAAAATAAAAGGGTCATGCAGAGTGAAAAAATGTACACAAAAAGAAAAAAGGAAAGCATACCAAAGAGGGTGAGATCATCATCTTCAAGTACAGGAATCAAACCAAAGGGCTGCATGTTTAAATTAAGAAAAAAATAGTAATTACTGATTAATCAAGAAATGAAAAGTAGTGAAGATATATAAGCTAGCTACTAGAAGTGATTATGTACATTTTTGTTGAGAAAAGGAGGCTGTTTATGCTCAGAAGCAAACACATTGACTGGAACAAGCTCAAATTCAACTTCTTTTTCATGTAAACAAATCATGGCACGAGTTGTGTTTGTGGACATGGCTAGACCATAAATCTTGAGTGCCATGTATTAGCTTGATTTGATCTATCACAAGCTGTGAAAGGAAATGAGTGAAGCTAGCATATTTATGAAGAGGTCTTGGACAATAAACCTGTCCAAACCTGAAATTTGACTGTGTAGAGGTTTGAATTGAATTTCTCGTTTATCTATACAATGCCAAAATTTCACCTATACTATATTGTTTGCATGAAATTAAGGTGAAAATTAGTGTCAGATTTGAATTTGTTATTGTCACATGCAGTCCCCCCCAAATTTGTTACCACTGCCCCAAAATAAAATATTACATATACATTTTATAAATTTATATGCGTCTATAGTTGTGCGTCTAACCATTTTATTTTATAAAAACGTACACGCGCCTTGATTTACACTGCTGTATCTCGTACCCGTACTTGTATCCATTACCGCTATCGTACCTGTACCAATGCATCCAAGGTTCATCATAAAGAATTACTATCAATTATCAAATGTTTTACAATATTATATCAGTCACTCTATAACATATAACTATGATGTTTACACTGTAGGATTACACTACTATACTTGTATGATATATCCCATGCAGATGGTTTATCTCAGAATGTAAAAGGCATTTTAGAAAATGGGCAACTTGTTATGATGTCAGTCGATTATTATTTTCTTCTCCCAAATTAGTACTATAGTACTTATTTACCATTCTTTATGGCATTGGAAAAGTAAATTCATGATTTTATATATGCACAGAACAAATAAAATTGGAGTAACACATGACAGAGCAAAATACAGATAGAGAAATCCAATAAATAATCACTGATCCACTCCAGTCAAACACAACTTTCAGAGCATAATCTACCTTTGAAATAGGATCTTTCACTCAAGCTGTGTTTACCTGTATTAGCACGTGTCTGGAAAAAATCACAAAACTCCAAAAACTTTTTGAAAGAAACAAAGTATTTGAGCATGAAAAAATTAACAGGAGTTTTTAAAAAATAAATACATATATCATTTTATAGATGCGAAATGTCCACCGACTTCTTGCAATGACAAATCTCCGTCAAGAATTTTTTCATCCAGAAAGCTCAAACTCAATACCTTTGTTATTTTGAAAAGTTACTTCGAACAAATTATTTTGCAGTATCCTTATAACTGGACACAGATTCCTAATTAATAATATGCAAGTCCTTCTGGACAAAAATTTGGGTGTGAGTGAGAGATATAGAAAGAAAAAAACAGAAAAATAAAGAGAAAGAAAAACTGAAAAATGTAATAGTATAGGAAAAGAATAGACGGAAAAGAGTACATTGCTTGAGTATCAAAATGAAAACCAAAATTTGATATTTACAACCTTTAGTATCTGTTTGTCAAAAAAAAGTTTCAGAATATGCTATAAGTTCAACCTCTTGAAGATCTTCACAAAAATTTCTACTTCTCGCGTTCACATTAAAGACGGATCAAGCATTAATGTGTATGGTGGCATGCCTAAAAGACTTAATTTCATCCCTTTTTGGAGGGCTAATGAATCATTAAAACTCTCATGAAGTTGTTTAATCCTCCACTCACTGAGCTACTCTTTCCATCTTTCTATCAAGCCATCAAGGTGATGTGCTCAATAACAATGTTAGTTCTGCCTACATCTACAAAATAATGTTTCTACTTACGTTCTTACTAAAGAACCATAACTAAAGATTGAAACGCCAGAACTGATATCATTGCAGATTCATCTAACGTATCAGCTCATCTCATGAGGCTATTTCTGGTTTTAGAAAGTTATGAGATTCAAGTTGAGTCATCTTTCCACCATGCACTGGGTCAAACTGACATCGATGGAAGCTGCACAGAACAATCAACTCTAGATCATTAACATGAACGACTGCTTGGTAGTATTAAGCATTTTGAATATAAAAGTGTATACCACGAAAGAGCATGCATACGCTACAGAAGAACCATCCATCAGAATATTACATTTAGTCATTTTCTGAAATATTACCTTCCATCCATGCCAAGAATTGTGAGCGTATTGTTTTGGTCGCCAAATGCAACAATGCAGCGACAATCTTCATGCAAGCGAAACTGAGCAAATGACCACTCTGAATTGAAATACTTTGGCAATACTCCTGCAAGGAAAAATCAACACGTGATTAAGGAAAAAGGAAACATAAATTATTCACTTTTTGATAGAGCTAAATATCAAGAAATTCTTAAACCGGAACTATAAAATACTTCATAGACCTTCAACATTGGGCCTGGAACAATTAAACCAAGAAACTAAGGAGAAACTCAAGTCTCAAACACATGGTAAAAGGGAAATAATAAGCTACAAAGGTGGCTGCAAAGACTAATTGCATTAAATTACACGAAAGTAGGTTTGTGTAATACAGCCAAGCAAGACAAATATAATCCAATGAGCAATATTTTCTTGTGAAACTAATGGCATTGGAACAGATGATTCAGTCCTGCCTGTATAACTTTCTGTTTGAGATTTCTAGAACAACCACTTGATCTTGAAAACCATTTTGGAAGAAACGATGTGTAGCTTTGTTAGGGTAACTCACTAACTTGAGAAGCATAGACCTAGCTCAATGCCATTAATTTAACATTTTTGTCTTTCATTAAGATTCAACAATTTCAGTGTATCAGTGTAAATTTACCGGTTCTAATTCCGTGTCTTAATACAATAATAATAACAACAAATGAAAACTAACAATCAAGTTTAGAACAAACAGACGAATTACCTTTAATTTTAATGAATGGTAGAGATGAGCTGAATGATGTAATGGAAGCATCAGCAGGATTTGATGAACTCTGACTTCTCAAGCTCTGTGTTGCTAATATTAACCTTAAGGCAGAAAACATGGACGGTACCCTTGTCACTTGAGACTGCTAACCACTGAGCAGTAGAACAGAATGCCAAACTGTAGATCTCTGCTGCATTTGCACCCCTTCTTACCTAATTTTGATTCCAAGAAATTTATATATCAGTTGGGAAAAACATAAAAGCTTGAATTATCCATATTAGACAAGAATTTTCATCCATGAAACCATTAATTGAAGAAATTGATGAATCTTGAGAAATCCGAATCGAAAAACTTAATGTCTGACACACATTTTGATTCCCATATGAGATTATCAGTTTACCTTATAAGAGCTTATTGTATAAGTAATTATGTATATGCTATTCTATAACAAAAAAAAAAATAAAGTTAAACTGTTGACATATATAAGCTATAAGATGTTTTCATTAGGTATCGTGTGGAGAGCTTATGAAAATAAGCTGAAAACATCTTATGCCATGTCATTAGCTGGCTCTATAAGCTCTCTCAAATCATCTCACAAGTGCGCGTATCTAAGCTCAAATAATTCAATCCTAACCGACCCTCGAAAACATTCAGCATTTTAAACCATCCCAACCGATCAACATTAACACTTATTTCAATTTTGTTAACCTCAACCATTATCTTCGTTATACTAACCAGTCTACTAAGTTGCTAGCATCTTAATGCCAAACTACAAATTTCAAACCTAAAACCTTCTTAGCTTTTGAGTTATTGAGTTTACTTGGCTCTCAAGTAATTGGTTTTGAACCAAAACACAAACTCTAAAATAACTCACTCAACCTTAACTTCATAAGGAACAGAACATACTTCCTGAAGAAGAGCACCATTCTCGGTATCGAAAACACGAATGAGCGTTCCTCTAGTACTAGAAGTAGCAAGAAACTTTCCATCAATCGTGAGACCAAAACACGCCAAACTCGAATCATGAGCCCAAACATAATTAATCTTCTTCTTCGCATAGTGATTGACACGAACCTGACCTTTCTGCAATCCAGGACACACCAGCACCATTGAATCATCAAGCTGAGAAACAACACAAAGCCCCTTAGGGTTCGCAAATGTCTCCACCTGACAAATAACCTTGAAATCCTTGAAATTGTAAACATAAACCTTAAACTCCAATACAACAACAATCATATCTCGCCGTAGACGAACGCCGCGAACAGAAGTTCGGAATGTTAACTCACCGAATGACTCGCCGCGGTAATCATCCCAGATTATGATTTTGTTGGGAGGGAACTGAGGATGAGAGCCACTCCCGACAAGAGCGAGTATGTTTGATCGGAAAAGCATCTCGACGTGGTTGAAACCGCCAGAGGGGAATATACGGCGGAAAAGATGGCGGAGGGGATCGCAAGTGAAGACACGGAAGCCAGTGGATGATGAAGTGGAGAAGCAGGTATGGTCTTGGTTGAAGGAGAGTGTGTGGAGAGAGGAGGATTGAGAATGGGGAAGCATTGTTGTTGTTGTTGTTGTTGTTGTTGAGAGAGGTGAATTAGGGTTTGGGAATGAAATTGATGAAGAAGAAGAAGATGATGAAAAGTGGCCATATGAAATTCAAATAGCTCGCGCGAGATCGTTTTTTCAGTTTCAATAGGATTTCTAACGAATTGCTTAGAAATGCACATGATGTGATGACCTTATTGCCTTTGGACAATTGCTATTCACACCTTTGATAGTTCATTCTCACACCTTACACAGCACTTTTACTACCCACAATTTAATAATTAGGCTTATTTAATAATTAAGGTTTAATTTAGGCTTAATTGCATATTTGGTCTCGTATTTTATCTAATCATGAAAATAGTCATTCTATTTTAAAATCAAAATATTTTTGACTAAAAATATTTAACATAAAAAATTTTAAGTCACTCAATTTTAATATTTGTTGCAATTTTAGTCTCAACATATTTTTTTTATAAAAATGGTGATTTTTTGCGTCCTAAAAAGTGATTTATTATCTCCATCATGGAATATAAAGATGAAATATCATATTTAAGACTAAAATTCACCTTTTTTGTATCAAACATTGCCACTTTTAAGGCTAAAAACATGAGTTAAGACCAAAATTGCAACAAATGTGAAAATAGATGAAAAAGTTCGATTTTAAAATACAAGGAATATTTTCGTGAGTTTGATAAAATAGGGGGACCAAAAGTGTAGTTAAGCCTTTAATTTTTTAACATTACAATTATTTATTAAAATTAAAGTAGAGATTGTACTAATGTAAGGAAAAAATTTGGTCGGGTGAAGAGAATCCACATTGTGCGTCTTACAGATTTCTTGACGGAAATTAGTCATTATTAAACGGCGATGAAAATTTTGTACCAATACCATGTAAGTCAAAAAAAAAAGAGTAGAGGGTGTAGTGTAATTATCATTTATCAAGTAGTTTGAAGGTTTTGTTGTTTCTTATACTTCCGTAGTGACGTTTTATAAGCAAATTTCACATTTTTAGATTCATTGCATAATTAATGTATCTAAACTAATGAACCTATAAATGTAAAGTTTGCTTATAAAATGTCACAGAGGAAGTATTTTAGTTAGGTTCAATACGCCTAGATTAAAGTATATTTATGTTAAATCTTTTATCTGATTTTCAACTCAAATAAGAAATGAAAGAACTCAACCTCTATTCCACCTTTGGCGATCACATTTGCAAAGTAAGAATGTGCAAGAGCAAATCTATCATCATATGCAGATAATTTCTTTCAACCCTTTAACTTTCTCGCGCACACCTTGAATTTCAACAAAACCAACTCAAGTGCTTGAACTCAAACTTTATTTTACATGTTCAAGTTGTAGAATTCGAGCACCCCCAACACATTTGAAAATTTCATGATTTTATACGCTCTAGTCGAGCGGTCTATTTTGGATTATAAATCTTCAAACTCGTTTTTACATACAGAGATTATTCTAGTTTCTTAAATTGTTTATTTTGTTTTAGATATTAATGTTCCTTATAATTTTTTCACTTATGCGCAGTCAAACATTGTTACAATTTTAATTTTATCGTCAAAATGATCCACAATTTTAAAGACAATGAAATTTTTCAATTTTTGTTCAACTAATTTTTGACCAAAATCAATTTAGTCCAAATAAATTCATCAAAATCAATTTACATTGTCGTTAAATCAAATATATACTAGATCGTGCTCTTTTGCATTGGGAAAAGAGCTCAAAGAAATACACCATCTTCCTTATTTTATAGCCATATATAACATTAATTAGTTATACAACTTTTAGGTATGGAAAATGTTCTGGACAAGACTTTTGGGCTGAACCAAGCCCAATGTCAAATTCATCGGCCCAATACCATATCCATTGACCTATATATACAACCTTCACAAACCTCACAAGGTATGCATTATTATAACCTCTACCTCCACCTCAAGCTTATACTGACTTGGGCGTCAGAGCGTTATCTACAGGTACCCCCCCTTTTTTTGGCATCATCGATCATCTCTATGCTCGAATTCCGACCTCCAACTCAGAGCATTTCTTCCACTCATCCACTAATGTGAGTTCTCTACCTCTTTTTTTTTATCTCTCTAGATAAAACTTGAGTTCTGTTACGAACAGAAAACATCTTCCTTTTTTTCTATTTGTGTTTTGTTTATATTTTTTGGGTCATGCTAATCAGTATCTTCGAGGTACTAATTAAGAAATTAAAAAGAATAAATTTTACAATTACATTGCTTATATTTTAAATATATTAGAATACATAAATTTCAAAATTATTATAATATATTTCATATTCTTAACTAATGTCTAGGACTACTATTTAGCATTTTCCATTATTTTTTTTACGAGATTTCTTGCTATTTAAGCATACCAGCTATGAAAAGAAGCAAGAATGTGAAATGAAAAATAAAATCTTTCAGTAGAATTGAACACCGGAGTGTCATATTCACTTGTTCCAAGATGTTCCAAAACTTTTAAATATATTAAACGTGTCAAGTTCAAAGATGCCCAGCAATTATTGGATTTCAAATCCAGTATACGACAAATCATGTATGGGAGAGTGGAGTCGAGTGGGGAGCTTGAAAGAAATATGTGGTCCTAAGAAATATATTGTCCACAAGTTCAAATTCAAGCTTTATCATAGTTCGAAATTATGGACAGCATTAGTTTAAGAATTTACTAATTAAATATTACAAGATATAAGAGGAAAGTGTAGGGGACCACTTTGTAAGGATATCGAGAAGTTGATTGCTCCACGAGCCCTTTGAGATCTAGGAACAACATCTACACATTTTAAGGTCATAAAAATTTAAAAATAAAACACAAGAAAAATAGTTATATGGATACTAGCCTAAATATTAAATAAATTAGAGAAAAAAAAATAAAATAATATTAAATTGATGTGATAAATTTATTTTTTATTTAATATTTTGATTTTCGTGTGTCTAAAGGTCTTGTGTCTATGCAACATTTTCTCATAAAACATGCTTATAGAATTACAAATACTTATCACTTCATGTAATTACACTCACATAAAAATATATGTTAATATTTAATTATTTTAATAATATATATTATTTAATTATTTTCTATTTTTAATCAAACATGTACATACAACCAAAATAAAAGACCAAATCTTTGTAACCATCCAAAATTTTCTCAAGGTCATAATCAAACTATATACAAACCTACCTCAAAGCAGCAAAGGAAGATTTCCTCAAGGTCATGAGGTGCCACGTCATCAATGCAGATAACTACTACACATAGAGATATAGGCACGAATTATATTGCATAATATAAGCATGATGATTGAAGGAGAATTCGAAAATATATGGACTCAACTCTACTATTTGCTTGCAACAATTCAATCCTACTCTATTAAGTGCTATTGGGGATTTCTTAAACTAATGATCTACTCTATATGGTTGGAGAGCATTTGTTATAGTACATGTACATTTGTAAGTTGTAGTAATATTTTATGCTAATCCATATATAGTTATTAGAGCTTTTGACCTCTACTAATCCATTATATATATATAAACAAGGTAACATATTGGCCGACTCGTTCGATTAATGGTGTTGCTGTCAGCCCTGTTTCTGCTTTTATTCGTTGAATCATAACTAACCATAGAGAAATTTATAAATGTGTGATTTGAACTATTTGATCTCAAATTAATAATTAATATTTTTATTTTTTACTATATGAACTGCATCATTAATCTACACTAGAAAACTCAGATTCATAAAACGCTTTGAGGCCTCCTTCAACTTAATTAGATTTTTATATTTTATTATGATATTAGTCCTTGAGTCAGCAATAAAAATATCTTCAATTGATATTTTCTCCATGCGGTTTGGATTGAAACCCGGCTATATTGGGTTCAGTCGAAATGACCATACAGTCATGCAGCATTAAAGGTCGTTTTGATTAAAATCAGACAATCTTAATTTAATTAAATACTTTATTTTTTATATTATTAAATAAAAATTAAATTTACTTTTTCTAAACCGTTTGATTAAAATCAAACGATTATAAACTCTTTACTACAAGACCGCATCAGATTTACAACTGCATGTAATTTCCGTTGGATATTGGCTATCAACTAGTCTAATTGTGATGGAGTAATAGCTCATGTGAAAATGAATCGGGGGAGATTTATCATGAGGGAAGGATTTTCAATATATTTTGACTTGCTCAACAACCTTGTATGGGTCTTTTGTACTCTCTTGAATATATTTTGCTTATTTGAAAAGAAAAGAACAATGAGGTAACTCCAATAATTTTTTTTAGTACAACTTGAATTTTTTTCTTGTTGGAGGACCACGTTAATTATCAACTCTCTTAACACTACTTTGATCTCAATTGTCAAATTTATACTTGCATTATATAATATAATAATTTGATTTTTTGTATCACAAATTTGTGACAAGTGAAATACTATTGCCTTTAATTAATTATAATTTAATTTAATACAGTAAAGTCTAAATGGATTTTCACTTGGGGTCTCTTTGGCAAATCCAAAAAACTAACTTATAGCTTATGTCTTATAGCTTATAAGCTAAAAGACCCGTTTGATAACAGTTTTTCAGAAAGAGCTTATAGCTTATTTTACTGACTTATAGCTTATTTTTCATAAGCTAATTCAAGTAGCTTATGAGCTTATAGCTTATCATTTTTTCTTCCCATTTTACCCTTATGATTTTATCTTAAATCCATTTTTATCCTTTACAATAATTTTTTATATAGTATAATTTAAAACAAAATAGGTATGTTGTGCCTATTTTTTTTACGTTGTTGCACTTGCACCTATCTATTTTTCTTTTACGGTGTTGTATATCAATTTTTTTTTTACGTTCTTGAATTTTTTTTAAACATTGATGTACCTAGTTTTTTGTACAACGTTACTATAGCTTGTACCTATTATCACCTCTTTAATATGTTTATTTTTTTTTTTTTGATACATTATGTTTAATCTTTTTAATAAAGTATAAAAATTGAAATGAAGATATATTTAAAATGAAATTTCAAAGAATAAAATTTAACCTCTATAAAAAAAAGATTAAAATTTAATTTAATATTATAATAATAATATAAAAGATAAATTAAATTATAAATTTAAATCACTAAATTTTAAGTATTTTAAGTATTAAATCACTAAAAAAAATAAAAAAATTACCACTTGAATCAATTTATTATTGTTTCGTTCAATTTTTTTTATAAAATATAAAAATTGAAATGAAAATTATTTTAAAGTAAAATTTTAGTGAATAAATTTCATTCTATATTAAAATAAAAAAGATATATTAAATTAAAAAATTAAATTACTAAATTATAAATATCATAAATAAAAAATTTATTATTAATTATGAATGCCCTTTTATGTCATTTCACATTTATCTATGATTGAACCGCTGATTTTATCAAACACTTTAATTAGCTTGTCAGCTATAAGTCATCAGCCATAAGCTATCAGCTATAAGCTATCAGTCATCCGCTATAAACAGAGCCTTAATACCACTACTAGAAAAAGTTGAAATACCGACGGAATTTAGAGACAGAATATATTTTGTCTCTACTAGAGATGGAATTAGAGACGGAAAAAGCAATTAGAGACAAATATTTTTATTTTAGAGACAGAAATTTTCATTTTAGAGATAGATTTTGTCCGTCTCTAATAGTTTAGAGACGAGGAAATTACCGACGGGATCAAATCCGTCTCTAACGTGCTTAGTGACGGAATATTTGCATTTTAGAGACAGATTTCACCCGTCGGTATTTAAGAGTTTTCTAGTATACCATTACATTCTTTAAACATATAAAACTCTGGAAATTGTTTTTTGTACTCCTAATCATCTTTATTTTCATGTCATTTTTAACTACAAATTAAACATAAACTTCATAAGTAGAGGCACAAGGGTGCCAAAACCCATGATACTTTAGAACAATATAAGCACAACCTGTAAAAAAAAGCATAGCAACTTAAACTAATCATCTAGCCAAAAAAATTGTTTGAATTGACTTATTTAAACTTATATATTTGATTTTTTTTCTATATTTTTTAATGACAAATATATATATATATATATATATATATATATATATATATATATATATATATATATATATATATTTAGAAAAATAAAGAGTTACAAGAAGTATAAACTTATATTTGCTGATATAAACATTTGCGAAACTATTTAATAAATTTTATGGTTACAACTTAATTATGACATAAATATCTATAAGCTATTTTCAGCTTATGTTCATAAACTTTCTAAGATAACTTATACAAAAATAGTTTATTTGTTTTTCTGAAACATCAAAAATTTATTATTATAAAGCTCTTTCTTAAACGCAAGAAATGCCTATGAAGAGGATAGAAAGAAAAAAAAAACCTTCTAAATCAGTACTCAACCACAATTAAAAAAAATACAATTTGTTGAACCGATTATGCTTTATACAAAAACAATTTTATTTTATTTTTTGTTATAAGAATAACGTATACATATTGAATATCATTTTTGGTCCTTAATATAAGAGAAAATTTACTTTTTAAATATATTGAATAACTTATATATCTAATCTATATTAATTATTCAATGTATCTAAAAAAAATTCTCTCATACTTAGAATCAGAATATAAACAACAAATTAAGATTTTTAAATAAAAATCCTTCCAAACTAAACGAAAAATACCAAAACATGAAAAGTATATATTAATGGTGATTCTCCATGCACTAGTGTTTAATTACAATATAAAATGTTGATTACATCCAAAATCTAATATAAATAGGGTACTTGACCATAGCTGAGAGCAACGTGTCTGTGTTTAACAGGTTTAAACTTAACCCTTTTTCCTTAAAACATGGGTGATAATAACAACAACAAAGGCAAAGTCATCTCAAACATATATGAATCCTTTAAGTACAACAACAACAATTTCACATCTCATCAAGAAGATCATGAAGTAATCAAAGAGCAAGATCGTTTACTTCCAATAGCTAATGTTGGAAGAATCATGAAACAAATCTTGCCACCAAATGCAAAAATCTCCAAAGAAGCTAAAGAAACCATGCAAGAGTGTGTTTCTGAGTTTGTTAGCTTTGTAACTGGTGAAGCATCTGACAAGTGTCACAAGGAGAAGAGAAAGACAGTGAACGGTGATGATGTTTGTTGGGCTATGACTAACCTAGGGTTTGATGATTACTCTGAGCCACTCAAAAGGTATTTGTATAAGTATAGAGAATTAGATGTGGAAAGAGGAAACCAAAATAAGGGTAACAATATTAACAAGGGTTAATAGGTCTTTACCCCCTGCAAAGTAGGTGAATTTTGCGTTATCCTCCTGGAATTTTTTTCTTTGAGATTACCCCCTGCAAAATTTATTTTTTTTATTTACCCCCTTGGATGCACTTTTTAAATCGGTTATTTTGTTCAACCGATTTAAAAAGTGTTGTTTTTAAATCGGTTATTATGATTTTTTTTCCTGCCACGTCAGCAAAAGGGGATAAATCAAAAAAATAAATTTTGCAAGGGGGTAATCTCAAAGAAAAAAATTCCAGGGGGTAACGCAAAATTCGCCTACTTTGCAGGGGGTAAAAGCCTATTAACTCTATTAACAATAGTGATGAAATTGAAACATATAATTATGATGATGATAATAATAAGTCACAAACTCAACCAACTATTGCTTCCTCTTCTATGTTCAATAATAGGAAAAGTTGACCTCAGTCTAGGGGATTTTGAACCTAAGATGTTTTTCCTAGTTTTCTCCTAATTTTTTAGATCTATATATATATATATATATATATATATATATATATCCTAAATTGTTTTTTTTTGGGGGGTTGACTGATCTATCCTTGTGTGATAGGAGTTGTGTAATGAATTTATGTATTGTATACCCATGTATTTTAATTTTAGTGCTGATATTTTGTTCAAGTTCAAAATAATTGGGTTTGAGAAAAGAAGAAACATTTAAAAGTTGGTCTTAAAAATGGTTTGTGGCCAAGATAAAGGACGAACACCGTCTATTTTGTGATTGGTGTGTTGATTCTATTGATTGTGATATTTTAAGAGAATATATTCTAAAATATATTATACAAATTTCTCTTATGTAATATGCAATTTTGTGTATCTCGTTTTGTTGCAGTTTACCTGGATCTGAGTAGCTTTTTTAAGAAAAGAAAAATAATTTGTAGACAACGTGTGATTTATCTATAGCTAGCTAATTTTTGTGTGTCTGTGTAAGACCCAAGATTCCACTGTACAGTTTTTCTAAGGAACTCTAGTAATGGCTACGAGTTTTAGGGTTTTTGGTGAAGCGGTTTTGTGAGTATCGTCGCATTAATGAGATTTTTGCTGAAACGGAGCCTGTTTTGTGCTCGTGCGCTGGAAAGGCACAGACTTTCGGGTCGTGGTCCTCTTTTAAGTATGAGGGGATTTCTGTGAAGTCAGAATGACGAGATTTGGATTATTCTTGTTTTTGAAAAAACGAGTAGGATTTTACCCGCTGATGGAAAATCTTACTGCGTCTGTTTTAAGTGAGGTTTCGGATGGAAGTTTCATATATCTGCGTGAGTTAGGATATGTCCTGAGATTAATTTTCTAAGGTATGGAAGAAAATTACAGTCGCGGAAAAAGATTCGGCAATAAGTTTTGGAATGGAAAAACGATAGACGTTCTTTCTATAGGTTTTCTATTTTTGCGAGTTTCGTTCGTCGCGATGCGCGAGAACTGAGCGTGCGTTTCGTTGTAAGAGGTTGTGGGAAATATCTAAAGTGGATAGACTTGGGTTGATCCAAGGGCTAGGATTTGGTCTTGGCTTTTAGGCACTATTTGATCCAATGGTGGATAATGAGCAAGACCATTATTTAGTAAGGAGGTTTGGTCTTTGTGGACTTAAGAAAAAAATTGCACAAGACTCCCATTCTTCTCTTCCATTGCCGTGGCTTTCCACCATTTGTCTCCACCATCATGAATTCTTCATTCCTTCACCAAATCACTTGATCTTAGGCTTGTTGGATCATAGGACTTGCAAGGATCCTCATCTTCTTAAGGTAACTAAGCTTCCTTCCTTTCCTTAGCTAGACAAACTCATGGAATTTGATGATTTGTTAGATTATGTTCTTGAGAGGATTTTGTGAGAAATTGTTAAGGAATGATTTCTCTTGCTTGAAAGTTGTTCATGAGTGATAAACTAGTGTGATTAAGCTAAGTAGTGTTGATTTCCATGGTTGATTTGAAGTTTTCACAAATTTTGGTTAAGGGTTTGAAGAAAAATTTTGAAAAGATCATAAACCTGGATTTTGTTTTGTGATTTGATTTTTGATGTTAGTTTTAAGCTTTGTGGCAAAATGGATGTTTGAATATAAACTTTGTTTTGAAAAATAAGAAAAAAATTTATCTTGGTGTTCTTGAGCGATTCGATGAACATTTTTAGGAAATTTCGTTTCGATTCTCAAAGTAGTCAAATTGAGCAATGGGATTGCCTCTGCAAACTAATAGATGATTACTAGGGTTTTGTAATGGAAAAATTTTAGGTGTTGGCCTTGTTTTGTTGGTTTAGGCCGTGGCACATATAAAGGGAGGAGGAAGAGTTTTCAAATTTTGTTAAGTCATTTTAAGAGGACTCAATCATGGTTTTAAAGAAATAATTGTGATATGGTTTGTTGGAGAAGAAAATGTGTGGTTTTTTTTGTCTTAAGGAAAATCCATTCAAAATTGTCAAAAAGTGTAGTTCGATTTAAAATGATTTGGATTGTTCGGGTAAATGATTTTAGGGTATTATAAGATATTACCATGCTTTTTGAATCGAAAAATTTTGAGTGATTGTGGGTTTTTAGAATTTTTGGCCGTGGCCAAAGGAAGGAAATGGTGATGGGATTTCAAAATTTTCTAAGTCCACAATGGTGAGAAATGATCATGACATTGGTGTGTGATCATAGGCTTTAAAAGAATGAGTATAGAGTTTTTAATTGGTAAGAAAAATTTGAAACTTGCGACGCAAGAAAACTCTGATTTTGTTGATTTATTTTTGAAGAGTTTTTGGTTTGCTTTCAAATATCTTTGTAGTGTGAAAATGGGTTCCTTGAGGTTGGAAACAATAGTGGTCCTTGGTATGCTTTGAAAAACAAAATGAATTTCTTGTAGCGAAAAATAATGTCTTTAACTTCGTGAATTTTTATCGGATTGGGAAGAACTTGGAATCGCTAGGTGAGAGAGTTAGAAAGTACCTAAAACCCCTCTAGAATTTAGAGAACAAGTTTCATTTCGATAGGATACGTTGGGAGTATTTTATTGATTGTACGCTGCTTATATTTTAGGTAGCGTGAATTGTAGAATTTCGCGAGAAAAGTTAACGGAAGCTTGCCGAGGTAAGGTCATCACTTTATTTCTGTCTTTTCACTGGTATAATAACATGCTTGGTTATTTTCTGCGATGTGCGGTGTTGTGATTGGCATGTATGTATTATGTATTCTCGTGATGAGAAAGTGTTTATAATACGTGTGTTGTTTACATATGATTGTGAGAATATATGTATGAACATGTGATTGGCGTGCATATGATTTTGAGAATATATGTACATATTGTGATTGGTTTACATATGCTTGAGAGGTATGTATTTGTTGCATTAGCATATAAGGGGAATCGTATGCTCATGCATTCATAGTAAGTGGTTATCGGGAATGGACCACAGGGTGCGACGACCAGTGATTGGTGTCCTCCTTTTTGAGTTTGGTGTTGTCCGTGTGACTCACCCGGTGTTATCCCACCGTGATTGTTTTGGTACTGTCTGAGTGACTCTACCTGGTGTTATCCCACCACTAGTAGGAGGTGTTATCCCACCTGAGACCTACGCCTTCTATAGAGAGGTTGATTCCGGAATTCATGCATGTGGCGAACCAGTGATTGGTTGTCACACCCATTGTAGAAGTCTGCATTAGGCTTGGTGTGCATTATATATATAAACCCGTTGGTGGGAATGGCTTTGGTGGTTAAAGAGCTTTCTCTGTTGGTATTTGTATGTTTGGTATTTGTATACTCTCTCGCACCGGTTATATATATATATACCTTCTATTTTGTGGTGACCCTTTCTTTCATTTGCGGGCTCATCCCACCCAGATGATGGGTTAGGTCGTGGTGACGACGTTGGCAGTTCTAGGCCATAGTGGGCTCGTGTTGAAGCTGAGTATAGTTAGACTATGCGCGGGTGTGTTTTGTGCACCGTGCTTTTTGGTTAGCATAGGATTCTAACTTGTTTTGTTGTGAGTATTTGAATACTTAGACTTGGATTGTAATTATTCAGGAATACACTTTGCTTGTCGAAGCACCTTATGGTAATGAGTTCTTTTGTATATTTGAATGCCGGCTCATTGAAAAATATTCTATGCGCACTCTGAGTGTTAGTTGAGAAAAAAAAAATATTGGCTTTTTGGCCTTTGAAAAAAAACGGGCTGTTACAATTGGTATCAGAGCACGGCTTTAAATCTTCAAAGGGAAAGTGTATACTTGAGTCGTTAGTCCAGAGTCGGTTAGAACATAGTTAGAGTTGTGTTAGTTCTAGCGGTTGTTTTTGTTGTGTTGTGGGTTATGTGGTTGGTTGTTTTGAGTCTAGCATGAGATATGCTTAGACACTGGTTTGTGTCTTACTGAAGTAATGCAGGGAGTGAGGCTTCAGTAAGTGGAATTGTGAAACGCCGAGCCTTGGTCGAATTTAGTCGACGAGTGTCTCTGGATTCCTTAGACAGAGTGGTCCGAGGAGGATGGACTTGAGGCGAACGAGAACCACAAAGGATTCTTGGAAGAAATTCGATGAACTTGAATTGGCATGGGTCGTTGTCACCCGGAGGTGTTGAGTACGGACGTGTGGACGTCGACTGATAAAGGATTGCAAGTAAGGATCAGATTGGGATACCTTTTGAAGAAGGTGCTGGATATCCGTTCTGGTGAGTTCGGACGAGACTTGATGAAGTCATTCAATTGTCAAGAGGATGCAACCATTGTAGAATGGTGGAGCATGCAGAGATGTCAGTTGGATTTAATTACAATGATTGGATAATCATTGGGGCAACTTGTATTGGAAATAAAGTGCATTGCGCGTCAAGAGTAAATGAATTTGGTGGTGTTAGAAGACGGTTGCGCGAACGATGGGTACCTTAAGGGTTTAATTTTAGTGTGCGAGATGAATTAGATTCGGAACTAAAATTTGTAAGGATAAATCTCGTGATGATTGAAGGTAGGAGACCAAGTATCACTTTGATATGTGACAATCTATACGTAGTTCGGGAGATAGTAAGTATAGATGTCAATGTGAGACAAAACTATAGGTGGTGGACTGTTGGATAAATGTATTTTTTTGAGTGATTTCCATGGTAAGAACGGGGAGTTCAACCTTAGAAAGTGATTTACACATCGCTAATAGGTGATGCTGGAGGTGCATAGTATGGAAATACCTTGAGAATTTTAGTAGTGTAAGTTAGAATTATTAATTATTGGCAGGTAAACCATAAGAGAAAGTAAACTTATTGAGTAGTTTGAAAAGATTAGTCAAGATTGAGTAGAGATCCTGTGTGAATGTGCATTTAAGTTAACGATTTTGATCAACCAAAATGGTTGAAGGACTAAGTAGCAGCTTGAATTTATGATACCATGAGAGTTGAGGTGGGCAAGTTTTGAATAAATTCAAGTTATGGACGAGAATTTTTGGATATTTTCTAAGAATGTCGTGGTTGAGTAGAAAAGGAGTTCGTTAGTAAGAATACTAAGACAATGAAAGTCGATAGTTGGAAGGACTTTTATTGTGTATTAGGATTAAATGGATGGTACGACGAGTTTTTCGAGTTCTTGAAGATTAGATTCAAGAGTTTGATTTGGATATCGAACTTACTAAGAATAAAATCATAGCAAAGTGTTGTGCGTTGGTAGCTGTCTTGATAGGCCAAGCATTAAGATTTGAGATAAGTGTTTCATGGCTTGATGTATGAGTAAGGTATGTTGATTTGAAAGTAAATTATAGTGACATGACGATGGTAAGACTAGAGATAGTTATGCATAGAGAAATACTTAATAGGAACTTGAGGAATTAATTTATTGGAGCGTTCGATTATGAAGAGTACAATAGATGATCGTTAGTAAAAGTTAGAAGTGAATAAGAAAACGATGAGTGACTAGATGTAAGAGCAAGATTAGCTGGAACTTGAGATCTGGGAATTGATTCCCCGGAGGGAACAGACTTTATAACTTTAGAATAGTCACGATGATGAAGGACCAATCGAATGGAGAAGAGTGTGCTTGATTGGAAACAAGTTGATGTGGAACGAGCGTATTTGGATTGATGTTGGGAAAATTGAAGATGTTGTTTGAAACCAATAAGTTATGTGTCATGGTGGTTTGGGAACCAACTTTAGGTTGTTGTTGAAAAAAAAAATTGCAAATTAGTAGATCGATGAGATTAGTCGCAGAGGATGTTAGCCTTTGGAAAGCCGTGTTGAGAATGAGTAAGAGAGAAGCACATGAGAATGTGGCTTATGTCAATGGAGGATTGGCGAATGGAAATTCCCTCCCACATAAATTGGAAAATTATGATTGTGCGTGTATATTAAGGATTCGAACGCACCACCTGAATGGATGTCATGGCGGGGTATGTGTTGTATGCGGTAATAATAAAGGGTAAGCAATTGTCTAGTGGCAAAGTTTGGTGGAAGCTGGTAGAGCTTCGATTCATTGTAGTGGTTACAATGAAGAGAGACGTAGCATAATGGAAATCGGTATTGAGTAAGTAAAGGAATGCGGATATGGTCTACATGGACAGTGGAACAATAGTGATGTGATGAGTACCTTAAGATTTATTTTGGAAGTAGGTATCTCGACAGAAAGGGTGATGTTGGGAATAATTAAGAATGGTCAGGGTGACAAGCTCTTTTGAGTAAGAGAGGATTTAATTGTAAGAGAAAAAGGAACTCAGGAGGGTTCAGGAATAGAATGAGAATACGTTGTAAAGAGGAAGCGCGCCGACGATGGTAGTCGACGAGGATAAGCGTTCTGTTAAGGCACACAAGAGTAATCTAAGTAGTAATATGGAAAATATGTGGATGCTTAAGATATTGATTTTTGGAAATTTGAGATTTTGGATAAAGGGAGTCCAAGAGAAGTAGATGGTATAGTTTGGCAAGTGCCAAGACTATGAGGAATTGTAATCACCAACCGGAGGTTGGGAGGGTATTATTTAAGTCGTGTTTGGAACGAGATTCGAATGTGAACATACGGTTCGGCATATTCATTGAGTTGCGGACTCAGGGATATAGTGTGAAGTCTTCGATAGAAAGGACAACTTTTGTGGAATGTAATGGTTTTGGGTGGTACTTGCCGTAGTGGCATTGTATTACTATTGAATGATGTTCAACGGATGTTTCATGAGTGGAATCATGAGAGCTTGAACGATGTGTTTTGAGTGTTGTGTCTTACGACTTCGACCTTGTATTCGTAAGAGATCGAGGGAAACATTAAGAAAAACCTCGAAAGATTTGTGGAACCCTTGTGACTCGGAGGACCTTGAGCACAAGTGGAATGAAGTATCACTTAAGTTGGGTAAAGAGGGTCTAAACCATCACCATGATTGTCGACTATCTATTGACAAATTGAGGGACTGGCCGTCCTTAATTTATTGTTGATAGTAGACGGAATCGTGTTGACTGGAATTGACTAGCTTTGCTAGCTTTGGTGGTGCGCAGAAAGTTTCGGTGTTTCTTTTTGGAGGGTAGTCAGTCACTGCTGCGCGTGACCCTAGTGGTTTAGGCTATGCCGCGGAGGCGGAAAAAGGTGACCTCGTGAATTTGTCATGTTGATCTAGGATCCTTGGGGAACTAGAGTGTTTGAACCTTTGTGGTAAAGTAAATTTTGGGTGGTGAACTCATTGTGTGATGTCTAGCTTGTGACTAGAGTTTAAAACCAGTGCGATCTTGTTAAGGGTTGCGGTTGGTGCACGGTTGTGTCTGTGTGTTGGTGTTAGCATCTGTGTGGCTGCACCTAATCCTGAGTGGTTTTGTTGTGTTGGTGATGGTAATAATTAGTTGAGTTATTACTCTTACCTTTAGTTTCGAGGACGAAACTTCTTTTTGGAGGGTAGTAATGTAAGACCCAAGATTCCACTGTACAGTTTTTCTAAGGAACTCTAGTAATGGCTACGAGTTTTAGGGTTTTTGGTGAAGCGGTTTTGTGAGTATCGTCGCATTAATGAGATTTTTGCTGAAACGGAGCCTGTTTTGTGCTCGTGCGCTGGAAAGGCACAGACTTTCGGGTCGTGGTCCTCTTTTAAGTATGAGGGGATTTCTGTGAAGTCAGAATGACGAGATTTGGATTATTCTTGTTTTTGGAAAAACGAGTAGGATTTTACCCGCTGATGGAAAATCTTACTGCGTCTGTTTTAAGTGAGGTTTCGGATGGAAGTTTCATATATCTGCGTGAGTTAGGATATGTCCTGAGATTAATTTTCTAAGGTATGGAAGAAAATTACAGTCGCGGAAAAAGATTCGGCGATAAGTTTTGGAATGGAAAAACGATAGACGTTCTTTCTATAGGTTTTCTATTTTTGCGAGTTTCGTTCGTCGCGATGCGCGAGAACTGAGCGTGCGTTTCGTTGTAAGAGGTTGTGGGAAATATCTAAAGTGGATAGACTTGGGTTGATCCAAGGGCTAGGATTTGGTCTTGGCTTTTAGGCACTATTTGATCCAATGGTGGATAATGAGCAAGACCATTATTTAGTAAGGAGGTTTGGTCTTTGTGGACTTAAGAAAAAAATTGCACAAGACTCCCATTCTTCTCTTCCATTGCCGTGGCTTTCCACCCTTTGTCTCCACCATCATGAATTCTTCATTCCTTCACTAAATCACTTGATCTTAGGCTTGTTGGATCATAGGACTTGCAAGGATCCTCATCTTCTTAAGGTAACTAAGCTTCCTTCCTTTCCTTAGCTAGACAAACTCATGGAATTTGATGATTTGTTAGATTATGTTCTTGAGAGGATTTTGTGAGAAATTGTTAAGGAATGATTTCTCTTGCTTGAAAGTTGTTCATGAGTGATAAACTAGTGTGATTAAGCTAAGTAGTGTTGATTTCCATGGTTGATTTGAAGTTTTCACAAATTTTGGTTAAGGGTTTGAAGAAAAATTTTGAAAAGATCATAAACTTGGATTTTGTTTTGTGATTTAATTTTTGATGTTAGTTTTAAGCTTTGTGGCAAAATGGATGTTTGAATATAAACTTTGTTTTGAAAAATAAGAAAAAAAATTATCTTGGTGTTCTTGAGCGATTCGATGAACATTTTTAGGAAATTTCGTTTCGATTCTCAAAGTAGTCAAATTGAGCAATGGGATTGCCTCTGCAAACTAATAGATGATTACTAGGGTTTTGTAATGGAAAAATTTTAGGTGTTGGCCTTGTTTTGTTGGTTTAGGCCGTGGCACATATAAAGGGAGGAGGAAGAGTTTTCAAATTTTGTTAAGTCATTTTAAGAGGACTCAATCATGGTTTTAAAGAAATAATTGTGATATGGTTTGTTGGAGAAGAAAATGTGTGGTTTTTTTTGTCTTAAGGAAAATCCATTCAAAATTGTCAAAAAGTGTAGTTCGATTTAAAATGATTTGGATTGTTCGGGTAAATGATTTTAGGGTATTATAAGATATTACCATGCTTTTTGAATCGAAAAATTTTGAGTGATTGTGGGTTTTTAGAATTTTTGGCCGTGGCCAAAGGAAGGAAATGGTGATGGGATTTCAAAATTTTCTAAGTCCACAATGGTGAGAAATGATCATGACATTGGTGTGTGATCATAGGCTTTAAAAGAATGAGTATAGAGTTTTTAATTGGTAAGAAAAATTTGAAACTTGCGACGCAAGAAAACTCTGATTTTGTTGATTTATTTTTGAAGAGTTTTTGGTTTGCTTTCAAATATCTTTGTAATGTGAAAATGGGTTCCTTGAGGTTGGAAACAATAGTGGTCCTTGGTATGCTTTGAAAAACAAAATGAATTTCTTGTAGCGAAAAATAATGTCTTTAACTTCGTGAATTTTTATCGGATTGGGAAGAACTTGGAATCGCTAGGTGAGAGAGTTAGAAAGTACCTAAAACCCCTCTAGAATTTAGAGAACAAGTTTCGTTTCGATAGGATACGTTGGGAGTATTTTATTGATTGTACGCTGCTTATATTTTAGGTAGCGTGAATTGTAGAATTTCGCGAGAAAAGTTAACGGAAGCTTGCCGAGGTAAGGGCATCACTTTATTTCTGTCTTTTCACTGGTATAATAACATGCTTGGTTATTTTCTGCGATGTGCGGTGTTGTGATTGGCATGTATGTATTATGTATTCTCGTGATGAGAAAGTTTTTATAATACGTGTGTTGTTTACATATGATTGTGAGAATATATGTATGAACATGTGATTGGCGTGCATATGATTTTGAGAATATATGTACATATTGTGATTGGTTTACATATGCTTGAGAGGTATGTATTTGTTGCATTAGCATATAAGGGGAATCGTATGCTCATGCATTCATAGTAAGTGGTTATCGGGAATGGACCACAGGGTGCGACGACCAGTGATTGGTGTCCTCCTTTTTGAGTTTGGTGTTGTCCGTGTGACTCACCCGGTGTTATCCCACCGTGATTGTTTTGGTACTGTCTGAGTGACTCTACCTGGTGTTATCCCACCACTAGTAGGAGGTGTTATCCCACCTGAGACCTACGCCTTCTATAGAGAGGTTGATTCCGGAATTCATGCATGTGGCGAACCAGTGATTGGTTGTCACACCCATTGTAGAAGTCTGCATTAGGCTTGGTGTGCATTATATATATAAACCCGTTGGTGGGAATGACTTTGGTGGTTAAAGAGCTTTCTCTGTTGGTATTTGTAATATTATTAAATGTTTAAAGAGCATGAAATTGAGGATAAGTAAAATTTTATTAAATGTTGTTTTGATAAGTGATCAAACTTGATTAATACCCCCTCTGATCTTTTTTATAGAAGACAATTTATTAAATAAATTATATATTTGATATATAATATAGATCATATACATAATCCTGCTAGCTCTTGCTCTTCATATGAGTGGGATATGCAACTCTTGTGTCGGGTCCAATTAATTAATAGATTGCGGCAGGGCTGTTTTATCTGTATTGTGAGGGCCTCAACGAGACGTCTCTATCAAGATGTTTCTCTTGTCTCTGACCCAGATTCTCTCTTGTTCTTTTCGGCTTTCTTTAGGGAGTCTCGGGGACTTTTGTTCTTCGGAAATAGTTTTTGTTTCCTTTGTTACTCTCTCTTCTTTTTTTCCTTTCTCTTTTGAATTTTCATGTTTACTTCTCTATACTATAAATTTTTCATTTTTATTTATATACATATATTTGCCATTAAAAAAATGTGAACTGTCTCTTATAAAAAAGAGTAGAAAGATTTTATGAATGATTTGAACTTCACTGAAGCAGATTAACCAATTGTTAGCCAATGTTGCATCATTGTTCTTGCCTATCATCTTCATGATATTGTTATAACTAAGGTTCATCCTTCTCCTAATACAACTTTATATAATTTGATTTTGTACAAAGGAAGAATGACAGAAAAGGCATGGGATGAAAAGTCATTAATTTCTTATAATAAAAAATTGTAAATAAAAAATTTAAGAAAATATATATAAATTGAAACTGAAATTATGCAATATATATAGAACTACAATTGGTAATTAAAATCATAAAAATAATGATAAAATTACATAAAAAATTTGATCTTATAATAATTTATTGTTAACGTACTATTGAACATTACAGAATACTTCTTTATAAACTACATTTTAAGTTGTATTTGAATCTTTACCTTTAGTGTAGATTATTTTTCTACTAATAAGACATGTCTTAATAAATTGAATCAAACTAACAGATACTATTCATAGTTAATGACTTGATGTCTATGCACATGTGAAAAAGGGAAAGGAAACCAAACATCTTCATTATTGTGTGACAGTTAAAAAAATTAAGAAAATATCAGAATTTTTTTAACCTGATTGCGATTAAAAAATAAATGACTTAATAATGTCATGTACTTATTGGTATTTGACTCGATCAAGTATTATTTGAAAATTAAACAAAGAGAATTCAGAAAATATGGTAGAATAATTTTATTTTGTAAGGCTTGATGATTCCATGATAGAAGATTAACAAAAGAAACACGACACAAAAAGTAAAGTGCATAATCTTTAGTACACCCTCTAAAAAAATAATATCACCCTTAATTCTTGACTACATCATTCTCAATTTTGATAAAAAAAAAGCGACATAAAATGGAAAACTAAATGAAGCTGCTATGAATAAGAAGAAAAAACTACATAAATGGAAAACAGAATGAAATAGAAAAAAATTAAAATTAACTATCCCTTTACAAATAACAAATAAAACAAATTAAAATTGATATAAATCTTTAAAAAAAAAAAATTAACAAAAACAAATCATATTGTATTGGAAAAAACCATCTAAATCCCACTAACAACTCCTAAAAAGTAGGAATTATTAGCTAAAAGATAGAAACAAATCCTAATAAATATGACAACTAAACAACAATTTTTTTTTTTTTAAGCAAAAGGGAGAAAGCTAAGTTGAAGAAGTAAGGACATCCCAACTATGTTGGCACCCCCCTAAGACTTCAACAGGCTAGCTAACCCAAAATATTATTAAAAAGAAAAAGAGAAATACATCATCAAAGAACTTGGGGGGACTAGACCAAAACCCAAGTGGGAGCATGATAACAACTGCCTCGTTAAAAACCTTACCTGTAAAACCCAATGGGTAAAACCAGGTGAAGGGAAAAAGAGTGCAGTGCTCCAATAAAGTACACAGAAAAGACATCAGAACTTACAAATACGAAAGTTAGGCATACCTAACTTGTTGGATTCTAAACTATCCCTTAGGAGCAAAGGCTCTTCATCCCAAGTAGTAAGGACAGTAGAAGTTAAACCATAGTTAGCCAAAAGATCTGCAACTTGATTTCCTTCTCGATATATATGCGTAACCATGAAGTTCATTTGACGAACCATTAACAAAGTGTTTTTCCATCTGTTCCGTAGATTCCAAGCAACCAAATTATGAGGATTGTTAAAAGCAGCAACAACAAGAGAAGAATCAGTTTCCAACCAAAGACTGTGCCATTGATGTTGAAAAGCAATTTCAATTGCTCGCATCGCACCACTAATCTCTGCGACAAAGGAAGAAACAATACCAAGAGGCTCGGCAAACGCATAAATAAAATCCGATGCATGATCTCTGAAAACACCACCACAAGCAGCGTTGCCTGGGTTACCTGTAGAAGCACCGTCAATGTTACATTTGTACCAGTTCAAAAGAGGAGGTTGCCATAGAACTTCTTTGAGAACGGGAGCTCTGCTATGATGGATAGAAATTCGAAACAACTTTAAGAAAGAAAAATCTCTGATGGAATTAGAAGATATTTTCTTAGTATTATTGCCAGTCAAGGAAGTGTTGGTAATGATCAACGATATAGCAGCCCTCCAAGTGATCAAAGTGTCAGTGAACCTTGCTTGATTCCTGGCCAACCATATAGTATTTAAGAGGTTGATGATAGCAGCTGTTACGGTGATTTTAGCTTGTGGAGACCAGTTCAAATCGCATAACTTCCACATATCCTCCATGGTTGTAAATTGAATGGTGAGATTCAAACAGCCTGCAAACCATGACCAAAGAATTCGGGCAAAATCACATTGAAAAAAGAGATGAAAAGTAGTTTCTACCTGTTTGCGACACAAATTGCACATGGAAGGAATAGCGCAACCTCTAGTCATCAAGTTCTCATCAGTTGGCATTTTCTCATGCATTAATCTCCAGACCATGAGAGATTTTGAAGGAGGAATATCAGAACTCCAAATATATTTGGTCCAAAAAAGGTCCTGAAGCTGCGGCATTTTGAAGTTATAAGCATCCTTTAACTCCAAGCTGCCAGAGTCCGTATGTTGCCAAATGAGAGAATCTGGACAAGTCTCCAAAGGAATGATAGCCTGATTCACTAGAGAAGAAAGATTGAGAAACTCCAGCTCCATTTGAGGTGGAATGGCCCAATGACCATTAGCAATATAGTCACTGACAGTAGAAGTAAGCCGTTGTTTAATGTGAGAGGGGATGTTGTAGTGCTCAGAAAGAATAGTTCCACACCAGTTGTCATTCCAGAAATTAATATTATCCCCGTTGCCTAACAACCAAATAGAATTTTCAGCAATTACCTCAAATTCTTCTTTGATGCTACTCCATATGGAGGAAAAAATGTGATATTGTATAGGCTTTCTGCGGCGGATCACTCTATCACGTAACAACTTGGCCCAGGAGGATTGAGAATGAAGAAGAGTCCAGCATAACTTCAAGTTAGATGCTTTGTTCAAGGTATTCAGAGATCTAAGATTCAAACCCCCTTGTGAGAAAGGTCGACAGACTTTTTTCCAGGCTGTAGTAACTAATTTGCGCTTGTCAATCTCACCACTCCAGATAAAGTTGCGAATGCACTTCTCTATATTTTTTATTAGAGAAACAGGCCAAGAATAAATAGAGATGCTATAAGTGAGCATACTTTGAATAACCGACCGGACCAATTGAACTCTACCTGCAATGGATAATAGAGAAGCCTTCCAAGATGCTAATTTTAATTGAATTTTATCAGCAATAGGTTGAAAATGACAAGCCTTTGGTTTTCCTTTAAAAATCGGTACACCCAAATAAGAGAAAGGAAGTGTACCAATATTAAAGTGCAGCAACTGAACAATCAACTCTAATCTACGTGGAGAGATAGAACCTGGATAGATGGTGGATTTTGAATTGTTGATGACTTGGCCTGATTCCAAGGCATAAGTAGAAAACAAATCCTTTAAAGCATGTAAACCAGCCAGATTACCTTTGCAGTAGATCATCAAATCATCAGCATAGAAACAATGGGAGGGTACATTAAAATTTCTGGTACCCTTAATGAGATTGAGCTTTCCTTCAGACACAAGCTTAGTTATACTTCTACTTAGAACATCCTCGGCCAAACAGAAAAGAAGTGGTGAGAGGGGGTCACCCTGCCTGACACCTCTACTACAATTAAAGTAACCATGTGACTTACCATTGATGGAAACGGAAAGAAAAGCAGAGTGAAGAATCACCTGAATCCAGTTACAAAAAGTGTCATTGAAACCAAATTGCTTCAGAACAGTAATAAGGAAAGACCAGTCTATTTTCAACAAAAATTCAAAGAAAACTTACCACTTCTTGTGGTGATCAGGCCATATTTATCTAAGATCTTGATTTGAAACACTTCTTAGAAAAAGTGGCGTTTTCATCACCTTCTTTTGATAAATCTCTCGTCAAATCCCTTAAGCTTGCTTGTTACAACCATAGAAATCAATATTTTGTTAAGTAGACTATGAAATCAAAATTTGTAAAAAAATTAAGGAAATAGAGAGTAGCAAAAGCAAATTCCTTCTACCTTTATAATTTCAAACTCTAGTTTAATCCATACACACAAAAAAAACATTATTAAACATGTCAATTTACATTTTTGAAACAAACTCTAATTCCAAAACACTATGAATGAACTTGGATTAGATTTTAGAAAATTAAGGATTTCGGAATAGAAAAAATGCAAATTAAATATTACAGAAAAGTAGAAAATTAAGGATTTCATAATAGAAAAATAGCCGCAAGGGTAGACATAGTTTGTGTGTCATCCGAATCGAAAACCCCCTCTCAGAATCAATCACGGCCAAGATCTTCGCCGATTTTAAGGTGAAACTGAAACAACAAAAACACAAACAGAAAAGCAAAATCATATTCATTTGAAACAAAGAAATTTTCTACCTTTTCTCATCTAATAGTCTCTTGCAAGAAAGGTTGAATGGATATAGAGAATAGCTTAACTGCAAATAGGAAGAAAGAAAATATTAGTTTATAAATATTGTGTGATGTTTAATTTTGAATGCATTAAATAAGGGATTAGTAGGTAAGCGAATTAAGGTTAGGGTTAAGAGAATTTACTTACATGCATCCAATAATATATTGACACATATTGTGTTTTTAAACACATGACGTGTCACATTCATTAATTGATGTGACAACATAGTATTAGGTTAAATGTATCTAATAATATATTGACACATATTATGTTTTTAAACACATGACGTGTCACATTCATTAATTGATGTGGCAACATAGCATTGGTTTAAAATTAGGGTTAGAATTAGGGTGTCTCTAGTTACTCTCGTTTTATGACGTGTCACATTCATTTATTGATGTGGCAACATAGCATTGGTTTAAAATTAGGGTTAGGGTTTAGGGTGCCTCTAATTACTCTCGTTTTATGACATGTCACATTCATTAATTGATGTGGCAACATAGTATTGGTTTAAAATTAGGGTTAGGGTTTAGGGTGCCTCTAGTTACTCTCGTTTTATTATAAGAAATTTTATAGTAAAAAATATTTATGACTTAATTGATTGATTTTATTTATCTCTACAACAAGTATAAAGAACTTTATTAGCAATAAAAATTAGAGCAATGTTATATGTTACCGGAAAAAAGTATAAGAAATGCAAGAAATGTACTATATCTTTTTTAAAAAATCAAAATTTCTATAAAATAGGAAGTTAGAGGAAATCATAGGAAGATTGGTTATGGAATTGTAGGGTCATGATTCATTCTTCTCTTTCTTGCTTATTAGTTTCTTGCAAACTAACATTTCCTTAAAAATTATTAAAACAAGACTTTTAAATGAAATATATGATGTATTTCTTTCAAATAGGTTAGTTATTTACATTAAAAAAGATGTTGTTAGTCGGTTTAATATAAATTTAGTTATTGATGAAATTTGTCTCTTTAGAACATCATCAAACTGAATTTTTCTAACTAAATATTGTTAATTTTATATTAATTTCAAAATTTTATATTATTTTTCTTGTATATTTGGCCCCCACAACCGAACAAACTGGTCAGACCGTTTTGCGGCTCTTTACATCTAACCCTAACAACATGAGAGATTGGCTACTCATTTTCATGATAGTTTTACAAAGATTAAGAAGAAAAGAGATGTACAAACATACTCAACGATCGTCTCCACTGCCGTGATGAAAGAAGGGTCACCGACGTTAGAGTATCGTCGTCCATCGATCTGCTCGGACGGAACCGTCCTGTTCACAAACATGAAACTTAAAAACGCAACGACGTGAGAACAATGTTCTCTATTTTTGCTCATTACATGACGAAGGGACCGATCGAGCTCGACGCTAAGTTGGTTAGTTCCGTTCAAGCTATATGTTCAAACTTGATGGCCACTAAAATAGCGGATGGACGCGACGGTGTTTAGAATATTGGTAACAGTTAATGGTCAAAGACAGTGGCCAATGAGGGAGTAGCTGTTACATTCTCCAACCAATAGGATTCACGCAAAAAATCTATAAATTCTAACCATTCCATTAATTTTTTCATTCATCTCATTCTTCTCATTCTCTCATCTTGCAATTCTTCTCTAGTTTTTGTTTGTTTTTATTTTTTGTAGTTTTTCTTATTTTAGGCGTAAACAGCCTCAATGTCCGTCGTCAATTAATCATAATGATTTTAATTAGGCCCTTCTTTGTTGATGGCGATTGAGATCATTATATTAATTGACAAGGGACTTTTTGAGTCATCTTAAGATCATTATGATTAATCGGAATGAATCCTACCTTTTTTGGTTCTTCTCCTAAGGAGGAAGGGGTGGTGGATATGGCGGAGGTGATAGTTATGGCGGTGCTCTAAGAAGATTGATCGCTATGATCAATCCAATAGAATAGTTTTTTATTTGATGTAATTTTCTTTGAAACGTAACAATAATTAAATGTAATTTTCTTTGAAATGTAATGTAATAATAATTGAATAATGATTTTTGCATTTTATAATGTTTCAATGTTAATAATGTTGTTATATTTCTCTTCTATTTTGCAAAAAAAATAAAAAATTGTTTCCTGTCAAATGCATAAGTAACGGATGTATAAATAATGTAGGGTGTATTTGGGGGTTAATTTTGATGGGTGGAAAAGGCCAACGTTTTTTAACACATTTGTGACTTAAGTCGCGGACACCGTAGGGGTATTTTGGTCATTTTGTAGGGCGCGCCCCAAAAGATGTAGGGTGGCAAAAGTAATTCTCTTGGTTGATTTGTGGTCAAATAATATTGGACTAAAAAAAATACAATTAAGTCCAATTTTCTTATTTTTATATTTTCGTTTTTATTATTGGGTGAATTTTTAGATGACCTTTAGTTGGATCCTAGACACTTTAGATCCTTCCTAGTGGTGCACCAAGTCATTATAATGGCTAGTGGAAATTTATAAGCATGTTGGTGCTATTTTTCTAGTGCTTAAGATGAATGTATGGTAGTGGACAATAAATCCTACTATGTAATGGTAGGCTATAAATAAAACTTTCATGTACTTCTCAAATCACAACTTGAAATTTAATATAATTTGAGAGTTTTCTATTGTGAGAACTTTTCCTTTGTTATTGAAATAAGAACTTTATATTGTTGGTTTTAGGGTCAGGTCGCGGTTAGTGTCGCACTTTCTTTGATAACTTTGGTTTCTACCGGCAGGTCGCGGTTAGGGTCAAATTCCTTATCCATTTTATAACTTTGGTTCTACCAGCAGGTCACACTTAGAGTCAAATTCATGTCCTGTAGTCCTTACTAGTTTCTTATCACATTACCGCGGTTGAATTCCCAAAAATTTGAGAATATGTTTGTTCCGTGGAACAAATTTTGCGTTAAATATAGTCAAGGAACAATTCCACCATTCCAATCTATCAAATTTAAACCATCTAAGATTCTAAGAGGTTCAAATATCATATTTTCAATGCAAGATGGGAGTGGTTATTACATTCTCCAACTTAAAGGAGAACTTGAGTGCTTTTTAGGAAGCATGATTCTATTTCTCTTCATAATTTCTAGTTTTGCAGTTTCGGATAAGAATTTATCTTACAATTTGCTTAAGATTGTTTATAGAAAATATATGTATAAACTTGGACATAAAGTATTGTAAGATTTTAGGTTGAATTGATTCCCCAAAATTTAGGTACTCAAATTGTATTAGCTATATGGCGAGGTAGGCTATTATGCTATATTTTTTGGCTTTTTGCTTCTGTTTGATTCAATAATTAATAAGGTTCTAAAACTGGTATATCTGATAAAAGTCAATCTATTGTGATAAGGTGAGATGAAAGATTGAATAGCAAGTGAAGTGAATCAAAATTAAAGGGTTGATCACCATAGTTTATAATTGTCGGAAGAAAAGTTCCTTATCATTAACTGATGTTAAGCAAGATCATTATACTTAAGCTTGATTAGAGTTTATTCTAAACATGAAGATTAAGATAAATATGTATAGGCTTAAGTAAATAGTCAGAATAGAAATTTGAGTATGGACCTGAAAATTATTATAGCTACTTTTTCATGAACCAAATTAAAATACTAGCATGCCATCTATGAAATATTATTTAGATTGCAGATAAACTATTAAACTGTGATGAAAAATGAAATGACAATGTCATATTTATCAATCGAGGGTTATATCTAGGCACAATATCATTATTCAAATATAAAATATTTGATATTCAGATTTTATGATCTTGAATTCGATAAATTGTATCAGTTCTTGAAACATCATATTTCATATTCAAGATCATCGAAAGCCACAATATCATCATCTCCACTTATAAAAATTTGACCTATATAGGATCAAATATCATATTTTGAATCCATGATTGTCGAGGGGCAATTCTATCATATATTCCAATACATCATATTCATATAATGTTTCGCATTAGGGTCATCCTGGCACAATACCTTCATTTCAATTTATTGAATTTAAATCTAATTTCACATATATCATATTTTACATCTAAGGTTTAAAGACATATACCATCATTTCAATTTATCAAATTATGATCATATAGTCCAACTAATCATGGCACAATTTCATCATTCTAATTTATTGAATTTAGAACCATCTAAGTGGTTAAAATATAAATTGGTTTAACCTTTGGATTGAGTCTGATTCCTCTGTTGTTGTCTCAGCTTTCTCTAATCCAGCCAAACCGGTTGCTTGGCAGTTTCGAAACAGGTGGAAATATGTTATGTTCATGGTTAGGCAGATGAATTGTATAGTTACTCATATTTATAGAGAAGGTAACCAAGTTGCGGATAGTTTAGCAAATCATGGTTTGACATCTTCTTCTTTAGTTTTTTGGAATGATCCCCCCTTGTTTATCAGTGATAGTTTTAATAGGAACAAGCATGGGATACCTTGTTTTAGACTTTGTTCAACTTGATGGAGTTTTGGTTTATGTCCCCTCCATTGTAATTATTCTCTTTTCTACTTTTATTATATTTTGGGGTGGTTAGCTCTTTGCTACCACTTTTCTTTTGGTTAAAAAAAAAAAAAAAAGTGGTTAAAATATCATATTTTCAACCCAAGGGACAATACCATCATTCCAATATAGGCTCAAATATCATATTTTCACATTCATGATTCTCATGAGACACTACCATCATTCAAATGCATGATATTAAATATGATATTCCACATTTAGGATCATCCGCATTCAACGTCATCGGGGCACAATACCTTCATTTTATTTATCGATTTTACATCTCAGTTCAAATATCATATTTTACATCTAAGGCTTCAAGACCTAATACCATAATTTCAATGTATCGATTTTACGATCATATAATCCAACTAATCAGGGCGCAATTACATCCGTCCAATTTATCGAATTTAGAACCATCAAATCAGTTCAAATATCATATTTTCAATCCAAGGGACATTTCCATCATTCAAATATAGACTTAAATAATATATTTCTCATTCATAATTATCAAGAGACAATACCATCATTCCAATGCATGATATTAAATATGATATTCCGCACTCAAGATCATCCACATTCAGGGTCAGCAAGACACAATACCATCATTTACATTTATCTCGAAATTAGATATAAGTTCAAATATTAGTTGTAAAGTTAATCAGAAAAATATCTCATCTTTCAATTTATCAAATGTAGGTATCTAAGCGGATCAAATATCCGATTTTCAATCTAGGGTCATATCAAGCCACAGTATCATAATTACAATGTAACAAATTTGAAGCATATGAGGCTCAATATTTGATATTTGGATTATATGGTCCTAAATTTAACAAATTGTATCAGTTCTTGAAACACTAATATTTCATATTCAAGATCATTTAGTCACAATACCATCATCTGAATTCACTAAAATTAGAATCATGTGGGGTAAAATATCATATTTGGTATCCATGATTAACAGGGACTATTCTATCATCCCATTGCATCATATTAATATGATATTTCGCATTCAGGGTCATCAGACACAATGTCATCATTTCGATTTATTAAATTTAGATCTAGGTTCAAAAATTATATTTTTCATCTAACATTTCAAGACTTGATACCATCATTTACATTTACCGAATTTACATTCATAGAATCAAACTAACAAATTTTGCGTTTAACATAATCAGGGCACAATTCCACCATTCCAATTTATCAAATTTAAACCATCTAAGCAGTTCAAATAACATATTTTCAATCCAAAACCATATCGAGGTACAATATCATCACCGGCTATCAAATTTCGCATTCATGGTTTTGTGGCTCTAGTATCTAGTATCAAATATTGGTTATATGGTAATCTTACCAAGAGAAAGTAGAAACGAAAAGGACCTATATATCACAGCAAAGAAGCAATGGTTATTGTCTTCTCCAATTCAATAAGAAATAATTCTAACATCTTTATTTTGTATTAGTTGAGTGGAACAAATCCTATTTTTCCATATTGACTAAGGTCATGCTAATGGAGATCATAAAATAGCAAACCAATAATAATAAATAACCCCTCAGTACAATAAAAACCGCGGATCGGTTTTATATAATTTGATAGTATCATTTCAATTTATCGAATTTATGACCATTTAATTCAAATATGAAATTTTGGGTCCAAGTTAATCCGTTCAATATGCCATCCTTCAAATTTATCAAATTAAGAACATTGAAACGACTCAAATGTCATTATTTCAATCCAGGGTTATATATAAGCACAATATCATCATTCCAATATAAAATATTTGATATTCGGATTTATGGACTTCAATTCGATAAATTGTATCAGTTTTTGAAACACTGTCATATTTCATATTCATGATCATCGAAATTCCATCATTTCAAAACATCATATTAACTTGATGTTTCGTATTCGGGATCATAGGGGCACAATACTATCATTTCAATTTATCGAATTTAGATCTAAGTTCAAATATCATATTTTGCATCTAAGGTTTCAAGACTCGTTACCATCATTTCAATTTATCTATTTTACGATCATATAATCCAACTAATCGGGGCACAATTCCATCCGTCCAGTTTATCGAATTTAGAACCATCTAAGTATATCAATTATCATATTTTCAACCCAAGGGACATTTCCATCATTCCAATATAGACTCAAATATCATATTTTCTCATCCATAATTATCGAGGGACAATATCATCATTCCAATGCATTATAATCCAATATCATCATATAATTCAATATCATAATTATCGAGGGACTATATCTAAGGTTTCAAGACTCGATAGCATCATTTATCATATAATCCATCTAATCGGGGCACAAATCCATCCTTTCAATTCAGGGTCATATCAAGCCACAATATCATAATTCCAATAAAACAAATTTGAAGCATGAGGCTCAATATTTGATATTTGGATTATAAGGTCCTAAATTTGACAAATTGTATCAATTATTGATTGAAACACTATAATATTTCATATTCAAGATCATTGAAGCATAATAACATCATCGGAATTTATTAAAATTAGAATCGTGTAGGCTAAAATATCATATTTTGTAACCATGATTAACAAGGGACAATTTTATCATCTCATTACATCGTATTAATATGATATTTCACACTCAGGGTCATCAGACATAATGTCATCATTTCAATTAAATTTATATCTAGGTTAAATCATATTTTTCATCTAACATTTCAAGACTTGATACCATCATTTACATTTACCGAAGTTACAATCATATAATCAAACTAACAAATTTTGCGTTCAATATAATCTGGGAACAATTCCACCAACCAATTTATCAAATTTAAACCATCAGCAGTTCAAATAACATATTTTGAATTCAAGGTCATATTGAGGTACAATATCATCACCGGCTATAAAATTTCGCATTTATCGTTCTATGGCACATCTTACCAAGAGAAAGTAGAAACGAAAATGTACCTTCATATCCCAGCGAAGAAGCAATTGTTGTTGTCTTCTCCAATTCAGTAAGAAATAATTCTAACCTCTTTATTTTGTATTAGTTGAGTGGAACAAATCCTTTTTGCATATTGACAAATGTTATGCTAATGGAGATCATAAAACAGCAAACCAATAATAATAAATAACCCTCGAGTGCAATAAAAACCTCAGATCGGTTTTTTTAACGTGATACTATCATTTCAATTTATCGAATTTATGACCATTTAATTCAAATAAGAAATTTTGGGTCCAAGTCAATCCGTTCAATATTCCATCCTTCAAATTTATCAAATTAAGAACATTGAAATGACTCAAATGTCATATTTTCAATCCATGGTTATATATAAGCACAATATCATCATTCCAATATAAAATATTTGATATTCGGATTTTATGGACTTAAATTCGATAAATTGTACCAGTTTTTGAAACACTATCATATTTCAAATTCAAGATCATCGAAAGCCACAATATCATCATCTCTATTTATAAAAAAATTAGAACTATATGGGATCAAATATCATATTTTGCATCCATGATTATCGAGGGACATTTCTATCATTCCAATATATCATATTAATATGATATTTTGCATTAGGGTCATCTACCATCATTTGAATATATTTAATTTAGATCTAGCTTCAAATATCATATTTTGCATGTAATGTTTCCAGACCTATTATTATCATTTCAATTTATCAAATTTAAGATCATACATTCCAACTAACAAATTTTGCGTCCAAGTGAATTGGGGCAATATTCCATCTTCCAATTTATCGAATGTAGAACATCTAAGCAGCTCAAATATCATATTTTCTGTCCAAGGTCATATCTAGGCACAATATCATCATTCCAATTCCAATAAAACAAATTTAAAGCCTATGAGGCTAAATATTTGATATTTCGATATAAGGTCCAAAATTCGATAAATTGTATCAGTTCTTGAAAGACTACCATATTCTATATTCAAGATCAATATAAAGCATAATACCATTCATCTCAATTTATAAAAATTAGAACCATATAGGCTCAAACATCATATTTCGCATCCACGATTATCGAAGGACAATTCCATCATTTCAGAACATCATATTAATTTGATGTTTCATACTCAGGATCATAGGGGCACAATACTATCATTTCAATTTATCGAATTTAGATCTAAGTTCAAATATCATATTTTGCATCTAAGGTTTCAAGACTCGTTACCATCATTTCAATTTATCTATTTTACGATATATAATCCAACTAATCGGGGCACAATTCCATCCGTCCAGTTTATCGAATTTAGAACCATATAAGCATATCAATTATCATATTTTCAATCCAAGTGTCATTTCCATCATTCCAATATAGACTCAAATATCATATTTTCTCATTCATAATTATCGAGGGACAATAATCCAACTAATCGGAGCACAATTTCATCCGTCCAGTTTATCGAATTTAGAACCATATAAGCATATCAATTATCATATTTTCAATCCAAGGGTCATTTCCATCATTCCAATATACACTCAAATATCATATTTTCTCATTCATAATTATCGAGGGACAATAATCCAACTAATCGGGGCATAATTCCATCCGTCCAGTTTATCGAATTTAGAACCATCTAAGCATATCAATTATCATATTTTCAATCCAAGGGACATTTCCATCATTCCAATATAGACTCAAATATCATATTTTCTCATTCATAATTATCGAGGGACAATAATCCAACTAATCAGAGAACAATTCCATCCGTCCAGTTTATCGAATTTAGACCCATCTAAGCATATCAATTATCATATTTTCAATCCAAGGGACATTTCCAACATTCCAATATGGACTCAAATATCATATTTTCTCATTCATAATTATCGAGGGACAATATCATCATTCCAATGCATTATATTAATATGATAGTATCAACGGATGACAAAAGGATAGGAGAACGCACAAAGCGATGTTAGACAAGGAGACGAAGACACAAATAACTACTATGGCCACAAATCATCATAATCAAAAGTAAAAGTCGTAACATAAAATAAGATTCAAAAAGAACTAAGGAAATCACAAATCTAAACCATTACAAATTAGTAAGCAAAAAAGAGTTGCACAATCAAGTAAAGACCACTATAAATCTAAGCAATAAAATCGAGATTGAAAGATATAAAATAAAGAGGAAGAAGAAGATACCTACATATTGCACTTGACTAGATCATCCAGCCATTTGCGTACATCTCGATCTTGTCAAACTCCTTATGAGAGGGAATCATGAAGATGGTTCCCGATATGTTGAGAAGGTTATCAATTATCATACCAGGAGCCGTGATGATCACTGTCGGTGGAGGTCGGAAAGCGGTGTTGCTGGTGGTTTTGCAATACAAAACTTAATCAACCATGAAATATGAATTCTTTGTAGCAAATTGACCAAGTAAAAGAGCTGCTTCTGTTTGGCTCTCCATACAACAGGATCTGTCATTGAAATCATAGATTAGTCAGAAGAAAAGTATATTAATAATGTTATAGAAAGAAGAACAAAGCAGCTACAATGTATGTTTAATACATCACAATCTCTTATTCCGATGGATTGGTTAAAGAAAGAAGAACCCCTACACTAAGCCACTATAGGCAATGACAAGATTCACATTCACCAGGCATTACACCAATAATGTTATAGAAAAAAAATTATAAAACACTTCATCATGTTGTATACCTTTTCATTCCTATGCCCTGATTCGCCAACCCATAAATTTCCCATTTCATCCTTCACTATGGCCGGCAAATGAACCATCCACCCACTTTTCTAATGTCTCGAAACCTTCCCACCTACAACGGATCTTTGACACGGCTAAGAAGTCTCCTGAATGAACCATCTGCATGGTCAATAGTTGCCCGCCAAGGATGGCTGTGTTTCTTAAATGTAGCTCCATGTGCGTATTCAAGAAATCTAGATTGGCTTTCTGATCAAAGAAAGAAGGATTCCCAATCCCATGCTCCTTTATCTGTTCAATTCAGAATTTCGATACATGTCCAGCAATGTACAGCATCTGTCTGTATGTGAAGAAAACAACAACTATTTATAATCAAAAATCAAAACCAAACAATATAATAAACTAGAAAAGTTCATTCATCCTTTAAAATTAAAACAGTTTAATTAATCTTTGAAAATACTAAAACGTAACGTTCTCTAACTTAGGTTCTTAATGCAGATTATTAGGGTCAAATTAACTCCTTAATCACATTCTGCCAATTAATTAAATTGAGTTAAAATAGCAATTATACACTTTTGAATCATTATATTTCACTCGGCATATTGTATCATCTTATCACAAGAGTTTTCTCAAAACAATGGTCATGGAGAATCAAATTATTATGAAAATAGGCAGTGAATGAAATTCAAGATTAGGAACCTAATAGTAAAAAGTAAATTGAAATTGGAAAGAGACGTTAGGGTTTGATTTTATTCTCTTACTTGAAAGAATGAGGAATGAAGGATGTTAGGGTTTGAACCCTAACTTGTGCGATTTTGTTCATCCAAAGTTGCGTCGGAGAAAAAGAGATTGCATGTGCTGGAAACGACGAATCTGTTGTTGGTTTTGTAATGTGGAGAATTGAAATCGAAGCAAGAAAACGAAGCGGAAGAAATACGGTGGCGAGAGTGATAAAGAGGAGGAGTAAGCGATCTTCTGAACTGAACAAGTTTAAATTCAAATTCAATTCTTTTGTTTATTTACTTCCTCTTAACCTAATTCCATTCTCTCGTATCGTATTGGTCTTACTCACTCACTCACGAAAAAAACTCATCCCACCCCCCATGGTTCTTTTTCCCCCCCCCAGGTTTCCCTTTTTACCCTTACAAAAAACTAGTTCGGGCTCTACGTTCCGAAATAGTTTAAAACCTTGAAACTGGTTCGGGACACCTTTTCCGAACCTTATTTCGGGGACTAGAGCCCGAAACAAGACGTTATATTTCAGAAAATCAGCTCACTTCCTCTCATTCATGTCAAACACTCAATCTCAAGTTCTCTTTGGTTCCAAAATCGTTTTTCTCCATTGTTGGCTCAATCTCAAGGTTTGGAGGCTATCTAACGGAATCAACACTCACTGATACATCAACATAAGGTAAATTGCGTTTCTAACCGATTAGATTTTGTATATTTTAGCTTTGAATTGACTGATGCACCTAGGTTTCCGAAATTTCTGACATGGTGTCGTTCGGGGAATGTTTTCCGAAAAAAGGGACAAACTATTTCGGAAAATACGGCCCGAACTTATACTTAGAAAAAATTTTATGTTTTCCTTCTGCACCTGCTACTGCCAAATTTTTTTTTTTTTCAATTTTAGGAATTAAATGTTTTGATTTGCTTAATGGTTATTATCAATGATATGTTTAATGATTATAGCTTAGATATTTGAGTTTAAGTTCCATATGTTATTTGATATGAATTGTATTTGATATTGATTTTTTTTTGTTGTAGTTATGGTGGATCATAAATGTAGACAAGTTGTGCTTGGTATAGGTGTCTACGAAGTTGTGGGCGATGTTAAGCCTGTCAATTTTCATCAACCGCAAGAAGCACCTCTTGCTCTTCCTGCTCCTCCTGTTCCTGCTCCTCCTCCTGCTCCTGCTGCTCCTCCTGAAAGTGGTCCTCCGGCAATACATTTTGATTGTAGCGCAAGTTTTTTTAGGAAGGAAGCTTTCAAGACTCGCGATGATTTACTGAAGTGGGTTCGCGAGGTAGGTGCTGGTTTAAAGTTTGCAATTGTTATTGTAAACTCTGATTATGGCGATGGAAAGAGGAAGCAAAAGCTGGTTTTGGGTTGTGAAAGGGGAGGTGCCTACAAACGAACTAGCAAGAAGCCAAAGTTCGAAGAAACGGGAACGAGGAAGTGCGGATGCCCGTTTAGGCTCCGTGGTTATTTTCATAACACAAGCAAGGATTGGCATCTAAGTGTTGTGAACGGCGTACACAACCATGAGTTTGATAAAGGGTTAGATGGCCATCTAGTTGAGGGAAGGTTGAATGCGGAAGAGAAGGCTTTGGTTGCTATATATATTTAAAAGTGTATATTATAAATGAATTGGCATTGCGCCCCAGTGGATAAGACACTGGTTTATGTATTTGCAAGCGTGTACCTAAGGTCTGGGGTTCGAATCCCCCTCGCCCCAGACCTTTTAATTTTGTTATTTAAAAGTTCGGGGAACGTTTGCAGAAATGTATTTCGGGCTCTAGAGCCCGAAATAACACTTAGCAGAATTTCTGCAAACACTCCTATACCAGTAATAACAAAGTGTAAAAATGATATCATTGAAATATTTGGATGGAAACAAACACAAGCATAGTTTAATTAATTAGGAGGTTCAAAGGATTACAGAGACGCGTTAGCCATGTACATAACACAATGGCTACGATTGTTCACCGGAATTCATAAAAAACAAGTAAAACAAACATTAAAAACATTATATTCTACGAGATGTCTATTTATAGACATGACAACGAGGGCTAGCTGTAAATTCATCAATCAGCTCAAATTTGAAAGTAACTAAGTCCCCTTCTTTGAATTGTTGGCTCTTTGAAAATTCACCCCAATTGTAGGCTAGTTTCGTGCGAAGCATGTCACCCAAGTTCAAAACACAAAGAGTCATTTGCTCTATGCTTATGGTACTCATGCAATAGAGACAAATCGCTCGGACCCCCTCCATAACCGCCTTCAGGAACCACAGCTGCCTGTCCATCATCATCACCATCTTCATCTTCAGCGACATCTTCAGCAACATCTTCAGCAACATTTTCCTCGTCAACCGGAGGATCTTCAGCAACATTATCGTCATCTCTGTCAACCGGAGGATTTTCGTCGTCTACACCTTGGGCACCATGATCTACACCTTCAGCAGCATGACCAACTTCGCCCTCAGGCCGTTGTGAAGGCATTGAACCACCCGCTGACGAACCTCCCGCTTCATAATCACTTCCTTGAAACGGCACCGGCGATTGCCTACGGGTCCGTGCTTTTTTCGGGCGAGGGACAACAGCTTCACGCGCAGAAGCATGTGCGCGTGTCTCCCTGCCTAGCCTTGTTCTTCCAACATCCTCTTCCATGTCTACAACAAAATGCAAATACAAACTATGTCATTCACACATTTTTACAAACACTTGGAGTGCAAAAATGATACAAACTAAATCAAAAACCAAATTCAATTTCTAACCAACATGCATTGATGCATACATCAACCCAATGCCACAAACAACACATAATCAACATAATAAACAACATCAACAACATTTACATGAACACAGAATTTGAAAAAATCCAAGAGAAAATGGAAAAATTTGATAGAAAATGAATTAAAGATGAATGAACAATCTAAGATGCATTGAAGTTACTTACTTGTCAAATTAGAGTGCTTGAATTAGTTGAAGTGTTGATCAAATGGGAGTTGTCACGTTTTCTACCCTTTTCCCACCCAACCCTATTTTCAAAACGAAAAAATACAAACTGACAGAAACTAGCGCATTTCTGTTACTATATTCAATTATTTCGGGCTCTAATCCCCGAAATACGGTTCGGGGAATACGTTCCGAACTAAAAAATTACTTTTACACCTTTTCGGATTCTACGTTCCGAACTAGACTTTTCAGGGGCAAAATTGGGTTTCCGGGGGGTTAAAAAGAGTGTTGGGGGGTGGGATGAGAAAAATTCCTCACTCACGTACACTTAAAGCCCAATATATCTTTTTTTGAACAAGTAAAGCCCAATATATCTAAAGCCCACAAACAATTAACCTCATTCTTCATTCTATCTCTAATTAATTATCCTACTCCAAAACACACAAATCAATAAATCAACAAATAATTAATTAATTAATTAATTAAACTAAACAACAAATGTCTCGTAAGTTTAGCTCAATTGATAGGACAATGCATTATATATGCAGTGGGCTGGGATTCGAATCTCAGTCATCTCATTTATCCACCTTAAGGGTGGAATTTATAACCACTACACTACATGACCAAAAAAAAATTATTGATGATTAAATTTAGGTTGTTACAAGTAGCAGTTGGAGAAAGAAAAACTTGAGAAGTTGTCCAAATTAATAATTGGGTTCTTGAAGAAAGAAAAACTTGAGAAGTTTCCAAGAAAAAATAAAAAATTTATCTCACATAAGTCTTTATACGCACATGCGTTTCTTTCAAGTATTTTTTTAATTGACTAACTTGTTCGCACAAGCGTTTCTTTTGAGGAAAATCACAATTTGGTTCTTGAAAGTATATTTCGATGACACATTCGTCCTTGAATATATCAAAATTGTAATTAGACCTACAAGTATCTATATATTAGTTATATATTTTGGTCCTCGTATTTGTTTTTAAATAGTCAACTTGATTTTCAAATATGTTTTTTGTTCGTCAATTTAATCTATAAGATACTCCTTCCGTTACAATATATAAGCAAAAATCCACTTTCTAGATTCATTGTATAATTAATGTATCCACTCGGTAAAACACTCTCAAATAGGTCCTGACTTTATGAATATTTCAAAAAGGTCCCTGACTTTGTTAAACTGTCAAATTGGTCCATATGTTTAACCAATTATTATCAATTAAGTCTTTATATTTTACAACTTACTATCAATTTGGTCCTTAAGTTTGTCCACTTATTCTCAATTTAATCCCTAACTTATTTTTTGAAGGACTAATATGAATAAAATTTATCAGAGTCAGGGACCTTTTTGAAATATTAATAAAATCAGGGACCTATTTGAGAGTGTCTTACATAGTCAGGAACTTATTTGGTGGTTTACTAGTTTTTCTTTTTTTTGTCTACAGACAAATATGACTAAAATTTACACACACTACAGTGTCAATGTCTATTTAGATTTTCTTTTTTGACAAATTTGTCTGTTTGATCCTTCTTTTCTATTTATAAATCGTGATTTCCTTCGCACACAATTACCGAGACCAATCACATTTTCCAACAAATATTTTTCCATAGACAATAAACACCGACTCTGAATCAAACCTAGGATCAAATAATTAAGACGTAAGTATCTACAAGTACCACTAGTGCCACATGTTTTGGTTTTGGATCCTTATTAATCCTACACATAATATATTTACTTATTATGTTAGGTATCAAAAATATTAATCCTAACATAGGGATAAAGAGGAAGCAAAAGTATCTAATGCTAATCAAAGCAGCAGCGGGAACAAGGTTTGATTAAACTTTTAACTAAAAAAGTTGCAAACAATTATAAGGATCAATTTCAACACCTTCATTATTTAACCATATTCAGTAATTTCAGAGTTCCGAGTTCCAAGGGAACTAAGCTGTGTTCTCTATTGTTAGCTAACGTAAATGATTGTCATAACATACTAACAAAACGCGTCCAATGGGCGCAGATAAATTATTTCAAGTTTTTAACAGGTCTCCTGAACCTATCGCCTCTATTGAACTCTTGAACGCTATATTTAACTTCAACCATATTTAAAGGATGTAAAGAGCTGAAAAAATATATGCTTTCCAACTTATTGGATGGTTCTAATCAATGACTGGTATGTGGAAATGGTCGCCCCAAACGTAGCTGGATGCCAACATGAATTATATTTGATGTTTCCTTCAAAATCTCTCTTTCAGCTTTCTCTGCCATTTCCATTGCATGTCTGTGGGTAAATAAAACATATGCTGCAATGAGAGACTGGTCCATTTCAAAAGTAACTCAAAAAAAGGCTAGACAAGTTATTTTTGTACCGAATTGGGATATCAGGAGGCATGGAAACTTCAATTTGAAGAACAATCTTGCTTTGAAACATGTGCCGTGTTATGCGCTCAACTGACATCTGAAAACCAGCTAAAGACAATTAATTATTTGAAATACGAGCAATTCTAGCCCAAGTTTAAAATCCAAATATACTTCCATTGATTGACAAAGGAATCCTCTTGATTTCAGCCACCTTCAATCAATATTTAAACAAGGATGCTTATAAGATGGACCACCCTGATAGGCGGTACATTATGGAAAACAATATTGTGAAGCATTTTGATTATTGGATTGGTCAATAAAAAACTCAGTGGTCGGGATGACGGACCACCTATGGTGGTGGTCCATTCTATAATTTGCCTTTAAACAGATAACCTCCTTGATATTGATAACGACCAAGGAGAATAGCAACCATTTGATTCCCAAAATTTTATGGCTTGAAATAATTGCAAGGTAATTTGTTCACTTCTAACCAATATACTTAAAACAAACAAATCCCCAATAGATGAAAGTTGAAAATGTGTAACAGATTTAATTCAAATTGAGTATCTCATATTCCAGCAGTCCACCTACCTGCCATGCCTACACACATCAAATTCAAACCTGAAGATTATTTCGACTATCTTTTGGTTTTCACATAAATATGTTACCTGCGGAAAGTTAGCTGAGATGATATCAGAAACTATTCCGTTGATATTACTATCTCCAGCAGGAGCAATACTGTCCTGGTCCATGTCTCCACTCCAACTATCTTGCTGATCTGTTGTGCTGGGGGATGCGTGTGACATAGCAGGATCTACAATAGAATCAAGAATTATCAATAGGGAAAATAAATTAAAGGGTACAAGATATCAGAGTACGGGACATACACTACAATTGATTTAGATATCAGAAATCCTCATCCTAATGTGTTTTTTTTTTTTTGTAATTGCTTATTATTGGAAACACCTGAATTTGTGCAAAATTTAAAGTAAACGGAGAATGAACATAAAATTAATTGCACATCTGTGCAATGCACAGACCTCTAGTCTGTGACATAAGAAAGACTGACCTAAATGGACATATTTAAATCTTCCTTTTGACACTCATAACAGGCTTAGCATTTTCTCTACATAAGCAATGGTTCAACAGTTATTTAAAAATAACTCGCTAACATGGACTGGACGGTATAAATTTCAGAAGACTCTGTTATATACTAGAGATGTAAATTGTCAGGAGTGTCCATCCTATATCGGGGGTGGGAACTGATACCAAATAACTAAGATTCTGTCTCCATCAACGTAGGAAAATGATAAAAGCATCCAACAGACCTATGTGTATAAACATTTCAGTCACAGTAGGGTGGGACTTGTGAATTTGCCAACGGACATTTTCACCAATGTCATGTGCAGAACTAACACTGGAAAAGGGATCAACCTGCAAGGTAAAACTAACAAGTAAATCCTGGAGACTTGGTCAAATCACGAGTTCATGACACATAATGCATGTAACAAAAAGAATATGAATTTCAGGAGAGCTAACCTCAATATTTACATCGAGATACAGATATGAACCAGCTCTCCTTCCTCTTAAACGATGGCATCCCTGCATACAATGTTTTTAAAAATGAATTTATAAGAATATCATTTAAGTTCATATATTCATATGCAAAACAGAAGTAATTAACATCTAGTTAAAGTGCGTGTGAAAAATTGGAAGCATGAATTGACACATTTTTCAAGTAAAAGGATGACATTAGAGAAAAAAATCACATGCGAAGTCAAAGGATGCCAAAATAGTACTTTAAACATGAATATGCAAAAAAATACCTTGACACCATCAACTTGCAATATTGTTTGTTTAATAGGATCCAAATGTTGTGCCGGGATTGCAGCATCCACCAGCTCCAAGATACTGATAATTGATAAAAAAAAAATTAAAAAAAGCTAATTAGAAGTACGCATATAGTCAAAACTGCCGATAAATACATCTGGAGGTGGAGAAACATTTGAGTCACATTCCCCCATACGCTCTCTCTATTAACCTAATACATTTAAGATGACATGTTCAACATATTGATGTATTTACGCTTTCATTTATAAGATAAACATAGCCTATTTATAGTATCCAGCACATTTCTATGTCCAGAATAGGCGTGTTCAATATTCTGCCCTATCCTCGTATGAGGGTCACGCTAACTTAGGATGGGCAATCCTGATTAAGTACATCTTGTGCTTGATTAGGATTGTCTTTTTCATTAACATATTATTTGGCTTCTTCAAAAAAAACTTAGGTTCCAAAATGTTCTTGACATGGAGACACCATAGTAACAAAAACTTATTGAAATGTCAATCTCTCACTCACACACACACACACACACACACACACACACACACACAAATCATTTAGACTTGCAAGCAATGATGATAAACCAAGGAGAAACATATGACCGAGACAAACAATCAAGGTACCTTTGGTAACCAGATTCAGCTCCAGCTTTTAAAATCATGACGGAGACAAGGAGTCCAGCAAGAGGATCTAAAAACTTCACTCCAAGAATAGAACCTCCTAACATGGAGACAAGAATTTGTGTCAAGTGAAGGTTAGCAAGACGCAAGACATAAATGGGTCAATTACTCAGAAACAAGACCTGTGCAGTGTAAAGGGTACACACTTATTTAGAGGCACTGATAGCATCTTACAGCCTGCAGTTGTTATTGAAGGCCAAAAAATAGTAAAACTTTTAGTCTCTAAAAGAAATATTTGTTATCAATTAAGTCCCAATGAGATTAATTTTATTAAAATAATCCCTTAAACATTAAACCCTAATAATCAATGTTATTAATGGCAGATAGAGGATTATGGCGGTCAGCTAAAACCCAACTTTGTAAAATAAACGCAGCGTTGCAGCCTACAGCGGAAACGCAGATACAATAGATGTTGCGGCCGATGGTTGTTTGACACAAAATCCGCCATGCCATAGCGTCATAGGCTCAAAGCGCCATAGCGGAAATTTGACAACACTGCTAATAATTTAGTCCCTCGATCCATTTCAATATAATACCACTAACACGGTTGGCATTCAGAGATTCAAATATTAGCCAATAATATTAAAATATTATTCTGTTGGATCAACATTTGTCCTACAGGTCAGCATTTTCTGGAAACATTGTTAAACTGACATAAATGGAGAAACTATAATACAGGGGATTTGAGGTTTGACAGATCAAATTTATAAAATCAATCTTTGGAAGGACTAAATTAATATTGGATGTATCTTTCAGGAACTGAAATTGGGTTCTAATAAAAATATAACTATAAGTCCTTGAATTTTAAAATATGGTGCAATATCAGATAATTGTTAACGAAGAAGATACTCTGCTAAGGTTGTAGAAAAGAGAAGGCTCAAAAATTGAGTAAATTAAATAACTAAAACATTAATGGTGGATTTTAGACAGACAGCAAAGCATTTTTTAAATGTTAATTTTTTTTATATCTTCCAAGCTTACACAAAAAAAGAAGCATCTCTTAATTTCAACTAATTCAAATGTCTTGAGTATACGAGAAAACTTGAGCTCAGAGCCACTGTGGCCATGCTTGTAATTTAGGAATAGTAACAGTAACAATAACAAAGAATAAAGCAGCAAGTCAACATCAACACAAAATAGTAATAGTGATAATAGTAACAATATCAGAAAATTGGTGTTAAGATGTACAGATAACCATTTTTTTAAAAAAAGAAGTCCGTGAAAAAATTAATAGCTCATGTGATTTGAATTGATCATTATTCATAACCCATTAATGCCATGTAAGCAAGAAAACCTGACTGGAGACACAACTTGTAACAGAAGCCAGTATCATAGCAATAGCACGGTATTCCAAATAAACAGGCCTACTGACCTTTCAAATATCCAAAAGTCCTTACCAACTCCAATGAGAGCAACTACTGATGAAATTGCATCTACACGATGATGCCATGCATTTGCTTTCATCAACCCACTGCCTTGCCTTTCACCAGCTTGTTTTGTTATCCAGTAAAGCCTACACATTTTGAAAGCAAAAATGAATATAGATGTATTGAAGAAGAAACAATAATAAAAGGCATAACCTAGTAGTCGGCATATTAATAGAAGCATAGAGGCTTGGGGGGTTGGGTAGCTGAACTGGTTTGAGTTAAGGGTTAAAAGAGTTGGAGGTCCAGGGTTCAAAACATGGTGAAGGAGAAAATACTAATCTAACAACTAATTACTAACTTTGACCGTTTTTTAAAAAAAAAAAATAGAAGCATAGAGGCCATCAATAAAATACCAGATCAGAAAAATGGAGCTCAAATTACTAGTCTGTGTTGTCAGAAATCCAATCAAAAAGTTATTTAATTTAGACAGCGAAGGCCAAGGAGCTAGGGCCACAGTGACACATTCCCTGGGAAAGTAAAGAGCTAAGGCCACAGTGACACATAACTACAACATCTTAGTTAATTTTTTAAGGGATTATTCAGTTAAACTTTATTATCTATGTAGTCTTAAGATTTCTTATTCGGTGATTGTCCTTCTTTCGTATCTTTCTTTTGTATCTATTGTTGACTTCTACTCATTTGTATCTTAAACTCAAGTTGGAAAGAATCGGATACCCCCTAGTTAGAGTTCAGTGAAATTCAGCATGCATAAAATAGTAGCATAGGTGGCTACAATAAACATTAAAATACAAGATTCTTCACCATGTCTTATTACAATACAAAGTAATGGCATTACCCTTCTTTAACACCTATTGACACAAGAGTCATATTCAAGGCAAGTATAGGATGTTCCATGTCAATTCCATGGTGATGTCCGCCATGTCCGTGGCTATGTACATGCTCATGTGCCATTGCTTGGGTAACCATTTCAGGGCCAGCTGAGAGCAATCCCTGCAAATGTGTAGCAATGACATAGTTCTACTAAAAAAAGAAGGCTGATCTAATTCCATACCTTGTCTAACAAAATACTCAATTGATGTTTCATTAAATTTCATTGTTCGTGAGAACGGGTGACACAACAAAAATATTGGAGTTTTGAATTCACATACCGTCAAAAGATCCACCGCATGCCATGCAATACCACCCCCAGTGGCCAAAAGCATACAGGAGATTCCAAGAGCTCCTAGAGTCTCAAATTTACCATGTCCTGAGATACAACGAAAGATAAATATAATCATAAAAAACAGATAACCTTTTAAAGACATGCAGTCCTTATAAACCTTGACAAATCACATACAAACGGTAAAAATTTTACTGAAGCGTAATCACAACAACGTAACAAAGACAAAAAGCATTATATCTAAACTAAGGGTCTTTTTGGATTTCCTTATTTGAGTTTATCAACTGACATAAGCACTAGTGAGACTATTTTGGAGAGCTTAAGGAAACAACTTATAACAAGTCCATAAGCTGTTACTGCTTATTTCCAATAATCTCCATGGGATAACTTGCAAAATCAACTTATAACTTATATGAAAACCTTCTTAGAAGGGTCGGGTCTAACTGAACTTTACATAAACAGCTTGTAAGATGAGTACTGTCGGGACTCTTAACACACCCGCTCATACCCAGCACTGTTGGTGGCCCGATAACAGAAATTTGATAGCAAGTGACCCAACGGATACCATCTTAGAATATAGGATTGGGCCTAACTCATCCTTACAAAAACTTAACCTTACAAAACTTTGTGAAGTGCCTTGTAAGGTAAGGACTACCTCGCCCTTATAAAAACATTTCCAGGTCTTATCTCATCTGATATGGAACTCTTAACAAACTTTTTGACTTAATTTATCTTTAGTTATAGAAATAGCTTATGCATATATAATCATATGATAAGCAAGCACTTAATTAAACTGTTTATCCAAAGATAGCCCTAAAGTCCTAGCCTAACATCCATATTAAATATAAGCATCCATATAACACAATAAAACAGTAACTTAATGCATATTATAAGAGATAAATGAAGTAGAGTGTAGATACAGATCAAGTGACCATATGGGTGTTCTTTATCTCTTGGAGCCTTAGCAAGTTTAAAAGACACCAAAGCAATGCCACTGAGAACCTGCAACACAAAAATGATCAAAATTGCTTCCAATCAAAAAAAGTCAGCGAATTTCGTGCTACCACAACATACCACATCGGATATAGAATGAGCAGCATCGGCAATAATTGCGGTACTTCCGGTAAAATAACCGGTAAACGCTTTTCCGGTGGCTAAAGCAATATCGGCAGCGAGACCGAGACGGAAAATGTTCTCTCCTTCGTTGAGATGTTTAGGGATGTGATGATCATGATCATGAGAATGACCAAAATGCCATCTTTTAGGGATTTTGAAAGCTGGATTTTGGGGGGAAATGAAAGAATTCTCTGATTGATAGAAATTCAGTGGTTCCGTTACCGGAGGAGGGAGGAATTTTGAAGAGGAAAGTCGCGTAATGCATGTTCTGTAAATGGGATTCAGATTGTTGAATCTAAATCCCATTGTTGTGTTCTTCGAATTGTTTATCTAGGGTTTGTTGATTTTTTTATTCTCTTTTGTGATTAAAACTACGCTGAATCGTATCAGATTCGATTGGTTGGTACTAACCCGAGCTTTGTGTTCTCCATGTTCGGGTTCGTGTGTAGAGGCAATGGTGTGCGGAGCACGAAATGTGTCACGCCTTCGCAGAGTAATTAAAAAATGGATAAAACTTACATGCATTGCTTTAAGTGCATTTCTTGTTGTTCCACTTGGTTTTTTTAATTAAAAAACAGTTTTCTTTTATTTTTCTAAAATTAAAAAACACAAAAAACCACCTCTTTGTGAGTGGAACAGCAATAAAGCAATGCATGTAAGTTTTGTCCTTAAAAAATACCTTACACGTGGCTTTTGTGAACAAATAAACACCTTACACGTGCAAATTTTGCACTTTAAAATACTACTAGTATATTAGCCCGTGCCGTGTACGAGATTATTTTCTTTTTTAATATTATTTTTGTGTTTATTTTGATATATTATTTGAGTAATTTGGTTTAAAATTTTACGATAAAATTGAGATAGATTTTGCATGATATAGATTTAACGATGTTACCAAATAAAGCAAGATGAAGAGTATTACTTCGCTTCCCATTTTCGGCAAAAGTTATTGTCCATAAGGACAATCCTTATGGATGGTCCATAAGCCAATCAAAACACAACAGTTTTACTCACAAGCCCCCCCCCCCCCCCAATTTTACTCACACACCCCCAAATTTCTCGTACGCCCCCAACTGACTAGCACCCCCCATATTTCTCGTGCACCTCCCAAATTTCTCGCGCGCCCCCATATTTCTCGTGCACCCCTCAAATTTCTCGTGTGCCCCCCAAATTTCTCGTGCACCACCCAAATTTCTCGTGCGCCCCCAAATGTCGTGCGCCCCCCAAATTTTTTTTTTTTTCCTCCCCAAATTTCTAGCCAAAACCATTTTGTTGTTGGAATGGTTTCCAGGAGTTGTACTCCAAAACCATTAAGTGCATAAAATGGTTTTGGAGTACAACGCTATAATTATGCACTTAATTTTTTTTCCCTCCCCCCAGATTTCTAGCCAAAACCATTAAGTGCATTTGGGTAAGGATTGTTGATTGTCTTCTATGATTGGGTCATAACTCAACTCATAAATTATAACTACTTTCATAATTTTGTCATGTTGAAAATTATTGGAAAGGGTAAAGGCTAGTATTGTAAGTGTTAAGTGCATAAAATGGTTTTAGCTAGAAATCTGTGGGGGTGTGTGAAAAATTTTCCCTCACTTATGGGGGGTGTATGAAGAAAAAGTATGGTGTAGATAGCAATGGGCTGTGTAAGCGCTAATGGACTGAAGCTTATGGACGGTCCATAAGGACCCCTTATGGACAATAACCACACCCCCCATTTTCACTATTATGAAATAAATTCTTTATCTCGTCTTCATTCCCGAAACTATATAGTGATCCTATAAATATAAAATAATTATAAATTTCATTCTCAAATAAAAATATACTCCGATTTTTCATGGCGCCTTAAGATTTTTTGGGAGCGTACTCATAAAATAAAAATATACCATCAGCCAAATGTAATCTAATGAAAGTGTGATGAGACAAAATATGGAAAAACTGTTGTAGTCAAAATTCAAATTTTAATTAGTCAATCTGTATTTCTAATAGTGGGGTGGAAAGTGTTACATGTTTCCCATTATATACCACCGAGAGATTCCCTCTCTCTCTCCCATCTTCGTTGCAGAACTCTATAAGGGCTCCATCAACAATAAAATAGTTGTTAATTCTATATTATTTTTTTAATGAATATCAATAAAATTCTCGTGCTAAGTTATAACTATCTTCTACATACACTTTTCATCATGGGGATCACTTTTCATGATCGTGCTAAATAAAATTTTGATTAAGTGATCTCCGTGATAAAATATGAAAATATGGATAACCCCCATAGTCGAAATTCAAATTTAATTAGTCAATATGTATTTTAAATAGTCGGGTGGAAAGTGTTCACCGTTTTCCATTCTACACCACTGAAAGATTTTTTCCCTCTCTCTCTCTCTCCCTCTCTCTCTATTTCTATCTTTCGTCTCCGTTACATGACTCTATAGGGGTTTCATCAACAAAAAATAGTTGTTAATTCTATAAAAAAATTTAATGAATATCAATTAAATTTTCGTGCTTAGTTTTCACTATTATCTACTTACACTTTTCATCATGGGGGTCATTTTCTTCGTGCTAGATAAAATTTTGAATAAGTTTTTCCCATAATAAAATATGAAATATGAAAATAAGGATAACTCCCGAAGTTTGTAATTCAAATTTTAATTTGTCAATATGTACTTTTTTACAGTAGAATGGAAAGTATTCACCGTTTCTCATTTTCCAACACTGGAAGATTTCTCTCTCTCTCTCTCTCTCTCTCTCTCTCTCTCAAAATCTTCTATTTTGTTTTTGTCCCTAATGAACATAATTTTTTCTTCAAAATAAAATAAAATGTTTTTACGTAAAAAGAAAATATAAGTGTACAAATATGTCATAAGCTATTTTTTTGGGTTCAATACTTAGGCCCCGTTTGGCCCGGCTTATTTTCCTCTTTTTTTCTTCTCCTTAAAAATAGTAAAGAAGGAAAAAATTGTGTTTGACTTTACTTTTTTGCATTTTTTAGTTCTTTACTTTATTTCTGTAATACTTTTAAGAAGAAATAGTGTTAAATATAATTTTATACTTCTTTATTTCGTTTAAGCTAAAATAAAAAGTTAAAAATAAGTCGGGCCAAACGGGGCCTTAAAGTGATCTTATCCATGAAAAAATTAGTGTACTTTCTTATTTCAATTTATGTCATAGTAATTTAAGTATGAGTGTTCCTTTATTTTACAAAATTAAAATATTAAAAATGTCCCAAGATAGTGTCGCACAAGTGGTAGATATTTGGGACCCTTAACCATTTGGTCCTAAGTTCGATCCCTGACCAGTGCATATGGAGAAACATTTATTTGGAGAGGTCAACCCCTTAAATGGATCTCAGTTACCTCGAGGGGATTAATCTTTGCAGTTGCGCGCGGATGATACTTTTGGTTTACAAAAAAAATTAAAATATATATATATATATATATATATATATATATATATATATTTGAGAGTTTCATAAAAAATATAATATTTGTGAGAGTTTCAAAAATAATTTTTTTAAAAAAATGAGTTTCTACAAAAATATATATATTTGAGAGAGTTTTCACAAAAAAAATAAAATTGAGGGTTTCCAAACAAAAAAATATATTTGAAAGAGAGTTTCTAAAAAAAAAAATTATTTGAGATGCTCTAATTGGGATAGAAACAAAAAAAAAAAACAAAAAATAAGGTATTTTTTCATAAAATATAATAAAAATTCAATTATTGTCGTCGGTGGGATTCGAACAGCAGACCTTAAGCTAGAAACTCCGCATAAGTATAATATTAGAGAAGCTCTAATTGAATGACACCTAAGCAATTTCTATTGAGAATGCACGAGAGAGCTCCGTGGGAATCTCGAAATGTATATAATAAAGATGTCGGCTGAATAAATAAATTAATCAACATTGTAAATTGCAATGTTAGTAGGGGAATTTTCAAGGCGCATTCAAGAATCGATTAGTTAGCTAATTTCAGTTAAACCTTTAAGTTTTTGGATTTACATATATTTTAAATTCCTTCTCATGAGCTTCCAAGTCTTATACATCCTCCATCCCAAAATATAAACAAAAATGAATCAAAAAAACTTGATGTATTTAGTTAAAAATTTGAACTAAATACATTCACTTTTGTTGATCAACTTTTGCTTGTATTTTGGGACAGAGAGAGTATATATGTTCAACATGGAGTCTCTCATCAATGTCAGAAGGGGATCAAAGTTATTAAAGTTTGTGGGAAATGAAAGAATGTTACGGACGAATATGACTTTGTTTGTTGGAATTCGAGGTGGAGATGGAGTATGAAGTGAGTTAGTCCGGTCTTTAAGTATGGGCTTGAGTAACATCGAGGAAATATCCCCTCCCCGCCACCCCCACCCCTATTCGAGGCCTTTCGCTCTGTAAGTGTCACATTAGCCACCAGGCTATTTGATCAGATCATTATAATGACATACCAATTAATATATATTCCCTCCGGCCTTAATTATAAGCAAATGTTACTTTTTAGATACATTGAATAACTAATGTATCTAGTCTAAAAAGTGGACTAGATACATTAGTTATTCAATGTATCTAAAAAGTAACATTTGCTTATAATTAAGGCCGGAGGGAGTATGTTACAACACAAACTCAGCTGATAAGCCTTCACAGGGGATATGCAGGCACCACACCTTGCCTTGGCTTGACGGTACCAGTTGCAACAAAACTTTGAATTTCACTTTGCACAGTTTTGTGCTTTACACACAGACACACTATATTTGATCTAGAGATGAAGAAGATAGAGAGGAAGGAGGAGAAATTTTACTAATTGCACTTGCTTTTCAATGTCGCTTGACATCTCTATTTATAATTGTGAAACTTGTGGACTAAGTCATCTAACAAGCATAGTAACTACCTCCTAACTAATTCTCTAATCACAAGTAACTACCAAAACATAACAAACTAACTGAACAAACACAATTAAATCTCCTACTTATTACACAAGTAATCAAGTCATAGCTAATATGAATTAACTTCAACAATTTATAGTATCTTCTTGTAATTTTATTAAAATACCATGGGTATTTTACTAATTTCCAATTATTTTGGAGTGAGTCATGGCCCAGCCAGGCCACCCCTGTCTCTGCTAGTGGAGGTAGGGGCAATTTGATAGACGTCACTCAATATCAGGGGGATATTTGACATTTTAAAAATATCAAGGGGTATTTGATGATTTTCGCAGTTTTAGAGATATATTCGGCTATTCACTCTTGTAAATGCTAAGTAGAAAATATTGACTTGAGAGTCATGAAATATATGATCTTACTTGATCATAGTAGATGTGGTCGGTGATGCTCTTTTTAGATACAATGATGTGAAGGAAGGTTGTACACTTGCAGACATTCTAACGCGGAGCCAATACCATAAATGTCTGCACGAGAATGATATATATTGTCCCCAGCGCGGAGCCAATACCATAAATGTGAGGATGAATCTGCATTGTCACCATTAATGACTGCCGAAATAACGGCTAAAAAGCTATGGTTGGCAATCAATGTCAATTATTACGATATCGACCGTTGTAAAACAAGTTAACTTATATGACCTTCGAACGGAGACGCGTGACTTTGAACCAGATGCTTTTGGGCCGAACTTGACACATAAATGAGCTGAATTTAACGCTGAATTGAGTTTAGATCCGGTTAAGAACAACAATAATTCTAGTACAATTATAAAATCTTATATTAAAATTGATCCATTCAAATATTGCTAGACAAATATCCTTAACAAATAAATCATGATTTAATATAAGAATAAGAATATAAAATGGAAGAGTAGAAACTATCATCCCCGTGCATCATAAACCCCAACCAACCCAAACAAAAGAAGTTGGAAGGCAAGGGACATTGGCGTCATTTTTCAAAGGACGAGTGTCGGTCACTACTTTACTCACCAGTACTACTAATTTAGTGAGATTTGAGTTCCAGCCAAAAAAAAAAAAAAGTACTAATGTCACATTATTTTTATTCTTTTTTGGACCAAATAGGCGGTACATTGTTGACGCTGCCATTGTTCATTTTTATTAATTAATAATATATACTGTATTATTTTAATTAAAAAAATAAATAATAAATTCCATTCTACGGCTGAGATCTTCCGTAGTTGGTGAGAACACTCCGTTTTCCGTTATAAACTATGATATGATGATATTTATTCCGCGAAATACAACAACATTTCCACTATTTGGCGCGGACACACACACACATTACTACTACTACTGAGAAAAAAAAAACAAAATTATATTAATTCTGAAAATAAAAACAACACAGAAAGAAAAGAAAATCAGTGACCGTACAGTTCTACAGAGAGAGAGTGAAAAACTAGAAGAAGAAAGAGAAAGAAACACTAACACACACACGAACGAGAACAGAACGAACGTGTGAAACGAAAAACCCATTTTCTCTCTGTCGGGTTCTCAACAAGGAAGGAAGACGAGCTAAGCTCGCCGATCTTCCAGAACATTCTAGATCACTCTTTGTAAAGTTGCTGCTGTGTACAGGTGAACAAACAACTTCAAAAACCCCAAACACAACAAATGGACTTGTACGTTCGGAGCCCCACTAGAAACGGATCCAACCCGTTAAATCAACATGAATGGCGTTCACCCACCGCCGATACAACCGCTCTCGGAGGTTGTTATGTTAGGGTTTTCTTATTGTTGAAGTGTTAATGTTATGTTAGGGATTTTGTTTTATAATAATTATAATAATAATTAGGGTTTTGATTTTGGTTTTGGTGTTGTAGAGTCGATGTGGCATTTAACACTTGGTGGTGGTGAATCTTACCCTGAACGACATGGTGTGCCTAATTGTGCTTATTATATGCGAACTGGGTTCTGTGGATATGGTGGAAGATGTCGATTCAATCATCCGCGTGATCGTGCTGCGGTAACGGTTTTAATCATTTTCATATATCTACATTATGTTTGAATTTCATGAAAGTGTTTTATTGCTGTTAGTTTTAGCAGTAGATACTATTTTCTTGCCTTTTTTGACTGGATTGTTTAGTGTTATTCCTAAATTGTTAATTAATGTTAAGGTTCATTTATAAATCTGTGTTAGTAAGGAAAAAAGTATTAGAAGAATGCAATATTCCATTGTAAGTAATATGCATTTGCTAATTGATTCCTGGTGGAAACAATTATTGGCCAGACTTTACTTACCTCGCGGCCGAACTCTGGATTACTGGAGCCCCATTCCCCTGGGAAGCAGAGGGTTAACACAAAAAAAAAACATTTGCTAAAGGATATAAATATATGAACTGAGTCAACTCAAATACTGTTCTTGTTCAGGTTGCTGCTGCAGTAAGAGCTACGGGGGACTACCCAGAACGGCTCGGGGAACCTCCATGTCAGGTACAGTTTGTTTATTTTAAATGATATTGTTATTAACTTATTATATGGTTCAGAAACTTGTTATCTTTACTGTTTAATAAAAGGGTTATACTAATTGTTTTTTTTCTTTCTGATGAGCAGTATTATTTAAAAACTGGAACCTGTAAATTTGGCGCGTCCTGTAAATTCCACCATCCCAAAAATGGAGGGGGATATTTAAGCCAAGCTCCACTAAATATTTATGGATACCCATTACGACCGGTTTGACTCCTAATTTTTTCTCTTTTTCTTCATTATGTATAATTTATAGAGAATTGTGCATATGGTTAAACCATGTCTTTTGTTTAAACAGGGTGAGAATGAGTGCTCCTATTATTTGAAAACGGGGCAGTGCAAATTTGGCGTAACTTGTAAATTCCACCATCCTCAACCTGCTGGCACGTCATTGCCAGCATCTGCACCTCAATTTTATCAACAGGTGCAGTCCCCAACTGTTCCTCTGCCTGAACAGTTTGGAGGAGCTTCCCCAAGCGTGAGAGTGGCTAGACCTCCTGTGTTACCTGGTTCGTATGTACAAGGGGCTTATGGTCCTGTACTTCTTTCTCCAGGGGTTGTTCCATTTCCTGGCTGGAGTCCTTATTCGGTGAGACACACATATGTGTGTGTATATATATTGTATGTTAAAGTCTTTTTTGTTCCTTTGCTTTAGTACTTACAACATTGTGATGCTTTTAAATTAGTGCAGGCTCCTGTAAGCCCTGTGTTATCTCCTGGCGCGCAACCTGCTGTTGGGGCAACTTCTCTATACGGAGTGACCCAGTTGTCGTCATCAACATCAGCTTTTGCTAGACCTTATACTCCTCTGCCCTCTTCTCCTGGCCCTGCAGGAAGCAGCCTGCAAGAAAAAGTATTTCCTGAAAGACCTGGTGAACCGGTCTGCCAATACTATCTGAGAACCGGGGACTGTAAATTTGGATTAGCTTGTCGATATCATCATCCACAGGATCAGGGTGTTGCGCGACCACTTCTTAGTCCCATTGGTCTTCCGATACGCCCGGTATGAATGGTATCTCAATTTGGTTATTTGTTGAATCGATTGTTTAGTTATTTTTTTTTCATTTGGTTTAAATTTATGCTGCTTGACTTGTAATTTCTGATGTTAAACATATAAATGTGTAAATAATAAATGTATTCTGCCAGGAGTCATGTCATGCCGTCAGTACTTCTTATGTATTAGAAACCAAAATCTGTTGCTAGTCAAAAGAAGCTAGTTTTTTAGTGGTTTAGGGCCAATGTCCCTGCTCGGTGTTTAACTTGTTATCTGCATCGTTGGTATTAATCGTTTTTGCACAACTGCAGAGTTGACCGTTGATAACATGGTTGATAAGATTCTCATCATAGGATCACACGAGCATATACTTATGTGTAGCAGTTTGATCCCAATTATTAACGTGTTTACTTGGTAGTCTCAAGTATACTCACTAACTTGGTTTGGTGAGAATTCTGTAGGATTGTTCCTAATAGATGCCTACTCAAATGGTTAAGGCCCATAACGACTACTGTTTCTCACTATCGAGAACTTAGATGAGAACCCACAACATTTTTTTTTGCTTTGTTTTATGTGTGTTTTGCTGTCTTTTAATTTCACATGTAGAAAACGTTTCACGTCTTTCATAAATTATAACTTCAATTTAAGTTTTGAATGCCGTTTATATCATTATATCTTTAATTAGAGTTGAAATAAACATTAGAGGTGATTTTAAGGTTATCATTATTTGTATTTTGATTATGGATCATGATATGATCACACAATTAAATTTTCTCTCTCTCCCCAATTGATCCTAGGAAGGATCTCGATTTTGACAACCTTGCTTGATTCCTTGATGGAACATGATTGGCTTTCTCTATCTATCCTGCTCCCTCACACAAAAGCTTGGGTTTGAGACATAGTATTTGTCTGTTTATTCCGAAAAATGGGAGTTACATGGATCAAACTTATGGTCACTTGGTCATTGAATTTGAAGCCATGATACCATGTCAAGGACCAACTCTCCTAAGCTCAAGTTATTGGATGAATGCACATTATTGTAATGATATATATGTAACAGTCTTAATGCAAAATCTCGTATTCAATATATTTCCTTTTAAATTACCATGTTATTACTTGTTCCATTCTAAGTGTTTGTAATTCAAAAGTTCTATGTTTTTAAAATAAAATTTATGAGCTTGTGACTGTTTTATATGGATATAATTTTTGAACGGTTCTTTAGCTCAGAAAACCCAAGGTTTTAGTCAATCCTAATTCAGAATTGATGGTTAAAGCCTTTCCAGTTTCCCACTCAAAATGTCAATGTAGTGATGCACATAATGTTAAAGTTTCCGTATGGCAGTTTCTATTCTTAAGTTGTGCTTTGCTTGGTTGGTGTCGTATCATGGTTGAGAGGATATGAGATGGAAACCTAGGATTAAAGATGCAGCTACAAAAAAGCAATGTAGATTCATCACTTTGTAAGTAAATTATGGCTGCGGTGATCTTTTTCCTCCTTACGGAGGACTTGTGATGGAACAAGCTATGCAGTTTTACGTACACTTGCATTGTGGCTGCAACGTTTGTACATATAATGTTGTTAGCCACATTAAGTATCTTTAGATTAATTATTTATTGCGTATCATATGCATGCTTTTCCATTCATTTATGACAAGTATTAGAGTTAACTGGCTGATTGAACAAAAATGCTTTTGGTCACATTATAATATTGTGTTAGCACTATTTTTGCCAATTAAAAAAAATGTTTGTGTTAACACCTTAATTTGTGTGTATTCTTTTGGGAATTTTTCGTAATTAAACAGGGTGTACAGCCTTGTTCGTTTTATTTACAAAATAGGCGCTGCAAGTTTGGCTCGATGTGCAAGTTTGATCATCCTGTGGGGTCTATGAGATACAGTCCATCAGCATCTTCTCTTATTGATGTTCCAGTTGCTCCATACCCAGTTAGGTCTTTATTGTCTAACCTGGTTCCTTCAACAACATATTCAGAGTTTCGGCCTGAACTGAAGTCAGATCCCAAAAAGGAATCCTATCCAGCCAGAACGCATTCTTCTGGAAATGTTTCTGGTACTTCAGTCGGTTTAATTTTTTCACAAGGTGGGTCTGTCTCACTGTCTGATGCGCAACTTTCAAGCCAGAGTTCTGCTTCGTTGAACGGTAGCAGAAGCAGCAGACAAAGTGGTGAGATACATTGATCAGGCTATAGTACAAAACTTTAAAATGCCTCGCACATTATATATTGAATGCGATTTCACAAGCCTCCATTGCTTCTGTCTATATTCCTCTCAGTATTTAAAGGAAACTGTTCAAGTTTCTTTTCGCCGTTGAAAGTGTCATCCAATCCTTGATTCGTGTGTAGGGCCTATACACCAGGTCATTCTCTTTTATACTTATTTCATCTGATCATATTATTATTATTATTATTATAAATATTATAACTATAGTCTCATATAAGCTTTATACTATTATGCTTTGCTGACTTGTGCTGGTTGTAAGATGATTATATCTATATAGAGAGAGCCTTCTTCCTGCCCTGTACAAAGGTAAAGAGAGTTAGAGACACAGATGGCTCAAATTTTAGTTTTGCTACTGTTTTTGAAAACTATTTTTATTTTTCTGCCATGCATGTGATATGATAAAAATTGACACTCAATATTTAGGTGATTTATTTCACACTTGATTTATTATTTGAAATAACAAATGATAGAGATTAAGAATGTGGTACTAATGGGTCCTTTTTATCATCTATAATATTATATATAAATGTGTGTATATATATAACGGGGTATCCGTTATTAGTTTTTTCCTTTTAGTTTAGTTGTTTTTTTTTTTAATCTTTTAGCTTCCTTACCAAAAAAAATATAAAGGGGGTTTCCAAATTTTTGGTGTAGTATTTTGTCTATCAATTTATCATAAATTTAAATTATCATATTTACCCCAATCAAATAAATGATTCTTTTGGATATCTATACCTAATTTATAAAGGGGATATTAATTTTTTTTCATAACTATCATATCTTACAATTTTCACCCTTATTTTATTTTAAATTTAAATATTCTTTATCCAAACTATCAGCTGAATTTTTCAAATAATTGTATATTTTTCAACTTTTATTATTTTTATAAAAAATATGGACAAACGAACATGCTTTGTTATTGACTTATTGTACTAAGTCGTTGACTTTTTTTATTAGTTTTCATAATATACTTAAGTCATTGATGTAAGCGAATATTAGCTGATGTCAAGTATGCTACATAATCAGCTTTGGTTTTATTTGTTTATATAGCCATTAGAATTTGACAAAAAGAAGTCCAGTAAATGATAAATGTAGCTCAAATGGTAGCTATCAGGAATATTATTGGAGTGGTCGAGGTTAAAATATTGAATTTCACATTTCTTCACATTTAAATGCGTGAGTCTAGCCACTATTTTCACTAGACTACTTGATTAAAAAAACAGAATTTGATAAAGAGAAAACTTAGAACGAAGTTATGGTGAATGTAAAAGCACAAGAGAATGAAAACACGTAAAGGAGGCAAATGTGAGATGCTCTAATTGAAACAATGATGAAGCTTACAATTAGGCCATAAAAATATGAAATTTTCTACAGAATATAAAGCCATCTTATAGTTGATTTGATTCCTCCTTAAAGATCTGAGTAATTTACCTCAGAGTGTAACGTAAATAATTTTGGTCCTTGATTAACAAATTAAAGTTAGACATTGTATATATCATAGGTTGTTAAAATAATAATCTTTAATTTTTTTAATTTACACTTTATTAAATTCAGAGAATTCAAATATGTTCCTTAAATGGATGTACGTCAATACAAAATATTCAAACAAATAAAATAGATTATCTGGAACTCTGATATATAAAAAGCAGGCTTAATTTTGTCAGAAAAAAGTAGGCTTAACTATTGGATTCTTGACGGAAATGACCACTTTAATTGACAGAAAAATTAATTAAGGGTAATTAAGCGAGTCGTTGCTAAGAAGTAAGAAATCAAATGACTACTTTTTCTTGGAAGCTACCAAAGAAAAAAAACTAAGGAACAGTTAAACGAGTACATCATTATTTCCATAATGTAAGTTATTAATAACGAACTAAGATGACTAGGACCATTGCTCATAAATCATTAAGTGCATCTACATATATTTTGGCTTTAAGATAAGATTGATATACCAATCGTCAGTTGGTTCAGTGGTGATTGACGCTGAACTTGGTAGGGAGGACCACAGTTCGATCCCCGCAACTGCAATCGGAAGGGGCTGAAATATCTTTATCTCCCAATTCATAGTTAGGAGACGCCCTGAATTAAACTCCAACCCCACATCTTGTTACTAAAATTTTTAGAAGCTATCTTCAAACCTTCTAGCACACCCACAAATTTCTAGATGGTTTATGCCTTTATGATGTGATGGTTAATACTTCTGATATGATTAAATTACCATCCTGCCTGAACAGATCCCATTTGTTTTTATATGGAAAGTGAGTTGGGTTTTGAAAAGTTCATCAGAGTGACAAAGTTATAAAAGAGTTATGTTAGTTATATGATCATTCTATGGACACATTTATATTCTACTTCAAATAACATTTTTTTTTTTAAAATTTAAAAAAAGCAATCATATTATATAAGTGGAGCAAGGCTTGCATAGATAGTATTAACCCAAATAAAATATATTCGGGCACACATAAATTCAAAAATTTAAAATAAAAATAATATACTATATCAATCATCTTTTTATCACCGTGATTTTTTTCCCCTGTTTTTTAGCTTCTTTACAAAAAAAAAAATCAACATAATTTTATTTCTTTTATCCTTAATTTTTGTGTTTATGTGAGTGTTAACATCGTATTATTTGTGTTTACAATAATTGTAATAGTAATTCATGTGCTATCTTACCACGTAAGGCAGTAATTTTATATCAAATCAAATATTGAACAACTATAATTGAGAAAGAGTGGTGGGTCTAGCCATGGTTCCAGACTTGGCAAGCTTGCCTTGCTGTAGGGGAGACAGTCAAGTGAAAACCCATCAATGCCTGCATGTATACATCTCCTTTGGAAGATTTAACTTTTTTTTTTATGAACACGTGAAAGATTTAAGTCGATAGTGCTTATTTTTTCACTGAGAATTCTGACTAATATATGAAATATTTGCCATTATTACCAAAACTTTGCTCTCCAAATGAAACTATACTGTATATTTTAACCTTGAACAATTTTGACCACATTCATTAATTTTAACTTTTTTCATTAATTTTATATAATTAATAATATGATTACGACACCATAAGAGAAGACAAAAGAGAGCGAATATACTGAATATTATTTGGATAAATTTGATGCTATTAATGTCGACTCTTTTAAAATTTAGATCACTCATCTTCTTCAATTAGATATTATCATGTTCGCAGATACCTCCAGAGTGTTTAGGTAGCAGACGATATATATAGCCTGTTTATTTGTTTTTCATTTTCCATGTTATAAAAATATATATAATGTATTATAAAAAGCATACCAAAACCAAATTATAGACAAAATAATATTTTTTCTTACAAATTGGTGCAATTATGTTAGCGACCTCTTGTGTGAGAATGACAAATGGTAAGAAACCCACATGTTCATCCAATACAGTTAGTTATATAATTGAAACTTGATTTGAGTACAAGGTTAGATGCATACACCCTTGGAGTATATAGGCCTCATCCATGCAATTAATGGTAGAATTTAGTCTTAGAAATGATATTGAGCCTAACTTATCCTTACAAAACCAGCTTGTAAGGTGAGAATTGCCTTTACTTTATAAATACATATTCAGACCATCTTGCAACCGATGTGGGACTTCTTAACATTTAGTATGTGTTCCCTACAAGTTTTGAACATGTGGGGTTAAGTGTTTGTGCACACCATGATTGTAGCCACAATCTTTCCACCCTTACACTAATGATATTCGTCGTTACTTTCATTTCATCCCTATATCAATGTCTATGTGTGTGAAAAGGATCAGAAAAACCTCTTTGTTAAGGCCCTCTCAATCATAATATCTCAATTTAGGCGCTACTTTCTTTGCCTTTTTTTGCCCTTACATGAATTCATATGTTCAACAATAATTAATTATAACAAATATCGTACTATCTCTAAAAAATTATAGCTGCATGGTCCATAATTGATTCTTGACACAACCATTTCATTATTGATACTACATAAAACTTCAATAAAAATTTTCTTTATGATAGAGCTATAAATTATTACCTTTTATTTTATCTATTATGGTTTCGAAAACAAAAGCTACTTTTCAATTATTTTTTCTCCTTTTAAAAAGTTAAAATGTTTGCTTAGACATTTCAATTATTTTATCTACTAGTACTTATTGGTATTGCTTTGGGATCTAAATTTTTAGCTTTGACACACCTGGTCTCTGGTCCATTTTAAAGCCAGTTAATATAATCTATGAAATACAAACATTTTTTAGATTAAGCATGTTTTAGTGTCAGACATGTGTCGATATCTGATATTGACATTTATAATTACATTAAATTATGTTATTTTTTAAAATTATTACCGGTGTTGATATATTAGTATCTGTATCGTGTCCGATATCTGCTTATGTGTTCGTGCTTAATAGCGATAGCATAATTGGCAATCAAGAGGAAGGAATAAAAGGTTATGCAAATTTAAGACTCTTTCATTATGCTGTTTGGTGCTTATACTTCTCTAGAGTCAGAAAGGAATAATTTGAAGAGTAATATAGGACCACCTGCCAACTGTATATATTTCTATAGAAATAGAAGCTGTAAAGTCAGTAACTTTGGTTCAGATGATCAATTGATTCTTTTCAGAAAAAAATTAGGCACTAGCAGACTCAAAGTTATAGAATGAAATGAAGGACACAGCCACTTAAATTGTAGTATTAGTAATTCAATTACTCATTGCCTATCACCACCCTACACAAACCATACAACAAAATAAATTGATGGCCTAATTATTTATGACCACCAGATCAATCACAAGCTATGATCATGATTGTCCCAACTGTTGTCACATGATGAGTAATTGTGGTACACATTAGTGTCTACTATCATGAGCTAATTTTTATTTAATTTATGTGTGTTGGGAACAACTAGTAACAAAAGAAAATAGTAATAACGAAAGCAGATAATAACGAACACATAAAAAGTTTGATAACGGAGTTCCCCAAGTGGTGGGTACGTCTCCAACTGTAGAATTCGCTACAACACGTTTCTATTAGATGAATGAATGAATTAGGATTTCAGTGTTACAAGCGGTATTTTATAATAATAATAATAATAATAATTCGGTCCAAATTACAACAAATACCCCTGCCGTCCCAGCCTCCACTAAGTTCAACTCCTAGGCTGCTACCAACCTCTTTCTGATGTATTTGAGCCATACTCAACAATGTGTATTGGGGTGACACAAAGTGCTAGTACTATCATCATTTGCTATTCACTTATGACTTATTGTGTGTTTGGTCCTACACCGATAAATATTGATTTTGAATGAATTAATTTTTTAAAACTGATTTTAACTAAAAATGAGTTCAAGTAATCTATGTATGAAACTATAAATATATTATGTACAAATGAGTTAAACAACATATTCAAAGCTAACATTCAATTGTAGAGGCAAAAACTTCAAATTATAACTTTATGTTAGAATAAGTTCTGAAGGCAACATCAATTTTACTCGAGAACATCTAAACATGTCACAATCAATTCTATATCTTCGAAATCAATTTTGACACCTCTGAAAATGGAACCAAATTATATACTTATTACTTAGCTTTATTATATGACTTGCTCAATAACTTAATACATGTATCTGACTGATCTAATATTCCACTTTTGTGTACACATTATAGTAAGAGTTAATATATACTCCCTAATACTGTACTAATTATTTGAATATTTTTCATTAGCTATTCATATAATTATTACTAATCCCAAAAGCACTGATTCCTGCATTATCTTAAGACAAAAACATGTAAAAGAAATAGAAAAAGTCTACTTACTCACTACCTTTCACCGAAAAGTGAAAACACACACCTGTTTATTTCTTGACTTTAGATTAAATTATACACACAATCATAAAGTATGGTTTCATAATCACCTCAAGTTCTATAGAAAACTGCATGTACTACAGGAAGAAGCTACAGAAATAAGTGGTTCTCAACAAAAAGAATCTACAAAGAGAATGACATAATAGTTTTGTTTTTGAATGAGTTGTTAACATAGTGACTTCAGTGAAAGAGTGACAGTACAATTAAATTAGTGGGGTGCAAAGGTATCAAAATTTGCCAGATTTTGTGGAAATGGGAGTTGTCACTGTTGGAGAATATAAGCCTAGCATTTCTGGGAAGAGGACATTTCGTCCAAGTTCTAGCATAAGACATGCAACTGAATGGTAATACTATGTTATTTGTTGTGTGCGTTTGTGTGTTTTTACCGTTCATTTTTGAAAAAACATGTTTGGAATGACAGTGAGTTTGACAGAATCACGTATCTGTGTGACTTTAACAAAATCACAATACCACCGTTATTCTGTCAAACTTACCTTAATTCCAAATATACAATTTTGCTCAAACATACAAGTAGAAGCATTTATTTTTTTTGGTTTTCACCACCAGTATCCGGCCCACTGGACCGCCTAATCTGATTCATGGGTCGATTCTAGCATCAAATGATTTCAGCCCTCTCCCAATCACAGTTGTGGGGGATCGAACCGTGATCCTCCCTACTAAGTCCAATGCCAATCACCACTGGACCAACTAACGATAAGCATTTAGATGCATGGGATGATTTTTCTTGTTCCGAGATAAAGATAATAAATGCAATGAGGACACAATGAATATGAATTAGGCAGAATGACAGAAATTGTTCTAAAGATAATAAATCCTAATTTTTTCCCCCTCTGTATTGTCATTATCACATACATAGAATTTGATTTTGATTAATAATTGGAATCAAATTTTTAAGGTTAGTGTTTTGAGGTTTACATTTTTGTGGGTCTGCACTCTACAATTAATACACCTGTCCCTTTCCTATTTGATTCTGAAGGTACCAGCTGGAAATTTTTTGTTTTGTCTTGTAGTGTTGCTCATGTGTTAGTTTAGTTAGTTCATCTCTTGTTAGTCCTCCAATTTCCAACCCTCCAGAAACACCAGACACGACACTTATACATTCACACACCACACCGGTAATAATTTAAGAAGAAACTGAATTTAATTGAATATAACCATCTGTATTAGATACTAGACACATCTTCAATCAGAAGTGTCGGTGTTACATTTTATATTATATATTTCATTAACATTCACAACCAATGTAAAACTATGGTAGAAAAAAGCAACACGTTCACTTTGAGCCCATGATGATACAGTTTTGAAACGTTGAAATTAGCAGATAAATTAAGATGTAACAGATGGAACATTGACTTTGATGTAGCCATGTACACTCTAGACAGAACCATAGTATGATGCTGCATGGTTAAATGTCCTAATATCACGTGTCTTTTATGATAATGCCAATGAACATTTGTCTACAATTATTCACATACTTTTATTATCTTTAGAGAGCCTCTATAAGGCTATGTTAGGGAAGAAATCACTAACTATAAGAAAACATTTTGGCTGTACATAGCCTTAAGCATCAACATGACAGTACTTTTGTGGCACAAATGGTTTCCCTTTCTTATCTCTCAATGTCACTCATCAATCATTTGAATTAATGGGTTCCAGTGTTTTACTACAGTACCATATACTTTAACCCGTGTAACCATTTTGTCCGAGTTAAGTCCTCGAAAGTGTAGTCCAGTAGTATGAGTTGAGACGCTGAATGAGTTTAAAATTTACGTTAAAAGTTCGATTCCTGTTGCTAACAGTTTTACTGTCACCATCTAACGAACTAACTACTAACATTTGCCGATAAATTACTTTTTTGTCTGGGGTAATGTGAAAGACTTAAAGTGGTCACATTCAAATTATGTATTTATTGAATTGGGGCCATTCTCATCTATGTACTTGATCTTGCAAGATTACATTGTTTTTTTGTTTGTGGCTATTAAAACACATACATTGAACTCTATTTAGTACATTAAATTACATATACATATGCTGCAACATAAAACTCTTCTAAGGTCATCTCAAATATAATTTCATTTTGGTAATATCTATATCTATATATAGCTGCTTCAGTTGTTGCTTCTTTATATTGAATTTTCCATGTCTAGCATATGCAATTATTCAGCTAGATTTGTGCATTACAGGCCAATATCTGATGTCTCTAGTGATCTTACCGTCGAAGTGGGAGCTTCAAGCTTTGCACTTCACAAGGTAAACAAAAAATATTAATCTTCCTTTCTTATATGTTACTTCATATTCAAAAGTGTTCTTTGACAAATGACACTCTTAGATACAATTAAATAAATGAGAATTTTTCGGTTTAATTGTTAATATGCATGAGTATTACCTTTAATGTTACAATCATGAAAATAATGTTTCAATATTGAAGTACTAATAAGTTGTTTGCAACTGTTTTTTCGACAGTTTCCTCTAGTTTCTAGGAGTGGAAGAATTAGGAAACTCTTGTTAGAATCAAGAGATTCGAAAGTTTCGCGTATAAGTCTTCCAAGTGTACCAGGTGGTGCTGAGGCATTTGAGCTAGCAGCAAAATTCTGTTACGGAATTAACATTGAGATCACTCTCTCCAATGTTGCTATGCTAAGATGCATAGCTCATTTTCTAGAAATGACAGAAGATTTTTCCGAGAAAAACTTGTTGACGCGAGCTGAATCATATCTAAAAGAGATGGTACTCTCAAACATAGCAAACACAATATCTGTTCTTCACCGTTGCGAAACTCTCCTACCTATTTCAGAAGAGATTAACCTTGTTAACAGACTAATCAATGCAATTTCAAGTAATGTGTGCAAAGAGGAACTTACTTCTGGTTTGCAAAAACTAGACTATAATTTCCCTTCTAAAACCATTGAACCTGAAACACCTTCACAATGGTGGGGAAAATCACTTACTGTTCTTAACCTTGATTTCTTCAAACGAGTTTTATCCGCGATGAAGTCAAAAGGACTAAAACAAGACATTATCAGCAAAATTTTGATAAACTATGCACATAATTCTCTTCAAGTAGTTAAAGGAAGTTTACTTGACTTAGAAGTTTTGAAGAATCAAAGGATCCTTGTTGAAACAATAACTAGTTTATTACCAACTCAATCAAGGAAAAGCCAAGTTCCAATTGCTTTTCTCTCAAGTTTGTTGAAATCTGCAATAGCAACATCAGCATCTACTTCTTGTAGATCGGATTTGGAGAGGCGGATTGGTCTACAACTGGACCAAGCGATTCTTGAAGACATTCTGATTCCAACAAGTTCATATCAAAATAATAACCGCAGTAGTACTATTTATGATACCGATTCAATTGTGAGGATTTTTTCGATTTTTCTTAACTTGGATGAGGAGGACGAAGACGATAGCCGGTTGAGAGATGAAAATGAAATGGTTTATGATTTTGATAGCCCTGGATCTCCAAAACAAAGTTCAATCCTTAAGGTATCCAAATTGCTAGACAATTATCTTGCTGAAGTTGCATTAGACCCTAACTTGTTTCCATCAAAGTTCATTTCACTCGCTGAATTGCTTCCCGATCATGCACGTATTGTAAGCGATGGACTCTATAGAGCAGTCGATATCTTCCTTAAGGTTAGTAATCTTTGCTTTTCAAATTAATCATCAATCAGTTTTGTTCTTCACATTTTTAGGGTCGGGAAATTTTATCTCTATAAAAGTAACAAAATTGAAAATTCTCGGTTACACTAGTCTCTATTAGATAATTTCAAAAACTAAATTAATCTAACTCAAAAAAAACTAATATGGTCGAGAAATTTCAATTTCAATGACTATTTTGAAATATTAACAATTTGACGACTAAATTGATTAAAGGATGATTTTGGTGATTGACTCTATAGTCTTTGCTTTTCAAATGAATCATCAATTTAGTCCCTCAAATTATCTGGGTCGGACAATTTCATCTCTAAAAGTAATGACATTTAAAATTCCCGATCACTTAGTCTTTGTCAGACAATTTCAAAGAATAGTCGAGATTTATCAATTTTAAGGACTATTATAAACTGTTAACAACTTCGTGACTAAATTGATTTTCTACTTGTGTGACATAGGTTCATCCAAACATAAAGGAATCCGAGCGATACCGGTTATGCAAAACCATAGATTGTCAGAAACTATCACAAGAAGCATGCAGCCATGCAGCACAAAATGAAAGACTACCAGTTCAAATGGCAGTACAAGTTCTATACTTCGAACAAATCCGGCTTCGCAATGCCATGAATGGAGGAGGACACAATCAATTACTCTTTGGTGGACTAAATGGTCAATTCCCTCAACGTTCAGGTAGTGGTGCAGGAAGTGGAGCAATGTCACCTAGAGATAACTATGCATCAGTTAGAAGAGAGAATCGAGAACTGAAACTCGAAGTTACACGAATGAGAATGAGACTCACTGATTTGGAGAAAGATCATGTTTCTATGAAACAAGAACTTGTTAAGTCTCATCCTGCTAATAAGCTCTTTAAATCATTTACTAAAAAATTAAGCAAGCTTAATGCGTTGTTTAGGATTAATGGTATTAAGACTAATGGTGTTGATTCAGAGAGAAGGTTCCCTTTTCCTAAGAGAAGGCGTCATTCAGTTTCTTGATTACAAAAAAAAAAAAAAAGTTTAACATATAGTAACATTATGTATAGTTTATATGTATTATTATGCATGGAGTGAATGTGTCTATTTTGTTTTCTTTGGTAATGGTAATTAACATATACCAGTATAATTTACATTACTTTTTCTGATTGATTGAGAATTGTAACACCATTAATATATATATTTTCAGTGGTAAACAAATGAGGAAGTAGAAACTATATCAACAAATTTCATATATATCATTCATTTTCATCTGCAAGAAAGGTCAAGTTAAAAGAAAAAAAAATGCTTTGATAAAAAAACTAAACGACTTCACTGGGGATCGAACCCAGAATCTCTGGTTCCGTAGACCAGCGCCTTATCCATTGGGCCATGAAGTCATTTGTTGATACTAGTTCATGCATTTCTTAATATATACCATTATCTTTATATAAATGATGATATAAATAAGAATACACCACTTTTTCCATTTCTTTTATTAGATTGGAATTTGGATCAGAAGTTCCGGAAAAGAAATAAACTTATTTATTAACATAAATATTATCCATAACCCTGATTTCTCTTTATATTTTTCGTAAAAGTCAGATCTCTTTTCTATGTATGTATTTAGTAGATAATTCCAGTGATGTACCTTATGGTCTTCCCTACCCCTATTTAGTAGAATTTTTGCCTTTCGTGGGAGTCGAACCATATACTATGGGGTTCAAGTACATGTTCAATCTATTTCCACTACCAATTGGGCTACTAAATATACTTAGTTCGATTCCCACAGAAAACAAAAACTATACTAGAGAGGGGGTAGAGAAGGTCGTGAGATACAACATTGAGATTGTCTACTAACTACGTAGAAAAGGGGTCCGAACTGTTAGATTTTTCTTACTCATCCATTATAGAGGAGGTCATATTGGGTCAATTTTGATTCGTTCGGTCATTTTTATACCTTTTTATTTTAATAAGTGATTTTCATATATTTTTAAGTTTTGTTTGAGTTTTTTTTTTTTCGTGATTTCTTCGTCCGTTGTTATTTTACTCCTGTCGTAGCGTGGAATTGTTTGTCATTTTACCCTTATTATATTAAGAGAAAATTTCATCTAATGAATGCTATAGTTTTTGTAAGGGCACAAATTGTAAAACATCATTAATTGTATCTTAGTTTTTTAAAAGAATCAAAATTTTGAGACAAAAATAAAAAAAGTAAAAGGACTAAAAATTCGAGACGCATGGAGTAATAAAAATGTAACCAAAGCAATAGCCCATAATCACAAAATATATTGGACAAGTGCTAACATACATATATTATTTATAAGTTTAAATTAGACACAGCTGGTACACTTGGTTGGCATCCCAATTGAAGCAATTCTCTTTCAATCTGTATCCCATTTGTCATCTCATCAAGCTCATAAACAATTGGGTTTGCGCCAAAGTTTCTTATCAATGACTTGATGGAGTGACTCAAACAACATGTGCTCTTGCTGAATATCACCACAGCTTTATCATTCACCATCCTTGTAATCATTTCCATGATTAATTAGCTAGAATTAATTTTGATTAATGTACTGTTGCTTAAGTAATGCTATATATGTAATTGGATGATTTTTGAGCTAATTGGTTATATCTTGAAGAAACTAAGCTTCATTAAAGGGTTATATATAGGCTGATTAATGTATTGTTGCATGAGACCATGTCAATATAAAGAAAAGAATAAGATCTTAAGACAAAAAAAAGAATATGATCTTAAGACAAAATTTCAGATTATTCCAGAGACCGTTCTGTTCTTTATGCTTGTTTCTATTCATACAAGTTGCATATATATATGTTGAGGTAATTCTATAATGAATTCAAGATTTTCTTTAAGATAAGATAATTTTATTTTGATTTATAAATGAGTAATTCCATCAACATCGTGTTGGAAAATTTGACAATATGAATCTTTTGCTAGAATTCGATTCATGGGGTCATCTATCTAGAAGGAAGTTCAACACTGGTAAAAAAAAAAAACTAGATATTTATTAACCGACGAATTAGTTTCATAGCGAGTCCAAGTAACCTAAAGTGTAGGGATACGTTAAGGCATCTACTAAGGTCAAAGAACCTAATGACGGTGGATTAGTAAGAAAATGAGCAATTTTTATAAATGAAGCTCTAACACTTCAAGTGTTAGGTCAATGCTAAGAGTTTAATCATATATAGTTTAGCTTGTAACCTTATAAAATAGTCATTAGTATCAATTTAATTAATTAATAACAAAATTCCCTTAAAAAACATATCTTCAAGCTATAACATTTTCTCAATCAAGTCAACATAAATGCAACTTCCTTTAGATCACTAGTGGTTGTTTGATAAGAGCAACATATGCTAAAAGAGGTAAGGAAGTGACAAAACTAAAAACAGAATGAGAATATATGGAAAAAGTGTTAGAAAACTAAAAGGGCATGTCAAGGACACTAATGAGAAGCTAAAGAAGATATGATCTAAGATATTAAACTCAAATGGTTAATGAGTTTTTTCTGAAATAAATTGGTCAAGAGAACCTGAATTCAATCTCTGAAAATCAATTTTTGTCCAGACTTTATTTATTTTATAACATAACTCTAGATTATCAGAGCTCTTTTCTTTTATACAAAGGGTTAATGCCAAAATAAAATAAATTATTACATGTCGCTTTCTGATTTGCCATTTAGATTATGGTTAATTTCATCTTTTAATTAGTTTAATATTTTTCCATATGCTAAAAATATTCCATCCACTATTTATATTTTGCTCACAACACACGTTTAAACGTGTTGAAAAATGTGGCACAAATTAATTATTAGACTATGGTTGGTACTTTCCTTTGAATTTGATCATCACAATTAGGGTTGGGAATAGGCCAGGCCGGCCTACAGGAGCCTACGACCTAGCCTACATAGGCTCAGGTCAGACCGGTCTATTTATTTAAATAGAGCAGGCCAATGCTTTGCTATAAGCCTATTTAGTTAAAAAGACCGGGCTTCAGGCCATGAAAAAAGCCTTTTAGGCCTACTAGGCCGGCCTATTTAAGTAAATATGAATACTATTTTTACATTTATTATTATTATATATTAAAATTTGTACTTTGATTAAATTATAAATCTATTAAATTTTTCAGTAGTTTAAGTTTATTAATCTACATTAACTTTTCACATATATAAATGTATTATTATAAACTAAAATTGAAATACGATGTCATATATAGTCAAATTCTTTAAAATATCATGTTAAATATCAAAAGGGAGTTTAATATCATTGATTTATGGATTTAATTTATATGCACTGACGGTGTAAAATAATTTTACACTGTCAACCAATAACAACCATGTATTCCGCCACATCACCCCACTTTACCCCACTATCTTTATATGACATGGAAGTTTAAATCATTCTTATTGGTTGCATGTGTAAAATAACTTTACACTGACAGTGCATAACAATTAAACTCTTGATTTATTAGTTCATTAGTATATTTAAAAATAAATATAATTATTTATTAAAATACATTCATGTGAAATAAGCTTTTAAACAGGCTAATAGACAATGTCAGACTTTCAAAAGGCCAGACTCAGGCTTAAAAAATAAGCCTATGACAGGCCACAGGCCAGACTTAGGCCTTCAATTTTTTGGCAAGCCAGACTTAGGCTTGGTAAAGCCTAGCTCGGCCTAACTTATTCCCAACCCTAATTACAATTCACAATCAGCAATACAATGAGCAAATCAATGTCCGTGGGCTCTCTCATGATTACCGGAATCTGAGTGTTTAATCTTCACGTAGGTGAAAATTCAAGTTAAAAATCTCAGTGCTGAATCTGCATATGTTATCTATCACCTACTGCTATATTATACGGACAAATAATAGCACTACAATTAATCATTTGTATTTACTATTTAGTTACTATAGAAAAAATAATGTAAAAAGAAATTTATCATAAAAAAAATCTATGATAAAGTTGATAATTTTAAATGTACCGGTACATTAGATAAACAATTGAGTATTTTTTGAAAAAAAATCCTTTTTTTATCATAAAAAAATATAATAACTAAATATTTTTTTTTGAAAAAGTATAATAACTAAATATTATTTATCAAAACAGTTAAAAATATAAAATTTGATATTTTTTGAATTTTTATTCTCATAATAGTCAATATTAAATTTCTAATGAAAAATTAATGTAATGCTTATTTATCGTGTTTTTTGGTATGAAATAATTATCTCTAAAATATAATAATCGATAAAAAAAATTTTATTAATAAAAATAATCATTAATTTATTAATTTAATGACTTAATGTACCATTACATTCGAATTTTCAAATGTATCATAAAAACGGCATAAGTTATGGTGCATAAGCCATGTTTATGCACCGTGCATAAATACCCAAAATTGCTTAGTGCACCCCCAAATTTCTAGTGCACCCCCAGGTTTTTAGGGGGTGCACTCGAAATTTGGGTGCGCTAGAAATATGGGGGTGCACTAAGTAATCTGAGGGGTGCACTAAGCAATTTGGGGGTGCGCTAAGCAATCTGGGGGTGCGCTAAGCAATCTGGGGGCGTGCATTAAGTAATTTTTATTATTTATGCACGGTGCATAAGGAAAAAGCTTATGCACCATAACCACTCCCAACACTTCTTTTCTTTATTCAATAGTTCATCATCAAGGGAAAAGCTAGAATTTGATACATTTCGGTTGTGAGGTTCAATTATTTGATACATATCTTCTATGAGCAAAAACTATTACAACAATGAAGTTTTTAGATCCGAAATTTGATGATTTTTTTTTTGTTGGAATTTTTTTACCATAACAATGGAGTTTAAATTGAGTTTGTTGATGTAAATTATTTGGTGTAGTGTGGTGGGGGGTGATACTAGAATCACAACAATGGAGGCGGAGAAGGGTGGTGGAAGATAGGCACAAAAATGGAGGAGAAAGGTGGGGTCGTGGGAAGATGGCGTGAGAAGACAAAAAAATCAAGTAATGAGAGACTATGATAAATCTTTGATCTTCATTTGGTCAAATGGTTAAAAATTAACTTTTTTATGGTGGAAAAATATTTATTACTTTCTCATGCTAAATACCACCTATTTCAGATGCTAGGTGTTTGGACGTGTGCTGGCCAGGGACATGAGGCATACATGTCCAAAAGTGAGGCATTATGCCTCAATTCATGTGCTGTTATAAACCACTCTTTTTTTTTTCTTTCCATTTTTTCATGTCTAATTTTGGAAAACATTTGAGAAACAAAAAGAGGAAATTCTTACAGACCAGAGTCTTATGATTTGTTTGGTATGAGAGAATTAGAGTAGAGAGAGTTTGTGAAGCAGAGAATAACAAGAGAAACAAAGTATTTCTCCTGTTTGGCAAGCAAAGAAAGAGAGAAGAGAAACACAAAAATGAGTGGGGCCCACAACTTTTTCATTTCTCTCCTTGTATGAGAAGAAAGACAAAGAAATTAAACAACTTTTTTGTTTTAAATTGTACATAATACCCTTCTCGCTTATGTAAGACAACTATTGTGTTGTTTTTTTTTTAAAAGGTAAGGATATACTGTACTTTTAAAAATAAGTACTATTTCTTTCTTCTTTGTTTCTCTTCTTTTTTCCCTTATACTAAACAAGACACCATATCAACTCTATTTCTCACATCTTTCTCTTATCTTTCTTTCTCATTTTCTCTCCACAACCAAGGGTGCATGTTAACATTCTCCTATTATTAAATACAAAATTTCTATATTAGGATACCTTATCATATGCCCTAAGGACACATGTTAACATGATCCAAAATACTTTAAATAAAATGTGGGGTAAGAGCACAAAATTAAGAGGTAAGTAAGAAGTAAATTATTTATTGATCTGCGACCTCCAAGAGATGTAGAAGTTGAGACTTAGTATTGGGCTTTTAAACTTTGTGTTCATTGGGCTAATAAAACCCGTATTTCATCCAACATGGTCTCTTTTTTTTGTTGTTGATGTAACCCAACACAGTCACCTAATTAATTTCTTCTGCGCACATATATGGATGGCAAATAGACTTAAATCTAGTGAACACCCGCAAAAAATTCTCAAATAGATGATACGGTAAAAATCTGCATTTTATCCACGAGCACAAAAAAGGATAATTACCTGCAAAAATCAAGGGGAATGAGTGCAAGTACGAATACATTTGTACCCACTCTGCTCCATCCTCACATATTATATATATATATATTTATATTTAAACAGAAGAGACTTGCAAGAAGCAAGCCCTTAAAATATATTGATAAAAAGAAGAAAATACAAAAGAAGAGGGGGGGGGGGGGGGGGGGGGGGGAGGGGGGGCAAAGAACCTGACCCTCAATAAAAAGTAAAGCACTAAGAAAATCTATAATATGGCATACCAAGACGGTTTCTAACAAAATCACCCTGCAACTCTAGGGGAATATGATTCCACCAAGTGAGACCATTTAAGGATAAACCTGTTGGAACAAAGTGGGTCTGACATAAATCCCTAGTATTTTAATTGGTTTTGATGATAACAGAGTATTAAAATTGCAATTGGTATTACTAATGATTGTTCTAGTGTGCAGAATTATAAGTTAAAATTCATTCAGAAGCACTACGAACAAAAGCAGAGAAGCCAAGCTAAGAAGCTCTGAAAGCATATCGCTGATCATCAGAAGCTTAAAATTCAAGTTCTGAAGTTAGTGGCTCTGAAAACAAAAGCCAGACTCTGAGAAGCTCAGAAGCTGAAGACCTTAAGAAGTTACGTCAACAGACTCTGAAGTAAAAGGAATTTGCGTCACTCAAGAACTGACAAAATCAGAATCAATGATTGAAGAACAATCTACTTAAGGACTTTGTCATATCCACAGGAAGGAATATTCGTTGGTATAACGTTAACCTTATCCATAAGTGGAGTGCATTTGAGGATTGTACAATCGTACTATTATTACTCAAAATGGTTGAGTGATATTTCAAATTGCAAGGTAGTGGAATTGGATTTCCTTACCAAAGAAGGCAATGTACAGCTATCAAATTGTACGAGCAAATTCCAGCTGGCACCTTATCTCTCTGCAACGGTCATCACTCTCCATTCAAGTATAAATAGAAGACTCAAATGGAAGAAATGACTACTGTTCTATCACTGCGTTTAAGACTCTGAAATATTCTGACATTACAGCTTCTATCTGTCATTCTTAGTCTTAAGGCAAAACTGTGTTGTATTTTGTAAACACCTCTGATAGTATATCAAGTGTTCATTAACATTCATTCTTATTCTTAAGTTTGTTTGAGAAGTCTCTTGTTAATTGTAACTTGAGCCTTTGAGAAGTCTCTTGTTAGTTGTAACTTGAGCATTAGAGAAGTCTCTTGTTAGTTGTAACTTGAGCATTAGAGAAGTCTCTTGCTATTGTGCTTGAGCATCTTGTAATCTTATAAGATTTTAGTTAGAAGCCCTTGGAAATGCAAGGGGACTGGACGTACTCTCGTTTTGTGAGAGGAACCAGTATAAATTTCTGTGTCTTTCTTTCTCTCTCTCTGTCTCTTAATTGTTTTGTGTTTAATCCGCTGCAAACTTAGTTTTTATTTGAGAAAAAGTTTTAACTTTTAAAACACAATTCAACCCCCCCTTCTTGTGTTTTTCCACCTTCAATTGGTATCAGAGCCTGGTTTGTTGCCTAACTCACCTTACAGTGAAACAGTAAAAGATCCAAAGGAAAAACATGACTGACGCTGCTGGATATGATGGAGGAAAGAAAGCTGAGATTCCATTTGATTATGACACAAGCTCAAATGATAAGAAGTCTTCTGACAGGATTCCATTTTTTAATGGAAATCCTACTTCTTACCCTTTCTGGAAAACAAGGATGTATAGTTATATCATAGGTGTTGATGTTGATTTGTGGGATTTGGTAGAAGAAGGTGTTGTCTTTGACAACATGGATAAAGAAGGAGTAGTTAGCCATCTACATAGAAAATCTTTCACACTTTCTCAGAAGCTAGAGTACAAGAAGCATCACAATGTAAAAGGTATGATGACTAATGCGATTTCGCATGATGAGTATCTCAAGATTGTGGACAAAAGAACTGCTAAGTCTATTTGGGAGTCTCTGAAATCTAAATATGAAGGAAACAAACAAGTTAGAGAGGCTAAAGCAAACTTGTTAGTTCATCAGTATGAGTTGTTCAAGATGAAGGATGGAGAGGATATTGAAGCTATGTTTTCTAGGTTTCAAGTTTTGGTCTCTGGACTTCAAGTACTGGACAAGAGTTATACTACTACTGATCATGTTAGAAATATTCTCAGAAGCCTACCCCCAAAGTGGAGACCTAAGGTGACTGCTTTTCAAGAAGCCAAGGATTTGGATCTAGTATCTCTTGAAGATCTGATTAGTTCATTAAAAACTCATGAAATGGAGTTAATGACTGACGAGTCAACCAAGAAAATAAAAGGGATAGCCTTAAGCTCTAAGAGTTCATCAAAGGCTCTGAAAGCCAAGGTTATAGAATCTGAAGATGAAGCTTCTGAAGAAAGTCATGAAGTTGAGTCTGAAGATGAAGAAGAAATGGTGCTGATGGCTGCTAAGGTATCTCAATGGGCAAAACGAAGCAAGAAATATGCAGGAAAGTTTGGAAGTTCTTCCAAGAAAGTTGGTGCTACCAAAGAGAAAAAGGAAGAACAAAACAAGTGCTTTAAATGCAACAAGCCTGGGCATTTCATTGCCGACTGTCCAGAAAATCAGAATAGATCATCCAAGAAAACTTCTAGCAAGGAAAAATATAAAAGTAAACTCAAAAAGGGATTTCTTGCAACTTGGGAAGATCTAGATAAAGACTCAGACTCTGATGGAGATGAAGAAGCCAATCTGGCTCTGATGGCAACTACCTCTGATAAAGAAAACTCTGAGCATGAAGCAGATTCAGACTCAGAAGATGAAGATGAGGTACTTGCTCAACTCTCTAGAACTGAATTAATAGATTCTTTAAAAGATGCTTTAAAACTTGTTACAAAAAAGGCAGGGGAATGTAAGGTCCTTAAAAAGGCCTATAACAATCTTACTGAAAAGGCAAACATAATAGTTGAAGAAAACGAGTCTCTTAAAAGTAGAAACACATTTCTTGAAACTCATTATGTTTATGATGATAAAGTTCCTCCAGAGCATGAATTTGCTCTTCAAGAACTTCTTATCAATGGCATGCAAAGAAGTAAGATAGCATCTTTAATTCATCATGTAAGTAGAAATAGAGGTGAAGGTCTTGGATTCTCACGTTTTAAAGATAATCCATTATTTTCTAAACCCTCTAACACTGATAAAACTAAACCTAAGGCTATCTTTGTTAAAAGTCAATCAGAAGTCAAAAATGTATCAGACTCTGAAGAGACATCTAAGTCAGAAGTAAAGAAGTCAGAGGTTCTGAATGTTAAAACCTCAGAACCAAAGACTTCCAAACCTCAGACTAATGTCAGATCAAAAGAAACTCTGATACACACTAGAGCTAAGTCTAAGAGTTATCCAAAGCCTAAAACATTTTCAAAAAGACTTGATAAATCTAGAACTTCTGAAAGATCTTTCAAACAAAGATCACCTAAGGCAATTAAGACTAACTCCAAAGGACCCATAAAAGTATGGGTACCAAAGTCTGAGATTGTATTTGCTTCAGATCTGCACTCCAAGAAAGCCAAAGCAGCAGTCCTGGTACCTGGACAGTGGTTGCTCATGACATATGACAGGAGAAAGGCATATGTTCCAAACCCTAACTCTGAAAGAGGGAGGCACTATGGGGTTTGGAGGAAAGCAAAAAGGGAAGATCATTGGGACAGGTACAGTTGGTAATTCTTCTTTATCTATCAATAATGTTTGGCTAGTTGATGACCTTAAACACAATCTACTGAGCATTAGTCAATTTTGTGACAGTGGATTTGTGGTGATGTTTGATAAAGATGCATGTACTGTAACTAGAGATTCTGATAAGTCTATAGTATTCAGAGGCCTAAGGAAAGACAATGTTTATAAGGTAAATCTGTCAGAACTCACAGAGCAAAAGATAGTGTGTCTACTATCTCTGAGTGATGAGAAATGGGTTTGTCACCAACGCTTAGGACATGCTAACTGGAGATTAATCTCTAAACTCAGCAAACTAAGTTTGGTTAAAGGCCTACCCAATCTCAACTATCACTCAGATGCTCTGTGTGGTCCTTGTCAGATTGGGAAAATATCTAAAACCTCATTTAAACCTAAAAACATTGTCTCTACCTCAAGACCTCTTGAATTGCTTCACATTGATTTGTTTGGTCCTGTAAGTACAGCCTCAATCAATGAGAAGAAATATGGACTTGTCATTGTTGATGATTACAGTAGATGGACATGGGTTAAATTCTTACGTGTAAAAGATGATGCATATGATGTGTTTAACATCTTCTGCACACAAGTACAGAGTGAGAAAAGTCTTAAGATTCTGAAGATCAGAAGTGATCATGGTGGTGAGTTTGAAAACGAATCATTTGCAACTTTCTGTGAAGACCATGGAATTATCCATGAGTTCTTTGCTCCTAGAACACCACAACAAAATGGTGTTGTAGAGAGAAAGAACATGTCTTTACAAGAGATGGCAAGAACCATGATGCATGAGACTAAACTTACTAAGCACTTATGGGCAGAAGCTGTGAATATAGCTTGTTACATTCAAAATAGGATCTATATCAGACCTATGTTAAATAAAACAACATATGAACTCTTTAAAGGAAGAAAACCCAACATCTTTTACTTTCATCAGTTTGGTTGTACTTGCTACATCTTAAACAATAAGGTCTATAAAAAGAAATTTGATGCCAAAGCTTGTAAGGGAATCTTTATAGGTTACTCTGAACGCTCAAAGGCATACAGAGTGTATAATTCTGAAACTAACACAGTGGAAGAATCTATACATGTAAGATTTGATGACAAAGAGCCTGACAATAAAATGTCAGAGCAAGATGATAGTTATGCAGGAGTTCCATATCAATACTGTTGAGTCTTTGGTTGTTGGCTGCATTTTTGGTAAAATAAACCTTGAAGCAGGATGTACGATATGATGCCTCAAGCATTGCCTCAAGCATCGTATCATGTTACTGGAAGTGTTACTTGTGCGCCAAGCATGCGCGTTTCCTATTTTGTGGAATTTATATTTCTCTCTCATGAATCATATCTTGTGCTTTAAGAAAGGTTTTATTTTCTAAACATATCTTTTGTTTAAAAGATTGCTTTGGAAATTATCGTGAAGATTGGAAAAAGATTTATTTTCAAAACATATCTAATCTTTTAAGATATGATTTGTTTTTATTTTGTGAGTTGGATATTCTCTTGGATCAGATCTTCTGAAGCTCATGTTACCAGCTATTTAAGGAAGGAGCTAAACCTAATTTAGTCAGTTGTTCACGCCGTCTTGTTTTTGTCTAAGAAATTAGGTTTTGCGTGTGTGTTTTTTCTTGTGAGCCTTTCTTGTGTCTCATTGATACAAGTTTAGGACTGTGTTATTTTGAGTTGTAATTTCTGTGATCCTCTCCTAAGCTTTGAAGTATGGAGTAAGGACTTTTGGTGGTTTAACACTCTAAGCCTTTAGGTACGAGTGTGTAGTTTTTAGGAGTGTGTCTCCAAAACTTTTGTGATTTGTGTTATTGAAATCCTTGCTGTCTGTAAGGTTGTAAGGGAGCGAGATGGGATCTCTGATCTAGGAGTTCCTAGGTTGAAGAGTCAATGGTAGTGCCTAGGTTATAAGTTGTAAACGGGGCATTTGCTGATAACTTAGAACTAGGACTATTATAGTGATATTCCTTCCTGGATTGGTATCCCCCAGAGTAGGTTGCTGTTTGCGCTGAATTGGGTTAACAAATACTCTGTGTTCTTTATTTGTTCTCTTTTATTTGCGTTGCATTATTACGTGTTAGATCGGACACAGTGCTTAGAGCATCGTGTAGCCCATCGTGCATAGCGTGCCAGGAATTTCAATTGGCATCAGAGCAGGCATCCTGCCTGTTTCTAGGGTGAGATTCAGGACCTAAAATCTCTGGCAGCATGGAAAAGGACGGAGGATACATGAATAGACCACCTTTGCTCAATGGATCCAACAATTATGACCATTGGAAATCTAAAATGACTGCTTTTCTGAGATCTATTGATAGCAAAGTTTAGAAAGCTGTGTTAACTGGATGGGATCATCCCACTTATGCTAGCAAGGAAGGTACCTCAACGGGGGTGCAGAAACTTGAAGTAGAATGGACTCCAGAAGAGGAAACTGCAGCCCACTATAACCACAAGGCTATCTATGCTTTGTTTAATGGAGTAGACACTAGTGTTTTCAAACTCATCAAAAATTGTGTGTCAGCCAAAGAAGCGTGGGAAATATTGAAAACATGCTATGAAGGAACTACCAAAGTGAAACAGTCAAAGATTCAACATCTCACATCCAAGTTCGAAGCCCTGAGAATGAAAGATGATGAGAGCATTCAGGACTTTCACTTGAGTCTCCTAGACATTGCAAACTCTTTTGAAGCCTTGGGAGAAAAAATATCTGATGAGAAACTGTCAAGAAAGCTCCTTAGATCTCTTCCCAAGAGATTCGATATGAAGGTTACTGCTATTGAGGAAGCACACGATATCTCCACCATGAAAATGGATGAATTGGTTGGATATCTTCAAACCTTTGAAATTGTTCTCAATGACCGAGGTGACAAAAAGAACAAGAGCATTGCCTTTGTCACAAACACTGAAGATGATGTTGCTGAAAGTGATGATGAAGAGGGAGATAGCATAGCAGATGCTATTGCCATGCTTGGAAGACAGTTCAACAAAGTGTTGAAAAGAGTTGATCATAGGAATCGACAGAATGGGCAAAGCATCAGATTCGACATCAACAAGCAGCCAAATAATTTCAAGAAAAACAAGCCTGAAGAAGAGAGCAGTCAAAACAAGGGTGTTCAGTGTCATGAGTGTGAAGGTTATGGACACATAAGGTCAAAATGTGGTACTTATCAGAAAAGACAAAAGAAAGGGCTAACCGTTTCTTGGTCAGATGAAGATAGTGATGAACAAGGTGAATCAGCAAGACATATGGCTGCCTTTACTGGAACATGTGTCACGGATTGGGATTCTGATGAAGATGGGGATGTATCTTATGAAGAACTTGCTAGCACTTACAAAGAATTACTCACCTTATAATATTATTTGAGTAATTCATGGGGATGGACATGTGTTTGTTTTGAAATATTATTTGAGTAATTTGGTTTAAAATTCTAAAATAAAATTGAGATAGTTTTTTGAATTATATAGGTTTACGAATGTTACAGAAAAGAGCGTGATGAAGAGTATTCATTCGCTTCCCGTTCTACATTATTAGGAGATTTGTTTCTCTAATCTTTATCCCCGGGACTATATAGGGGCTCTATAAATATAAAATAATTATAAACTTCATGGCCTTAAGATTTTTTAGCAGCATAGTTTTCTATAAAACTAAAATATACCAAGATTCTTTGATTGCGATAAATTCCCTCAAGGATGGTTGTCTGTTAAATCATCTCCAACTGACTTTTTTTTTTCTTTTAAAGGTTGTCTATGTTCTTTTTCATTTTATATTATTTAGAAGGTTGTCTATATTTTTTTGCAAATGTCTATGAGATTAATTTTAATTAGTTTATTTGAGTATATATGAAAATACAATTTATGTTTCAGAATGTTAGATGAACATAGTGGGATGTGAAGCACTCCATCGTTTTCCTTCAACATTGACGATTTTCTCTCTCTCTCTCTCTCTCTCTCTCTCTCTCTCTCTCTCTCTCCCCCTCTCTCTCTCTCTCCATCTCCCAAGACTTTGTAGGGACTCCATCAACATAAAATAATTGTAAATTATAAATTATTTTTCAAATGAATATTAATATACTTTGACCTTGATCCTATTCTTAGACATTTTTTATCATCGTAACACAAAGAAGTAATCTTCACACGTGAACGTCAAATGAGAAAAAAATCTATGTATAAATCTCCACTCACATTGATAAATTAACATCTCTGAAAAAGCTTGAACGAAAGTTTATGGAAAGTTTAAAATTGGAATTATAAAAAACTAAAATTTTATTAAATTATTTTATGTTTTCCATAGATTCATCAGTTGAAGGCAATTCTAATGAAAATGTGACAAACATAGAATATGGATAACTTCGGCAATCAGAATTCAAATTTAATTATTCATGGTGCATTTTTAATAGTGGGGGTGAAAAGTGGTACGCGATTTCCATTCTACACCAATGACAAATTCTCTCACTCTCTCTCTCTCTCTCTATTTCTATATCTCTCCCATATGATAATTTTCATTTTTTAATGATATTTATTTGCTTATGTTTCTTTTTCTTTTGAAGGTTGTCTATGTCATTTTATACTATTTTGAATGTTGTATATGTTTTTCTTTCAATTGTTCATGAGATTGATTTTATTTAATTTACTTGAGTATGAAAATATGATATATGTTTAAGTATGTTATAGGGACATAGTGTGGTGGGAAATACGCCCCCATTCCCTGTTTCTCGTTCAAAAACACTAAGAGATTCTCTCTCTCTCTCTCTCTCTCTCTCTCTCTCTCTCCGTCTCACAAGACTTTGTAGCAACTACATCAACAAAAATTTTTTGTAAATTATATACTATTTTTCAAATGAATATTAACATACTTTGAACGAAGGTTTATAGAAAGTTTAAATTATTAAAAAAATTGCATTGATTATATAAAATAAAAAATTATATTAATTTATTTGGTTTCCATAGATTTCATCAATTGAAGGTAATTACAATAATGAAAGCATGATGAACACAAAATATGACTACTTTTACAGTCGGAATTCAAATTTTAATTAGTCAAAGTATATTTTTAATAGTGGGTGGTGGAAAGTGTTTTCCATTTCTCATTTTACATCACTGAAAGATTTCATATTATCAATTTATATAATATTAGAGTTTCTACAAAAAAAAAGTATAATATTAGATAAGCTCTAATTGAGTGCTTCTTCAAAAAAAAAATTGACATAAGAAAAAAACTCTTTTGGTTGATTAAAATATAAATTTGTTATTGTTGATTGAAGTAATAATAAGTGGTAGTTTTTATTATAAAAAAAAATAAGGTTGTTTTTTCTTAAAAAAAGGATAGTAGCTTTCCATAAAATTAAAATATTATAAAAATTAGATTATTGTTGTCAATGAGATTCGAACAACAGACCTTATACTAATAATAAAATAGTTTTCTCTAAAAACAAAAAAAAAGGGTAGAGAGTTCTTTATAATATTATAAAAATTGATTATTGTTGTCAATAGGATTTGAACCACATATCTCGTGCTAAAAGCTCCACATAAGTAGAAGCTTTATAATAATGACATGTAGGATTTTTTTCTTGAGAATGCATGAGAGAACTCCATGGGAATCTCGTAATATATATAAACTAGTATGTTAGCCCGTGCCGTGCACGAGGTTATTTTATTTTTTAATATTATTTATATGTTTATTTTGATATTTTATTTGATTAATTTGATTTAAAATTCTAAGGTAAAATTGAGATAGATTTGCATGATATAGATTTAACGATGTTACTATACAGAATAAAATGAGATTAATAGTATTACTTCGCTTCTTATTTTACACTATTATGAGATAGATTCTTTTTCTCATCTTCATTCCTGAAACTATATAGTGATCCTATAAATAGAAAATAATTATAAACTTCATTCTCAAAGGAAAATATGCTTTGATTTTTCACGGCCTTAAGATTTTTTGGGACCGTACCCATAAAATTAAAATATACCATATTTTTTTTTTTTCATCTCGAGCCCACTCTTTATAGAAAATTTACATTAGGTTCATTGTCAAACACGGGATAATTTTTATTTTTTTTCAATAATATTTATTTTCATATGTTATTTTTTCTTTTGAAGGTTGTCTATGTATTTTTTTTCATTTTATATTATTTAGAAGGTTATATATGTTTTTTCAATTGTCTATGAGATTGATTTCTTTTAGTTTATTTGAGTATGAAAAGATGATATATCTTTAACACATGACTCTATAGGACTTCATCAACAAAAAATAATTTTATTTTGAAATAATCAACAAAAAATAATTGTAAATTTTACTATTTTTTAAATGAATATTAACATACTTTGACCCTGTTTCTATTCTCAAATTTTTTCTTTTCACCGTACCACAAATAATGAATCTTCACGCGTGAGCGTCAAATGAGAAAACCTATGTGTGAATCTCTCCACTCACATTAATAAATTAAGATTCTTAAAAAAGTTCGAACGAAAGTTATGGAAAGTTTAAAAAGTTTGAACGAAGGTTATGGAAAGTTTAAAATAGCATAAATTATAAAAAATCAAAATTATATTAATTTATTTTAGATTTTCCATAGATTTCATAAGCCATATGTAATCTAATGAAAGTGTGATGAACACATAATATGGAAAAACCCCCTTAGTCGAAATTCAAATTTTAATTAGTCAATGTGTATTTTTAATAGTGGGGTGGAAAGTGTTGCCCGTTTTCTATTATATACAACTGAGAGATTCTCTCTCTCTCTCTCTCTCCCGTCTTCGTCGCATGACTCTATAGGGGCTCCATCAACAATAAAATAGTTGCTAATCCTATATTATTTTTTTAATGAATATCAATAAAATTCTCGTGTTAAGTTATCACTATCTTCTACATACACTTTTCATCATGGGGGTCACTTTTTATCGTACTAAATAAAATTTTGAATAAATGATCCCCGTGATAAAATATTAAATATGAAAATATGGATAACCCCCGCAGTCGGAATTCAAAATTTAATTAGTCAATGTGTATTTTTAATAGTCGGGTGGAAAGTGCTACCCGTTTTCTATTCTATACCACTAAGAGATTTCTCTCTCCCTCTCTCTCTCTCTCTCTCTCTCTCTCTATTTCTATCTCTCTTCCGTCTCCATTACATGATTCTATAGAGGCTTCATAAAAAAAAAAGTTTTCATCATGGCGATCACGTTTCTACGTACTAGATAAAATTTTGAATAAGTTTTTCCCATCACTACATAGAAAACAGCAAGCGGCGGCGGTTCAAAACGGCAAACAGCGGCGGTTCAAACCGCCGCTAAATGCTAAGTGCGGCGGTTGAGAAGCGTCGACAAATGCGGCGTCGCTAGGTCATTCAGCGGCAGTTCTAGCTAACCGTCGGAATAACCGTCGCTAGGTCATTAGCGTCGGTTCTGTTAACATTTGCGGCGGTTATGGTTGATAACCGCCGCTAAATGCAATTACCTCACACTTTTTCTTAGCTTTTAGCGTCGGTTGGAACCGCCGCTATTTGCTTTTTTAAAATTAAAAAAAAAAACTCTTTTTTTCTTATTCCCACAAACTTTTAAATTTTTTTTTTCTTTTTTGCACATAATATTGACCAAAATATAGAAAAATAACAAGCATTCAAAATAAAATAACAACAATTCAAATTTAAATGGAAGTGCATACATTATTTCCAAATACAAATGAGCTCCAATAGTTTTACATGGAGTAAAAATTCAATATAACAATATATAAGTAATATGCTACTATTTCCTAAACTCATGAAATCAAAAGAAAAATGGTTCAAACTTAATAACAAACATAAGCAAAATTGTAAATAACTAAGTATACATTCTTCTTTGATTAACACTAAAAATTAAAAATTTGCATCTCCATGACCAGCTTCATTGCTCATTACCAACTCCATGACGACTAGATTCGTGATAATATGATGACGAGCACCTCATTTGTTGGTGAAGTTGAATACCAGTAGTGGAAACCTCAACCTATAATTCCATAATAATGTTATGATGTCATATGATATATTGTGCTTTTAAAATCATTTAAATATGATGATACAAAGCACACAAATTTAAGAGTTTCTTATGGCTTAATATCAATATTTGAGAAGAAATATTCATCTTAATCATTATAACTTTCCAATAGAGATTTTTATGGAAGCTTACCTGCCAAAAGAGAATTCGTTGCATAGCTTACCTGACATGTTCATAAGTTGTTTTTAGCTTATTTCTATGAACTCTTCAAGATAGTTAATGAAAGCAGTTCATAGCTTATATACGAATACAATTTGACTTTATTTATCTTTTTTTTTATAAACTAGCTTATATATACATAAGCACTTATATGATAGTATAGAGAAAATGTGGATTTGGCACCTTGGCAAACTAATTAATAGGCAATACAATTTCCTAAAATTGATCAAAATGGCATATATCATTGATGATCACAAAGTCCATAAAGTACAATATGCCAGTTACTAAAGTAAATCCAAAACTGATGAATATATATATATCCACTTCAAGCATTTCTAATGAGTTAGTCAAGATACCATTGATTTTTACAACAAGACTACTTATACGTCATACTAGCAACAATTTCATCATAAAAAATTATGCGTTGTGTACCTGTGACATTGTCGATTGCATAGTGCCTCTATAAGAAAGATGCTAGGCCAAGCATTAATCGTATATAAGAGAAAGAGAGATTACACACATATTAACTTGTTCTCTGAAGTTCAATATTGAAATCCTGCAAGTGCAAGTTAGAAACAATATTACAATTTTGCTTTCACTTGTATCCAAAGACACTATAGGGGAAAACATTAATCTTTCTAGCATGCCATCCATCTTATGCAAATCATACTACAACACAGCCAGCCAATAGAAAGACAATCTGGTATTAAAATTACCTTGATAAATTTCTACACGTCATCACGATATATCCCATTCCATTCAACCCACCTACATCAAACACAAATACAATGCAAACTGGACTGAATATTGATTGAGGAAACACGTTTTTCATTTTAGCATACATTAGTTTCCCCATAGATGAACAAATATCCAAGAAATTTATATCCTAAAAAATAATCTTGTTGTCATTTTAAATAAAATCATAAAATCATGATTATATGCTAGAGTGACCATTCATGCTTTAAAACAAAAAAGTATCATGATTATAACAAAGATTATTCATAAAATAGACATATTTCCTAAAGATCATTAAAAGTACTACCAGTCCCAATTTGGAAAACTTCCAACAAGATAGGGCCTCCACAGTCATAAAGCTCTGCAATAACTTTACATCTTAACAAGACTGCATCTTTAGCAATTGCCTGTGAAAGTAAATAAAGATAACATTGCTTGATCAAAATTTCAAATTTAGACTCCCAATTTTCTAGTGCAAAGAGAGCCCTGTTATTCAAAGATTTGTCTTCAAATCTAAAAATTATAGGGATGTTTATTAATATTAATCTAGTTACATGAAATCAAACCAACATAAACAACTTAAGGATTCACAGCTAACAACTCGGGATCTCTGCCCGTATCGCAAATAAGCCGCGGAAAGACGAAGAGAATGATACGATAAACAACAATCAAACCTTCAGTCTGAAACCCTTTGGACACGGATTTTAGAGATGCACTCCAGCTGCAGCTGGAACACCATGTGGCACTCAATAAGGCCTAAACAGACTCGCATAGCACCTTGCAACCTCTGTCGACAAGACCTGCAATGAAACACAAAATTTGAAGCACATCTATGACATTATCTACCTAATCTAACAAAACCACTATGATAAAGATAGAAGTTTTTAATACGCAGAAGTCAAGCGCAAGGTTCACCGAAACCATACCAAAAGAATATGTGTTGGCCACGTAAACAGAGATCGAGCATACGTAACCTGACAGTCCAAATTTGCGTTTTACTACATATATCACTGACATGAAAATTAAGTACCACCAAAGATTAATTATGACATTTCTACTTCCTTAATAACAAATGTAATAATTATTGGGAATTAACTCTTGTAAATAAAAATAAAACCATTGAATTTCAATTAGATATGAATTTTAGTTAGTATTATGGTCTAAGAAAATCTATGTAGAAAAAAAAAGCTAACCATTTGCAACTCAGAGTCAAGCTTTAATAATGCTTCAATTTAAGGCGAAGAGCTTCCGGCGGGATGAACTTGATCTCTAACCAAGCAGGAAGTAACACAAGCAATTAAGTATACATGTCTACACAAGAGCTAAAGATTACTATTTTTGATTAAATATAGAACACATGAAAACTAGCATGTAACATTGATAGAATTTATAAAGTAGAAGACGCATTAAAAAATAATAGATGCTGCTAGTTGGTGTTAGGAACCCAATTTGTTAAAAAATAATACACCTCTGAACAGTTGGAAAGCGGTGACGGTTGAGGGCCAGCCGCTGCTATTTGCCTGATGCAATTAACCACTTACTAATCACAATGAGAATAGGGTACTCTTCCTAGCACCTTAATCACTGCCAATCAAAGTCAATAAGTCTTGAAAACACAATATCCTACATAAACAAAGTTAACCTCCAAGCATGAAACTTTGTCCTCTCACATCACCAATTACTATAAAAGAAAACAAAAAAAAAAGTATAATTAGAGGCATTGAAAGAAAAACAAATTTTAGTAGAGTTATTGATTGCTGCATACTTTCACCTACTACTGCTTTTAGTCCAACAAAATATACGACTGCATCGAAAAAAATATGCATAAGGAACTAATTGATGATGGTTGTTAAGCAAACTAGCAATGCTAGATCAAACCCTTCATAAGCAAACTACCAATAGATTTCAGATCATACCATTCGAAATAACCCCCTTGTTAACTTCTATAGCACTTTCTCTACATAAATTACAAAATGGGAAGAGAGAACATATAGATCAATATTCTGAAAAAATAAGGAAGCAGCTCTGAACCCTGAAAAAATAAAAAATAACTATAAAACAAGAAACAAACTTAACAGAACCAAGATACTAATAATAGAAATATAGCATTAGATACATATAGCTAATTAGAATTTCTTGTAGACAACATACACCCATAAAAATGACTAAATATGACCCATTAAAATTCAAGTGAAAAAAACCATCAAGCACAACAAGATCATATCTAACTAACTCAATTTTCAAATACACCTACTTGTAAAGTTACTATTTCTTTCCTCGTCGGTACTGCAGTGGCTTCCTTATTAGACTTGTCATAACCCCTCTTGTTGATCCTGAACAAATAACAAAACCTTAATAAAACAGATCAAAGATAAACAAGACAAGGGCTTATTATAAAACAAGCTCAGAAGACCAAAAATATACATACTTCCTTTTTAGTAGCATTATAGATTTCCATAGCCTTCTCATATTCTGCCTTCAGTTCAATAACTCTATCCAAATAAGGCTTTTTCTCCTATACAATTAACCATATCATGATAGAAGTAGATCAACATCACATTAGCAAACAATTAAATTAACACAACACTAGCACCAAATCAAAACATCTTAAACTAACTTACTGCATCAGTCATGGACCACCACTTCTCACCAATCTCTTTACTAACCTATTGTCAACAATACAAATAATATGCTAAATAATTTATCCTTACATAAAGTTAATCAAACAAACAATTCAATTAAATAAAAAATATCATTACCCTTTTACCATCCTTCGAATCATAATTAACTTCCTTCAATGTTTTTCTAAAATCATCCCTACAACAAAGCAAGACAATCAATAAAATCACCCAAACTATAAAATCAAAACAGCACAAACAACAATATTAATGTTGTTATAACAGCTTAAAAATAAAACAGCAATTAAAATTTCTACTACCTCTTCCAAACCAATCAAGTGTTTCAATTAAAATTTCTAGTTGCTCTTGATCACTAACATCATCAAGAACAACAAGAAACTTCATACGTCGAATTCTCCTCTCAACAAAATAGGGCAATCCATGTGGTCTTTTATTTAAATGCATCCTTCCATCTCTCTCTCATTCTTGTCTAACATTAGCCTTAAAGTAACAACTGTCATATTCAGAACATAGCCTTCTATATATTTCCTCTACAATAGTTGTTTTCCCCATACTAGCCATACCCCAAATGCCAATGGCACGAACATCTTTTGAATCCAATTTTTGAAGCCAAATTGAACCCGAATAAATTGAAGTCAAATTGAACACAATACCACTGAACTCAAAAACCCAACTAAAAAAAATTAGTTATAATCAAACAAAAATTTATTCACAATTCATAATATGTCACTCCTCAATACCATTGAAATAAAAAACCAAACAAAACAATTAACTCAAAAAACCATGAGTAAAACCCTAAAATGAAGAATACAAAAATTGAACACATAAACTCAAAATCCTAAATCATCATAATCAAAGTATCAAGAACTTAACAAGAGAAAACCAAGAAATTGTGAGATACATGCAGAAATTGCGACATACACACACAAAGGGGGAGAGAGAGAGACAGAGAGAGGGGTGTGAAACCTGCGATGAAGAAAAGCTACAGCGGCGATGAGATGAGCTACGACGATGATTAGAAGCTACGGAGCGAGAGAGTGAAAGTTTCGATTGGAGAGGTAAAGGTTAAACCTCTGCGTGAGAGTGAAAGTTTTGATTTGAAAAGCAAACTAAGTAGGGAAAATAAGTGTGGGAATGAAAATAAGAATGCAGCGGCGGTCTGTAACCGCCGGAGTAACTGCCGGAGTAAATGTAGCGGCGGCGGTTACTGTTCAACCGCCTCAGTGTGACTGTCGCTATATTCTATTTTCCTCGTAGTGCATGATAAAATATGAAATATGAAAATAAGGATAATTTTCATAGTTGAAATTCAAATTTTAATTCGTCAATGTATATTTTTAATAGTGGAGTGGGAATTACTTGATGTTTCTCATTCTCCAACACCAAGAGTTATCTCTCTCTCTCAAAATCTTCTAATTTGTTTTTTTCTCTAATGAATATAATTTTTTCTTTAAAATAAAATAAAATGTTTTTACGTAAAAAAAAAGGTTTACAAATATGTCATAACCTATTTTTTGGGTTCAATTCTTCGAGTAATCTTATTCATGAAAAAATTGTGTACTTTCTTATTTTAATTTGTTTCAAAGTAATCTAAATATTAGTGTTCCTTCATTTTACAAAATTAAAATATTAAAAATGTACCAAGATATAGTGTCGCACAAGTGGTAGATACTTGGGTCCCTTAACCATTTGATCTTGAGATCGATCATGACCGATGCATATGGAGAATAATTTCTTAGGAGAGGTCAATCCCTTAAATAAATCTCAGTTAAATCGAGGGGATTAATCTCTGCAGTTGCGCACGGATGATACCTTTTGTTTACAAAAAAAAAAATATTTGTGAGAGTTTCTAAAAAAAAAGAGTTTCTAAAAAAAATGTAGTATATAATATTTGAGAGAGTTTTTAAAAAAAAATAAAAATTTGAGAGTTTAAAAAATATAATATTTGAAAAAGTTTCTACAAAAAAAAAATATTTGAAAGAGTTTTTTTAAAAAAAATATTATAAAAATTCAATTATTATTATCAATGGGATTCGAACAACATATACTTTTGTTACTAATTATAAGGTAATTTTCTCTACAAAAAGAAAGGTAGTTTTTCATAAAATATTATAAAAATTCAATTATTGTTGCCAGTGGAATTCAAACAATATACCTTAAGCTAAAAACTCTGAATGACACCTAAACAAGAGAAACTCTAATTGAATGCCACATAAGCAATTACTATTGAAAATTCGCGAGAAAGCTCCGTGAGAATCTCGTAATTCATATAAATAGAGATAGAGATTCTTAAAACCCTTCCATATATTGGACTAATTTCTTAGATTATACCTCTCCTCATAGTCTTAATTAAATAATGACACAATTCAAACATCATAAATCAATATTTCTAACAGATATTAATTGAGTTGTACTTATGTGACTGAATTTTACTATTGTAAATAAATACAATCCAACTTATGCTTCACATAAAAATCTCTAACGACTGTCAAAAAAATAAAAATCTCTAAAATAACCTAATTTTTTTTTTAAAAACACCTTAGTTAGATTTTAAAATTCAGTTTTGATTATTAAAAAAAATAAAAAAACTGACCTCAAAAGTTAGATGCAGCAGAAATTTCACAACTTTAGTCATAGTCTCATGCCTATACGTAATGTGAAGGACCCTTTAATTATTCCCATTTCATTCAATCCAACTAACCAAGTATTGAAAACGGGGCCATTTAATCATACCATATTCTTAAAAATGTAACTTCCTAAAGATTCTTTCTCTCAAGTTGTATCATTCTATTCCTTTGAAAACGATATTTTTTTTTTAAAATTATTATTGACAAAAGAAAACGATTGTTTTAAAGAATATGATCAGTTAAATACTGGGAGTTAATATTAACAATAACAAATGAAGAAATAATATTGGGAGTATTTTATCATTCTAAAGTGATATATCACCGAAATCAACTTGAATTAGCAAGGGGTCAAAAAAGCAAATACTGATCAGGTAGAATTCTAAATCTATCGAATATGGAAGAAGGATTCTCTCAAATAAACATGAACAATAGGTACAGTCCGACAAGGAATTTATACCCTAGAAGTAGAGATCATTATTGATTAAAATTAAATAGAACATAATAAGTGCAAATTCAATATTGCAATGAGTTTTACAGAATCAAAGTGAACCGATGTTGTTTTATAAAAAACTACATGTTTAATTTTTAGAGCATTGTTATTTGTTACAGGAGAATTTGAGCAAGAAAAGCAAGAATATGCTATTAGTGGTGGGTCAAAATATAACACCCCTTTTTGAGGAGATCATGAGTGAGTTGGTATTGAATTGCTTCCTTAATTTTGTCTTCTTGTGTTTCTTCTCTTTCACTTCTCGTAACAACAATCATTTTCCTAATTTTTATTAGATTCAAAAAAATTAATTAGTGAGCTTGTAGTCTCTCTGATATAAAATTAATTAATTAATTACTATTTGGGAAAATAATTTTCTTATATATAAATAGTATAATGGAGCACATCCACTCATTATTTTATAATAATATATAAAAGATAGTTTCTATCAAAGGAAGGTTGGAAGAGAAGTGTTGGTAAAATCTGTTGCACAAACAATACCTTCATAATGTATGAGTTCCCACCTTCTACCAGAATCATTAGGTGATGAATTGGAAAAATTTATTAACTCGTTATGGTGGGGATTGAACAATTCGTCTGGAACGGGAATTGATTGGTTACGCTGGGAGAAATTAGATATGAGAAAAGAATACGTAGGTATGAGTTTTACACCAAATTTATGTACGACATCAATTTGGCGAAGCTCGATAAGCAAAGTTGGAAATTACAACAAACCATGATACATTTCATCTGGAGTCTTCAAAGCTAAATACATCAGAAAGAGGGATTCCTCGATGCGAAATTGGGTCATAACCCAAGCTATGTAGTGTGTAATATCCACACTTCTCTGGTAATTGTTAGATGAGGACTATGATGGCAGGTGGAAATGGTACGAATATCAATGTACAGAGAGATCCATGGCTTCGAAACAATCAACAATGTATAACTACCACAATGGCAGAAGGAAAGGAAAATATGAAGGTATCGAATTTTACTGATCATAGCGCTGACATATGGAACCGCGAGGTAATCTACCAAACTTTTAACCCACGTGACAGCTCTAGAATACTCAAATTACCATATGAACTTAATCCAAGGTCCATATGTTCCGATCTGGAACCTGAGTAGGAACGAAATATATTCAGCACGTTCAGCCTATATTTCCATCTTATGGATGTTATTATAGACAACAACCACCTCAAGGTGGAAGGTAATTGGCAACGACTATGGAAGTTGCAAGCTCATAATAAGATAAAAACATTTTTGTGGCGAGTAATTAGAGAATGTCTGCCGATATGTGAAAGGTTGATTCTAAAGGGAGTGCATATATCCTTGTTGTGACACAAACGACGAAAATGAATGGCATTGCTTCTTCGTTTGTATGGCTGCTCAAGAGGCACAGAAGAATACAAAATTATGGTCGTTGGTGCACAATCTCATATTAAACATAGCAGGATTTGTCCTTATTGGTTTGAGATGATTGAAATTTTTTTATAACAATACCATGTCAAAAAAAACAATGCTTCTTTGGACACTATGGTCGAGGAGGAATAAAAAATGTTGGAATGAAAAGCTGCCAACAATTTTTGAAGTGATTAGAAGATCACAAGACACATTACATGATTGACAACTAGCACAACAACAATTCAACAGAAGAAAAGAAGCATTTTATCTGCATTCACAGTAGTAATTGTTGTCTTCCACATAGCAAGTTGTATCCATGTTTCATTTGAACGATCCTAGAAGCAATTACATGGTTGAAGCATTTTATCAAACAGAAAACAAGCATTGTACAATGAGGAACAACACAACCTACATCAAAACGAAGCAAAGAACGACACAGTACAAAAATCACTTCAACTCAACCATATTTTCAACATGAAAAGACAAAGTGAAACAAAGAAAGCACGACATAGCACAACGAGATTACCTTTGGCGGAGACAGCGGAATGCAAATTGAATCGAGTTAAGTGAGTTACACCGAATCGAGCCAAAATTGCAGAAGCAGAGACATTAGAATCGATCACTACGGCGCCGTCGGAGTAAGGCGGGGCACTTGGAACCACACCTGGTCCTATAATGAAAAAAGATAAAAGAAATTAGAACTTTAATATATTCACTTGGAACCACATATGGTCCTATAACGAAGACAAAGTTGAAATAGATACATTTGGAACACTCGTAACAAGCACTGTCTCAGAAGCACTTTTTGCGATCAATGAACTGTCCAGCTTTCGCATAAAAACCATTGTACAAATATATCCTTTGAGGGAAGATGATTTTATGGTTTCAATCGATTTCTGGGAAACAAATCAATTGATTTTTGGCTTCAAACAAGGGGAATGATGGATAGAAGAAGGTTTTTAGGGTTCAGGTGAGTTCGACGGAGAGAAGAATGAAGGGTGGTTTAGGTTAATTTGTTGAGGAAGAAAGTTTCTATGTTCAGGGGAAGAAGGATGAGTTTGATGAGAGAAGAAGATGATTTCGACGAGGGAAGATGGTGAGGTGAGTTCAAAGAGGTTTCTGAGTTACAAAGGGATCACAAGTATATTGCTTGATAATACGGAGTATTATTTAATTTGGTTAGTAAAAATAAGTTATTTAATTTGGTAGAAATTCTTATAACAGCGCTTCTACAAAAAGCGCTAACAAATGGATACTCTATAATAGCGTTCATCCATAAAGCGCTAATAAACGTCTCCTTAATTTTTTGTTGGCAACCTATAATAGTGATTTTTGGTAACGCGCTATAATAAGGATCCACCTATAATAGCGCCTGATACAAAACCGCTATTAAATGTGTCCGTTTGATATTTTTAATAGCGCTAAACTAAAAAACGCTATTAAATTGGCGTTATTATATGTCAAAATTGTAGTAGTGGATGGTTCTGTTTCTTGGAGTTCCGGCCGTCTACCACCAGTTGTTTTTCGTTTTCTGTTCTGTTCTTTCTGTTGTTCCAACCGTGTCTCTTCTTTCAGTTGTTTTTCGTTTTCTGGCCGGCGGTGGATCTGGAAGTTTGGTTTGGTTTTCGGCGCTCTGGCAGTGTGTTAGGTTTGATTCGGTTCTTGGTGCACTGGTTTGTTTTGGATCTGGAAGTATTTGACTGTTTTGGAGCTCCGGTGGTGATTTGGTGTGGTACGGCGTAATGTTCTGGCGAGGCATGAGATGGTGGCCTCCGGCGAGGATGGTACTCATGACTGGTGGTGATTGGAGACTGTTTTGGGGTGGTGGTTGGAGACTGCTTTGAGGGTGACGGTTTTGGCGGTGGTTGTGTTGGCGACACAATTGTTTTCTCCGGTGTGTGTGGTGTGTCAGTGTTGGATCTGGCGCTGCTGGAGTGTGGTTGATGCCGTGTGCGATTGATTTTTCTTTGTTACGTGATTCTCCGACTTTTTTCAAATCTGTTGAGATTTGCATAACTCTTTTTGAGTCGCTGATGGTTTTCAAATCTGTTGAGATTTGCAGGTCTCTTTTTATCTGGTCGAATCCTATTGCGTCAGTGTTGACAGTTTTGGAGGTGGTCTGCGAGCTGAGACTCATCTGCCTAGGTTCTCGTTCTACCGGTGCCTATCAAATTTTGACTCAAGGAGCTGTTTTTGAATTCTGATGGGCCGATCACTTTTGATTCGTGATCGAGAATTAGTGTCTGGTGGCATTTCTATGGGTTGGGTTGCCGTCTTCTCCGGTGGTCTGGTAGCTCTAGAGTGTCTTCTTCTAAGAATGAGATTAAAAGTTGACATCTTTTAGATGATGCCTGTTTTGGTATTTTCATTGGTGTTCCGCTTATATACGGTGTCTTTGTTTATATTGCCTCTCTTTTACGAATCTCCGTATATCTTATGCAAAGACTTGATTATTAATAAAATATATTTATCGTTAAAAAAAAATTACATACACCCGTGTGACAAATTGCTAGTTGTAGAGCAGCAAGTTCATATTGTGAAGTAATCTCAATATATTACGGTTACACATTGATATTGCGGCGTAGATTTCAACTGTGGAACTATACTTTCAAAAGCCTTGGCTTAGGGTAGTAGCTAAGGATCCTTTCTATACCCCAAATGGCCATATTTACACATAGGATTGTCGACCTTGTCACTGTTTTATATTGATGTTTGTAATACATGTTCTTAGAAGATCAGAAGTTGAGAAGCTCTCAAGAAGATCAGAAGTTGAGAAGCTCTCAGAAGCTGAGAAGCTCTCAGAAGCTGAGAAGCTCCAGGTTCTCAAGAAGCTATGGAGACTCAGGTTCTGAACACGCAGGTTCTGAACGCTGAGATGCTGATAGATAGTTAGTTAGTCAGTTAGAGATTTTTCGATTTGTCCTAGGTAGTTAGTTACAATTGCTTGGTAGTGAAGCAAGCCTCCTTTTGTATATAATTACCTTTGCCCCTAGTGGATGAATAACAACTTAATCTTTTTCTCTCTCAAATTACTCCAACAAATTGGTATAACAGAGCCCGGTTCGTATTCATCGTTTTGATTTGATTCCTTGATCAAGAATCATGACGAACAATAGTACAACCTCTTCACAATTTCCAGCGAATCTTCCAGTTTTCAAAGGCGATAACTATGATCGTTGGTGTGCACAAATGAAAGTGATTTTCAGATTTCAAGATGTTCTTGAAATTGTAACTGATGGAGTAGAAGATTTGGCTGCAAATGATGATGAAACAGCAAGAACTCAACACAAAGAATTGAAAAAGAAAGATGCTAAAGGCTTGTTCATCATTCATCAATGTGTGGATTCTAATATCTTTGAGAAGATAATAGAAGAAGAAACCTCAAAGGGAGCTTAGGATACATTGAAGAAAATCTATGGTGGTGATGAGAAATTGAAGGGTATCAAGCTGCAAGCTTTGAGAAGGCAATACGAGATGATGCAGATGAATGAACAAGAAACAATCTCTGAGTATTTGGCAAGAATGTTGGCCTTGACAAATTTGATGAAGTCTTGTGGTGAAACCATGACTGATAGGTCCAAGATTGAGAAAATCTTGAGGACCTTGACTGAGAAATTTGATCACATAGTGGTTGCTATTGAAGAATCAAAGGATTTGGCAACTATGAAGATTGAAGAGCTACAAGCATCCTTAGAAGCTCATGAGCTAAGGGTTAAGCAGAGGAGTTCAAACAAGGCAGTGGAACAAGCATTACAGGCCAAGACTCAGAACAAGAAAGGGAAAGATAAGTGGAAGAAAAAGAAAGAGGATTCAGAGAATTCAACCAAGAATTCAAAGAATCAGAATGTAGACTCCACTAAAGATGCAAATCAGAACAAGAAGAGTTCCAAGAAGAAGATTGATAAGAAAGAAATTCAATGCTACAACTGTCATAAATTTGGGCATTATGCAAGAGAATGTCGTTCTAAGAAGGTGGCCAGAGAAGACAAAGATGAAGCCCAATATGCCAATGAAGGTGGTAGTGATTCTGATGATTCACTTCTGATGGCAATCACAAATTCTGAGGCAGACAAGTCAAATTTGTGGTATCTTGATACAGGGTGTAGCAATCACATGACTGGTAACAAGAAGTGGTTCTTGAAGCTTGATTATTCAGTGAAGAGAAACATCAAGTTTGCAGATAACAGTCAGATTACCAGTGCTGGCATGGGAACTGTTCTTGTGAAGAGAAAAGATGGTCAAGAATCAACCATCAATGAGGTATTGTATGTTCCTTCTATGACAAGTAACTTGATTAGCTTAGGTCAATTACTTGAGAAAGATTATACTATGAAGCTGGCTAATAGAGAGTTGAGAATTTATGATGCTAAGAGTAGATTGATTTTGAAAGCTCCACTGTCGAACAATAGGACTTTCAAAATTGAAATCAATGTAATTGATCATCACTGCCTTGCCTCAATTACAAACTCAGAAGAAGATTGGATGTGGCATCATAGGTTTGGGCACTTGAACTTCAAAAGTTTGAGCTTGTTGAAGTCAAAAGAGATGGTGCATGGCTTGCCTCAGATAAAAACACCAAGTACAGTGTGTGAAGAGTGTTGTGCAGCCAAGCAGACCAGAAATTCATTCAAGAATGAATTGCCTATGAGATCAACTCAAAAGTTAGAAATGGTGTATTCTGATGTGTGTGGACCTTTTGAAGTAAAGTCCATTGGTGGTAATAGCTATTTCTTAACTTTCATAGATGACTATACCAGACATGTATGGCTCTATCTTATTGAAAAGAAGAGTGAAGTATTCACTAAGTTCAAGAAATTTAAGGCACTAGTTGAGAAGCAAAGTGGCTGCAGTGTCAAGAAATTGAGAACAGATGGAGGAGGTGAATACACTTCACTAGAATTTGCAAAATTCTGTGAAGATGAAGGTATAGTGCATGAAGTTACTGCTCCCTACACTCCTCAACACAATGGAGTTGCTGAGAGAAAGAACAGGAGCATAATGAATATGGCCAGAAGCATGCTAAAGGGAAAGAACATGCCTCATAAATTCTGGGGAGAAGCTACCTCAACAGCAGTGCATATAATCAATAGAAGTCCCACCAAGAAGCTGAAGAACAAAACTCCCTATCAAGCTTGGACAGGTCTTAAACCAAGTGTAAGTCATTTCAGAATCTTTGGCTCACTTTGTTTTAGACATGTTCCTGATCAAGTGAGAAGAAAACTTGATGATAGAAGTCAACAAATGATTCTATTGGGATATCACCCCACTGGTGCTTACAAGCTCTATGCTCCAAAAGAGAATAAATTTGTGATAAGCAGAGACATAAAGTTTGATGAATCAAAGGGTTGGGACTGGATTGGAAGTACTAGTGCTGAGGACACTAGTTCAATGCTCAATAGAAAGCTTGTGCTTGAAGAAATAGATGATGAACCAGCAGATGATGCAGCTGGTAATCACACTCATATGCCTAATGATCAACCTAATCAACAGTTGAAAAGATCAACAAGAGAAAGAGTGCAGTCAGTTAGGTTGAATGAATATGATGTGTTTCCTGATCAAGCAATAACAGAAGATGGTGAGCTGGTCTATGAAGCAATGATTGCTGAATTGGAACCAGTTACATTATAACAAGCTTTGAATGACTCTAAATGGAAGGCAACAATGAAAGAAGAGTTAAAATCTATTGAGAAGAATGACACTTGGGAGTTAATGCACAAAACAGTCACCAAGAGGCCAATTGATGTGAAATGGGTCTTCAAGTTGAAGATGAAACCCAATGGTGAAATTGCTAAGTATAAAGCAAGGTTAGTAGCAAAGTATTTGCACCTATGGCAAGGATAGAGACAATTAGACTAGTGGTTGTAGTAGCTACTTACAAAGGGGGGGCTATGCATCAGCTGGATGTGAAATCAGCTTTCTTAAATGGATCATTAGAGGAAGAAGTTTATGTGAAGCAGCCACCAGGTTTTGAGATCAAGGGTCAAGAACAGAAGGTATTCAAGCTAAAGAAGGCACTATATGGCTTGAAACAAGCTCCAAGAGCTTGGAACAAGAGAATTGATAGCTTCCTAATTGATTTGAAATTCACTAGATGCACAACAGAACATGGAGTATATGTGAAAGGTTCAAATCATGAAGAAATGATATTACTATGTCTGTATGTTGATGACTTGTTGATTACTGGATCAAACAAAGCTGTGTTAGAGAAGTTCAAAACAAACATAATGAAGAAGTTTGAGATGACTGACTTAGGTGAGCTATCATATTTTCTTGGCATGGAGTTTACAAAGACTAGCAGAGGTTATTTCTTGCATCAGAAGAAATATGTGGCTGACATATTGAAGAGATTTCATATGAGTAACTGCAACTCAGCAAGTACTCCTATGGAAACTGGTGTGAAGCTGAGCAAGAATACAGATGATGAGTTGGTTGATTCAACCTTGTACAAGCAGATTATAGGTTCATTGAGGTACTTGTGCAACACTAGAATTGACTTATGCCATAGTGTTGGTTTGCTAAGCAGATTTATGGATCAACCAAGGATGTGTCACTTGACTGCTGCAAAAAGAGTGCTCAGATATGTAAAGGGAACTAATGATCATGGCATTTTGATTCCAAACCAAAGGAATAGTAGTAAGAAGTTAGAGGCTTATGGCTACTCGGATTCAGATTGGGGAGGAGATCAATATGATAGAAGGAGTACTGCAGGTTACTTGTTCATGATTGGCAATGCACCAATTTCTTGGTGTTCTAAGAAACAAGGAATAGTTGCATTATCATCATGTGAAGCTGGGTATGTTGCAGCTTCATTTGCAGCATGTCAGGCAAATTGGATTGAGATGTTACTAGCAGAACTAAAGGCAGTTGAAGTAACAAAGATGAAGGTGCTTGTGGACAACAAGTCAGCAATTGACTTGGCTAACAATCCTGTGAGTCATGGCAGGAACAAACATATTGAAAGAAGGTTTCACTTTTTGAGAGATCAAGTGAACAAAGAGAAGCTTGAGTTGGAATATTGCAATACTGAGATTCAACTTGCAGATATTCTAACCAAACCTATGGCTAAGGCAAGGTTTGATACTCTGAAGAAGCTTATAGGAATGGGATCATTGAAGAACATGGATTAGGAGGTGTGATGTTTGTAATACATGTTCTTAGAAGATCAGAAGTTGAGAAGCTCTCAAGAAGATCAGAAGCTGAGAAGCTCTCAGAAGCTGAGAAGCTCCAAGTTCTCAAGAAGCTCTGGAGACTCAGGTTCTGAACACGCAGGTTCTGAACGCTGAGATGCTGATAGATAGTTAGTTAGTCAGTTAGAGATTTTTCGATTTGTCCTAGGTAGTTAGTTGCAATTGCTTGGTAGTGAAGCAAGCCTCCTTTTGTATATAATTACCTTTGCCCCTAGTGGATGAATAACAACTTAATCTTTTTCTCTATTCTCTCTTTCGATTCAATTCTTTTTCTCTCTCTCAAATTACTCCAACATATATTCCATGAATCTGATGCCAGGAACAAAGTTGAGATTAAAGACATTGGATAACACTTATCTTTCTCCACATCATCCTCACATTTAGAATCAAAGGGAATACAAACGTAAGTGATGGTAAGAACACATCACCTCTATAGGAAGTGGAATCAATTAATCATGATTTCCCTCTATTATTCTTTTGCAATTTTCATAATTATATTTTTCTTTTTTTATAAATAAATGTGTTGTCAATTTGTCTGGGTCAGGATCTCATAAAGACCGTCCTAGCTATTTGGGACTCTACTAGTGGAGTTATTTTCCCATAAGAACCGGAGAATAATTGAAAATTCTATCGAAGAAAATTTGAGGATGAAGACGGAGATCATGTCCTCCGTCGTACAAAATTTCTGCCCTTGAAAATATTACAATATTATTTTATAAGGCTTAAACATCATTTTCGTCCCTGTAAGTTCATAATTTTTTAGTTTTAGTCCCTGTATCTTTTTTTGTTGCAAATTAGTCCCTGCATGTGCAAATCACTTTGATTTTAGTCCCTAAAGCTAAAATCCACAGGAAAATCTGCAGGAAAATTCGCTGGTTTCCTACGGATTTTCCTGCGAATTTTAGTTTTAAGGGACTAAAACCAAAAGATTTGAACATATAGGGACTAATTTGCAACAAAAAACTATACAGGGACGAAAACTAAAAAAACGCGAACGTACAGGGACGAAAATGATATATAAGCCATTTTATAATTGTACAGAGTACTAGTCGGAGGACCTATGCAACTCACAGGAAACAATTTGTTTATATCACGGGATCTTTATCCAACAGACTCGTCATAACACGGGATCTGTGGCCGCGTGCTTATTTGCTCTTCTTCAACACTACAATTCAGAGAACTCTCAACGCTTTACGGTCACCCTTTGGAGCCTTTGGAAACATCGCAATCTTAAACTTTGGCAAGACGTCAACGAAACAGAAGCTCAAGTGATTGACAGAGCTTTCCATCTGATAGAAGATTGGAGTGTAGCTAACTCCACCATCCAGAACCAGGCGCCTTCTAGAGCTCCTGTTCACGGGTTGTCTTGTGCCCATCATGATACGACATCGCCCTCGGCGTCTGACACAGTCTGGAAATGTCCTTAACAAGGTAGACTGGAGTGTAACATAGACGCTTCTTTCTCTGATTCCCTTAACAGGAGAGGTATTGGTATGTGTATTCGTGATGCGGAAGGAACGTTTGTTTTGGCCAAGACTCTTAATTTCTCTCCTAAATGTTCGGTTCCCCTTGGCGTGGCATTGGGGTTGTTACATGCTTTTCAGTGGCTTCGGGATTCGGGTCTCGATCACGTTGACTTTGCCTCGGACTCCAAAATTGTCACAGACGCTTTTCATCATCAGCGGCCGGATGTCACGGAGTTTGGTCAAGTTATGTCAACTGCCAGAAGTCTTTTCACCTCTTCTTTAACAAGCTCTCTGGTTGAGTTCAACAGGCGACAAGCTAATGAGGTAGCTCACGTCTTAGCGAGGGTTGCTCTTTTCTCTGCTAGTCCCACCATTTACATTGATGTACCCCATTGTATTGAACGTATTATTATTAATGAAATGCGATAAGCACCTTTTGTCAAAAAAACAAATAAATAAGAGTATCATCCCGAGGAAGGTTTTTCTAAACTACTCTTTCATAATTTGGTGTATTTATCCATCAACCAATGAAAACAAAGAACGTAAATAAATTTGTATGTGGTCCCCACATGTTTGTTACAAGTTAGTTGTAGAGACCACATATAAATCTACTTATGTGGCGTGTTTTCATTGGTTGATGGATAAATACCTCTAAATTATGAAGGCGTAGAGTAGGTCCCACCTTATTCAAGATAGAGTTCTAACTAAAACATAACCAACTACAACACATATAGCATGAAACAATTGTATTTTTGCATAAGACAATTATTGATGTTGATCGATGATAACAACATTCAAGAATTCAGGTGAATCTGACACAGCGAACTTAAGTCTTGAGCCAGGTTAATGTTAGCATTATTAACAAATAAATTGAAATAAAATAACACATCACATTACTCTTATTTCTATTTGTGCTAAAATATTTCAAGTAGATTGAAATTCATTTCTATAGTAAATAATGTAATAATTTTTTATTTTTTTTACATTAATGAGTCTCTATAAGAGCCGTGACCCTTGACTGTGTCTAGGGTGACAACGGAGGAAAAAAATTTCATGTGATGGGGAACGGAGACAAGGGACATTTCAAGGGCAGAGACAGAGAATAGACAACACTCTCCACTTTGCTTCGTTGACATCTCTAGTTTAGGGTTAGCATGCATTGCCATGACTTTGAAGTATGGTTGCCTTGTGAATAACCAGACATGAGACATATATGACACTTGGAGCTCTTTCATGGCCTCTGACTTTTACATTTGCATTTGCATACATAACAATGCTATAATTCTAATTGGATATAAGATTCCATTCTTTTGACATCTTGTAATGACAACGCAACATTGTTTTGTGCCTTCTACCTTAGGGAAGAAGTTTTCATAAATCAACATTAGAATAATAATAATATGATTGATGCTAAGAACCAAGACCAAAAGATTAATTAATAAATTATTATTTACATTATATTGTTCTTATTCCTTTCATTGATTGCTCTCATGCCTTGCCCACTCCAAGTGATTTCAATTATATCACTCAAATAGTGTGAGATTCTAGATGCTTGTTCATGTTCATAGACATAGTCACCAAAGGATCAGTAGAAAGAATTTGAATTTCCCTTATCCAAACAAATATCTTAAGGAACTAACTAACTTTATGTATTTTTCCCTATATCCATTTTAAGTATATTTATTTTTTCCATACTTTACTAGAATATACAATTTAATGCAATCCAATATCATCACCAACCACTATAAATAAGAGGTGATGAAATCTCAAATTCCATCAAGCAAAAAACATTACACAAGCTTTCCTATATATAATCTTATTAAGGAAAAGTTGATTATTGAATTTGAAGTAGTAATGGATAGAGTGAAGGATTTAGCATCAAAGAAAGCTGCAGTTATATTCACAAAGAGTTCATGCTACATGTGTCATAGCATAACACAATTGTTCTATGAGCTAGGAGCAAGCCCTGCAGTGCATGAGCTTGACAATGAACCATATGGTAGAGAAATGGAAAGGGCTTTAAGGAGTCTTGGATGTAACCCTTCAGTTCCAGCAGTGTTCATTGGTGGAAAATTTGTAGGGTCATCAAAAGATGTGATTTCACTTCATGTTGATGGTTCTCTCAAACAAATGCTCATGGCTGCTAGAGCCATTTGGTTCTAGTAATTACTAATTAATAAAACTCAAAAGAGCTAGGGTCATGTAAGTATACTCCATAATAGAAGTATATATATTTATGATGGAGCTCTAATTTGGTTAAGTTTGGGACACCCCTTCTTTTTATTGAGTGTCCTCTTTAGTTGAAACTAAGTGTATTTAACAATAGTCTTTTTCTTTTCTTTTTTGTAATTTTCTGAAATACCAGCTTGTTATAGCTGATGTATGCCAAAGTTCTATGAAACTTGGATAATGGTACAAAACTTCTCTTGTTTGGTTAATGCAACTTTAACTTTTATGGGGTAGTATCATGTCTTTTTTTAATTTATATACATTTTTTCTTATTTTCTGTTTTAACTATTTGGCTATCTGGACAAACAAACCCTAATTATTCAGAGTTCGGTCGAAATATAATTAAAGTCTAGCAAATAATTGTTTCAGTCATGGTTAAAATTTAGTTTTTTCAAACGATTCGTGATTAACTGAAACTCATATATATGCATACACATATCTTTAGTTTTGAAATACTTGCAAGAAAACATGCTTCAATTTCACTCATCTTTATCTAAATACTATGATACAACATAATTAAAAATTAATAAAAAAAAAATAGTATGATATAATTCCTCCAACTTTGGATGGGATAATAAATATTCAATTACCACAGAATAATATTGTCTCAGCTGAGTATCACTTTTTGTATTGATAGTAACATAAGTTTTCCATTAAAATCTCACCCCACATAGTGTGTTTGATTCTCCATTTGCATATGTTCTGCAAGACAAAGAATTATGTCTTTTACAGTTTCTAAGTTTGGAGTTGCATCAACAAAAACATAAATATGCACTTGACCACAAAATCTGAAGAATAATTTCAATTGGGAGTAGCTTTTTTTATATATTCGGGAGGCCGTTTGGTTAATTAATTTTCATAGTACGAAAATTGTTCACACTTTTTCATATGAAAATTGCTATGCCAAAGTGGATATTAATTTTTTTTTTTTTTTTGAATCGGCAAAATTTTATTAATAGACAATTCCTTAAACAAGAAGTAAAAGGAATTGTTGGATCTTACAACGAAAGTTAAAGTGATAAAAACACTTTAACAAATAAAAGTACACCAAAACATCACCCCAATACTCCCCTTACAATAACTCAATTTAAATTCACCAATGACTACCGGAGAAGACACCAACCCAACCCATAGAGATACCCCAAGACACTAACTTCCGAACTCGAATCAAAAGTGATCGGCCCATCAGAATCCAAAAAGCAGCTCCTTGAGTCGAAAGTTGGTGGACACCGATAAAAGAACTAACAATCAACGCCGATGCAGTAGAGTTCCAGATACAAGACAACTGCAAATCTCAACAGATTTGGAAACCTCTCAGCGACTCAAAAAAGTCCTGCAAATCTCAACAGATTTAAAAAACGGTCAGTGAGTCAAGTATCAAAGAAAACCAACTACACACAGCATCAATCACCACCACAACTCATCTATCACCCAAATCCCTAACCACCACATCATCCGCCAATCACCATCTCATCACCACCAATAACATCGTCGGAACAAAAAGACCACCTCTAACATCCAAATCCCGCAACCACCACGCCACCGACCACCACCACAAGAGAGGGTGTGGTTATGGCTGGAAAGAAACCTCACCCCAAAACTAGTCGCAAACCGCCGGCGAGGAGGAAAACCAAAAAGCCTAAAAAGAAATCCTCCTTCAGTGCAAAACAGCCCCACCCCATCCTGCCACCACCTGTAAAAACCCACCTAAACCTCCTGAACTGTCCATCTCCTATCTATCGTAATCTCCCTCAGTCTGAAACACCAACACCCACACCAAAATCTGCAGCAAATCCATCAAAACCCAGCCAAAAAAGAAACACACCAGACCCAAAAACACCAAAACTGCAGCAAATCCGTTGAAACGAATCCTGCACCTAACCCAGAAACGAATCCGATGCACACCATATCCTGCAGCAAACCCGTCACTAAAACACCAACCCGACGACGATAGATCAAATCACCACCTCCGGCGGCGCCGAAACCGGAGCAGCACCACCACCATCGGTTTCCAAAACGTGAAAACAGAACCAAAAGCACGAACCAGACCAGGAGAGGAGCACGATAGCAGAAAACGAACCAGAAGAAAAGAAAATGAAAAACGAAAGAAAAAAATCAGAACCGGAAAAAAGGAACTCCGGCGCCGGAAAAACGTGGTGCGGAGAGCGAGTCTATCCCTTGTCGCACCACCACCACCGTGTGGTCTACATCGGAAAAAATGGGTTTGGATTGGAGAGGGAGATGTAGATCTAAGTTTGAATCTAGAGAGATGTCAGAGACAAGTTATTTTAGAGAGAGAGTATTCTGCTAATACGGTCATAAATCTGTGTTTTCCCAAAGTGGATATTAATTGATATTCATTAAGTATCATATTGAGTATTGTGATGAATAAAGAGGTAAAAAGTTATATTATAAATATAGTGAAATTTTAATATGGATCACTACTACAAAGAAGTAGTTTATAGTGGATCAATAGTTAAAAAATATTTAAATTTTTTAATGACGATATATATTGTTGTTTGGAATTATAAGTTGATGATCATCTTTATTTTTACGACTAAAATAATGACTTAATGTCTTAAATTTTTAGCCTATAAATATAACAACTTTAGTTTTTAAGTTTGATTTGAATAGCTATGTATCTTGTAAATGGTACATTTTTTTATGCAAAATCGTAGAATTTGGACTATAAGGGTCCGTTTGATGGCCAGGATATGATAGATACATGATATGATATGGAGCTGGATAAAGATATGATATGATATTAACATGATATCACTTATCTTATTATGTGTTTGATGCAGATATGATAACAAACAAGATAACATTATTTATTTTCAATTAAATATAATTAAATAACAAATTTCCATTGTAGGTGTTTTATTTTTGGCAAATAAAGATTTACTTTCTTAATAACACAACATGATAATTTCTAACCTAGCCTAAACTTAGGATATAAATTACAAAGGAGTGGTAAAATATGATTAAAAAAGGGAATAATTTATCATATCTCATTAGTGGATCAAACAAAAAATTAAAACATGATATGATATAATTATCATATCCTACTCACTATCCTGGCCATCAAACAGGCCCTAAAAGAAAATTATGTTGATCATTTTGTAGTAATTTTAGTTATTAATTCATTTTTCTTCTATTTTCATAAGTATATTTTTGCTCTTTATAATTTTTTTAAGCAAACACCAATATATTAAATAAAAAATTACAAAGAAAGCTGGGGGACAAGAACCTAATCCAGCAACCACACAAAAAACATATATACAACCCAAAAAGGGTAAAGCAAATCCAACCGGATCAAATGCAGTGAAAGATCCAAATGTGAAGCAATCGAAGACACATCAAACACAATTCAACAAGTCCAACGCGGGACCCGAAACTAAATTGCAAAAAAGAGATGTGTAAACGATTCAACAATTACAAGTAAAGACAGACTAAAAAATTAATCTATCTCTTAGAGCACGGTGAGTGAATCCGACCGTCAACACGGAAACAGAGAAACAACTGACAACTCGGTACAGCAGCAACGAGTACAAGGTCATTTCTAGCCAGAGCTGTCAGCCTTCCCAACTTCTCTAGCGCCGTGGATGCAAAATTGAATGAATTGATCCCTACAAATCTCAACATATCTGAAAAACAAACCAGGAAACCAAAATTCAAAAGAGCAAATAAACATTGCTAGAAAATAGGAAAAAAGACACAACAGAACAACCCAAACATAGGTAAAGGAATGATGAAGACAAAGCTCCAAAAACCCATCTGCCCATCAAAGAACACAGTGACAAAGCTTCTGGAACCACCATCAACACCAGAACTAGAACAAGCAGAGTGGTGTCACCACCACAAAACTTAAGAACTCTGAACCCACCAACGCAGGGGAGACTAGGCATGGCAATAAAACCCATACCCGCGGGTACCCGCCCAAACTATACCCGCTTTGACGGGAAAAATCCGAGTTGACTGGGTTTGGGTTTGGGTTTTCCCCAATTTCAAAAGATGGGGTTGGGGCGGGTAATGGGGACATTGATACCCACCCCGAACCCGCCCCGCATATATTAAAATTAGATTTTACCTCTTTTAAATTAGAAATCCTTAAACAATTTCTTCAATTAAATTTATATATTTATTTTTTATCTTTAATTTGAGTAATAAACAAACTATTTTCTCTATTTCTTTTCTTTATTTAAAAAAATATTGTTGAAACAAAATAATTTTGGACTTTTAACTACTTTTATTTAATAAAAAAAATACTAAAATACAATTCAAATTCATGTAGGAAGAGACGTAACGGGGATACCCGAACCCCGTTGGGATACCCGATCCCCGTTGGGTTTGGGTTTGGGGTTATACTTTTTATCCCCGCTCGGAATTGGGATGGGTTTGGGGAAACCCGAACTATACGGGTTTGGATTTGGAGAGAGCAAAACCCGTCCCTGCCCCGCCCCGTTGCCATGCCTAGGGGAGACAGACACGAACAGCGCCAAGCAACGACGGCGAAAGAAGGAAACGAGAGGCAACGACGGAGGCCACCGGAAAGGAACTGAGTTAGAGCCAACCTCAAAGGGTGGAAACCGATGATGCGGAGAGAAGCTCCCATCGCACCACCACCGGTGCAAGACTACATCAGATCGAACAAAGATTTGGATTGGACGGGAGGCGGTGGATCTGAAATAGTTTAGAGATAAGTCAGGGAAAATAGTTTAGAGAGAAGCTAAAGATAGTTATGTAGTGAATTGTCTTAAAAAACTCAGAATCAGAAAACAAGATTCCGCTGCACTAGGCGCATAGGGCATGGCGCCAGGCGTAGCTTGCTGATGGTTTAATGGTATCACTTTGTGGCCTGCGCCAGGCGTAGGTTGCTGGGTGCTGGTTCGTGAGCATAAATATGTTGCTTGCGTTTTCTGACGGTTGTAAGGGGATTTTATAGGGTTTCTAAGGCCAACATACATACTATGGTTAATAGAGAAACATCTTGGGAAGACTCTAGGTTGGGAGAAACATTCTATCACCTTGTGAAACACTTATTGATTGAATCTCTTGGTCACGAAGAGAGATTCGGGAAAATGGTAGAATTAGGAAAACTCTAATGCTTGTAACTCTTACGGTGAATCTCATTGTAATCAAGTTTTCTATCGATAGTGGAACATATAGTTGCTCTCTCCCTTAGAGTAGGTTATTATACCGAACTGGGTAAACAAATTCTATTGTGTTCTTTACCGCTTTTGCTATTTATTCTTGTTCGTGATTATTATTGCTCATTTCGTTATTTGGTTGCTTTCTTCGTTTGCTCCACGCACTAAGGTTATTGGTGTGATATTAATCGAATTCGCAACAGGTTAAACCAATCAGACATAAGAGTAAGGTTGAGCACGAACTCGCGACCCGACTCGAAACTGATATAACCAATAATACATTGAAGCATTCGGTCGGTGTTGGTCGGGTCTCGGGTCAAAAATTGCGAAAATCGAGGAAGAATGGTTGTTTTTATCTATTCATAACCGAAACTTACTGATCAACCATTAAAAGGCAAATTAATTTTTTACCTTCGCTCCCCCCCTCTCTCTCTCTCTCTCCCAATCTTATATACTATTCGCTTTGTTGTTTTTATCCATCTTTAATGTAGGAGAGAAATGTTATATTTTACAAGCTTATAATATGGTAATGAAAGAGGTGTAAAATATATATTTATACTTCTTTTCTATTTGATTTATTATTGTCATTAGATCTATAAATTTGAAATAAAGTAACAACATCTCACACTCTTTGTTTTTTCATTTAGTCCTTCTATCAATTGTTACATTGTGTACAACATATTAAACTTTCTGAAAAATATAAATTTTTGGATAATGAAATTTTAGATGTAAACAAAATTTCAATCAAACCCGTAATAACTGAATTGTTCTACCTGTCACCCGGATGACCCGCAACCCAAACAAACTGTAAGACCCAAGATTCCACTGTACAGTTTTTTTTAAGGAACTTTAGTGTCGGCTAAGTTTTAGGGTTTTTGGTGAAGCGGGTTTTGTGAGTATCGTCGCATTAATGAGATTTTTGCTGAAACGGAGTCTGTTTTGTGCTCGTGCGCTGGAAAGGCACAGACTTTCGGGTCGTGGTCCTCTTTTAAGTATGAGGAGATTTCTGTGAAGTCAGAATGACGAGTTTTGGATTATTCTTGTTTTTGGAAAAACGAGTAGGATTTTACCCGCTGATGGAAAATTTTACTGCGGCTGTTTTAAGTGAAGTTTCGGATGGAAGTTTCATATATCTGCGTGAGTTAGGATATGTCCTGAGATTAATTTTCTAAGGTATGGAAGAAAATTACAGTCGCGGAAAAAGATTCGGCGATAAGTTTTGGAATGGAAAAACGATAGGCGTTCTTTCCGTAGGTTTTCTGTTTTTGTGATTTCCGTCCGTTAGCGAGGCGCGACTCGTATGTGAGGCGTAAGTTTCTCATGAGAAAGAAAATATCTTGTGCGGATAAGCTTGAAATGATCCAATGGCTAGGGTTTAATCTTGTTAGCTTTACACTATTTGATCCAAGGGTGGATTAGGCAACAAGACCATGACTTTTGGTCATTAAAAAGACTTAGAAAAATCACAACATTTCACTCCTTTCTCTTCAAATGGCCGTGAGCCATATTTCATTTTCCTTCCATGAGAAGATTTTCAATCCTTCACCAAATCACTTGATTTTAGGCTTGTTGGATCATAGGACTTGCAAGGATCATCATCTTCTTAAGGTAACTAAACTTCCTTCCTTTCCTTAGCTAGACAAACTCATAGAATTTGATGATTTGTTAGATTATGTTCTTGAGAGGACTTTGTGAGAAATTGTTAAGGATTGATTTCTCTTGCTTGAAAGTTGCTCATGAGTGTTAAACTAGTATGTTTAAGCTTAGTATTGTTGATTTCCATGGAGTGATGAGATTTTCATGAGTTTTTGGTTAAGGGTTTTGAAGAAATTTTTTGAAAAGATCAAAAACTTAGATTGTGTTGTATGATTTTGGTTTTGAAGTTAGTTTTAAGCTTTGTGGCAAAATGGATGTTTGAATATAAACTTTGTTTTGAAAAATAAGAAAAAAATTATTCTCGTGTTCTTGAGCGACACGAAGAACACAATTTGGAAAAAAGTTATTTCGAGTTTCAAAAGGAGTCGGATACACGATCGAATATCATTACGAACTAATGAATGTGGACTAGGGTTTCCAATGAAAAAAAATGTGTAGGGTTGCTTTTTGCCTCATTTGGCCGTGGCACCCATATAGGGTTCGAGGAATCGAATTTCGAAAATTGTTTAGAGGCAAATAGCTTCCCATGATCATTGTTTAATTGTTTGATTGGTTATGGGATGTTTTGAAAAGAAAATGATCACTTGCCTTAAGAAAAACCTTATTTGAGATTTTTCGAAATTTGCGATTCGACTCTATAATTTCTAAATCGTTTTGATAAGTGCTAGTTAGGTATTATGGGATATTACCATGCATTTAGAAGTGAAAAATTTTGAGTAGAAGGGTATTTTTAAGAAAAATGGCCGTGGCCTTTTTAGGTGGAGAGGAAGAAATTCCAAAATTTTTCTAAGTCCACAATTGTGTGAAAATTTTGTGTGTGTTGGATAATCTTAGTTTTGAAGAAAAATGAGTATAGGAAAGGTTGTTAGGAAGAAAAAAATGTGTAACTTGTAACGCAAGAAAACTTCGATTTTTTTATAAAAATATTTTTGAAAAGTTTTAGTTGTGTTTCAAATGGTCTTGTGGTGTGTGAAACAAGTCCTTGAAGTGGAAAATCCAAAATGGTTTAGTTTATGATTTGAAAACAAAATGATTTTCGTGTTATAAAAATAGTACAATTAACTTCGTGAATTTTTAAACACTATGAGAATAACCTGAAATCATTGAGGGATAGTTTTAGAAAGTACCTTAGACCCCTCTGGAGCTTTGAGAGCAAGTTTCGTTTCGATAGGATAAACGAGGAATATTTTATTGATTGTACGCTGCTTAACTTTTAGGTAGCGCGTATCGTAGATTTGACGAGAAAAAGTAACGGAAGCTTGCTAAGGTAAGGGCTCCACTTTATTTCCGTCTTTTAAAACGGTTACGACATGTTTGGTTTTGCTGTTATGCATTTGTTGTGTGCTTTGGCATGTTGGTACTTATGTATTCTCGTTGATGAGAAAGTGTTTATGATACATGCGTTATTTACATATGATTTGAGAGAATATATGTATGAGCATGTGGTACGCTATATATGATTGTAGGAATATATAATTGATTGCATTAGCATAGATTTGAAGATCGTATGCTCATGCATTCATGGTAGTGGTTAGAAGACCACCGGGTGCGATTAGCAGATCCACCTTGAATCCTGCGGGATTTTATTGAGTACAATATTGTGATTAGCAGATCACGGGGTTTGATTAGAAGATCCACCCTAATCCTTCGATTAGCAGATCGTCGTGATTGTATTGATTTTAGTGATGAGCAGATCACGACTCTCTGCGGAGAGGTTAAATTCCGGAATTCATGCATGTGAAAAAGACCCGGCTAGGGTGATCACAATCATTTAGAGTCTGCATTGATAGGCTATGTGTGCATTGCTTATATGAGCCCGTTGGTGGGAATGGCTATGTATTTAAAGAGCTTTCTATATTGGTATTTGTATGTTTGGTAATTGTATACTCTCTCGCACCGGTTATATATATATATACCTTTTATTTTGTGGTGACCCTTTCTTTCATTTGCGGGCTCATCCCACCCAGATGATGGGTTAGGTCGTGGTGACGACGGTGGCTGTTCCAGGCCCCAGTGAGAGGTTGGAGCTTTAGCTTAGTTAGACTATGCGCCGGTGTGGGGTGTACACCGTGCTTTTTGGGTTTAGGCATAGGATTCTAACTTATTTTGTTGTAAGTATTTGAATACTTAGACTTGGATTGTAATTATTCAGGAATACACTTTGCTTGTCGAAGCACCTTATGGTAATGAGTTCTTTTGCATATTTGAATGCCGGCTCATTGCAAAATATTTTCCGCGCACTCTGTCCCGTGTTATAAAAAAAAAAAAAAAAGTGCCTACTTTTGGGCCATGAAAAACGGGCTGTTACACAAACTGAAGATATATTTGGTTGAAATTGAGTCCAAATTAAATGGTTGCAGTTTTTATCTGTTTTGTGATTTTTGGTCGGACACCGACTGATGCTCATGCCATCTATTTTCAAAATTGTGTAAGAGTTATAGGTCGAGTAATAAAATATGTTGTTATGAGATTGTGGATGTGTAGACAGAAGTGCCAAATTCATAATTATAGTTTTGTGATTTGTCTTTTGTATCTCTCTTACTTCTTGTGTGGATGTGCTTCCATTTATGTGAAGATTTTTCCAACAAGTAGAATTACATCTAAGTTGCTCTAATTTTGAATACCAACACATGACTACTTCTAACTGCATGTTTGAATTGTCTCATTATTAGTGGAATACCGGTGCGTCTACCAAAAGCCACACACTAAAACTTCAACGTTACTAGGAAAAAAAATTTGTAAGACCCAAGATTTCATTGTATAGTTGGTTTAAGAAATATTAGGGTTTCGATGTGTTCGTGTTGTGAAACATCGTGTAATTATAGGTTTTTGCTGTAATTGAGTCTGTTTTGGGCTCGTGCGCTGTAAAGGCACAGACTTTTGTCTTGTAATCCTCTTTTGTGAATAAGAAGGTTGATGTGGTTTTAGAATAACGAGTTTTGGGTTATTCTTGTTTTTGGAAAAACGAGTAGGATTTTACCCGCGGATGTAAAATCTTACTGCATCTGTTTTAAGTGAGGTTTCGGATGGGAGTTTTATATATCTGCGTGAGTGAGGTTATGTTCTGAGAATAATTTTCCAAGGTATGGAAGAAAATTACAGTCGCGGAAAAAGATTCGACGATAAGTTTTGGAAATGTTTAACGATAGACGTTCTTGCCGTAGGTTTTCTGTTTTTGTGATTTACGTTCGTCGCGACGCGCGAGAGCTGAATACGTGACTTGTTACGGAAGAATTGATTAAATCTTGTGATTAAGCATAAAGCAAATTGATCCAATGGCTAGGGTTTAAGCTTGGACTTTTGACTTTGATCCAAGGGTGGATAAGTGACAAGACCTTTGTCATAGTAAGGAGGTTTGATGACAATTTGTGGACTTAGAAAAATCACAAATTCTCTCTTCTTCTTTCTCTCTTCCACGTGAAACTCCATTACTTTCTAACCTTCACCAAATTTTCATTCTTCACCATTTGTGTCCATTTCAAGCTTGGGAGCTTTGTGGAATTGTTGTAGAGAATCACTTGCTTAAGGTAACCACTCTTTTCCTTTCCTTTTTGTTGGTTCAAACTCTTGGGGTTATGAGTTTTAGATTATGTTCATGAGATGGAAATGTTACTAATTGATTCTTGTTTCATGAATGTTGTTCATGAGAGTTTAGTAAGCATGCTAGGCTTTGTTATTTCAATTTTTCCATGAGTTTGTGAGAATCTCATGAGAAAAGTTAGAGTTTTGAAAGTGTAGTGTGTTGATCAATAACATGTTGTTAGGTTGTATGGTTTTGAAAAGTAACGTTGTTTTTGAACCTTTAGGCGAAAGGGAATGGTGTTGTATGGTTTTGTTTTAGAAAATCCGATGAAAAATATTTTGGTGTTTATGAAAATATTTACTAAGTGTTTTGTGTGGTGTTTTTGGTGTTCCAAGTGGTTTAAAACTCTTGAGTTATGTGGCGTTGCTTTTGCCTTGAAAACATGTTTGAAAATGGCTACAGGTCGGTTAAGGCCCGTAATAAAACTTGTGCTTGGGTTTGGTTTTGATTTTGGAAATGAAAACCAAATAACTTGCACTCGAAGCAACCAACATGCTTTCGGAAATGTATCGTTTTGTTGTGAAAATGGTTGTTGGGAACCAATACTATGCGTATGTGGTGTGATGCGTGAAAAGTTGTTTTGGGTGAAAATTGAGAAAAACAAGTTTTGCTGCTGCTGTCATGAAGAAAACCAGTTCTGTCCTGGTGTGGTGGCTCAGCGACGAGCTGGTAGCTTAGCGACCGTTGGTCGCCAGCCTTCGCCCTGGGCGTGGAAGTTCTGACTTGCCATCGCCAGATGGTCGCCCAGCGACCTCTAGCGACCCCTGGGACCTAAAATTTTGGATTCTGATGTCCTAACTTGGTTTTTAACTTTCTAATCCCTTTCTATTTATGGAAGTGGTTGGGATTGGAAACGGGGTTTTCGGGTACTCGGAAAGTAGGTAACTTGTAACGCAAGAAAACGGTCATTTTGCATTTCAAATTATTTAAGACTTTGGCCAATTGTTTTGGGTCCTAAAAATAGTACAAATAACTCATGGTGGTTGATCAATACGGTAGTTTTTGGTATGGTATCCGAAAGAGTGAATTTTCCTTAGGAACCTTTAGGTTTTTGGGGTTTTTGGTTTAGTTTCAATATGATTGGTTTAGTTTCAATACACTGCTTGTCTTAGGAAGCGCGTTGTGTTGTTTGGACGAGTTTTAGTAAACGGAAGCTTGCTGAGGTAAGGGCTCCACTTTATTTCCGTCTTTTAAAACGGTTACAACATGCTTGGTTTTGCTGTTATGCATTTGCTGTGTGCTTTGGCATGTTTGTACTTATGTATTCTCGTTGATGAGAACGTGGTTATAAATACGTGTGCAATTTACATATGATTAAGAAAATGTATGTATGTTGTGATGCTTTGTACATAGGCTTTAGGCTATGTGATTGTTTGCATGAGCATATATGAATGCGTGCGTCGGATAGGACTACGCGAGGATTTTGTCTGTGTGACTATCCCGTATATGCCAAAGAGAATATATGCCATGCATTTCATAGTTGCGTGCCTAGGTGTATGTCTGTGTGACTTTGCCTACGTACCGGGCGTTTGTCTGTGTGACTTCGCCAAATCCTACTGGATTTTATTGAGTTGGTGTTGTCTGTGCGACTCACCCGGTGTTATCCCACCGTGATTGTTTTGGTATTGTCGGTGCGACTCTACCTGGTGTTATCCCACCAATAGTAGGAGGTGTTATCCCACCAGAGACCTACGCCTTCTATAGAGAGGTTGAATTCCGGAATTAAAATCATGCATGTGGCGAACCAGTGATTGGTTGTCACACCCATTGTAGAAGTCTGCATTAGGATTGGTGATTTATTTATATAAACCCGTTGGTGGGAACTACTTTTGAGATTAAGAGCTTTCTCTTGTGTTTGTGGAATTATTGTTATGTGTACAATCTTTCGCACCGATTATATATATACATACTTGTATTTTTGTGGTGACCCTTTCTTTCATTTGCGGGCTCATCCCACCCAGATGATGGGTTAGGTCATGGTGACGACGGTGGCTGTTCCAGGCCCCAGTGAGATGTTGGAGCATTAGCTTAGTTAGACTATGCGCCGGTGTGGGTTGTACACCGTGCTTTTTGGGTTTAGGCATAGGATTCTAACTTGTTTTGTTGTATGTATTTGAATACTTAGACTTGGATTGTAATTGTTCAAGAATACACTTTGCTTGTCGAAGCACCTTATGGTAATGAGTTCTTTTGTATATTTGAATGCCGGCTCATTTAAAATCTTTTATGCGTAACTCTGATGTGTACAAAAAAAATAAAATATAATGCCTTTTCTGGCCTTTGAAAAACGGGTTGTTACAAAATTGGTTAGCGGGGATACTATTAAAGATTATAAATAAATGTTTATATAAAAATTATATCAATGCATGATAAAATAATGACATACATGTAAAAATTGAAGACTACAAAACTATATTGATTGCTAATTTTAGTACATTAAGTATTCGTTACTTAAGTAGCGGATGTCAAAAAAACTTTAAAAAAATCAGAGGGTTCTCTACGGGCGTGGAATTTTCAACCGTTCTTGCCATTTAATATTTTTCGCATTCCGCTAATTAGGTAGAAAATTTGGTTCATTAGTTAATTAGCGGACAACGGTTTTATTGAAATTTCGCAGGACATGCGAAAAAATTCAGGAGTGCCAAAAATAAATCTCAACAAGTGAATGTTTTTTAGCCCAATATCAGATTGATGTCGTTTTTGGGCCCAACTATATTATGTCAACACCTTTTGGGCTACTTTCTATTGTTTCCCTAATCCCCACCCCCACAAATTAAAATATTAACTTTCAACTTGATCCTTCAACTTTGTTGTTGTTGTGACCAAAGTTTTTTTTTTTTGAGCATGTTGTGACCAAAGGTTACCTTTAACTTGATTCTCCTATTCTCTCCATATAAAAACATTTATTTTAATCTATGATGCCTAGCTACGGGTACGGTACCAGTATCCGATACCGGTACTGGTACGGGATACGGCATTTTTAGAAAAACTAAGGTACGAGTACGTCTGTATAATTTTTTTTTTAATATAATTATATAAATAAATAATAGAACTATATTATTAAAACAAATAATTAAACATAAAAAATACCACACAAGTAATTCAAATTATTCAAATTAAAAAGCAATTAGCTAAAAAAAGTCAAATTGTTTCCCTCTCCATCATCATTAAAAAAAAACGGCGTCTATTTCAGGTTCTTCGCGAGAAAGACATGCAACTTCAAATAGATTTCATTTATCTCTACCAATATCGCATATTTTTGTTGCTCCTTCATTATAAGTATTACTATTTCTCTTTCTCGAGAGAAGATGAAGAATTGTTTGAATAAAATTAGATTGAGCTTATTCCTTTTCAATGAATGAGTGAATAAATCGAGCTACGATGAGGTATTTGTTTTGAGCAAAACCTGTGGTGAAGGGTCCGAGGATATCCATGCCCCACTAGGCGAAGAGCCAAGGAGAGGACAGAGACTTCAGCTCGTTTGGGGGAGCTAGGTGCATGTCGGCGTGCCTTTGGCACTTGTCGCATTTTTTGACATGCTCCTTGGAGTCTTGTTGCATGGTGGGCCAGTAATAACCTGCTCGGAGGGCTTTTCTGGCGAGCGATCTTCCTCCTAAATGTTGGGAATTGATCCCCTCGTGTATTTCCCGCAGGACATAGTCGACTTTATCCTCCTCGATACATTTCAAAAGGGGAATGGAGAATCATCTTCTGTATAACGTTCCGTCGAGGAGGACGTAAGCGCATGCTCGTCGTTTGATTACCGCCACCTCCTTTTGGTCGGATGGCAGAGTGTCGTTCGCTAGGAAATTGTAAACGGGGGTCATCCAACAGTTGCTGTCCCCGATTGCGTTGATGTCGAGGGCAGCTTGTGGTTTTTCTATGCTTGGTCGTGGGAGGATTTCCTGTATTACGGATTTGTTTCCTCCCTTTTTCTTTGTGCTCGCCAGTTTTGATAAGATATCTGCTCGGGTATTGTCCCCTCGGGGGACGTGTCATACCTCAGCGGAGTCGAACTTCGCTATCCTGTTTTTAACAAGGATTAAGTATTCGGAGAGATTATCGTTTTTGGCTTGATACTCTCCGAGCACTTGTGATACGACGAGCTGGGAGTCCGTGCATATCTTGATTTCTCTTGCGCCTATGTCCTCGGCCAATCGTAGTCCTGCGAGGAAGGCCTCGTATTCTACCTGATTATTCGACGTTGGAAAAGAGAGGGTTAGGGAGACTTCAATGACTATGCCCTTCCCATTTTCGAGTATGATTCCTGCTCCAGCTCCTGTCGAGCTGGATGCTCCGTCGACGAAAATTGTCCACTTTTCTGTTTCCTCGGAGGAAGGAGCAGGAGCTGTCATTTCGGCGACGAAGTCAGCAAGGACTTGTGCTTTGAGAGCTTTTCTGCTTTCGTAGCGGATGTCAAATTCAGATAGTTCCAAGGACCATTTGAGCATCCTGCCCGCCATGTCGGGTCGGCTGAGCAGAGATTTAATTGGTTGGTCTGTTCAGACTACGATTGTATGTGCGAGGAAGTAATGTCTCAACCTCCTCGCGGCGTTTATGAGTGCGAGGGCTACTTTTTCGATTAGCAGATATCGGAGTTCGGGGCCTTGTAGGGCCTTGCTCGTGAAGTAGATGGGTTTCTGCCCTTCTGTCGTTTCGCGAATGAGGACGGCGCTGACGGCCTCGGAGGCGACGGCGATGTAGAGGTAGATGACCTCGTCGTCGTTTGGTCGTGATAGGACCGGTGGTTCGGAAAGGGCCTTTTTAAGGTGTTGTAAGGCCTGGTCACACTCCTCCGTCCATTCGAATGCGGACTCTTTCCTCAGAAGTTTGAAAAGGGGGAGTGCGTGCTGTGCGGATTTTGCGATGAAGCGAGATAGTGAAGTAAGCATTCCGTTGAGTGTTTGGATTGATTTTTTATCGTGGGGGACGGGCAGCTCGGTGAATGCTCTGCACTTATCGGGGTTGGCTTCTATTCCTCGTTCCGTTAAGTAGAAACCGAGGAATAGTAATTTTTAAACCGAAGGGCATAACGTTATAATAGTAATTTCCCGTTGGGGTCATGAAGGCAGTTTTGTACCTGTCGGCGACCGCCATCGGTATTTGATTATATCCTGAGTACGCATCCATAAAAGATAGTAATTTAAAACCAGACGAATTATCTACAAGACTATCTATGCATGTGATGACAGGAATTTCTACGTCATTTTTAGTATTATTATTAGTAGTAAAATGACCAAGACAGTCCCAAATACGAAGAAAAACCTACAAAAGCAAGAAAAAGCATCAAGACAGAGTCCAAGATGCAAAAAGATAAGAAAAAGCCCAAAAAGTGAAGAAATACAGCATTCCATCGCAGCACGATGTGTGCTATCGTGCCACGATGAAAGCTCCTTGCACGCCAAGCAATCACAAGAAATTAATCTTGAGAAAATCTTCCATCGCAGTACGATGCCATACAACGCAGTACGATGATGTTACTTGGCGCCCAAGCTGATGAAATGCACAGGATCAGTTATAATTTTGAACTGAATCTTCACATCGCAGTACGATGGCCTTATCGTGCTGCGATGCCTTGCTGAGGCCCATTACGAAAACTATAAATAGAGCCTCCCATTCATTGTTTTATTCATTCAGAAATAGTAGAACACTCTCTACTATAAGGAGAGGTTCAGAGGAGCTCTATTGGGCATAGTTTTCTCCCCTTACGGGAAAACTAACTCAGCAAGGTATGATTTCTTTAGGCTTTTGTATTTAGGTTATGATTTCTTGTAATTTAAATATGTAGTCTTTATAATTTATGCCTTAGGTTGTGGTGGAGAAGATGAACTCCCCTATGAATATTTGGAGTCTGTGATTGAGTCTAAGTTATAATAAATGATATTTAGTAATTATGTTTGTTATTTACTTTCGTGCACTTTAATAACGTATTCTCGTAATCTGGCCGGATAAGCGGGAGCGCCCATAGAATTGATATCAGGTTTTGACTTGTTATTAGTCCGGAACTCGTAGTAAATAATGCTAGGTGTATAGAGACGGTAACATCCTGAACTAGTCGTGAACTGAGCGGTTAGAGGAGGAATCATGCACTAGGTGTGATCTGAGCACTTAGAAGATGAACAACCCGATACTAGGACCTAGAGGTTAATTGGTGAAGGTTATAATGCATGTTTATAAACAACTCACTTAGTAATTAAGGTATGTGACACATCGAGGTTAGGCTCTCGTAGGTACCTTAGTTGTTAAGGTAGGGAAACTTTAATAGACATAGTGTAATAGTAAGGTATTACTACAACAAGGATAATTCACCGCCGAACATAATCTAAGTAACTATGTTATACACCGGTAATGCCAAATATGAAGAAGGGAGAGAGTCCAACCACCATACCTAGCCTCTATATTTCTTGAATCTATTATTTATACATTCTGCAATTTATATTTCTGCAAAGCATTACGCTATTTTTATAAAAACCTTTTCAAAAACCAAAGCGAATACAAACTATCACAAACTTAAATAACGCTAGTAAAGCTGCGGCACGATCCCTGTGGATACGAACTCATTCTAGACACCTAGAGTGTGAATTATTACTCGACGACAGACTGGTGCACTTGCCAGACCGTAGTCAGCATGGTAAAGGATAAGAATCTTTAGGGCAAGCCCTGTTGAGATCGGTATAGTCAACACACATACGCCATTTTCCATTAGAATTTTTAACGAGTACAACATTGGAGAGCCAGGTTGTATACCTGGCCTCAGAAATAAAATTTGCCTCTAAGAGGTCTTTTACAGCTTTTTGAGCAGCCTCCTCTTTCTCGGGAGACTGCTTCCTCCTACGTTGTACTACATACTTGGCGTCGGGGTTGACGGTGAGCTGGTGACATGCGACCTCAGGGTCCAATCCGGGCATCTCTGTAGCGCTCCAAGCAAACAGGTCTGCATTCTCCCTTAAGCAAGCTTTGAGCTGCTTCCTCGCCAGTTCTGGCAGTCCTGCTCCAATCTTTACTCCTCGGTTGGGATCCTCGCCGAAGGGAACAAGCTCAAACTCGCCATCTGGGATGGGACGAAAATTTTCTTTACTCGCCTCATCCTCGTCTTTCTTTTCTTTTCGGAGCTTCTTCTCTTCTTTGTGCTCATTCTTGTAGTGCCTGCTGTCGAGCTCGATAGAGCTCACATTTGGTGCTGGGAGCAAAGATGTCAGCTTTGGTTTCTTTGACGGGCTGGGAAGCTGGCCGATATAGCTGAGGCCTTTGGTAGCTGCATCGAAGCATCTTCTTGCAGCTTCTATGTCCCCGTGCAGAGTGGCAACGTGCCCCTTGGTCGTGTAATATTTCATTTTCAAGTGGGCAGTTGAGGGGACGGCGAGCAGATTTGCCATTGCCTCGTGGCCCAAGATGCACTGATAGAGTGATGAGTTGTCCACAACCAGAAATTGAATCTTGACAGATCTAGCTGCCTCTCCTTCTCCGAAAGTCACCACGAGGTCGACATAGCCCCATGGTTTGGTCGTCGCTCCGTTAAATCCTTGGAGGTCGGAGCCTACATAGGGTGCCAGATAAGTCTCGTCGAGCTGTAGGGCAGTGAAGCATTGGGATAACATGATGTCGGCCGAGCTCCCAGTGTCGACGAGAATTCGGCGGACATCGAAGTTGGCCATGTCTGCCCGGATGAGGAGGGGGATGTGGGCGTTGGCTGTCCCACCAGGAAGTTCCTCCTTGTAGAATGCTAGGGGAACCGAGCCTTTTTTGGGCCTGTCAAGTGTGACAGGCTGATTTGAGGAGGAGTCGATGAGCTCCTCGAATTTTCTCTTAACAGATCCGATGGTCTTTTGACTGTAGCCACCAGCGGATATTGAAATTCTGTTCCTAGGCAGGACAGATGTCGTATACAATGTCTAGGATAACGTGTCTGTAGTCCAGATGTCTCAGACAACTGGTTCGACAATTGGTTATGAGGATCACAGATATTATTGCAGTACTGAAGTAAATAAAAGCAATAAAGAACACCAGTAATTGTTAACCCAGTTCGGCGCAAACCAGCCCCCTACTCTGGGGGATACCAATCCAGGAAGTGAACACTACTAATCCGAATTAATACTTAGTCTTACAACCATACCAAAAACCCTATTGGCATGTATGCCTTTTCTTAATCCTAGCAATCTTCTACTCAAGGGCTAACTCCCCCTGAATATGAGAACCTACCCAACTCCCTCTAATCACTAATCCCAAGTGACGACAACTTTAAACTCCAAAGTTACAAAGTTACAAAGCTTTGTGCCTACTCCAAAGTTTAAAGACTTAGTTGAATGCCAACATTCAACAACAAAGCTACAAAGTATCAAAACCAATACTAAGAGCCACAAAGCTGCAAAGTATCAAACAACGATACTAAGAGCCACTAATGCTTTGCACAGTAGGCACAAAGCTTTGAACTCACAATCTTCAGTTCTTGTGGGTTGAGTTTTAAGCTCTATGTTGAGTTCTATTTATAGGCATGCAAGTCTTCAGATTATCTTCAGTCTTTCAGATGCACTACAATTAAGAGTTAGTTTTAAAACAAACTTGTTTAAAAACAAACTCCAAAAGATAAAGAAATTAATCTTTATCCACAAATTAAATACGATTCCGATCGTATCTAACACATAGGATTAATAAAAAACTTTATCATTAATCCTAATCTCAGTTTGTAACTTAAAGATTCGCGCTTTATTCAAATTTAAACAAACACGCGTGCTTAATGGATAAGCATTATCTTTTAAGCTGAACTGGGTTCAGATGTCCTACCCACATGTCTTGGGACATCTTGTTCGACATGTTGCTTTAACATGCTCTGAACCCAGTGACAAGATGTCTAGGACATCTTGTTCAACATGTTGCATCTGCACATCTTCAATATGCACAAGTGGTTTAGACTTAATTACTTTAGCATTGGTGCTTCAGTTAAGTCACTCTGACCAAGTTGTTTTAGCCTTATGATGCAGCCAATCTCAGAAGAACTACAGATATCACCATTGTTTCAGCAAAATTTTCCCACTTAGAAAAAGTGGGATGAGAGTTTTTGTCCTCGAAGTTGTCAGGGACACGGAAATCTTCTGGTCGCGAGATGGAAAGGGAGACCTTCTTTGGTTCTTTCCCGCCAGATGCGGGATGATATTCTTCGACATTTGCGGCTTGTCGAGCAGCTTGTTTATGACTCTCTTCGCGCTTGAATCTTCCAAGTATTCCCTGGTGAATGAGGGTCTCTATGGCATCCTTCAGATGGATGCATTCTTCGGTCACGTGACCGTAAGCTCTGTGGTACCTGCACCACTTCGATTTATCCTGACCAGGCTTGGTCATCCCTGGTTTGGGGAATTTGATATTCCCTTCCTTAAACTCGGTGTCGTAGCACTCGGTCAGGATATGCTCGCGAGAGGCGTTGAGGGGAGTGTAAACTGTGAATAAACAAGGGGGTCCCCGGGGTTTATCACCTCTTCTTCTGCCCCCGTCTCTCCCTCCGTCTCTCTGCCCATCTCTCCCTCCGTCTCTCTGCCCGGATTCCCGGGGAGGCTTGTGTGTTTCTTGTCGAGGGGGAGCTTCCTCGGTTCGTCCTTGGCGGAGGGCGTCAGCCATCTCCTGCTCCTCGTACTGTATGTACGGTTATGCTTTGGCGAGGAGCTGGGCCAAAGTCCTGGGCTTTTCAATGCCCACAGCCTTGGCGAAGTCAGTTCGGGGACGGAGGCCACGAGCGAGCAAGTACCTCTTCATCTTGTCGGTCGTTTCGACCTGCACGGCTTCTCTGTTGAACCTCTCGATGTATGCACGAAGAGATTCTTTTGGTCCTTGGAATATGGCTTCCAAGGTGGCTACTGTCTTCGGCTGTTTCCGAGACGCATTGAAGTTTTGCTTAAATTGGTCTGAGAAATCGTGCCAGGAAAACACAGACCGAGGAGGAAGACTTGTATACCAGGTCAGCGCTCCTTTCCTTAATGTTGTGGGGAAGAGCCTGCACCGGATAGCTCCGCTTGTTCTGCAGAAGTTGAGTATGGTGTTGAAGTTGTTGATGTGATCGTCCGGGTCGGTCAATCCATCATAGGAGGGGAGATTGGGGAGCCTCTCCAGCGCTGCGGGGATAGGTGCCCTCATGATGTCACTCGAGAGAGCGCAGACGTTGTCCTCCTCCTCGCTGCCATTGGGGGAGAACTCGAAAGTATCATCCTTATACCGACGACCCGGTGTGGGGCTTCGGTATTCATAATCGTCACGAGCAGGGCGACTGGAGGTGCCTCCCTGTCTCGCCATATTTTGCAGTCCTTGGGGAGAGTGGCGAGTCTGCTCGACTGTCTTCCCCTGTTTTGTGACTGGGGAGACTCTTTCCTCGCGTGGAGGTGGAGTTCGACCCCTTTTGCTGGTTGGTGGTTGGATCCTCTCGAGGGCAGGACGCCGTTGTCTGGCTGTTTCCTGTCGAGGAGGGGACCTAGACGAGAGATGTCTCCGCGGGGGAGAGTTGTCTGCCCGCTGGGGGCGTTGATTTTTTTCTAGCGCTTCAATCCTGCGATTCTGTTGCGCCATTACCTGCGTATTTTTCTCGAGGGCGGCGAGAATTCTCAGCAAATTATGGCTAAAACAACCACAAACCACTTTGTTGAGTGTGCACTCTTCAGTCTTCAATCTTCAAATTGATCTCCGTTGATGCAATCTTCTGTTCTGAGATCTTTAGGTCTTCAATGTCTTTGATCTTCATAATCTTGTGTGTCTTCAATATTCAAGACTTCTTTTAATCTTGAATGTGTGATGAACCTATTCTAGTATGAGACAGTCTTAGTCTTGTCTTCATATGATCCATTACAAAATTTTCCAAGTCTAGAGATGAGATACCTAGTGACTTAGTGAACCAAAGTCTTGAGTTGCAGCGGAAAGTACTTAATCAGAGTGATCAAGACTTACTAGACCTTTTAGAGGTTCAAATTGAGCATTTAAATTATGCATCTGGACACACTTATTAAGCACAGCTTTTAGTTTTTAAATTTTTTCTAAAGCTTGCCATATACATCCGTAAGCAAGAGAATGATTCTACTTGCCAAAGAGCTGTTCTAAGCATCAATTATTTCTCCCCCTTTTTACCATAATTTGACAAAGGTTAAAGGAAAATATTCATTGATTTAAAGAGAACGAACAGCTTACAAAAATGCACTTATCATTAGTGCCGGATGTCAAAGCCTCCAATGTCTAGGACATTTGGTAGGCCACAATACAGAAGGAAAGGAATTAAACAAAGACAAAAATTACAATTTTTATGTTACCCATGCCATGTTTATTCAATTTTCCTCTGCTTCTTCACCATCTCCACCTTCATCATTCTCTTCTCCCTCAGCATCAGCATCTTGTGTGGACTTGATCAGATTGTCCACATGTTGTTTTCTTGCTGTGCTGGTCTTGATGGTTTCTCCCAAGGTCTTGGATATTTGCATCAGTTCAGCAAGTATATCCTCCTTGTTTGCTCTAGGCATAGAGCCTGATGCTTCAGCAGCTTCTTTCATCTTTGGAAACACAATGTCTGGGACATGTGTACCAACAAAGAGTTTGTAGTCAAAACTTAGAACTTGGGGCTTCTTGGTTGGAGCTTCATCAGCGTACAGGATGTTTGTATATTGCCTTAAAATCATTCCAGTTATTAGGCAGGGGAATGCTATTGGCAGCTTCACTGCATATGTGTCAGCATGCTTCATGGTTTGATTGAAAACATGATCACCAAAGTTGAGCTTCTTCTTTGTTCCTATGAGGAAGATCATCTTTGCCAGCATAGGGGTAATCCCAGAACCATGATTAGTAGGTGCCCAGTTTGCAGCTCCAATTCTGTTGAGAATTGCATACTTGACACTTAAACATCCTGTTGACAACAACCCTTTCTTAGGCCATTCTTTCACTTGACCTCCTGTAATTTCCTTAGTCACCTCCCTGACTAATTCAGCTTCATCACCTTCAATGGTTGGATTTCTACCAAGATACTCATTGATGGTTGTTGGAGAAAACTTCACCTCTTTGCCTCTGACTCGTACCTTTCTGAATTCTTCACTTCCTTCACTGCAAGCACTGGTGATGTTTACAATGAATTCTTTTACAAGCATCTCATAGCAATTACCCAAGTCTTTGATTGTCTTCATCAGCTCAGCCTTCTCTAATAACTCCATAATCTCATTGCATTCAGGAGCTTCTTGGTTGAGTTCTCTTTCGTGAGCTATTCTGCGCTGGTAGACAAACCTCCACTTTTGCGCACTTTCTTCAGAATGGAAAGAGACTCTATCCATTGGTGCTGGTGGGATGTTTGCAGGAATTCTTCTTCCTCCAATTCTCTTTTTTGCAGCAGTCGTGATGTCTAGGACATCTGGTTCACCATCAGATTCAGAGTTACTGGCAGCAACGACTTGTTTCTTCTTCCTTTTCTCACCAACAGCTTTCTTCTCTGCCTTTCTTTTTCCTTTCTTTGCAGTAGCCTGACTCTCCACTTGCTTAGACTTATACGTTTTAGCTCCTTTGTTGATTGGAATGCTAATTCGTATGCCTTCGCCTTCATCAGAGCTTTCTTCTTCCATGCTTTGATGTGGTTGACTTCCTTTCTTCAAGTCTTGAAGAATGTTTGCTAGAGGGACCTCATCTTCATCTCCTTGTTCTTCTTGTATCTGATCTTGAACTTCTTGTTCTTGAGGAGGTGGATCAAGACCGGATGTTGAAACATGTGGTTCGACATTAGGTGCTGGAACCTCTGTTGAAGGTGTAGTTTGATCCAAGTTGGGAACTTCTTCCTGAGGTCTTGAGGAGATGTTGGTGGTTGTTTCTGATGGAGGAGCTTCGTTGGTTGATGAGAAAATCTGCTCAGCAGTCTTGTTTTGATGTTCATCAGTTGATGCTTCATCAGATGGCTTGACATGTGGCCCTTCTGGTTTCTTTGGTGATTCTTGACTCTCAGAAGGTTGACATTCAGGTTTTGAAGGCTCTTGTTCCTGAATTTTGTCATTCCCCGTTGCATGAGCTTTCATCCTTTTAGGATTCTTCCTTTTCTTTGAACCTTTGGACTTCTACTTCTTGATTTCGCCTTCTGTTGGAGGAATCATGCTGATTGGTACAACGTTTGTGATAATTCCTTGTTGATCAACGCGAAAATCTGAAACCCTAGGCATTTGAGATGATGCCTCTTCTGTTTGCGTCTTTGAATCATCTGGGTTGTTGTTCTTAGATGATTGTTGAGACATTGTTGAAGGGGGTTCTTGAGAAGAATGAGTTTCTGATTTTTGAGAAGGATGTTAGACAAGATGTTGAGACGTTTGGTAGTGTCACATATGAGGTCCTAGTAGCCTTTTATAGATTTGATTAAGAACTTAGGGCTACCTCCTTTTACGTGCAGATGTTTAATGTTTCTTTTCTCTGCACGTTACCTCTATAATGCCTATGACACATTTTTGAGCGTGTGAATACCCTGAGGCACTCTTACACTCCCAACCAAAATCTCTTCAGCTTCTTGTCCGTTGTACAGATGTTGGGACATCTGGTGGGACATCTTGTCAATATCTTCCTTGGCAGACAAGCAAGCTATTTCTGGACCATTGTTTTGAGGTGTCCAAGTATAGCACTTATCACTTGACTTTGTCCCTTTCATCACTACCTTTTGATCATTAGCAATGGTGCATTCATGGTTGTTGAAGTGCACTTTTAGTCCTTGTTCACATAGTTGACTAATGCTAATCAAGTTTGCAGTGAGACCTTCTACTAGTAGAACATCATCTAGGCATGGAGTGTTTGGACCAGCTAGTTTTCCAATGCCTATGACTCTACCTTTGACTCCATCACCAATAGTAACACTTCCTTTTAAGTGAAACTTTAGTTCTCTAAGGTATCTTTTATCTCCAGTCATGTGTTTTGAACACCCACTGTCAAAATACCAATTTTTAGATGGAGATATTCTTGGAGAAGTAAGAGCCTGTTGGGGTGGTGTTGGCTTCCATACTTTAGTCAGAAATTCTTTGTATTTCATCCTTGGTGGTAGGATCTTCCTTTTGTTCTGACTTGGTGACTTAGGCTTCTGAGGGTAGCCATGGAGATAGAAGCATTATGAGATTAGATGCCCAGTTTTTCCACAATGTTTACATCTTTTTAGTGGTCCCTTGTATTCTTTGTATTGAGGAGACACATGTTAAACATGATGTTGGGACATGTGGTCTGGCATGTGCTTCTTCTGTTGAGCTGGAGGCTGAGTCCTCTGTTCAAACCTTTTCTGCTTGTGTTGAGTCAGATGATGAGTCTTTTTCACCTGTTTCTTTTGTCTAGCAGGTTGTTGAGGTTTGGATTCTGTCTTCTTATGCTTGTGCTGAGAAGGATGTTGTGACATGTGGTTTGACATCTGGTCCTGAGAGTTAATCTTTGGGGGAATTTTCTTCTCAGAAGCGTTGCTATAGTTGTCATACCCTAATCCCTTCTTGTCACTTGGGTTTCTACCAAGCTCAAGGACTTCTTCAAGCATGTCAGTTCCCTTGTTTAACATTCTCACAGATTTTGTCATCTCAGTGAGTTTTGAGTTTGACAAGGTGACTTGTTCTTTCAACACAGCTGTTGATGCTTCTAATGCCTCCTTTTCTTGTGAAAGCAAGGTGACTTGTTTTCTTAATTCAGCTGTTGATGCCTCCTTTTCTTGTGCAAGTAGTGTGACTTGTTCTTTTAAGTCAGCTGTAGAAGCCTCTAGTGCTTTCTTTTCATGAGCTAGTTTCTCCATCTCCTTATCTTGTCTTCTTATAAGTTCACAAGATTGTTCCCATTTAATGGTGAGATTGTTGTATCTCTCATTCAATTCTTCTTGTAGGAGATCTTCATTACTGATGCTGCTGCTAGTTTCAAATGTTCCAGCAAAGGCTTTATTTGTTGGTTCTTCTTCCTTCTCTTCCTCAGAATCAGATAAAGTAGCTGCCATTCCTTTTTTCTGTTTCCTGAGAAGGTTTGGACATTCTGGTCTGATGTGTCCAAATCCTTCACATTCAAAACATCTTACTTCTTTGTTTTGCTCAGAAGTATTCTCCTCCTTGCTCTTGCCCTGTGACTTGATGTTGGACCTTTTGTCTGGGACATTTGGCTTATACCTGGCTTGTAGCTGACTCAAAGATTTATTGAAATTCTTTGTAAGGTAAGCTAATGCTTCCGATAGCTCATCATCAGTTTGACTTTCCTCAGATTTAAAAGCCAGGTTCTTCATCTTCTTCTCTGGTTTATCATCCAGAGACATCTCAAAAGTTTGTAATGAGCCAATAAGTTCATCAACTTTCATTGTGCTCAAGTCTTGAGATTCTTCAATTGCAGTCACCTTCATGTTAAATCTCTTAGGCAGTGATCTAAGGATTTTTCTGGCTAGCTTTTCTTCAGGTATCTTCTCACCTAGAGCAAAGGTTGAGTTTGCTATATCTCGTATTCTAGTGTTGAACTCAGATATAGTTTCTTCATCCTACATTCTTAAGTTCTCAAATTTTGTGGCGAGAAGTTGCAGCTTTGACATTCGAACTTTAGAGGTTCCTTCATGTGCTGTTTGAAGAATTTCCCAGGCTTGTTTGGCTTCAGTACAAGTGTTGATTAACTTGAACATGTTTTCATCAACACCATTGAATATGGCATTGAGTGCTTTAGAGTTGCCACTGGCCTCAGTTTCTTCTTCTGGACTCCATTCTGCTACTCCTTTTAGACTTGTAGAGCCATCTGCTGCTGTGATTATTGGATGATTCCACCCAGTGATAATTGCCCTCCATGCTTTTTGATCCATGGATTTGAGAAAGGCAACCATTCTTGCTTTCCAATAATCATAATTTGATCCATCTAAGACTGGTGGTCTGTTGATTGATCCTCTCTTGTCCATCTTGAACAAAATATATCTCCCTGGAGCTCACCCAGCAGGTTAGGGTGCCTGCTCTGATGCCAATTGAAATTATGTTCCTAGGCAGGACAAATGTCGTACACAATGTCTAGGACAATGTGTCTGTAGTCCAGATGTCTCAGACAACTGGTTCGACAATTGGTTATGAGGATCACAGATATTATTGCAGTACTGAAGTAAATAAAAGCAATAAAGAACACCAGTAATTGTTAACCCAGTTCGGCGCAAACCATCCCTACTCTGGGGGATACCAATCCAGGAAGTGAACACTACTAATCCGAATTAATACTTAGTCTTACAACCATACCAAAAACCCTATTGGCATGTATGCCTTTTCTTAATCCTAGCAATCTTCTACTCAAGGGCTAACTCCCCCTGAATATGAGAACCTACCCAACTCCCTCTAATCACTAATCCCAAGTGACGACAACTTTAAACTCCAAAGTTTAAAGACTTAGTTGAATGCCAACATTCAACAACAAAGCTACAAAGTATCAAAACCAATACTAAGAGCCACAAAGCTGCAAAGTATCAAACAACGATACTAAGAGCCACTAATGCTTTGCACAGTAGGCACAAAGCTTTGAACTCACAATCTTCAGTTCTTGTGGGTTGAGTTTTAAGCTCTATGTTGAGTTCTATTTATAGGCGTGCAAGTCTTCAGATTATCTTCAGTCTTTCAGATGCACTACAATTAAGAGTTAGTTTTAAAACAAACTTGTTTAAAAACAAACTCCAAAAGATAAAGAAATTAATCTTTATCCACAAATTAAATATGATTCCGATCGTATCTAACACATAGGATTAATAACAAACTTTATCATTAATCCTAATCTCAGCTTGTAACTTAAAGATTCGCGCTTTATTCAAATTTAAACAAACACGCGTGCTTAATGGATAAGCATTATCTTTTAAGCTGAACTGGGTTCAGATGTCCTACCCACATGTTTTGGGACATCTTGTTCGACATGTTGCTTTAACATGCTCTGAACCCAGTGACAAGATGTCTAGGACATCTTGTTCAACATGTTGCATCTGCACATCTTCAATATATGCACAAGTGGTTTAGACTTAATTACTTTAGCATTGGTGCTTCAGTTAAGTCACTCTGACCAAGTTGTTTTAGCCTTATGATGCAGCCAATCTCAGAAGAACTACAGATATCACCATTGTTTCAGCAAAATTTTCCCACTTAGAAAAAGTGAGATGAGAGTTTTTGTCCTCGAAGTTGTCAGGGACACGGAAATCTTCTGGTCGCGAGATGGAAAGGGCGACCTTCTTTGGTTCTTTCCCGCCAGATGCGGGATGATATTCTTCGACATTTGCGGCTTGTCGAGCAGCTTGTTTAGGACTCTCTTCGCGCTTGAATCTTCCAAGTCTTCCCTGGCGAATGAGGGTCTCTATGGCATCCTTCAGATGGATGCATTCTTCGGTCACGTGACCGTAAGCTCTGTGGTAACTGCACCACTTCGATTTATCCTGACCAGGCTTGGTCATCCCTGGTTTGGGGAATTTGATATTCCCTTCCTTAAACTCGGTGTCGTAGCACTCGGTCAGGATATGCTCGCGAGAGGCGTTGAGGGGAGTGTAAACTGTGAATAAACTAGGGGGTCCCCGAGGTTTATCACCTCTTCTTCTGCCCCCGTCTCTCCCTCCGTCTCTCTGCCCATCTCTCCCCCCGTCTCTCTGCCCGGATTCCCGGGGAGGCTTGTGTGTTTCTTGTCGAGGGGGAGCTTCCTCGGTTCGTCCTTGGCGGAGGGCGTCAGCCATCTCCTGCTCCTCGTACTGTATGTACGGTTCTGCTTTGGCGAGGAGCTGGGCCAAAGTCCTGGGCTTTTCAATGCCCACAGCCTTGGCGAAGTCAGTTCGGGGACGGAGGCCACGAGCGAGCAAGTACCTCTTCATCTTGTCGGTCGTTTCGACCTGCACGGCTTCTCTGTTGAACCTCTCGATGTATGCACGAAGAGATTCTTTTGGTCCTTGGAATATGGCTTCCAAGGTGGCTACTGTCTTCGGCTGTTTCCGAGATGCAGTGAAGTTTTGCTTAAATTGGTCTGAGAAATCGTGCCAGGAAAACACAGACCGAGGAGGAAGACTTGTATACCAGGTCAGCGCTCATTTCCTTAATGTTGTGGGGAAGAGCCTGCACCTGATAGCTCCGCTTGTTCTGCGGAAGTTGAGTATGGTGTTGAAGTTGTTGATGTGATCGTCCGGGTCGGTCAATCGATCATAGGAGGGGAGATTAGGGAGTCTCTCCAGCGCTGCGGGGATAGGTGCCCTCATGATGTCACTCGAGAGAGCGCAGACGTTGTCCTCCTCCTCGCTGCCAATGGGGGAGAACTCGAAAGTATCATCATTATACCGACGACCCGGTGTGGGGCTTCGGTATTCATAATCGTCACGAGCAGGGCAACTGGAGGTGCCTCCCTGTCTAGCCATATTTCGCAGTCCTTGGGGAGAGTGGCGAGTCTGCTCGACTGTCTTCCCCTTTTTTGTGACTGGGGAGACTCTTTCCTCGCGTGGAGGTGGAGTTCGACCCCTTTTGCTGGTTGGTGGTTGGATCCTCTCGAGGGCAGGACGCCGTTGTCTGGCTGTTTCCTGTCGAGGAGGGGACCTAGACGAGAGATGTCTCCGCGGGGGAGAGTTGTCTGCCCGCTGGGGGCGTTGATTTTTTTCTAGCGCTTCAATCCTGCGATTCTGTTGCGCCATTACCTGCGTATTTTTCTCGAGGGCGGCGAGAATTCTCAGAAAATCCGCCCTAGTTGGTTGGTCAGCGGGTTGTGCGCTGGCCACCGGAATTTCCTGCGTATTTTGCAGGCGTTTCCCTGATTGACGAACCGTCATGATTTGCATATCGTCTTCTTCCTCTGATGACACCGTGGTTTCTTGACCATCTCTGGGATCGGATTCTGGAATCGGTTGGCGCACAGGACTAAGAACGGTGTTGTGTGCCTCAGGGGAGGAAGTTGTTGGGACGAAATCGATGTTGTCGTTGAGGCGATCAGCATCGTGGTGAGTGTTGGATGCACTGACCATTGGATGAACTTTAAATTGTTAAAGAAGGGGAAACCAGATACCCACAGACGGCGCCACTGATCTAACCTGTTGATCAGAAAGGTTCTGGGCCAGCAAATCCTTCACTTGATGAATCTTGTTGAGTTGAGCAGCAAATCACCACCGGAGGAGGGGGTTGTACCTGCAGGCGCTCCGATGCTTAAGTCAGAAGAGTGAACAGATACAAAGAGTGAAAGTATAGAATGAGAATAGAATACCTGACCCTCCAGTGAAGGAGGGTATTTATAGATCCCCAGCGCTGGGCCAAGGTCCTCCTAATGGGCTGTGCATAACGGCCCAATAGGAGAGACTGCCAGGATTTCTCCGTTGTTGGAGTAAGGAACCGGCATTTAGTCCTTATCCTGGTGATGAGCTGTCCCGCATCGCGTGGGGAGTCAGTTAAGCTCATCTGGAACGTGCCCTGATTAATAGGAACACGTGGGAATTGTGATAGCGTAGTAGATCCGAGCAGGGAGCTCGAAGGCCGTTGGGGAGGAGCTCCTAGCTGTGTTCGTCGAGCAGGAGCTCTAAGCTCCTTGCGTCGAGCAGAGGGTGGATTGGGCCAGCTCTAGGCCCAGTCCAGAACATGTGTTATTAACAATTACATGGGATATGTGTTCTTTTGTTTCAGCTTTAAATTTCACAACCTTTAGAATGAATATGTGTTATATGTGGAATTATATTTGCAAAATCCTCTCTTAATTTCAGTTCAAGATTTATGTCAAGTTGACCGATTTATACATAATGGTTTTATTATTCTGATATTTTAATATTCTGTTACTATGTCATAGAAGAGTCGGATGAAACTTAACAATAGAAAATTATAATTTTGATAGAAACATAAAACTAGACTGATTTTAAAATTCTTAATTAATCTAGTCTTCTTGCATATGTGCAATCCATATAGGTCATTAAAATAGAAAAGTATAAGATCGTCTAACATGGTTTTGATCAATTCACCATCAGAGTTATATATTGTTCCTATACTTTGATCGATTCGTAATAATACATCTCTTTTGTATGATTTATTTGATCTTAATTTAAGTTTGAAAAAAAATAAAAAATTAGAAGAAAATTTAATCATGTCCTTTGAATATATGCTCCTGAGGTTGCAAGTTTAAGAAAATAGTTTCAAGAATATTTTGAAAAAATTAGTTGTATTTGTGATTGAAAAAATATCAGTAGTTGAATGCTATTTTCATCGATTGGAATCAGTACCTTATGGATCCAGTGAATCATTTTTACGTGAATTATATTATATTATTGTGTTTATTAATTCCTTATGCATTTGATTCTAAAGTATTTCATAAAAATTGATCTCATATAATAAAATCAAAAAGAACTAATATGTAGTTCCTGAAGAACTCATATCATTCTATGTGAATTATTGAATAACTCATACCGTTCTATGTAAATTCTAGAAGAATTCAAAAGCATAGTTCCTGACGAACTCATATTATTCTTTTTGAGAATTCCTGAAGAATTAAAAAAGGTAGTTCCTGAAGAACTCAACATTATTCTATGTGAATTCCAGAAGAATTCAAAATGGTTAATCCCTGAAGGATTGATTAGAGAATTGATTTTATTGTTAAAATATATTGCATAGTTCTTAAAAAACTTAAAAATTCGGTTTTTATTATCTATGAATTCCTGAAGAATTCGGTAATGATTTATCCAAGAAGGATAGATTGATTATATACTTCTTGAAAAACTACACAAAAAATTATAAGATTTATTTGATCTTTATAATTTATATCAATTTGAAAAAAAAATATTATTATTACGATCTACATTTATACTATGACAATAAGATTTCATCTTCTCTATATCTATTCTCTACCTCTCTAAGTTTATCCCTAATATGATATAATGTTGTTTTAATTGATCTTCGTTTATTGAAAAATGTGTAATTTTTTTATATACACTACAAGAAATTTGCCATATACCCACGGAGATTTTTAGTGATAGATTTAGGTATAGGGTTCATTTAGTGTGGGTATAGACACTATCACTATGTTAGTTTTAAAAGGCCACAAGTGAAAAAAAAAAACCAAAAAATAAAAAATAAATATAACAAAGCCCGCGGGCATGCCCGCCCCGACCCGCCTCCAACTCATTTTTTAAACGGGTTAGACGGTGCGGGCCAACTTAGGGTACTGGGCTGAAAACCTCAGTCCGGCCCACTCTAAATGGCAGACCAAATAGGTCGCCCCCGCGGGCTCGGTCCGTTTTTCCACCCCTACTTGTATATAAATATCCCTTTAGGAATACATCGATTGAAATAGAAGAATTTCAATTTTATCAAACTCCTTTAAATTATGGTGGTGATTGTGAGGAAACAATCGTAATTGATGCATCAGTGGTGATGCTTAGTAGTGAATGATTTTGAGAATTTGCTTATGGTTAGAGACAATGCAGAGATTTGGTAAAAAAAAAATAGTGAAGTGTTAAAAGAAAAGTGGTGAGAGAGAGAATCTTGAACAATAATGAGAAGTTTTGCCAAAATGGAAAATGGAGAGAGAGAGAGAATCATTAATTATTAAGAGAGAGGATCTTAATTTTATTTTTAATTTTAAGAGGTGTTGGGTTGGAGGAATTAAGTGCTTATTCGGTACTATTATAAAAAAATTATAAATTTGTGATGTGTATATGTGGGGTCCATTTAAGTACCATAAAATGGAGAGCTCCATTGTAGATGCTCTGAGCATCCACAATGGAGTACTCCAATTTTGAGTACTTAACCGGGTCCCACTTGTACACATCACTCTTTTATAATTTTTTAATAATAATATTTGGTAAGCACTCAATCCCTCCAACCTAGCACCTTCTAAAAAGTTCTAAATAGGGCCCACAAAAAACTCTACATCTCATCAATAACTCTACATCTTTATAAATATATCCCACAAAAATTTTTTTTAATGAAGAGAGAGAGGGTGCTTATTTAGGAAGTGGTACCTAATAGGTACTAAAAAGTGTTTTGCTCTAATGGTAATACCTAATATGTACAACTTCTTATTAAAATAGGTACTACCATTGAAGATGGTCTTACACATATCCAAGAGTGAGGTGTTAGGTGAGAGTCCATGCAAAATTTTCTTTAAACGGATTAATATATCACAGGAAAAAAGAAAGACATGCACTTACTAAAAACGAGGATATAATCCACAGTCAACATACAGGATAATATCATGATCACTATTAATTATTCCAATAGTTTTTAATTAAAAAATAATTGGATACTTATTCCTAATCAACACTCAATTTGGACACCCTAACTTATAGTGCAAAATATATAATCACATCTCATATAGAAGCATGCATATTGATCACTATACTAAAAGGTCATCGAACGAGATATATATTTAATTAAGGCTTAAAGGACCTTTTCGTCCCTGTATGTTCCAAATTTTTTGATATTCGTCTCTGTATGTTAATTTCATGCAAATTAGTCCCTGAATGTGTTCAAAAGTTTGATTTTCGTCCTTACCGTCAGATTCCGTTTAAAATGCGCTGATGTGGCAGACGGAGTAACACGTGCATATATGAGTAGGCAAATGAAAAATGACTCAGTAAAAAACGAAGGACCAAAACCAAAAAAAAAAAACAATGCATCAAAAACGAAGGACCAAAACCAAAAAAAAAACAATGCATCAAGTTTAAAATCTCAAATCCCTAAATTCTCAAAATTGTTTCTCTTCTCTTTCTCTTCTCTTCTTCAACCGATCCATCGTTCTTCTCTTACAATCTTCCAAACTATGTCTACCACTCAAGAAATAGTCCCTGAAAGGAGGTGCATGTAACAATGCTTGCAATACAGAATTCATAAAACAAGTACTATCCAAATTGTTCAAACCCCTTAATCCCTCAGGAAAACAAGATTTACCCCTTAGATCTTTAATTGGAAAACTAAACTTAGATTTACTATTCAAATACAATCCAACCCCAGAAACCAATCTCCTTCGCTTTCGCTTAATCAATCTCTGACCAATACTCTCATTTCCAATAGCACCACCTTGTGGCAAAACCATTGAATGTTTAGCCATAACAACTTGATCAAAATGAGGGTCATAAATTTGATCACAACACAACCCACAAAAAAGTTCAGCCCTTTCTATATCAATAAACAAAGTATGACCAATTTCAGCTTTTGGATGCAAAAGGGTATGATCAAAACAAGAGAATGAAGAACAAATCAAACATAAAAAAACCTTTTTTTTTTCACACCCATTACAAAAACTGCATCTGGGTATTCTTAAATTAGGTTTTTTTAAACTAATTTTTCCAATTGGAGAAGTTACAAGTAGCTTTGGAATAGCTTTGTAGCCACTGATTCCATGTTTGTGTTTGTAATCAGAAAGATGCTGACATGGTTCTGGGTTTGTGTATAAAGGGTTTCTTTGAAACATAATAACTATGAAAATGAAAATTTGGAACAAAATTGAATGGTTGAAAACAAAGACAGAATGAATATGATTGTTGAAGAAACCTAAAGTGATGTTATTGTCTTGTTTTAATGATGTGAGTTGAAATAATGAAAAAAGCAAGACAACAAAAAAAGAACAAAGAAATAGGTTTTCACTTTTGATTAGTTACTTGGTTTTGAAGATGATCATGATTCATAGATAGATATAATTAACAATAATGGACCACCTGCTTATTCAAACCAAATTCAGATGAAATGAGGGAGCGTGAAGAAGAGAAGAGAAAGAGAAGAGAAACAATTTTGGGAATTTAGGGATTTGAGATTTTAAACTTGATGCATTGTTTTTTTTTTTTGGTTTTGGTCTTTCGTTTTTTAATGAGTCAGCTTACATTTGCCAACTCTCATTTGCCACGCGTTACTCCGTTTGCCACATAAGCATATTTTAGACGGAATATGACGGCAAGGACTAAATTCAAATATTTGAACACATTCAGAGACTATTTTGCATGAAATTAGCATACAGGGATGAATATCAAAAAATTTGGAACATACAGGGACGAAAAGGTCCTTTAAGCCTTTAATTAAATTTGGTATAGTATAATCATGACAAGACTTGCTTGAACCATGCTAAGCTTGAGACACAAAAGGTAATGCTAGCTTATGTCTGTATATTGTTCCTCCAAATCCACAGGGCCTGGTCATTTTTCTTTGCTAGCTAGGCGCTGTATTGTATTACTAAACTTTTCTAATAAGGTTTTTTCTAAATTATTTTTTAAAAATTGTAGTTTACCGGACAACTAAAAAGAATTGGTCAACAAATAAATTTATGAATGGAGTATCATTTGCATTTTGCGGCACCCACAATTCTATAAAGGGTGACCTATATTTCACCCTATGTCGTCCCTTTGGATCAACCAAAGTTTGTTTAATTAATTTTTTTGTTGACAAAAACCAAGTTTGTTTAATTGTTCACTCCAAATTGACCTATGTTAAGAGAGAGAATCGCTCTTCATTACTATCAATGAGTTTTTATAAGAGTTATAAGAAAATAACATCAAAAGCTCAACAAGATCAAACTTTATTTTCTATCATTTTCTCTTTCAAGAGAGTTACAAAAACGACCATGAAATTGTCCTTGATTGATCACCTATAACAATCTTCAATTCCTCTAAGCATCTCACTTGATAATCAGTATCCAATGTGTTTAAAATATGTTTCTCAATCCTAAAATCTCATCTAAAAGCATCAACCATGATATAAATTAAAAGGAATAGATTAACATAGCACGAAAATAAGCCTAAGTTTTGAGCTGACCCTCTAGTTGAAAATATATGATTAATTAATATTTTATTTTTTTAAGAAAAAGAGAGTGTAAAGAAGTATATTTTTTAGGGTAAATAGTTTATTTAAAAGAAAAAGAAAAAAAATAGATCCGCTCCACCGAACTCGCTTAAAAAGCGGGGCGGGGCGGCCCACGTATTATAAAATGTAAAATCAGTCTTTTTTTAGTAAAGAATCGAATAAGATGATCCAACCCATATAAAATATAACACCTATTTAAAGTAAATTTAGATTATTTTTTCTATTCATTCATACAACCAATGAAAATTTAGGATTATTTATTGTCACTTTACTCTCTTATTACTTATTGTTCGTGCTTAATTACTCTTTTTTGTCTCTTTATACTCGTACTTCTTTTTCACCGAATTTCTAGTATAAGTTACTTTTTTATTCTATTACTTGAACCAACATCCCACACGGTGGTTCACATTTTTTCCTTGATTCATTACATTAAACACATAGCCAAATTCTTCTTTGATGATTAGAGTGACTACATGCAACGTGTTTATAAGTATATTTTAAAGGACTTATAGTATCACTACTACAATTTTGACATATAATAGCGCCCATTTAATAGCGTTTTTTAGTAAAGCGCTATCAAAAATTGCAGACAGAGACCTATAATAGCGGTTTTGTTTCGGGCGCTATTATAGCATTACCTCTTTAATAGCTTTTTCCAGAAAAGCGCTATTATAGGTCAGTAGCGTTAAAAACACGGAGGTTTTAGTAGCGTTTTTTTAAAAGCGCTATTGTAGGCCTACCCCTTTGTTAGCATTTTTTCCACAAATTAATTAATTTAAAAAATACAAAAAACAAAACGCGCATAATTTATTCATTACGCAGAATTTTCCCAAATCCATTGTCGCACTCACGGTCACTAAGAAATCTTATTTCATCTCACACTTTCACCTTCTTCCTAACATCCAGGAACCCTTCCTTCTTCATCTTCTTCTTTTTCTCGCCATCGTCACTCACCCATAAAACTCGTTGAAACCCTAAAACTCATAAACTGTATCGATTGAATCTAGTTTGAACCCAAAACCTGCTCGAAACCCTGAAACAAAAATCAATTGAACCTAGGGAACCCGTTAAAACCCTAAAACGATTTCCTCCCTCGTTCAATTGTCCATCCTTTCAGAATTTGTTAACCTAGAAAATATTCATCGTTCATCGCAATTGAACCTTTGTCTCACCATAAGAGGTTAGTTTACCTACTCTTTCTCGATTAACAACAGTTTTTTGTTATTTTTGTTTATATAAAATTGATTGAAATCGTCTAATTTGGTAATTATGTTGTTGTTTTGATTTGGATTTGTGGTAACAATCTATACTTTTTTGTTATTTTTGTATTATTCCTCCCCAAATTGATCGAACCATATAACAGAGTTTTTGTATCAACACACACGACCTGAAAACCAGAACCATTCACCTAAAACGGTTTCTCTATCAAGACACGTGAACACTCAGATTGAAGCTAGTAACTCATGTTAGCTTGTCGTCCTCCTTTTGCCGTCTCTTTCGCTATCTTGATTGCCATCCTCCTTCACTGTCTAAATTCCTATCAATCTCCCTGCTCATTCATGATTCAAGGTGATACTGTTGGAGGAGGAGGAGGATCAATGGGGATAGAAACTGGAAAACAGAGGTCAATTTTCGGTCAAATCTACTTATGCACTGTGTCAAATATGGTAACTACGGATGGGAATATCTCGCCGGAAGAAGCGTCAGCTTTTAATGTCATCTTGTACTGCGATATTGCTATTAGTGTATGGCCACAAATTTTGGATTGGCTTGGTCTTCGACTAATTTTCCCTCATAATGTATTGTTCATGTTGAACTACTTTGTTGGAATTCCAGGTACAAAACAGATGCGACAAGGTTTGATTATGATATGAGGTGCTGTTACCTTATGGTGTAATCAGAATTTGATTGTGTTTGAGAACAGGAACAATGATTCTTCGGGACTGTTCGAAGAGGTTAAAATTTTATTGTGGAAATGGTGGCTAGGAAGGTCGAAAGCGTCCCCGTGCTTGCTGTACAAGTGGGTCTCGGAGCCTAAGATGTGTCCGGCTGATTGATTTTTTCATTGTTTAGGCCGTATCTTAAGCATCATAGTGTTCGTGCTCCTATTGTGCGGTTGATTATGGCTGTCCTTTGTTGTGGCGTAGCTAGCAGGTGTTGATGCTCACTAGCTTGTGTCTTTCATCTTAGTTAATTTTCTTTTTCTCTTCTTTTTAGCATTAGAGAATAGTTGCTGATCTGGTGTGGTTGTGATTGTGTGCTATAGTGGTTCCTGTAAGGCATGATGCTTACGCGCTTTTCCTTTTTGCATTTCTCAAAAGCTTCATCATTACTATTTCATAGTATATATTGTTCTTTGTAATTTTTTGCTACTATTTTGGACAATTTTGGATTTTCCTTGTTCTGTGTTTGATAATGTTTTTAATGCAATGTCTGTTATCCTGGTTTTTTATGTTTCTGTATAGAGAAGTAAGTATATAAAACCAAAATAGTGATTTGAGGGTGGAAGGTTTTGAGATTATAAAGAAGGCCAAGGAAGTGATGGAGAAAAAGTGTCCTAGCATGGTGTCCTATAGAGACATTCTTGCAATTGCAGCTACAGATTTTGTGCACCTGGTAAGTTATTGGCTTTTTGTTTCAATTCCTAAAATGATTATCAATTTGATTTAATATATATTTATCTCTTTCCTCTATTAATTCCAATGTGGATAACTTTGGTAAAGCCCTTCAGTAGTGCATTAATTTTTGACATCATACATACTAATTCACACACACATATATATTTATATATAAACTGCATATTGAAGTTAATTTGATGAAATTAGGATACAAGTTGTCTCATCTCTTGATGAATCTTTTCTAATAATAAAGCAAGTTTTCCTTGTCAATTTCATGTTACTATAGTATAGCTAAAAGGCTGCAAAAATAGTAGTTGATCATTAATTGGTAAGTTGTATCTTATAAATATTTAATAATCCAAATTTATTCTCATATGGCTGTTGATTAGTTCTTGGTAGAAAAAGTAGTTGGTATTCTTGAATTTACACATACATTGTCAAATTTTAGCTACTCAGAAATTTGGCTATGTGACATTATAATTTTAGAGTAATGGGGATAATCATAATGTCCCAAATTATTTGTGAATGGACTATTGAAACACTAGAATGAATTATGAGCATGCTATGCATCAAACGTTGTATTATCAAGCAAATGCCTATGTACTTGATTTCTTTTACATATCTATATATACAATAACTACGTTTTATTATACATGCAGGTAGTTTAAATTTTAAAGGCCTTCCTTTTTCAATGAAGTGGGTGGTTCTCATCAAGTGACAGAAAAATGAGTTTTGGAATTGTTGTTAGATGTCAAATTTGTCATTGATATTCTTAGAAGAAACTAGGGCTAAAGTTTGACAATCTCTTTTGTAGTGGTTGTGTTTTTACTATTCAATTCGGATTTGTCTTGTAGTCGGATTGGTTTAGTTTATGAAATGAATGTATTAGAAGTGTTTTTGTTTGATTAGAGCTTTGTGTACTCTATTTGTTTTAAGATATTAATATTATATATTTTGAAAGTCTATATTGGTATTAATTTAAAGGCATCAAGTTCACAAAATCAATAAGTACTGTACCGTCAAACAAAAAAAAAAGAAATTTATTGTAAAAAAAAATGCAATTTGAAAGAAAAAAAAATAGCAATTTGAAAAAAAAAAGACAAGACATACAACAGCGTTTTTATAAACACGGGCGCTATTAAAATCTCACATATAACAGCGCTTTCATATTAAAGCGCTATAAAAACCGGTTTCCAAAGTGCTCGTTGGCAGCGGACAGTTACATACGACAGCGTTTTTCAAAGAAACCGCTATTAAAACTGCACATTTGATAGCGTTTAGAAATGCTATTATAGGCATCATACCTATAATAGCGGTATCAGTAATAGCACTTTAAAGCGCTATTAAAAGTTAAAAAAAATGCTATTAAAGACCCATTTTTGTTGTAGTGTATATAATTAATGGACCTATGTTAGAGATATTCCAAGAGAAGATAGATTTTATGTAATATAATTAAGCTAGCTAGTGTAGTCTTGTAGTAACTTATAAGATCATCTTATAAACATTTTTTTATACAATATACCGTAGATGTGTTGATTTGATATTGTGTTGGTATTTGATTTGTCTCATAAACTAGTTTTTTCTCACAAATTTGTTTATTTTCATTTTTTTTAAATAATATTAGCATTTTTTTTGTAACAAAGTGTCTAAATAAATTTTAAAAAATCTTGACAAAAAAATTTTTTTTTTTTTTTTTTTGATTGGCTGGTCCACCAACTCGCTTGTCCGCCAATAAACGGGATGAACTATGATTTTAGACTCGGACACCTAAATTGGCTTGACTCGTCCCACTTTTAGACAAACTTAAACCGGCCGAGTCTAAACGAGGCGGGCTTTCCCGTTTTGCCACCCGTAGTTGTATCAGTATCTGTTGTTTTTAATCATGCGATGTGCTCATATATATGAGCATACAAGGAACCTGTGTATTAAAGCCTAGCCTATAATGCAAAACCTATTAAATATAAGAAAAATGCTATTTAGTAAGAATTTTTTGATGCAAGAAGAATCTTAGGTGATAATATTTAATTGGTCGAATTACAATCACTTTCTTTTTTATATATAGTTAGCCAATTTTTAATTGATCAAATTCCCTAATTTTGTAAATTATTTTCTTTCTTACGTTAAAATTTCTTGCTAAATAACATTATTCTACATACAATTGATACAATTTGCTGATATGCATTGCATGACTAGCACATGTTTACTCGCCTAGCCTCTCTCCCCAAAGTTGGAGAGGTGGGATTGAAATCTCAAGAACATAGGAGATATGAAGAACTAATAAGACCTGATTTAATTTTCTCACAAATAAAATGACAATCAATTTTAATATGTTTAATGCGTTCATAAAAAACTGAATTTTCGGCAATGTGGATAGCAACTTGGCTATCATGTAATAAATTTACTAACTAGTTACTCATAATTGTTTTTTTGTCTTTTGCCAAAAATGAAAAATTGAAGTGTCTAGTACAAATTTAAACTTCAATAAATCTACTTTAATTTAAAACATTTAAACATTTAAATTATAAGATTTTCAACACATGATTGTTTTTATTTACATAATCACGGCATACTTTATACAAATTACCATTATTTTACAAAAAAAAAATACACATAATTACCATACTATAGTATGCAACAATAAAAAAAAAGTATGCAACAAAAATTGGGAACTATTTCCAGCAATTGATGGGCACAAAACTGAGAGGGTCCACCAAAACCCATCTCACTCTCAATCTTTCTTAATAGCGCCTTCTTCCTAGGGATTCAAATTAAAGTGCTTGATAATAAGAATCTTAATTTAGTAAAAAAAAAATCAATCGTAATTTGTTCTCCTATAATTGACCAGTGTTTCAGTATTTATATTCTTATTACTACCAATTTGATATTTTTTGATTGAATCTTTCTTTTCTCTTTTTTTTCATGATAAAGTGTTTACATATATTCTTTTTTTTAACAATATGTTTACATGTTCTTAACTAACGGCCAATGGTTGTACACGCTTACTAACATCAAAAGAATAGCACTAATTTGGTCTTTGGAATGCTTCAAAAAATAAAACTTGGTCTTGGAAGAATTTTAATTTTCACCTGTTTTTGTTGAGAAAAGTCATAACATATAAAGTATCTTAAATCAACTTATTTATTTACAAATTGAGTTACTATTTAATAAAATTAGATGAATTTTTTCCTTCCAACAACTATCGTTTAATAATGATTAATCTCTGTTGGGAAATTTATAGATAAATTATTTCCTCCCAACTGAATTTTCCGTATAGAAAAATTAGATATCAAAATTTTTTGGCATTTCTAATTTTTGGAATTTTAACTTCTACTAAAAAAGGGCCCGGAAAACTTTCTAGCTATGATTCTGAAATAGAACCAATATTGAGCGGCTTTGTTACAATTTCAAATCTATTATTATATGTTTTCTCTAACTTCTGTGTTTGTTTTAAATAACTTTTGTTGTTTTCGTTTATCTGATAAAAAAAATGAAATATTATAAGTTGTTTTTAACTAAATTAAATGATCTTTAATTTAATTGACTATACAGTTTATGGACGTTTTTGTATAGTTGTTGTTTCATTTACTCCATTAATAGAATAATGGTTTGACTTTAATCATTATTGACCGGTGTCCGGTACCACGCTAGTAGGCTGGCACACCTAATTTTAAAGAGTGGGCGACTTACCGTAACTAAGGAAATTACTCCTTTTTCTCTTCAATTATATGAGAAAATAAATGACTTTAATAATATTGAACGTTAAATTCTCTAAGATAAAATGTAGAAAACTCATATAATACTTATAAACAATAAATTAAATAATATTTTTCTTAAAATATAAAAGTCGACCGAAATGGAAATTTGCATTTGTTCAGAGCTCCTAAGTTGGAAATTTTTTTCTCGCAGGAATGGGAATGGAGAGAAAGTTTCTCCTGAAGGCATTTCGGGATGGGAATCAGAAGATTACCCTCCACCACCGTGGATTCTCCGACCCCCACTATATAATTTAACTTTACATGTTTTTTAATTATATGTTAGAAAATCAAGAGTTATTAGTACAATTAGTACAATGATTATCTTATTTTCTTGTTTCACCAAGTAACCTTAAAAAGTGCACCAATTATATAGTCAGTGTACACACGCCGTCAACTCTTATTTATGATGGAAAAAAAAAGTATAGAAAATTTTGTTAATTTTCGATATTCATGGATCTTTGTGAGTACCGTAGGAATCTGTGGAGATGGAAATAGGGAAGAATATTCTCCGATGACGGGGGATCGGGGACGGGTAACAAATTTGGGGGCGAAGCAGGGAGCTGAAAAGCATTCTCCGCACATTTGGGTGCTGCCTTATTAGTTAGAAAAATAATTATATCGGAGACACTTCAATTTATCAATGTATTGTAGAAATTCCTCCAATATGTTATATACGGCTATAGTTTCATAACCTGTCTATTGATTGAAGCATATGCATATGTAAATAATGTCATTCAATATATTCAGTCTAAAGTGGCATAGATGGTCTTTATATCTCCAAAGTAGTTGGGCATCTATAAAGTAAAACCTCTTTGGAATGTGCTTTAATTTGCTCAAAGAAACAAGTCTTACACCTAGCTAAGTTTGTACCTCCCTATAAATAGCATACCATACTTGCTTATTTTTAAATAACCTCGAGCCTCACATATATATACATAGCTAGTTTTCTATATTTTTCCAATTCTCCTATAACATTTTTTACATATTTTGGAAATAATCAAGTTAAGATGGAAAAGGTGATGAGGTTGGCTACAGAAAAGGGAGTGGTGATTTTCACAAAGAGTTCTTGTTGTCTATGTTATGCAGTGAATGTTCTGTTTCAAGAAGTTGGAGTGTTCCCTGTGGTTCATGAAATTGACAATGATCCTGATGGCAAAGAAATGGAGAAAGCTATAAAAAGGTTGGGATGTAATGCACCTGTCCCTGCAGTATTCATAGGAGGAAGACTTGTGGGGTCCACTAATGAAGTAATGTCCCTCCACTTAAGTGGTTCACTCATTCCACTATTGAGGCCATATACTAGAATGTAACTTAATTTGAGGATCAGCTTGATTATTAGGAACACATGCAAATTATACTTTTCCTTCATCTACTTACATTGGAAGAATAAACATATGACTTAAATCAATATCAATATTTAAAGTACTATTACTGTAGTAGTAAGCAAGATCAGTATTCATTATTAGTCTATCCAATGAATGTATTATTAAGTTTCTAGCATTTGATTAGCTATAATGTAATCTGCTAAATATTCTTAAAGAAGTTCCATGTATCAGATATTTGTACAAACTAGTGTGAATCAAATATTTAAAAGGTTACTGTTATGGACTGGGCCTAGACCTAAACCTCAACTCGGCCCAATATCGCGATGGCCTATGTCAAGCGTTCCAACTTGACGGCCACAAAAGTTGGCACTTTTGTAACGGTCGACAATAAAATGAATGACATTACTATCAATCGTGGCTTTTAACCCTTGTTCTGACAACCATTAAAGTCGAGGCCGCGAGATTCGCCTTTACATTAATCACTTTGGCTCAGCGTTGGGAACTATATATACTTCTCTCATGTGCAAAAGGGTCAGATAATCTTATTCTTACTCTCTAAACCTTGATCATTTCACGCAAATAGTGACTTAGGTGTCGGAGTGTCTGCAGATACACTCCCCCTTCACATCCACCATACAAATAGAAACCCACCGACCAGAACCATTATGATCAGATAAGATCAGTTACATATTTGCAAAGTTTAAAAAGTCAAATACTAGTTGTTAATGCTCCGAAACAAATTGATGTCTCTATTGAACAATTTATCATTGCAAATTAAATGAGTCACATCCATCTAAAAAACATGGTGCGTCTGTCGGTTTTAAAGATAAAAATCCCCAAAAAAATTATCAAATACAAAATAAGATTGCTCAAACGAGGATATGATATATCAAAAAGATTATTTAATCATAATTTATTTTCTAGTTCCAAAAAAAAACTCATTAGCTACCTTTTACATTTTTTAGCAAACTTATTCGACATGTTAAATTTATGTAAATAAAAAGATTTCAATAAATAAATTAGACTTGCAGACAGAATACAATAGAACGAAAAGAATATAATGCTATATATAAAATATTATATTTATCCTTAAATATAAGATTTTTTTGAGTAAATCACATAAATTAAAAAAGTTGACTGTGTATTAAATTCGTTAACAATTGCTATGAATTTTATAAGTTTATCTTTCAAAAGAGAATCAGTAAATGTTTTAATTACAAACTTAATTATAGATTGAAGAAAATGTATAAATTAATTAGGAGTATATTTTTCAATAAATAACTAATGCACTTGAAAGTTCAAAGAGAATTTTATAAAAAATGACAAAAAAAATCTTAAGAGAATTTTATATTTAGAGATAGAGATGATAAATAATAGTGAGCTATGAAACTCCGATGCTCTAAAATTGTCCAAATATCGCGCACATATGTATTCAACATCGATATGTGTCTAATACTTCTCGATACGTATCAAGGAAGTATCAAATTATTTTAAACTTTATTTTTTAATAAAAATATAACAGACACGTTTGTGATACTTCTTAATACTTATCAAAGAAGTATTTAATGATTAAATTTTATTTTTTAAGGAAGAAATATCAAACACATTCCTTATACGTTGTTTCTTGATGATTGAATGAAGGAGATGAGACTGAAATAATTAATCTTAATTTTTAAGTAGTGAATATTAGACTATAATGTTCTTTTTCGATAATACTAATGATATCTTTTAGGATAATAGTAATGATGTCCTTTTGAGATAGTAGTACTAATATATAATTCACTTGATTTGGGTGTATTGGATTAGTGTTATGAATATTATTAGTGGATGTCCATATAGGTCATTGGTCCATTATGTTTGTCTATATATAAAACATATGTATCATTATAATGTAACCTTAATTTCAGTGGTGAATAATACACACAATTCTTTCTTTCTTCTCTTACTTCTTCATCTATATTATTTCTATTATTTAGATCTGTTTATAACAATTAGGATTTTAAAAGACAATTTTTGCATAAAAAAGTCTTGTGGATTTCAAAAGATTGTGTTTTAGGATTTTAAAAGACTATTAAGATTTGTAATTTGAATTTCAATGGATTTAAATGATAATAAGATTTTATGGGATTTGAATGGCTTTGTGGATTTGTAAGATTTCATAGGACATTGAATTTTAAATTAAATGCAGCAATTTTGTTTAAAAAAATTCCAAATTTTTCTCTCTTTAGCGTTTATGTCATATTTCAGCGTTTTTCTCTCCTGATTTTGTTCGGCCTTGCTACTCTGTTCCTATCAGTGTTTTAAAAACCGGACCGAACCGGCCGGTCGGATCGGTCAGACCGCGAACCGTGGGGGTGACCGGTCTGGTTCAAATGTTGGACCGGCCATGCAGTTAGACCGGTGGGAATCGCTCAAAACCGAAAAAACCGGTGAACCGATGGTTTTTTCAAACCGCCGGTTTGATTGCACGCGGTTTTTTTTTCAGCCAAAAGTCTCAAACCGACGTCATTTTGTATTTTTTTTTAAATAGAAGAACTAAAAAGAAATAAAAGAGAGTCCAACATTGAAATAACTATGCCTCCTTGGATTTTAATTTATTAGACACTTTGTTATTCCGTTTATGTTGCAATTAAATTTTGTTTAAAACTTATTTGGATTTGTATTTTGTACTATTTTATTGTGTGTGATGACAACATTTAGAATTTGAATTTAAGAACTTATTACATTATGGAATTTCCGAGTTTTTCAAAAAATTTATGTGTCATGTCATGATTTTTTAAAGACTGAGTCATCTGATTCGATCGGTTTAATATCTATATAGTTTTATTATAGAGACCGGTTTATCCGGTTTAATCCGGTTTATTCATGCGGTTCGACCAGCGACCCGGTGGTTCGACCAATAAACCAGTGAACCAGTACCCTCACGGTTCGATGTCCGGTCCGGTTTTTAAAACATTGGTTCCTATACGTTCCTATGATTTTTTGTAGTTTATTTTGGTGTGGTTTTTTTTTTTTTGATAAGTTAAGAGAATAGCAGGTATCAAAGAAACTTTAAGAATACCAATTAAGGTAATCCTAAAGACCCTCATCGTCTAAACTTTGGTGTGGTTGTTTATACCAATAGAAAAGATAAAAAGATGATAAGAAGTGCACAAACAAAAAAACAAAGAATTATGGAAGTAAAAAACCAATTGTAGTTTATTTTTGTAAGTCTCATAAATTATTAATGTGTGCAATATTTATTTACCCCTTTTATTAAATTCTAGTAAAAATATAAAATATGGTTCACAAATAAGAGAGAGAGAGAGAGTCATACTTATTATCTACAACTTACATATTTTACAAAAAAAGAAAAAGGAAAGTCGTTAATGGCATGATGGTTTTTATAAAAAAATAATTTAAATCGTATCTAGCAATGAGGACTTACCTCTTTAGTAAAAAATTTGAAAACTACACCAATTTATAATAAGCTAAAGAAAGAAACTACACTTTTTTATAAAAAATCGTTACACACACAAGTATTTTATACTATCCAATGTAGGGCTTAGAGTTTTAATTTTCAGTTCACATCTGATTTTTTTTTTTTCACCACCAGTTTAATCTGGTTCGGGGGTCAGTTCTGGCATCAAGTGGTTCCAGTCCCCTCCCGATCGCAGTTGCACATCTGATTATTTTAACGGTGGCCAATAATATTATTCTGCTGCTCTTTGGGATGGTTATATCAAGCAATTTCCCAAGTTTTTTCTGTAGCTAGATATAAGATATGTATGCGATCTGTCTGTGTGGTATAGTATATTAGTATGTGCAACTAATAATAACACAGTTGCAAATTGCAATGAAAGGTCAATGCATGGAATTCTTTTGTGGGCAACTTGGTTTCTAGAAGGGTGGGAATTCATTCCCTCTTCCTTCTCAAAGGTAAAATGTTTTTCACTCCAATGATATTGTTGGAACATGATGAGAAATTTGGAGGGAAACTTGGTATGTTGATAAACATATGTATTTGAACCAAGCTAAGTGTGAATTGAAAAAAGGCTCTATTGAATCCCACATTACTAAGAATACACTTGGGGGTAGTGTTTATATAGAGAAAAGTGGCCTCTTGGGGTGTGCCCCAAGGGGTACCCCGTTTTGTAAACGGCACACCACGCATGCATTGTCCCGAATATCACACACGCGCGCCGCCCTCCGTCCGGCTCGGACCGGGCCGGGCTTGGGCTTGGTGATATATTAATTTTTTAATGCCAAGAAAAAATTAATTATTATTTTTTCTTTATACGCGTGTCCATTGACTGAGCAGTTTTGGCTCCACGAAATTCTCTGATATCAGCTCCCCACTTTGTCCATAAATACAGTATCAGTATTTCCATTTTTTTTTGCTTCTGATTTCACAATTCGAAATCATTCTGTTTTCTTTCTCTCGTATTTTTTCTTCTTCGCAAATTACTTTGTTGTTTCAATTTCGAGTGGTTCATTACCATACAGAATTGATATTCGTATATCAATATCAGAATTGTTCATAGAACAATAGAAGGTGTATTTCTGACCGATCATTACAGTGCAGTATTGATTCGGTATTTTCAGTTTGAAATCGGCTGTTTTATCCTGGGGACTTCGCGGTTGATAGTCTACCTTGCACAATTTGGGTAGTGCCGCGAAACGTCTTAAAGAAAGTGACCTAGTCCGCGACTCAGCCAATAATTTATTTCAGTGCCTTTTGAAAACTGTTTTTATATTTAAATTCGAAAAACAACAGATACACGTGTCGATTTGCAGTTTGCTCATTAGTTTGTATGAATTGCAAACTGTTGAGAATTCATTTACATGTTTAGAACATCATATGCAAAAGCAATTGATGATAAAAAAACAGAGACTGGTTCCAAGAAAGCCATTTTATTCTCAATCTTTCTTCATATGGACTCAAATATTAAAGCGCTTGATATATATTAATTTAGGAATCATCGTTTCAAATTGCCTCATACAACAGCATGGCACTTTCGGACTGCAATTACAGTGTTATTTTCAATCACGGACTACATCGGCCGCGCATTAGACCATTTTGGTAATTGTAAGAGTCTCATCATCAACCGTGTTCATTGAAATATCATGTTAGAAAGAAAAGAAAATTAAGACCCCCAAAACCTTTATCAAGATTTGACGAAAATTTATATGATGAATAATTTTTCACGTTGCAAGTGACCGTATTTATAATGAATAAGAATATTCAAATTCTCACATCGAGCATTTTTATGCAAAATCTATGTTTAGTATCAGAGGACCATGGTTCTGAAGGATGTTTAAGAGGAGCAACCACACAGGGTACCAAATTTTAGGGGCATTAGTTTATTTTTACTTAGTCTGTATATTTGCGTGCACTCACGTGTGCATGCGTTCGTTCGTGTTTGTTAAAATAAATAAATTATATGATTATTATAAGTAAATTTTAAAACAGACTTGGAATCTGTTTACTGTGAAATTTGGTAAACAACGCTAGTTTGAGTTATTACAAGAGAGAACAACTAGTAAATCTCGGGACATAGTGCTTTTGTTTATATTTTCAAGATAATTAGTGTTCTTATGTTTTCAATATTGTTTGAACTTTATGTGACTTGAATTGTAAGAAAGAATGTTTATCCGAATGAACAAACAGAAGGAGAGAAAAAGTCTAAATTAAATGAACAGAGGATTGAATTGGAAAAGAAGATAAATTGCATTGAATGTAAATGTTTTACAAAGAAAATAAATGGTTCACAGTTACATACATTCTCCTTCGATCACTCGTTTCTCTCGTTGATATGGGTACTTTGAGTTTAGTAAGGATTTTTGTATTTGGATTGTGACCCTTTGCTCGATCACAGAACTAAACTATTTATAGACACTAATTCCTAACTGCTAATAACATTTAATTTATCTAAAGAGAGGACGCGTGTCTTGACACGTATTTTGAATTTGAATTCTCCTTTATCCTTTGATTTAGCCGTTGTATCCATCGAAGTCGAAATAGCAATGCTTCCCTTGAATATTTTGCTAAGTCCACACTTTTCTTCTGTACAGCGAATGCTTCGACCTTATAGAAGTTTCGACCAAGTCGAAAGAACCCTCAAGAAAACAATGTTAAGACTAATGCTCCAGATAGAACATTTGATGATATGTTCATGCATGATTATTCATTAAATTCATTGGCTCTGAAAACCAAACATCTTTAATGACTTTTGATATAATAACATAATTAAATGGAATTACATTTATTATTTTTAATCATGCATTTAGAACATATTTTAACTTAGTAAAAATATGGGCTAACAAATTGCCCCCAAAATGCCTGTTTCGATCGAGTAGTTCGAACGAGAATAGAAAAAGGCATTTTAATCCCACGCTCTTGACACTCTTATCAATGACGGCGCTGATGTCATGCACAGTAGTAACTGTCACCTTGATCCCCACAATCCATCATTTCTCCTAGGTTTTAGGCATAATGGATGACGTGGCGCTCGTAGAAGCTGAAAAGAAACTGATTGAATTTCTTTTTGATTTATTTTTTGAGACTAGATACGTTTCCCTATAAATAGCAGTGGAGAAACAAAGGAACACTTTTTACCAACTTCCATTTTCTGAGCTTCTTGCGAAAAACACCATTTTTGATTTTCTGTAAATCAACCTTTAATCTTCAAGAAATCAGTGATTCCGAACCGTTTAAACGATTCCTAACGTGATTGCGCGTTGATCTATCACTGATTCAACCAGAAAAACTCAAACTTTTCCCAGATTTAATCCAGAACTCAATTTTAAACCCTTTAATTTTCATTGTTGTTCATCAATGGCTTCGAATCAAGACTACGAAATACCATCTGCTGGGAAGTGGAAAGATCTGTTGGTTCTAGAGGATGGCGAAGAAGTTATCCCTGAACCAGTTGGGAGTGAACCTGAGAGAAAGATTTGGACTGCTCAGTTGATGTTTCCTTTCTCATTGAAGAAGGATACTTATGCCTTCTGTGGCCCTTATCCACCACGCACAGAAATCTTATCGAAAGAGGTAAATGGTATCTTCCCTAAGTATGTAACATGTGGGCCTAGGATATTCGAAGTAGATCCCTATAACTTTGGATATCTTAAGAATCCCCTTAAAATATTTCGAGTCGCCCCTTATACTGCGCATAAGGACTACATCCCCTGGTTGGATAGGGTAGAGAAAGATTTTAAGGGTTTCTGGGAGAACTATGGGATTTACCCCTTGATTCAATTTAGTCGAACTGGTCCCAAATACAAACCTGAACTTCTTTTAGCAGCCCTTCACTTTTATGAAAAATCTACAAACACTTTCCAATTTAGATGTGGAATGTTAACCCCCACCCTTTTGGACGTAGCTGCTATCACATGCCTTAGGCCTACTGGTGATCACTTCGATCCAACCAAAACTGGTGACAAGATCGAACTTAACTACAAGGAAAACACCTTCTCCAAGTATATTGCTGAGAACATGGGCAAAGAGGGAGAAGAAGTGTCACATGAGGAACATGTGGCCTTCTTGACACTATGGTTATCCCATTTTGTCTTTTGCTCGAAATCCCTTCAAGTTGCAAGGATGTTCATCCCAATGGCTCAACAAATTCATGAGGGCAGAATCTTTAGTTTGGGGCGTTTGTTGCTGGCAACCCTTTACGAAGCTATGGGAAATGCGAGTGATGCTATTAAAGCATCGAAAGACGGATCCACTGTTGGGATTGCTGGGCCAATGTGGCTATTGAATTGTGGTTGAATGCCACTTTTGAAACTGAGCTTGGATTGATAGTCCCTTCTGACTATCAGAAAGAAGTAGACGAGAGAGAGGTCGAAGGGCAAAGGTTAGTCAGGTTAGCCCCTCGTTCACTAGATCAAGACACCAGAAGACTTTTCATGAGGCACATGAAAATGTTCTTAACTTTTGACAAGATTTTACCTCGCCATGCTCCCTTTGTTGAGCGTAAACATGGCGCTGCATGGTTCATCGAAGACTTTCCCGCATTCGACCCTGATAACGAGGAAGAAGTCAATGAAGTGTGGAGAGCTTACTTAGAGCAAACTGTGCTATCCTGCAGGATTGGGGATAAGTCGAATCAGTTTGGCTTAGTAGGGTATCAGCCTAACTGTGTTGCTAGGCAATTTGGCATGTCTCAGATTAGCCCGAAGAGCTTTTTTGAGAAGCCAGATCGAATAGTAATGGGCACAGGAATCACAGAGAAGACCTATAAAAAATATATGAGGATGATAGAGAACTATGAGTACACATTCAAACCATTCGAGTTCAAACCATCGTTTTATTGTACTGATGGCTTCAGCACTTGGTGGAATGATTATTACTCGCGCTTTTCGATCGGCAATGCGGAGTATACGCTGGGTATGGTGGAGAGTGGCTTCATTGTGCCATCTCTTACAAAAACGGCTACTGTCTCAGGTCGAGGTAAAAAAAATAACTTAGCCTCCATTCTTTTATATTAACACAATACTTTTTACCTTTATCAGTGGCTAATGCATTATTTTTCAGGCAAAGCCATAAAAAAGGATGCTGGGTTTTCCAAAACTTCAACTGAAGTGAAGAAACCCACAGGAGTGAAGATCAAGTCTGTGGCTGAAACCTCAAAACCCAAGGTACATCATTTACATTTCAAATTCCTTTTCGACCCTTATCTTAAACCATCGAACTTAACTCGTTATTTTATTTTCAGAGCCGAAAAAGGAACACAAGTGCTGACACTGTGTCTACTGCTTCAAAGAGGTCAAAGCAAACCATTGAGTTGGACACAGAAGTAAGTATTGTGCATGCATACACACCTTTTATCATAACTTATGAACTTAAATTACTTATCCTTCATTTTCTTTACTTTTTCAGGATGATAAAGAAGAAGAGGAAGTCCCCCTTGTAAGGAAAAGAAAACAGGCTGCTGTTTCGACTTCACATGGAGGTGAAGGGGGAAGTTCCATCAATGAAGAAAGAGAGAAGGAAAGGGTAGCTGGAGAAATCGAAAAGGCAAGAAAGAAGAAAAAGGAGGAACCAGCGTCCAATGAGGACCGGGAAATCCCAATCGAAAAGAAGAAGAAGAAGAAGAAGAAGAAGAAGACAACAGAAGAAAGCAAAGAAGAAGAAAAGAAGGCGAGCAAGAAAGCCACTGCACCTATTATCAAAGAAAAATCAACTGCCAGACGGGCAAAGGTGCATAAAGCTCTGAAGATCTCCACTTCTGATGATGGTGAGGGTGTTCCAGGGTCCAAAGAAAACCCTAAGGAGGAGAAGAGATCTATGGTCGAACCAGACCAAATCAAAAATAATGACACAGAGAATGGGGGTGAACAAAATGACAACTCTGTTCCTGTAAAGGAAGGTGCCCCCAAATCTTCTGAAAAAGATGACCCTCCAACCAACTCTGACAAGCTTGCCACAGAGGTAAATGTTGAGGTTTTTAATTGTTGGCTTCATTTTGGTAAAATAAGCCTTTGTCCAAGATGTTGAATCAAATGTTACAACATCAGAACCTGACGTGTGTGCGCGCGAGCTGGTGCGAGCTGGCATATCTTTTATGCGCGTTTTTATTTTAAGAGAAGATATTTTCTCTTTCTTCAGTCCTTGCGTGTGCATTAAGAAAGGATTTATTTTCTAAACAGATCTTTTATTTAAAGATTGTTTTAGGAATTATTGTGAAGATTTATTTCCAAAACATATCTAATCTTTTAAGATATGATTTATTTTTTTAATGTGTGAGCTGGATATATTCTTGGATTAAATCTTCTGAAGCCCATGTTACCGGCTATTTAAAGGAAGGAGCTAAACCTAGTTTCTTCACCGAAACCAATATACCAAAATGTAGACTTTTAGGGTTTCGTGTCTTTGTAAGCCTTGTGCTTTATTTGTGAGCCTCTCTAGTATCATCTTGATACTTTTGTAGGACTGTTTTATTGAGTTGTAACTCTATATGTTCTCCAAAGCTTTTAAGCATGGAGTATGATTGTTTCTTGTGTATCACTCAAAGCCTTTAGGTAAGAGTGGTCTAGTGTTTAGGAGAGTGTCTCCACCATAGTGTTTGTCTTAACAACAGTGCTGGTTGTACTGTTGAAATTAAGGAGTGAGTTGGGAACTCATACCTAGGAGTTCCTAGGTAGAAGGACATAAGGATAGTTGCTAGGTGATAAGTTGTAAACGAGGAGTTTGCTGTAAGACTTTGAACTAGGGCTATTAGTGGATTTCCTCCTGGATTGGTATCCCCCAGATGTAGGTTGCGGTTGGCGCTGAACTGGGTTATCAAATACTATGTGTTGTTTACCTTCCTGCTTTTTATTGTTTATACTGTGTCCATTATGTTTTACGTTGGTACGATGTTGGAACATCGTATACCACATCTGTTACCAGCGCGCCAGAATTTCAGTAAATTTACTTTTCTTTCTTCAATATATAGCTTTCTCAAATCCTATCCTTATTCCACTCAAGAATTTACAATGATCTTTTTGCAGAATGAGTCGAAAGAAGAGAATCCCAAAGGCCAAGACCAACAGAACCCTTCAGAACCACCAATTTCATCTCCCACTAAAGAGACTGTTGATGAGCACACCAACTCTCATGGTGAAAGTCCAAGCAAAGTCGAAGGCGACGGGGTCGAAGATGACACGACTGGAAAGAATGCAGAGACAAAAGATAGGTCTGGTCCTGAGACTAGGAGTCTTCACACTGATGATCTACCTCTGGACTCTGCTAATTCTCAACCAAAACCCAGTGCTTCAGCTAAGTCCAATCAGGCCAGTTCGACCCAAGAACTTACTCATGATTCTGAAAGCATGCCTGAAGCTGAAGCTGGTGGCCCATAAATTGTCTCAGTCTCTTCGACCTCCAAACTCTCTGCAAGCCTTGGAGTACAGGAGGAAGAATTTACTAATATGCAGAAATCTGATCATGCAGGTACTCTTCGACTCCTACTCTCCAAGAAGCAAAGTCAAGCCACCACTTCTAGTGAACGTACTGCAAGTGATTCCGTTCCTTCAAATGCTGAAGTAAGCTCCATGGTGCGCCAAGACTCATTCCCGCTGAAGCTTACAACTGATTTCGCCTAGAGAGATGTGCTTAAACAACTTGACGAAAATCCTGCTTGCGCCTATAGCCACTTGGCCTTTCTGAAGAAGCTGCACAATCCACTCACCAATGAAGCTACCTTGGGAAAGGTTATTCAACTTGGTTCGATTGTTGATCAGTATGCAAAAGCTGTGCAGAAAAAGATTGACAATGGTACAAGGTTGGCTACTCAACAGCAAGCCCAGACCATGTTCTATGAGAAGGCACAAAAAGCGCAAGCTGAAGCAGACCAGCTCTCTACCCAAGCGGTCGAAGGAAATCCTGGACTTGAAAATTGTGACAAGAATATTGCTTTCTACAAGCAACAGATTGGATTCCTGGAAAACCAAATCGAAGGGTATAGGCGCAAGATCTCTGAAGAAGAAGCCTAGAAAACTCGAATCCAAGAAGAAATGAAAGCTTCGACTCAGGAGATGATTGACGCCAAGGGCAGGGAAGGGATTGAAGCTTTCAGTGCAGCAGAAGTGGTTGCTGAAGAAATCAAAGCTCTGGAGAGTTCGAACCTGGTGTTGAAGTTAATAACCTAAAGCCAATTTCTTGGGCAAATTCCTGCATCTTTCGTCCAGTAAAAACTGAACCTTGATCTGTAGTAATTGTTTCAGGAATTCCAAACCTATAGATTATATGATTTTGGATAAAATTAATCACTGCTTCTTGATCAACATTTGGTAATGGAATCGCTTCGATCCATTTTGTGAAATAATCTATTCCAACTAAAATGTAACGTTGATTTTTTGATGAAGCAGGTCTAATTTCACCAATCAAATCTAGAGCCAAACCCCTAAAGGGCCATGGTTTTATTATAGAGTGTAGTTCACTTGCAGGTACATGCTGGATTCCTGAATGTCTTTGGCATTCTTGGCAACCCTTGGCATACTCTATGCAATCTTTTAACATAGAAGGCCAATACAAGCCTTGTCGAAATAACAACCATTTCATTTTATGCCCTGCTTGATGAGAACCACACGTACCATTATGAACATCAGAGACTGCTATGTAAGCTTCTGCTTCATTTAGGCATTTTAACAAAATTCCTTCAGAAGTCTTTTTGAAAAGATCATTTTCAAAAATTACATAGCTTAAAGCCCTATATTTTATCTTTCGACCCACATTTCCTGTTGGATTTCTAAGATATTCCACAATAGGCCTTCTCCAATCATCATCTGAGAGATTGTCAATGGCAAAAATTTCAAATTTATCATGGATATTTTCAATTTCCTCTTGTGGTATAGTATCTGCCCCCACAAGTTTTGGCATTGACAATTGTTCAGAAATTGGTTCTTGCAAAACCATTTTTTCTTTGATTTCGATTAATTGTGTCAACTTTTCTTTTGATATCTTATAACCCGAAGCAATTTGGGCTAAGTCATTTGCTTCTTGATTTTCTAAACGAGGTACATGTTCAATGTCCACATGATCGAAACAGTCTAGTAAAGAACTGGCCATAACAAAGTATTTTGTCAAATGTTCTTTAACACATTTATATTCTTGTGTTAGTTGTTTCAATACAAGTTCAGAATCACCTCTTATTTTAATGTTCTTTGCCCCCAAATCTTTTAATATTTCTAAACCTATAATTAAGGCTTCATATTCAGCTTCATTATTAGAGCAAAGCCCATTTATTTTATACTTGAACTTAGTTGGAACTTTAGTAGGAGAAATTATTAAGATCCCAATCCCAGTTCCATGTTTATGTTTAGATCCATCGAAATAGAGAATCCAGGGCTGGATATCAACATAATCTTGTGGCATTTCGACCAAAGAATGATCAACTATAAAATCAGCCACAATTTGACCTTTAACAGCCCTTAAAGGTTTATAAGTAAGTGAATATTCAGTTAATGCTAATGCCCATTTTCCAATCCTACTATGCAACATAGGTTTAGTTAACATATGCTTAATAACATCAAAGTGGGAATAGACATAAACATCAACAGGCTTTATATAATGCTTAAGTTTTGTACAAGAGAAATACAAACAAAGACAAAGTTTTTCTATGGCAGTATATCTAGTTTCTGCATCATTTAAAACTCTACTAAGGTAATAAACTGCATTTTCTATGCCATTATCATCTTCTTGAGCCAACATGCTTCCTATTGTCTTATCAGACGCAGCAATGTACAACTCCATAGCTTTATTCCTGCTAGGAGGCATTAAAACTGGAGGCTTTATCAAATAATCCTTTATGTCATCAAAAGCCTTTTGATGCTCTTCATTCCATTTGAATGGATCATCTTTCTTGAGTCGAAGTAGTGGTGAGAAAGCTTGGGCTTTTCCACTTAGATTCGAAATAAATCTTCTCAGAAAGTTAATTTTTCCTAACAGAGATTGAAGTTGTTTCTTGGTCGAAGGAGGCTTTGTCTCTAAGATGGCCTTTGTCTTGTTTTGGTTTATTTCAATGCCTTTTTTATGTACCACAAAACCAAGGAAATCTCCTGCATGCACACAAAAAGCACACTTTAATGGATTCATTTTTAATCCATGTTTCCTCATTCTTTCAAAAGATTGCCTAAGATACAGCAAATGGCTATCTTCAGAAGAGGATTTAATGATGATATCATCAATATAAACTTGCATGAATGTATCTATAAAATCATGAAACATAGAATTCATGGCCCTTTGATAAGTGGCACCAGCATTCCTTAATCCAAAAGGCATGACAACCCATTCATAAGTGTCTAAAGCACCAGGGCATCTAAATGCTGTTTTAGATACATCCTCTTCAGCAATGAATATTTGGTTATACCCAGAATAACCATCTAACATGCTTAAAAATTCGAAACCTGCTGCTGAATCTATTAACATTTCTGCCACATGCATAACATATTCATCTTTAGGTGTAGCATTGTTTAAGTCCCTAAAATCTATGCATACTCTAAGTGTACCATTCTTTTTAATAACAGCAACTATATTTGCTAACCATTCAACATATCTGGCAGTTCTGATGAATTTACTCTTCAGCAGCCTTTCGATTTCTTCCTTGATCTTGGACATAATTTCTGGTGCAAACCTCCTCGGCAATTGTTTCACTGGCCTTTTCCCTACCTTGATGGGTAGTCTCAGTTCGACCATTTCCATATTCAGTCCAGGCATTTCATTATAGCCCCAAGCAAAACAATCACTAAATCCTTTAAGAAGTAGCACCAATTTTTCCTTTAGATTAGGAGTGATGTTAGCGCTAATATAAGTTGGCCTTTTCAATGAGCCATCTCAAATGTCTATTTCTTCCAAAGGGTCTTGTGCTTGCATTTTTGGAGTTTCATTTAATGGATCTCTTTCGAACCCCAAGGGCTCGTCAACATAAATGCAATCAAGCCTTTGAATTTGTGGCACAGGATTGCCATCCTTTTCGACTTTGGCTTCTACAGCCATATTTTGTTGAACATCAGCTTCCAAAGCGGTATTTAGTTTGGTTTCGGCCATATAAGCCGTAATCCTGGCCCAAGCATTGGACTCAGTCATAGTAGTCTTCGTAGATATTACACCCAGTTGGTGGTATTACTCCATCCTCTGAGGAAGCAGCATCTATTTCCTCTCTCTCCCATATGAAACCTTGGGTTGGGTGGAGTTTGACAGAGTGTATAACGTTATCAGAAGGCTCGAAAGCGGTTTCCCTGTCATAGCATGGCGAAATATTTGCCAAGTTTTTGTCAAAGGTTAATTTTGAAATAGTATCTACCTCTGACATATAGAAACTTTGGTCAGCTTCGATATTCTCGACGCAACCATCTTCTCTCCATAGTATCAACCTCTGGTGAAGGGTAGATGGGACAGCACCCACTCCATGAATCCACTCCCTTCCTAACAGCAGGTTGATATTGAAGGTGTGAAAAACACAAGAAGGGGGGGTTGAATTGTGTTTTGGTAGTTTTTAAAAAGTTCTTCTAAGTTAGACAACTTATCAGATTCTGCAGCGGATAAAAGATAACACAATTCACACACACAAACGTAAGAGCAAGAGAGAAAGAGAGAGACAGAGATTTATACTGGTTCCCCTCACAAATCGAGAGTACTCCAGTTCCCTTGCACTTCCAAGGGAGTTCACTATAATCACAAAAGATTACACTTGCTCAAGCACACAGGCAAGAGACTTCCTATGCTCAAGTAATTCTTACAAGAGACTTCCTTTGATCAAGCACACACGCAAGAGACTTCAAACAACTTACAAAAGAAAACAGAGTATATGAACACTGATACAAAAATCAATGTTCAATGAAAATAACTACAACTCTTAAAACAAGACTTAACTTAGAATTCTAACAAAAGAAAACTAAGGCTCAACTACTGTAATGATCAGAAGCTGAAGCTTGAGTCTTGGATGTTCAAATGAGTTCAAGTTGTATTCAAGTTGTTTTTGTGCTTAGGATGATTTTGACAGAGTAACAGCTCGTTTCAAAATTGTTCAATAATGTGGTTGCACAAAAACTTCAATTCAGCTCCTATTTATAGTAGAGGGTGGGGCGTATTTGAATTGAATCCGTTGCGATGAGATTTCGCCAGCTGGAGATAGTACAGTCCCTTAACCATATCAGGTAACGATTGTATACGATCAATCTTGGGGAGAACGTTTCGACCAAATCGAGTAATAAGTTCGTACAATAGTACTAACGTCATTGTCGCTGAGGATAAGGTTGATTCTCCAATTTTGAATTGTCAGAAGATGATGAATTCCAATCATTGTAGCAGAGAATGTTCTTCTGACAAAACGGCTCTCACTGCTCTTATCAGAATCTGGTGTCTTCAAACACAGCTTCTGATATGTAGCTTCTGATAAGTAGATTCTGACGCGACTTTAACTTGCATCTTCTGATGAGAATCTTCTGGTCAGAATTTGCTTGCCATTTCAGAGCTTCAAACGTACTCATAGTGTATATAAAATTTTTAGCTTATATATCTGCACACTTAGAGTAAATAATCAGTGTACCCTATTGTATATTAATACTATTGTTATCTAAATTCTGAACTATGCTTATACACTTGACTCTCAGAGGCTAGGTTTGCAAGCTCTCCCCCTAAGTCTGATACTTATAAGAGAAAATTGCACTCTTCTCTTACATGTATCATGTATAATAAGTTCAGATTTCAAATAGAAATTTTCCTTAATATATAAATCAGAAGATAAAATAAATAAATTGGCAATTTGGCTTCAGTTTAGCGTTCCATAAATTAATTTACTCTTACTCCCCCTTTTGTCATTAAACAAAAAGATTAAAAACAGACAGGGAATAAATGACAAGTTTGAAGAAGATGGTCAAAGAGAGAGTTTCAAGACAGTCAAGTTAAGATACTGGTGGTTACAACTATACCAATTTAATGGTTTGTCGTAAAACCATAAACTTGTCTGTTTTGAAGCACTATATAAGGACCATAAACCTTTGTCATTTCACTCAACACTTCCATTGTATGTTAAAATACAGAGATGGATAAGGATAGAAGAGTGATCAAAAGTAAGAAACCACAGGAGAAGAAGAAGAAAAAGAAGATTCAACAAGATTCAGAGGCTAAGAAGAATCTTCAGAAGATGAAAGTATCAACTTCTGCTACTGTTAGAGTCAATTATCAAACAAGATCCAGGACCAAACAGCCAGAGTCCGTATCTGAGTCAGAATCTGAATGGGATTCTGACTGAAAAGAATTCTTAAGTACATATGTTCCACCTAGAGAAGATAACTCTTTTTCTCCCTCTGATTCTAATAAGCTAGATTTAGAACTAGCTGTTTCTGATGTAGAATCCAAGTGAAAAGTTGGATTAGAACTTATGTAATCAACAATTACTTTTTGAATAAAACTCTTTATGTTGGTGTGAAATCTATGTTTTGATATTTGTCTCAAAATCATTTGTGCATAAATAAATAAATAACAGAATATAAACATACAGAAAGATTAGCAAAACATTGCATTGTAATTAAACATAATTCACCAAACATAGTCAGAACTGAAAAAGAGGAAATTACAAAATAATTATATAAAAGTGCATAGAATTCTAAGGTTGAGGAGGAGGAGGAGGTAATCTTGCATTAATGCTCTGAAGAGTAGTAAGGATGGTGGCCAACATAGTGGAATGTTCATCAACTGTTCTCTTCAGATTTTCTTGATCTTGTCTCATGAACAAAGCAAACTCTGGAGCATTCCGAGCAAACTCCTCTAGTCTTGCTTGCTCAGCAACTATTCTAGCTTCCTCTGCTTGTCTAGCTTGCTCTCTTGCCAGAGTCTCTTGTCTCTCCTTCTCAATCCTTTCATCCTTTGGTCGTTTCCTTTCTCTTTCTTCAGCTTCTCTCTTCTCCCTTTCAATCCTCTCAGCTTCCTTCCTAGCCAATTCCTTTCTAAATTCCAGATCCTTTTTATAGGCTTCTCTGACTGCCTTCATCATGTTCTGAAACTCGACTTCCATTAGATCACACTCTTTGTCAATGGCAGCTGAATCAATTGACATATTAGGAATAGCAATGTTAATTCGCCTAATATTCTTGTCAACAGCTTGCAGCAACTTAGTAATGTATTCCTTAGTGTCACTAATGGGTTCATTTAGGATCCTAGAAGGTAGGTGAGGAGGAACATAGATACACTCATTAGAGTAATCTGTCATGAGGTTATTTAGGTCAGAGGTGTGAGGAGGTGATTTGATAACTAGGTCCATATCCAAGGTCCTAGAGATTTCTTGGAGACGAGGGTTGAGTGTGTGAGAAGCAGTGAAGGTATTGTCCATAGCCACATGATGTGGAGATTTTTCAACAACAATCACTGGAGAATTTGGATCTTGAACAACTTCAGAATTTGAGTTGCGAGGTTCAGGTGATTTGTGAGGTTCTTTTTCTGGTGGGGGTGATGATGGTTTAGTTTTGTCAACTTCTGGTGTAGGTTCTGGTGATTTGTGAGGTGGAGGGGTTGCTTCAGAATCTTCATCATCATCCACAGAGTGAATGACTGGTGCAGTACATGAGGTAGTTGCTTGTGCTGCATCATTAGATATTATATTAGCTTGAGATTCTGATGGGTTAGTTTGAAGTGGGTTAAATGGCTTTGACCTATGTTGATTCTCAGAAAGAGTGAGATCTTTCTTAGAATTAACACCTTTGAAAATTCTATCATAAGCACATTTAACTGGAATCAAAATTGGTTGTTTGAAGGTGGGTTTTTGAAAGACATTAATAAGAGCTGAGCTATTATCAAGATTATCAGAAGACTTACCATTACCTACTGGCCCATATATCTTCTGATTTGCGGCCAGAGTCTGAGGATCATCTCTTGATGGAAGTTTAGAGTACATCTCATCAAATTCACTTGGATCAATATGACACTCATAGGTATCTTCCAACTTCTTTTCTTTTTCCTCTAATTCAGCAACCTTCAAAATTGCTTCTTCAATCTCAGCTTTTTCCTTTTCTTCTTCAGTTGCATCCAGCAACACTTTCTTAGAAACTTTTGGCTTTCTGGACTTCCTTGGGCCAGTACTTGTCTTGACAACCTTCTTGTCACGAGATTTTGCAGGGCTCTTAGCAGCTTTCCTTTTCAAAAAGACTCTGGATGGTTGATTCAGAATCCTTGATTGTCTGACAGACAATTCCCTTGTTTCTCCACTTCCAACTTCAGCTCCAAGATCATTCAAGAATTTAGCATGAGCTTCTGCTATAATTCTAGCATCTCTATCACTCACATGAACCAATCTACATTCTCCAATGCCATCTTCAGTCTCCCTAATGATCAGAGGATGTGTTGGATAGACTATCTTGGCATTCTTCACCAGATGTAGATACCTCAGAGTAGTGTTATTAACCACTTTAGAACAAGTCAAATAAGTACCATACCCAGGAAAGAATGGTTTGACAGCATCCAACAAACCACACTGAGCAAACATATGACTTAGGAGTCTGCTGTGATGGATGATAGGTTTAACAGAGTCTATAGCATCCAGAAGATGAATGCAGATGAGCTTAGCAACGTCTAATAAATTACCCTTTCCAACATGAAATTGAAATGTGAACAGCTTCTGAACCACAGATAATTGATCAGTACCTCCCAGCTTGGGTATAATACAGTCGATGAAGATTTTGTAGATAACCTTGCAGATATTTGACAGTTCAGGTTTAGCTTCTGGCTTAGGTTTATCCTTGTAGATGAATTGTTCAACATCTGGGGCAATGGAATCTGTTGTCTTGAGAAAGAGTCCATCAGAAGATAGCTTCAGAGCCTCGTAGATATGTTCTAATCTAATTGAAACTCTGAATCCAGCCATGTAGGATTCAATCTCAGTACTAACAAAAGGTCTTAAACCCATAGCAGCAGGAGATTTACCTTGTAACTCCGGTCTTTCCTTAATCAGTTTCTTCAAGTTTGCATTGTATGATTCCCTTGTAACAACAGACGCTTTCATCCAAAACTCTTTGATTAGTTCCGTGTAGGTAGGACCATTCAGAATGTCAAAGTAATACATCAAACCTTGTTTCTCGAATAGTTCCTTTACTTCAGGAAAACCATTCGCTCTTAGGCTTTCAAAATCAACAGGATTCTCAACGGCGAATTGAAGGTCATCATATTTGTACGGGCGTTGATCCTTTGTAAACTTTGTGGGAATGGAGTTTTCCGTTTCAATCATACAAGCATTAACTTTCACGGTTGGAAAAGTAGCCATTTGATGAAGTTTGGGGGTTAGGGTTTGCTAACTTGAGAGAGAAAGAAATTGCTCTGAGTTTTTGAAGAATAAAAGTGTAGGTTGTGAGAGTGCAAAAGTGTGAATGTGAACAGTTATGTGTTTAAATAGAAAGTTTCGCGCAAAAAAAATTGTACAGACACATAGGGGTAGCAGAGTCTTTTACCTATCAAATAGGGATTAGAACACTAATCATCATAAACCAACTTCTTTTTCCACTTGCAACAGGACACGTGTATTAGAAGTTTATTTAAATAACTGACACGTAAGTGGGAGGAAAACGAACGGTTTCTTTTATAAAAGATTTTCCTTACGCGCCAGAACCATTCCTTTTTGGTGATTCTGATAGTGCATCAAAAGATGTTCTCATCACAACTTCTGATACAGAAGGTTCTGATGATTTCAACTTCTGATAACTATTAGATTCTAATAAAAACAAATTTTACATCAGAGTCTTAGCTATTCAGGGATTTCCATCATATTCAAATTCTTTTTGATAAAATCAAAACGTTCAACAGCTAAGGGTTTTGTAAAGATATCAGCCCATTGATTTTCTGTTTCAATGAACTTGAGATCAATTACTCCCTTTTGAACATAGTCTCTTATAAAATGATGTTTAATCTCAATATGCTTAGCTCTTGAATGTAAAATAGGATTTTTGGAAAGATGAATAGCTGCAGTGTTATCACAATATAAAGGAATATTGTTACTGCTTATTTGATAATCTTCTAATTGATATTTCATCCAAAGTAGTTGTGTACAACATTTTGCTGCTGATATGTATTATGCTTCTGCTGTAGACATAGCAATGGTGGTTTGCCTTTTACTGGCCCATGAAATTAAATTCTCACCAATGAACTGACAATTGCCACTGGTGGATTTTCTTTCAATTTTATCACCAGCATAGTCAGCATCACAGAATCCAATCAGTTTGTAGTCATTGGATTTCTGATACAGTAATCCAATGTTACAAGTAGTTTTTAAATACCTAAAGATTCTCTTCACAGCAGTGAAATGAGATTCTCTAGGATCTGATTGAAATCTTGCACACAAGCATACACTGAATAAAATATCAGGTCTTGAGGCAGTTAGGTAAAGAAGAGATCCAATCATACCTCGATAGAGCTTCTGATCAACTTTGCCTTCAGATTCTTCTTTGCTTAAGCTTGATGTAGGATGCATTGGAGTGTTCATGGGCTTGCAATCTTCCAAATTGAATTTCTTCAGAAGATCTTTTATATATTTTGATTGATGAATGAATGTTCCTTTCTTTGTTTGATTTATTTGAATACCAAGAAAGAACTTCAATTCTCCCATCATGCTCATCTCAAATTCATCCTGCATAAGCTTAGAAAAATTCTTGCACAAAGTGGCATTAGTTGATCCAAAAATGATATCATCAACATAGATTTGAATGATCAAAATGTCTTTCTTTAGAGTTTTTCTGAATAATGTATTATCAACTTGACCTTTTTCAAAACCATTGTTTACTAAGAAAGTACTCAGTCTCTCGTACTAAGCTCTCGGAGCTTGTTTGAGTCCATAGAGTGATTTCTTGAGTTTGAACACATGGTCTGGATTTGTTAAATCTTCAAATCCAGGAGGTTGTTTGACATATACTTCTTCAGAAATTACACCATTAAGAAATGCACTTTTTACATCCATTTGATAGAGAGTGATACCATTATTAACTGCATAAGATAAGAGTAACCTGATTGCTTCCAGTCTAGCTACTGGAGCATATGTTTCAGTAAAATCAATTCCTTCTTGTTGGCTATATCCTTGTGCAACAAGTCTTGCTTTGTTCCTGGTTACTTCACCTTGCTCATTCAGCTTGTTTCTGTATACCCATTTTGTTCCAATAATGTTCTTATGCTTGGGTTTGGGTACCAGATCCCATACATCATTTCTCTTGAATTGATTTAACTCTTCTTCCATAGCAACGATCCAAACATCATCTGAAAGAGCTTCATTTGTTGTCTTTGGTTCTATTAAGGAAACTAGTCCAAATAGTGATTCTTCATCTCTGAAGTTTGATCTTGTTTTTCTTGGACTATTCTTGTTTCCAAGGATGAGCTCTTCAGGATGTGAAGATTTGTATTTAAAGGTGTTTCTTGGAATATCAGCTGCTTCAGAGTTATCATCATCAGTTTGATGTTCTTGAGGAGCATCAGAAGGTGTAGCTTCATGTGAGCTAGAGTCTACTACAGGTTCTGAGTAGTCATCATATTCTGGAGCTTCATCTTCTGAATCATCAGATCCTGAAATGTCTTTAACAGGCTCTGACTTTTTATCATCAGGCTCTTTATCATCAAACTTTACGTGCATAGATTCTTCCACTGTCTTAGTTTCAGAATTATACACCCTGTATGACTTAGAGCGTTCAGAGTATCCAATGAAGATACCCTTACAGGCTTTAGAGTCAAATTTCTTAAGATGAACTTTATTATTTAGAATGTAACAAGTACAACCAAATTGATGAAAATAAGAAATATTGGGTTTCCTTCCTCTAAAGAGTTCATATGTTGTTTTGTTCAAGATAGGTCTTATATAGATTCTATTTTGAATATAACAAGCAGTGTTAACAGCTTCTGCCCAAAAGAATTTTGCTAAATTATTTTCATGCATCATGGTGCGTGCCATTTCTTGCAAAGATCTATTCTTTCTTTCTACAACTCCATTTTGTTGTGGAGTTCTAGGAGAAGAGAATTCATGGAGAATTCCATGTTCTTCACAAAAATTTTCAAAAGGTTCATTTTCAAATTCACCACCATGATCACTTCTTACTTTCAAAATCTTGAAGCCTTTTTCATTTTGAATTTGGGTACAGAAGATGCTAAACACTTCATATGTGTCATCTTTAGTTCTCAGAAATTTAACCCAAGTCCATCTACTATAATCATCAACTATGACTAATCCATACTTCTTACCATTGATCGAAGCAGTGCTAACTGGTCCAAAAAGATCAATATGTAAGAGTTCTAAAGGTCTAGAGGTGGAGACAATGTTCTTGGTTTTAAAAGAGCTTTTGACAATTTTCCCTTTTTGACAGGAACCACAAAGTGAGTCTGAGTGATATTTAATTTTTGGAAGGCCTCTGACAAGATTGTCTTTACTAAGCTTAGAGATTAATCTCCAGTTAGCATGACCCAATCTTTTATGCCAGACCCATTTTTCATCACTCGGTGTCAAGAGACAAAGCACTTGTTGTTCCTTTAAATCAGAAAAATTGACTTTATACACATTGCCTTTTCTATTACCTTTGAAAACAATGGATTGGTCAGAGTTTCTAATTACAGTACATGAATCCTTATTAAACATGACATCATAATTACTATCACACAATTGACTTATGCTAAGTAAGTTATGATGTAGTCCATCTACTAACCAAACATCAGAAATTGACAAAGAAGAATTACCAACTGTACATATACCAATGATCTTTCCTTTCTGGTTGCCACCAAACCCTACTGTTCCACCCTCTTGCTGATTCAAGGTGTGGAATAAGAGCTTGTCTCCTGTCATGTGACGTGAGCAACCACTGTCAAGATACCATGAGCTTTCTTTTCTTCTTTGGGTGCATACCTGCAGTGTACATTATCTCAGATTTTGGTACCCATATTCTGATGGGTCCATTTTGGTTAGTCTTATGGATTTTATTCTTCTTCTTGGGGTATTCAGAAGATCTAGAGTCGACTGAGCCTTTAGAAAATGATTTAGGCTTATGTTGTCTCTGAGATACTGCTCTTGAGTGTGTCAGAGAACCAGTTACCAAGTTTGCTTTAGAAGTACTGGTGCCCCGCTTATTAACAGGCTTTGGTACTCTGATAGCTTTAACTTGAGTAGACATGGATACTGAAGTGAGGGGAACCTGGGTTTTAGAAGACTTAGGTTCAGAAGATGAGTTATCTTCTGATACCTTATCTTGTGGTTCCAAGGTCACCAGAGTATCAGACACAATCAGAGGTTCTGAACTACCTTTAGTAAGATTAGAATAAAGTCCATAAGGTGGTTTGCTTAAACAGACAGAGTTACTTGATTTTCCTTTATCAGAAGATGTAAGGGAACCAAGTCCTTGTCTTTTATAGTAATTGCTTCCACCATGAATCATAGACGATATCTTAGTTTTGTCAATGTTATGATGAACAAACTCTTAAAGAGCAATTTCATACTCATCATAGGGTTTGTGACATGATCGACAACCAGATTCAAGCACTTTAATAGTTTTAAGAGATTTTTGATAATCTGCTTGAATGTGGTTGACTTTATCATTAAGCAGTTTAAATTTTTGTTTAACAAGATCTAGCTCATTTGATTTTTCCATGTACTTCATCATCACATCTTTCAGAGCTTTAGTAACTTGAGTGCTAGACATTTGAGAAATTACCTCTTCAATATCATCAGTGTCTGACTCTGAGTCACTTTCATTATCTGATGCGCCAGTGGCCATGAGTGCCAGATTTGCCTCCTCAGAGTCTTCATCATCAGATAATTCATTGATATCTTCCCATGTAGCCATCAGACTTTTCTTAGCTTTATTTTTGATTGTGCTTTTCCTTCCTTTACCCTTGGAGTTAAGTTCAGGACAATCAGCTATGAAATGTCCAGGCTTGTGACAATTGAAACAATTCTTTGTGTCATCCTTTTTCTCTTTGCTGACGTGATTTCTTGAACCAAATCCTTTGCTTGAGTAGTTTTTGCCTCTCTTTGACCACTTTTGGAATTTCTTGGACAAGAGTGCAAAGACATCATCATCTGATCCATCTTCTTGATCATCTACAGAAGATTCCTCTGCATCAGATTCTACAACCTTAGCTTTCAGAGCCTTAGACGAAACTGAAGTAGATGGCAGAGCCACTGACTTTAGTTTCTTCTGAGGCTCATTAGAAGATAGTTCAATCTCATGACTCATGAGAGAACTTATCAATTCTTCCAAGCCAAGAGTGTCCAAATCTTTAGCTTCCTGAATAGCTGTTACCTTAGGCCTCCACCTTGAAGGTAAGCTTCTCAGAATCTTCCTTACATGATCAGAAATTGTATAACTTCTCTTCAGAACTTGGAGACCAGCCACTAGAATTTTGAATCTAGAATACATAGATTCAATGTTCTCGTCATCTTTCATTCTAAAGAGTTCATACTGTTGGATCAACAGAGTAGCCTTTGCTTCTTGCACCTGTTTGTTCCCTTCATAAGTGGAACACAAGGAGTCATATATACTCTTAGCAGTGGACTTGTTTGTAATCTTGAGATATTCATCATGAGATATACACCCAATGAGAATATCCTTGACTTTGTGATGTTTCTTGTAAGCCTTCTTCTCCGTGGTAGTGAACTTCTTTCTTGCTTCAACAGATAACTTTCCTCTTTCATCTAGGCCTTGGAAATATACCCCTTCTTCAACTAAGTCCCAAAGCTCATCATCTTTACCAATAAGATGACTATATATTCTATCTTTCCACCAGGAAAACATAGAACTATCTCCATTGAACTTTGGTGTTTTGTTGTTTGACTTATCTTCAACATCATAGTCATGAGGAACTGCTTTCATATTCACACCCGCAGCAGCATCAGTCATTGTGTTTTTCAACAAAATACTGTCTCACTGTTAAGTGATAAAAACAGAACCGGGCTCTTGATGCCAATTGAAGGTGTGGAAAACACAAGAAGGGGGGGTTGAATTGTGTTTTGGTAGTTTTTAAAAAGTTCTTCTAAGTTAGACAACTTATCAGATTCTGCAGCGGATAAAAGATAACACAATTCACACACACAAACGTAAGAGCAAGAGAGAAAGAGAGAGACAGAGATTTATACAGGTTCCCCTCACAAATCGAGAGTACTCCAGTCCCCTTGCACTTCCAATGGAGTTCACTATAATCACAAAAGATTACACTTGCTCAAGCACACAGGCAAGAGACTTCCTATGCTCAAGTAATTCTTACAAGAGACTTCCTTTGCTCAAGCACACACGCAAGAGACTTCAAACAACTTACAAAAGAAAACAGAGTATATGAACACTGATACAAAAATCAATGTTCAATGAAAATAACTACAACTCTTAAAACAAGACTTAACTTAGAATTCTAACAAAAGAAAACTAAGGCTCAACTACTGTAATGATCAGAAGCTGAAGCTTGAGTCTTGGATGTTCAAATGAGTTCAAGTTGTATTCAAGTTGTTTTTGTGCTTAGGATGATTTTGACAGAGTAACAGCTCGTTTCAAAATTGTTCAATAATGTGGTTGCACAAAAACTTCAATTCAGCTCCTATTTATAGTAGAGCGTGAAGCGTATTTGAATTGAATCTGTTGCGGTGAGATTTCGCCAGCTGGAGATAGTACAGTCCCTTAACCATATCAGGTAACGATTGTATACGATCAATCTTGGGGAGAACGTTTCGACCAAATCGAGTAATAAGTTCGTACAATAGTACTAACGTCATTGTCGCTGAGGATAAGGTTGATTCTCCAATTTTGAATTGTCAGAAGATGATGAATTCCAATCATTGTAGCAGAGAATGTTCTTCTGACAAAACGGCTCTCACTGCTCTTATCAGAATCTGGTGTCTTCAAACACAGCTTTTGATTTGTAGCTTCTGATAAGTAGATTCTGACGCGACTTTAACTTGCATCTTCTGATGAGAATCTTCTGGTCAGAATTTGCTTGCCATTTCAGAGCTTCAAACGTACTCATAGTGTATATAAAATTTTTAGCTTATATATCTGCACACTTAGAGTAAATAATCAGTGTACCCTATTGATGAGGAATTTCTGCAAGTGCACAGAATTACCGTGTAGTAATAAAAGATTATCGTTCCCACGAGGACTATTTCTCCAATACTTTCGCTTATGTTTTTAATATGTTATAAGGTTAAGGCTAAATGTTAATAAAAAAGGAGACTTTAAATAAATAACTTGACTTCGTATGAAATAATAAGTCTTAAAGGACCGGAATGTGAATTTTAGTTGCTTCAAAGGATTCGGTAATTAATTTGTGTTTAGTGAAATGTTTAGTTTCTAACAAATTAAATATTGATTTAAAGACATGCATCTCACACTCTCGCGCTGTTGAATTATATCATATAGAAATAAAATAAATGCTTCACTCTCGCTCTCACATTTACTTATAAAAATACTTTTTGAAAATCAATTTAGTTCAATTAGAAATAATCTAGTTTTCACAAAACAATATTAGTTTAAAAATATAGGTTTCACGCCGTCGCGCTATTGAACTGATATTATATTATATAAATCAATGATTTGCTGTCGCTCACTCATTTATTTATAAAATACTTTTTGAATACTAATATAGTTTAATTAACTTCAAAGAGCTGTCGCGGTGTTTAAAGTTAATGTCCAATTTTTACTATCTAGTATAAATCTCACACTGTCGCGCTATTAATTTATACTTTAGTTAATTTTCACTTTCGTGCAAAATTATTGATTTAAGTTTAAAAATTGAAACAGAAAACTAGATTAAAAATTAAGTTCACAAATTAACCATCGAATCCAAATGAGCTTCCTATTTCACATTCCGGTTATATTAATTTAGCTAGACATGGTTGTAAATAAGAACATAATGATTAAATAATTAACAGATATATAAAATAGGAACATAGCAATAGTAAAGAAAAAAATAAAATAACAAAACAATTACGGAACTGGAATTGAAAAGTAAACGTAGACAAGTGAATTAAACAATTAAGAAACTTGAATTAAGACTAAAAGTAGACTTACAGAGAACTCTGGAAACTGGAAAGCTTGAAAATAAATTCTTAGACTAAAACTAATATCTGGTAATTTTTCTCTTAATTCTCTAAAAATGGTGTGTAAAAAAAACGAACTGAGAGAATACATGTATTTATAGGCGTCAATTTAACAGCCTTCCCGATATTTTCTTCACGTATTCCATTCCGCTTTTTAAGCATATCGATCACAAGGAAAAGGTTGGAAGTGGATTGTGGCGAGCGTCAGGATAGCTGTGGCAGTTGCCACGTTTGAACAGCTGCACATGTTCCTAATAAAAAGGGGTGGCGGGCGCCACATAGATCATGGCAGGCGCCATGCATTCTTCACGTGCCTTCATTATAGAATGTGGCAGTTGCCACACAAGTCATGGCAGGCGCCATGCTTTGTTCATTCATGTGTGGCGGTCAGCATGAGATTTGTATGGGCTGCACTTGTGTGGCCCAAGTGGCTGCACTTGTGTGGCCTTTTTGTCCGGTTTTGCTTCTTTTCCGCCCGTTTTTTTTCCATTATTTAGTCCGTTCACTTTTTATCTGTCTAAATAAAATATCAGGAATTAGCAATTATTTATAAAATAAAATTACGAAATCGAAATAAAAATAAAAATAATTAAAATATTATATTATTTAACTAAATAAATAGTGTATTTTTCGGTGTTATCAAACTCCCCTCAACTTGAACCATTGCTTGTCCTCAAGCAAAAAGATATAATAATTTAGTGATAAAAAAAAAAACAAAACAAATTTTTTTTCAAGAGTCACGTTTTTAATCTCGACCAAATCAGACAAACTAGTTTATTTATCGTACCAAAAATATCATGGAAACACAAATCAAACACGAACATGAATTTCTTCCATATATAGACCGTTTCGAATTATTTTACTATATCTGAACTTAACTTCCATTTCTTCTTTCGTCACCCTTTTTTGACCCTTGGTAATCACATTAAGCCCGTTATCTATTTACACACACATGGTAGTGAGTCTGTTAGTGATTATGACCTGATTCTTTTTCAATTTACTCATTTTTTCTCTTTTTATATCTCATAGGATAGTTTTACATCTTGAGGTATTTCGCAGTTGGGCTAAATGACCGGATGAGGGTCACCTGACTTAGAGTGCGTAGTCCCTTTTCAGATTTATACATCCTTGATTTTATTCTTTTTTTTTCATTCAAAATCATTCACTTATATTCGTCGACTCAACTACTTAGATAGTGACCGTAGATGGTGCCGACTACCTATAGGTTTATCAAGGATTAGTAAAGTGTCAAGAAGTTTAAGTTCAGGTTCTAGCAAGTATCCAAATTGGTCTACATAATTAAGAAATTTAAGGTGTTAAAATGATATAGTAGTATGAAAATACACTTATTTTGAAAATTCAGTCTTAATTACGTCTGTGACTCTGGAACTTCAAAATTGTATTGTTTCTCAATTTTTTTTTTTTGTTATGGCTCAAGATTTTGGAAAAATTAAAAATGCATCGAAAAATATTTATTTGCAAGAAGGAAAAACTAAACTAGAAAAGTAAAATTAATACTGGAAAGTAGATAAAAGCAATAAAGTCCTCCCCTCAACTTAAATCCAACATTGTCCTCAATGTTGCGACTCAAGCGCAGGTACGGAACGCGAAACCTGGAGATGCACGCTTGTACGAAACTGATAGGTGTCAAGCGATGGATCTTCTTTATTTGCTGAAAAATCAAACAAAGGAAAACATTAAATTAAAAACTCGTGGGTTGCCTCCCACGCAACGCTTGTTTAAAGTCGGTTAGCTCGACTTCTCAATCCTTAAATCAAAAGGGTGCCTCTTTCAGGCTCACATCCTCAACACTGTGCATAACATGCTTATGGTTCCAATTGAACATATCCCACCATCTCATAGGTGATTTCCCTTGTTTATTCTTTCTTTTGGGAGGGGGCGCAGGTTTCTTCTTCACCGTGTAAATCTTCCCGTGTGCCAGAATTTGGCAATCTTTCTTCAAGATCTGCGCTTGAGTATCGGGAAATCCATCCGGCCGCTTCTCATAAATCTCAGCTTCTTTGTATTTTATATCCTGGAAGATATCATTCACTGGGTGGGCTTTTGGTAGGTCGGGTGGGACTTGTTTAGAGGGGGTTTGCCGACATGTCTTTCAACTATATCTAATCTGCAACAAAAGTTCTTAAAGGTAGGGCTTTTCATGAATTGGGCCATTATGAACTTGATTTTCTCATCACCTACCTCGAAGGTAAGTTTCCCTCTCTTTACGTCAATTATGGCGCCCGAAGTAGCTAGGAAAGGCCTGCCTAATAGAATGGGGATATCAGCATCTTCCTTTATGTCCATGACCACAAAATCAGTAGGGATATACAAATGGCCGATCCCCACTGGAACATTTTCCACTATTCCTACAGCATATTTGATAGATCTATCAGCTAACTGTAGCGACATCATAGTAGGTTTCAGGTCTCCAAGTCCAAGGCTTTTGTAGAGAGACAGGGGCATCAGACTTACACATGATCCTAGATCACAAAGGGCTTTATCTATGACATATTTGCCAACAACGCAAGGAATAGAAAAGTTTCCTGGATCCTCGAGTTTTGGTACTAGCTTGTTTTCACTTATTGCATTACATGCCACTATCCCAGAGTCTTCAAGCTTTCGCTTGTTTGATAGAATGTCTTTTAAGAACTTGGTATACGAAGGTATTTGGGTTATAGCCTCAATGAATGGTATGTCGATATGAAGCTTTTTGAGCATCTCGATAAATTTTTCAAACTGCCCTGGGTTCTTAGGTTTGACAAGTCTTTGAGGATATGGGATTGGAGGCTTGTAAGGAGGAGGGGGTACATATGGTATTTCTTTTTCATTCTCCATTATCTCCTTAGCCTTCAATGTTTGTTCATCCTCAACTGCTATATGTTTTTTCTCAGAGTCTTTCTCTATGTTTTTTACTAGGTCTCGGTCTCTGACTCTTATAGCAATGGGGTCTTCCAACTCTTTTCCACTTCGCAGCGTTATAGCGTTAACGTGCCCCTTTGGGTTTGGCTGCGGTTGGCCTGGAAAGGTTCCTGCTGGGGCGGCAAAAGCCGCTTGCTGTTGCGCCACTTGAGAGATTTGGGTCTCTAGCATTTTGTTGTGTGTGGCTATAGCATCAACTTTGTTGGCTAAATGCTTGACTAACTCATTGGTATGGATGTTCTGATTCATGAACTCTTTGTTTTGCTGAGTCTGAGTTGAGATGAAATTTTCTATCATGAGTTCTAGATTCGACTTTATTGGGGCAGTGGGAGCTGCAGGGGCTCCTCTTTGGTTTTGGAAACCTGGTGGAGTGGTACTAGGTGCAAACGTGGCATTATTATTCTTATAGGGGAGATTCGGGTGATTTCTCCATGCTGAATTGTACGCGTTAGAGTATGGGTTTCCTTGCGCATAGTTTGCTTGATCTGGAGTGGTTTCTGATAATAACTGACAGTTGATTGCGAAATGTCCAGGGACTCCACATATTTCGCAGTTTGGAGTCATGGCCGCTACGGTAGCTGTGGGACTGACACATAAACTTTCAATCTTTTGAGTGAGTGCATCAACCTTTGCATTCACATGATCGAGGCCGCTAACTTCATACATTCCTCCTTTCAGCTGGGATCTTTCTACATGAGTGCGTTCACTCCCCCATTGGTAGTGGTTTTGAGCCATATTTTCAATAAGTTGATAGGCTTCAAGGAAGGGCTTATCCATTAATGCTCCATCAGCGGCTGCATCTACGGTAAGTCTAGTGTTATAAAGCAGCCCGTTATAGAAGGTATGGATTATAAGCCATTGCTCTAAACCGTGATGTGGACAGAGTCTCATCATATCCTTGTATCTTTCCCAAGCTTCGAAGAGTGATTCTCCATCTTTTTGCCTAAATCCGTTGATTTGGGCTCTTAACATAGCTGTCTTACTCGGCGGGAAATATCTGGCCAAGAATTGCTTCTTCAATTCGTTCCATGTAGTGATGGAGTTCGTAGGTAAAGCTTGGAGCCAAGCTCTAGCTCTGTCTCTTAAAGAGAACGGGAAAAGACGGAGTCGTATTGCTTCGGGTTGGACACCATTGGCTTTTAGTGTGTCTGCGTACTGCACAAACACTGACAAGTGGAGGTTCGGATCCTCGGTGGGCGAACCAGAGAACTGGTTTTGTTGCACGATTTGCAACAACGCAGGTTTCAGCTCGAAGTTCCTAGCTTCAATGGTGGGGGGCGCAATGCTCGAATGAGGTTCATCATCGGAGGGGACGGCGTAGTCCTTAAGAGGACGACCACGGTTGGCCATAGGTACGATGTTAAGTTGTTGTTGGAGTTCGCGGATTCGGCGTTGTATATGAATAAAACGCTCTACTTCGGAAATTGGTTCTTCTAAAGGTTCCTCGGAAGAGCGAGTATTGGGCATACAACCTAGGTGGTAAAGGGAGTAAAAGGGAATGCCTTAATCGTTATTGATTAAAAACAAGGTTGCGAAAATTGACTAAATTAGTCCCCGGCAACGGCGCCAAAAACTTGATGAGGAATTTCTGCAAGTGCACAGAATTACCGTGTAGTAATAAAAGATTATCGTTCCCACGAGGACTATTTCTCCAATACTTTCGCTTATGTTTTTAATATGCTATAAGGTTAAGGCTAAATGTTAATAAAAAAGGAGACTTTAAATAAATAACTTGACTTCGTATGAAATAATAAGTCTTAAAGGACCGGAATGTGAATTTTAGTTGCTTCAAAGGATTCGGTAATTAATTTGTGTTTAGTGAAAATGTTTAGTTTCTAACAAATTAAATATTGATTTAAAGACATGCATCTCACACTCTCGCGCTGTTGAATTATATCATATAGAAATAAAATAAATGCTTCACTCTCGCTCTCACATTTACTTATAAAAATACTTTTTGAAAATCAATTTAGTTCAATTAGAAACAATCTAGTTTTCACAAAACAATATTAGTTTAAAAATATAGGTCTCACGCCATCGCGCTATTGAACTGATATTATATTATATAAATCAATGATTTGCTGTCGCTCACTCATTTATTTATAAAATACTTTTTGAATACTAATATAGTTTAATTAACTTCAAAGAGCTGTCGCGGTGTTTAAAGTTAATGTCCAATTTTTACTATCTAGTATAAATCTCACACTGTCGCGCTATTAATTTATACTTTAGTTAATTTTCACTTTCGTGCAAAATTATTGATTTAAGTTTAAAAATTGAAACAGAAAACTAGATTAAAAATTAAGTTCCCAAATTAATCATCGAATCCAAATGAGCTTCCTATTTCACATTCCGGTTATATTAATTTAGCTAGACATGGTTGTAAATAAGAACATAATGATTAAATAATTAACAGATATATAAAATAGGAACATAGCAATAGTAAAGAAAAAAATAAAATAACAAAACAATTACGGAACTGGAATTGAAAAGTAAACGTAGACAAGTGAATTAAACAATTAAGAAACTTGAATTAAGACTAAAAGTAGACTTACAGAGAACTCTGGAAACTGGAAAGCTTGAAAATAAATTCTTAGACTAAAACTAATATCTGGTACTTTTTCTCTTAATTCTCTAAAAATGGTGTGTAAAAAAAACGAACTGAGAGAATACATGTATTTATAGGCGTCAATTTAACAGCCTTCCCGATATTTTCTTCACGTATTCCATTCCGCTTTTTAAGCATATCGATCACAAGGAAACGGTTGGAAGTGGATTGTGGCGAGCGTCAGGATAGCTGTGGCAGTTGCCACGTTTGAACAGCTGCACATGTTCCTAATAAAAAGGGGTGGCGGGCGCCACATAGATCATGGCAGGCGCCATGCATTCTTCACGTGCCTTCATTATAGAATGTGGCAGTTGCCACACAAGTCATGGCAGGCGCCATGCTTTGTTCATTCATGTGTGGCGGTCAGCATGAGATTTGTATGGGCTGCACTTGTGTGGCCCAAGTGGCTGCACTTGTGTGGCCTTTTTGTCCGGTTTTGCTTCTTTTCCGCCCGTTTTTGTTCCTTTATTTAGTCCGTTCACTTTTTATCTGTCTAAATAAAATACCAGGAATTAGCAATTATTTATAAAATAAAATTACGAAATCGAAATAAAAATAATTAAAATATTATATTATTTAACTAAATAAATAGTGTATTTTTCAGTGTTATCACCTATTGTATATTAATACTATTGTTATCATCAAAACTTAATTGGGTCATGTCAGAACCTCTTTTGTTCCAACAGAAATTGGCTTTGGATTGAACAACCAAGAATAAAGTTGGTCGAACTATACTACCCACAACCACATCCACTTGGATTGCCCCCATAGAGTATCCTGTCTTGCCTTCATAGTTTGACAAAACAATGTTATGGGCTGAGAAATCACAATCATATTTGCCAATTTTAGGCAACATAGACTGAGGCATTAAGTTTACAGCAGCGCCTCCATCTATTAGCACCTTGTTGACCCCAACTCCATTAACTTTTGCACTAATGAAGAGAGGCTTGAGATGGCTTTTCATTCCTAAGTCTGGCTTTTCGAATGCAGATTGTTGTTCTTCGATACAGCCATTGTTCATAACATAATAGCACATTGGCTTTGGTTCAGCCAATTCTAACTGGTCGAAATCAGTTTCGAGCTCAGTTACTTCAGATTGGACATCATATTCTGATGGCAATATAGAAACCACACATATGACATCAAAATCTGGCTCAGAATCCAGCAAATCATCATCCTCCATTTTATTTTCATCTATTGGGGGAAGGATTCTCTCCTTTGCTGGCCTTCTAGCCACTTCTTTGTATTGGCTTGGTTGAGCATTTGCTGCAGCCAATTTCTTCTGGCGTTGGAACCTACGCCATTGTGTCCTAGTCATTGGATGTTTTCCTTTGTAATTATTCTTATATGAATATTTGTTAGCATCCCCTGAATAGTTTGGTTTGGTACCACTGGAGCCACCAACTTCCATTGCCCCTTTGTTGAACCTTATCATTCCCTGGTGTATCCAACGCCCCTCAGGGATCGAACTAGGAGGTCGAAAAGTTGGGCTTCGACCAGTTTTAACAGGATTGTTTGGTCGAGTCAGGATACCTTTTCCTTTATCTTGGTACTGTTTTTAGTTTTCCCCCTGCCTATTTATTACAAGTTGAAACTTTTTAAGGCCTTCAGTAGCCTCCTTATCACAAACAGCACTGCAACGGGGACAAAGCATAACTCCTTTGTTCTCCAGTTTGCACCTATTCAGGAAGTCAATTAGATCCTCTTCAACACGAGGATAAACTACTTTCATTTTCTCAAAATACTCATTTTCAGGGATTTCTTCTGTTTGCATTTCTGTGACCTTCATGGCTTCGACCATCATGATTTCCTGTGGTTCAGCATAGAGTGTGTCAGCATTCTGCAAAGGTTCAACATCAATCTTCATGGCCTTGGGCTTTTCACCAAACTTGAGTATTCCCTCATTCAAAGCCTTTTGGACCAAGTCCCTGAAAAGTACACATTGTGAGGTTCTGTGTCCAAGAAAATTATGATATTTACAATAACCTCTTTTCTTTCTCATATCTAATGGGGGTATTTTAACACCCTTAGGAACCACAACTTGGCCATCAGTAACCAATAAATCAAAAATCTCATCACATTTTGTTATATCAAAAGTGTAAGTCTTTGACACATATTTATCATTTTTTGGTTCAACAGGATTTTTCCCATTTGAAGGTTTCAAAAGTTTGCAAATATAAGGGGGACCAGGTTTTAATTCTGCTAAGTCTATTTCCCCTTGTTCAATATCCTCATAAGAGATATCGTACTCTTGGTCACTATCATGTGTTTCGACATAAGCAACCTTTTCTTTCTTATGATACTTAGAGTTTCTAGCCTTTTCTGCTTTCAAGCGTTCGACCTGTCGAACCCTATCAGCCAATTGGGCCATGTCTCTTAGAAGTTGAGTATCTAATTTCTTTCTGATCGAATAATCTAGGCCACCAGCAGCCATTTCGACCAATTCATGTTCAGGCACCTGAGTAAAGCATCTAGCCTTAAGCAAACGGAATCTATTCAAATAATCATCCACAGACTCAGGAGTTTTGCGCCTAACACTTGCCAATTCTTTGAGACTTATTTTAGATTGTCCCATGTAAAATTGTTCATGGAAAACCCTCTCTAATTGATTCCAAATGAAAATTGAATGTGGGGGGAGAGTAGTAAACCATGTGAAAGCATTTTTCGTTAGAGAATTTGGAAAATATTTCATCCTTAAATTCTCATTGTTTGCTAAATCTCCTGCCTCAGTCAAATATCTTGCTATGTGTTCAACAGTTGATTCACTAGTATCACCAGCAAATTTGGTGAATTTTGGGATTTTCCAACCCCTTGGTAATTCTGTTTGAAGCACATATTCTGATAAGGCAGAGAAAAAATGAGGCCTATGCATGCCTATATTTAAACCATTTTGTGCCAGGATGGTTTCGACCAAATTTGCTATGTTATTTTGTCCAGCAAAATTATTATTTTGGACGTTCCTAACTACGTCATCAGCATTTTGGTTCCTATTTACCAAGACGATTCCAGGATTTGGTTCGACTTGGGGAAAAGCCTGTGGTTGTGCCTGAGGCTGCACTTGTGGTTCGACCACTGGTGTAGGTTGTTGGGCTTGGTTTACAGGATTAGCCACGTTAATCTGTGCAGGCACCATGGCATTATTTGGTGTTTGTGCAATTTGCAAAGGCACTACATTTTGAATTTGGGGAACTTGTTGATTAGGGACTTGAGGATCCCCAAAGAAATCATCAATTCTTCCCATCTGTGTGGCTAATACTTGGTAACTTTGGTTAGTATTTTGAATTAAAGGATTAAACACTGTACCAATCTGTTGTGTTAGCATATTAACCATATCATGATTACTATCATCCATTTGTTGCCTCATAGCCATCAAGACAGTATTAGTTAATGCAGGCACGTTGTTTCGAGTGGCAGAACCAGAAACTGTTTGATTATTAGGGACAAACACGCCTGGTGCTGCCTCTGAAAATAACGAAGAAACCGTTTGTAAGCCCTGCATCATGGTAGTAGGCATACCATATTGGTAATTCCTGTTAGCGCCTTGACCCATGAATTGGGAGAAGGGCAAATGAAACGTGGACGAACTTGCACTACCCCCATTAATATTTGACCGGTTTGGGGAGAAATTATTCTCCATGTTATGAACCAAAGTCAAAATGGGTTCTGTGGTTGTCAGGGGTGCCACTGTGGATGATGGTATTCCCATTGTGGCATTTATTAGTGAAGATGTTGGGGCAGATATTGTTGCCCCTGTCACATTGGTCACAGCCTCACTGATTATAGAGGAGGTTATGGGCTCTGAGACATTCGAAGTGGTTGATGGATTCAAACCACTGTTATTATTGTTTCCAATTGGATTTTCCATATTTTGTCTTGTATTTCTGGGTGGTGGTCTAACCATTTCAGGGAGAGATTTCCTGTTTCTTAAAAGCATACACTATACAAAACTCTGGAAACAAACTATAATACAGAACAAACTAATTTATACTAGATTTTTTTTTAAAGAAAATTTAAACGTAAAGCACACAGTCCCACTGGGCGTGCCAATTTGTTTACTGTGAAATTTGGTAAACAACGCTAGTTTGAGTTATTACAAGAGAGATCAACTAGTAAATCTCGGGACATAGTGCTTTTGTTTATATTTTCAAGATAATTAGTATTCATTATTGTTCTTATGTTTTCAATATTGTTTGAACTTTATGTGACTTGAATTGTAAGAAAGAATGTTTATTCGAATGAACAAACAGAAGGAGAGAAAAGGTCTAAATTAAATGAACAGAGGATTGAATTGGAAAAGAAGATAAATTGCATTGAATGTAAATGTTTTACAAAGAAAATAAATGGTTCACAGTTACATACATTCTCCTTCGATCACTCGTTTCTCTCGTTGACATGGGTACTTTGAGTTTAGTAAGGATTTTTGTATTTGGATTGTGACCCTTTGCTCGATCACAGAACTAAACTATTTATAGACACTAATTTTTAACTGCTAATAACGTTTAATTTATCTAAAGAGAGGACGCGTGTCTTGACACGTATTTTGAATTTGAATTCTCCTTTATCCTTTGATTTAGCCGTTGTATCCATCGAAGTCGAAATAGCAATGCTTCCCTTGAATATTTTGCTAAGTCCACACTTTTCTTCTGTACAGCGAATGCTTCGACCTTATAGACGTTTCGACCAAGTCGAAAGAACCCTGAAGAAAACAATGTTAAGACTAATGCTCCAGATCGAACATTTGATGATATGTTCATGCATGATTATTCATTAAATTCATTGGCTCTGAAAACCAAACATCTTTAATGACTTTTGAAATAATAACATAATTAAATGGAATTACATTTATTATTTTTAATCATGCATTTAGAACATATTTTAACTTAGTAAAAATATGGGCTAACAGAATCTTATGATTTAGATTGTGAAATTTATTTAAAGAGTTAAAAATTATTAGAGATATATATTCTAGCAATTGAATCTATTTTGTGTGAACTTTTCGATATTGATATAACCTTTAACTTTTCTTTCATATTATATATTTATATTTTGGGTAAATAGGTTGTTACCCCCCTGTAATATGGACGAGTTTTGTTTTTCCCCCTTGTAATTTTTTTTCTTTTGATTCGCCCCTTGCAATGTTGAATTTTTTGGTTTCCCCCCTTGGGTGCAAGGAATTTGCACTTTTTAAATCGGTTGAACAGATTAACCGTTTTAAAAAACAACACTTTTTAAATCGTTTTGAACAAAATAACCGATTTAAAAAGTTCACCCAAGGGGCGAGTCCAAAAAATTCAACATTGCAAAGGGCGAGTCAAAAGAAAAAAATTACAGGGGGGAAAAACAAAACTCGCCCACATTACAGAGGGGTATCAACCTATTTACCCTTATATTTATAAGACTTAATAGGTATTTTGGTCCCTTAAAGATATTTGTGGTTTCACATTGGTCCCTTAAAGAAAAAAGTTTCATTTTGATCCCTTAAAGATACATCCGTCAGTCATAATGGTCCTTTCCGTCAAATTTTAAATAAAAAACTGTTAGTTTTGCACAAGTCTACTGTTACTTATGGTGTACCACTGATGACAGGAATTTCTACGTCATTTTCAGTATTATTATTAGTAGTAAAATGACCAAGACAGGCCCAAATACGAAGGAAAACCTACAAAAGCAAGAAAAAGCATCAAGACAGAGTCCAAGATGCGAAAAGACAAGAAAAAGCCCAAAAAGTGAAGAAAATCAGCATTCCATCGCAGCACGATGGCTCCCATCGTGCCACGATGGGAGCTGCTTGTTCGCCAAGAAATCAGAAGCAATAAATCTGAAGAAAATCTTCCATCGCAGTACGATGTGTGCTATCGCAGCACGATCGAGTAACTTGGCGCCCAAGCAGATGAAATGCACAGGATCAGTTATAAAATTGAACTGAATCTTCACATCGCAGCACGATGGCTTCATCGTACTGCGATGCCTTGCTGAGGCCCATTATGAAAACTATAAATAGAGCCTCCCTTTCATTGTTTTATTCATTCAGAAATAGTAGAACACTCTCTACTATAAGGAGAGGTTCAGAGGAGCTCTATTGGGCATAGTTTTCTCCCCTTACGGGAAAACTAACTCAGCATGGTATGATTTCTTTAGGCTTTTGTATTTAGGTTATAATTCTTGTAATTTAAATATGTAGTCTTTATAATTTATGCCTTAGGTTGTGGTGGAGAAGATGAACTCCCCTATGAATATTTGGAGTCTGTGATTGAGTCTAAGTTATAATAAATGATATTCAGTAATTATGTTTGTTATTCTCGTAATCTGGCCGGATAAGCGGGAGCGCCCATAGAATTAATATCAGGTTTCGACTTGGTATAGTCCGGAACTCGTAGTAAATAATGCTAGGTGTATAGAGACGGTAACATCCTGAACTAGTCGTGAACTGAGCGGTTAGAGGAGGAATCATGCACTAGGTGTGATCTGAGCACTTAGAAGATGAACAGCCCGATACTAGGACCTAGAGGTTAATTGGTGAAGGTTATAATGCATGTTTATAAATAACTCACTTAGTAATTAAGGTATGTGACACATCGAGGTTAGGCTCTCGTAGGTACCTTAGTTGTTAATGTAGGGAAACTTTAATAGACATAGTGTAATAGTAAGGTATTACTACAACAAGGATAATTCACCGCCGAACATAATCTAAGTAACTATGTTATACACCGGTCATGCCAAATATGAAGAAGGGAGGGAGTCCAACCACCATGCCTAGCCTCTATATTTCTTGAATCTATATTTATACATTCTGCATTTATATTTCTGCAAAGCATTACGCTTATTTTATAAAAACCTTTTCAAAAACCCAAGCGAATGCAAACTATCACAAACTTAAATAACGCTAGTAAAGCTGCGGCACGATCCCTGTGGATACGAACTCATTCTAGACACCTAGAGTGTGAATTATTACTCGACGACAGATTGGTGCACTTGCCAGACCGTAGTCAACCACCAACATTCAATTTTGTTTTCCTTCCTTCATCTTCTCCCTTCATTTGTTCTTCATCTTCATCAATATTTTGATAAACTTCAACAACAAAATTTCAAATATTCAAACAACTCAAAATACACACTTCAACTCACCATTAGCAATGGTTACAACTTCCAAAAGCTTGCTAAGTTTTTCATCATTCATCACTTAATGTGCCTCATCAAAGGTCCATTTTTTTTTATCTTCATCTTACACCCTTTCACTATCTTCCTTCAATTTTAATTGTTCTTCAGAATTTTCACCTCTTAATTCAATTCCCCCTTCTCTCTTCCCTCTCTTTCAAATCAGTGTATTTGTTTTTAAAAAATTAAAACTTTTTATGTTAATTGCAAGGTATGTTGAGTCAATAATCTGAATTTCATTACTCATCATCTTTCAATTTATTTGATTTTTGTGTTTTTTATGTTTGAATTTGTCTGGTTATTTGCTAGATTAATCATGTTTGAGGTGATTAAAGTAATTGGCTTTAGTCTTCTTGCAAATTGCAATCTATTCTACCATTTTATGTTTGTGTCATGTTTGAGATTTTTTTACTGTTTTTTTTTCTTCTGGGTTTGTTGGTTGAAGATATGGGGTTGTTTGATGAAGATAATGAAGAAGGGGAGTGAAGAAGATGAAGAAAAGTTAAATAGTATTTGAAGGAAAATTGATACGATAAAAGCAGCGGAATTTTAAAATTTTCCTTTTGTGATCCTTACGAATGGTCATGAATTGTGTTTAGAGTTTTACCTTTTGATTCGAAAACTCCCTTTAAATCACGAACGGCTATCGAACACTTCGAATCACGAACAAGGTCACCACCAAGTCACCAACAAATTTGATCACAAGCGTTAAAGGTATAACGCCTCTAGCCAGTCCACACGAACAACAACCTTCAATAGAGTGCTAGCTCCAATGGTTTGAAGGGTTAGGAGAAAGGAGGCACAAAATAAGGATTAAGGTTTTTCACAAAAACTCAAGAAAGGTGATTAGGGTTTCTCAAGAGAGGAGAGAACAAAGGCTCATGAGAATGAGTAACAAAAGTGTGTAACACTTTCTCCTTACCACAAGGGTTCTATTTATAGAACCACTTGCCCTGGCAAAATTACACTAAAGCCCTTTTAACTAAATGGGCTATAGTGGGCGCCATTCTCATGTAAATATGTCTAGTACATATATGCACCCCCTTCTTGCTACATCATACCATATGATGTAATGCTCATTTTAATTACCATAATACCCTTATCATATTTCCTTATTTCTCCAAGGTGCACCGTACCTTACGGTGTTCCAATCTCACTAGATTGTTCTTATGTGTGTGACCCTGTAGGTTTCCGTAACGTTGACAATTATAATAAATCACTATTTATTATAATAAACAGTGAGCGGTATCTAGCAACACATCACTGCTACTCAAGTTACGAGAAATTAACATGTGATCTAAACATAACCTCTTGTGATAATATCAGTGTGTATAATTACCCCTTTGCCCTTATGTCTATATTGAACACAAGGCATACACAGTGTCATCCTTGTCCAGTTCAATATTGGGCCCGTGACATTTATCCTGTTATGCAGGATTGGCAAATTCCATCTAGGTCATTACTGTCCCTCAGCATGCTTCGTAAAGTACCCATCAACTGCCTTTATAATTATCCTGTTACGGATAACGTTAGATCAGCAACAAAGTACTTCACTCCCCATCTAGGGTACAAAGTGGTTTTAGGTCTAAGGGTGGTCTACACCATTATCACCATGAGAGTAACTTATGACACTTTGCATAACTTTGCATGTAGTACTCTCATAGCGGGTCAATCCAGTATAAATATTACTCCTAATATTTATACCTACGTCAAGACTTGATAACTCCTTATCCCATGATCCATGAGATGTGATCATCAGTCTATCTTCATAATAGTCTTTATGCTTTAAGGTTATCCCCTTTACCTTAAAGCTCGACTACGGATACTTTAAGAATAGTGTCCTTATGTTTAATATTATCTCATGATTAAGTCACACTTAATTATTAAACGGACTTTCTATTCTAGGGACTTCATTATTTTGCAACCTTACAAACATAATAAAGAAATGCCATATTTATATTCAAACTCCTAAAGCAAATACTATGAAAATAGATTGGCTCTTAGGGCTTACTCCAACAATCTCCCACTAGCACTAAAGCCAATCTAGGTTACTCTTAATACCTATAGACTTAGTATGCCCATCACGCTTCAACTGCGCAAGAGGCTTTGTTAGTGGATACGGAACTATTTCCTATGTTGGTATCTTACGTATCTTCCAACGTTCTATTTCGATCTCTATCGAAATATATAAGTGTCTAAGTATATTCATGAATCGTCGGTGAGATCTATTCTCAAGTGTTCTTGCAAGATTAAACTATTACCATCACTAATGTGATTAATGTGACTTGTAACACCGGAAACATAGCTTTAGCTCAATCATGAGCCAAACGATCCAATCTTAAATACTCAACTTATTTAACTGAAACAAACATATTACGAAGCTTATCTTATAGCTTTCAATGCTTGTATTCAGCCATGATATACAATACATTGGTATGGAAACTTCCTTCATTATAACTTCCTTATAATGATCCTTCCCATACCTATCTATTTCAAGAAATAGGCCTTAGTTTCTTTAAGGTCCTTAGGGATATTCTTGAAGGTAAGTTAGTGTCAAACACTAATTTCAATTTTGGTACATAGGTTATTCCTAACTCTTTAGGAATTCTTGCCTAAGTGTTTCATCAAGAGTTATTTTCCTAGTCATGTCTCACATGTATAAGAAAAATGTCTTGATGATTAATATGATATCAGATATTATCACTCCCACTAAAACTTTGTATGCACAAGATTTATATTTGTCCTTCATTTGTTTTCCACAAAACTTTCAAAAGGAACAAATATTCAAATTTATTCGATCTAATCAAAATTAGATAGGTTTGTCCTTGTTAATTTGTTTTCATAAAACTTCATAAAAGGAACAAACAATAATTTAATTTTCTGAGAACTCTATCTAATCAAAATTAGATAGCTATAAGTTATATACCTTTCTAGCATCATTTGGATCAACAAAACCCTTACGTATATGTCCAACACATATATATGAGGTCATTCCAATTAAGGAATGCAACTTTGTTATCCATCTACCAAAACATGTAGTACAACATTTAGCAGAAGCAATCAAATATTATAAGGTATTCTTAATACCATCCATATCAGTGTTCAAAAAGAATACTCACTTTCATCGTATGAGTCTTACTCATCTTGAAGACATAACCATTATCTACATAAGGTTAGTGTATATGGATTCTGTATGAGATTTCATGGCATTTAGCCACTTCTCATAATCTAGATCGTCTTACGACCTTTTAGAAAGTCAAAGACTCATCTTCCATGAGAATCATATCACATTGCTGAGTCATGATAAAACCATACCTTGTAGCCATATGTGATATGTTAGACTTATCTTGGATTTGTGCAACTTTAAAACAATGGTTCTTCAACAACCTTGAGGAACCGGTTTGCATTCCCTTTTAAATAAATACGTTTTGTGGTACTTGAATTTATTCAAGTTCTATATCACTCCCACTGTCTCTTTTAGAGACACACTCCCACTAGAGGAATGTTTCAAACCTAGCAACAAAACAACCTTTTGTCCTTAAGAGTGATATAGGACCAATATCCCTTTCTTTAGGATATTTCCACTTATTCATTCATTCATTTGGAATTAGATTTATCTAATAAATTTTAATCCAAAATTCTCATAAAGACAAACTTGGTACTCTTACCTCCATATCGCATATGGTGTCTTTATGATCATTTTAAAAGGGAACTAATTGTGGGTGGAGATTAATTATAAGTAAAGAGATTTATAGAAAGAGTCAATATATAATTAAACTATCCTTAAATCATGTCAAACATGATGTGATAAAATAGTTATTATAGTCCTTTAATTAAGTATTTACTGATATGACTCATTCATATAACTTAAATACTTTTGTCGAGTTCTATTTTCTTCATTGTTGAATTTCTTTGACAAATTCAAAGATTTCTAATTGGTGTCATACACCTACCATCATCTAATGATTTTAATCATCAATGTTAATGAAGTAAAATAAACTCAATATACCAAATATGTTTAGTGGTCGACATACATCTCATGTATATTGTTCAAACAGGTCATGCATCATTTTATTGATACATCGAGTATTTGTACTAAACAACATCGCTCTTGATATATTTAAGGTCCAAATCATATTTGGCTCTTATCACGATTGTTATAGATAACCCCATCATGACCATGGAACCCTAGTCCATTACTTGACTTGGAGTAATAGTATAGAAGATTTTGCTTAAATGATAGGACCATTAGTTGTCTTATCATTCGAAGCTACAATTCATATCTTGTCAATACAAGGTATACAATTACTACTTCTATATCTAGATGGAATTCAATAACAATTATTGTGTTCCATTTCAAATTCGATTTTAAGTCATTGCATAAACCCTTATTGTCAATGAAACAATTTTCATTCTAGATATGAGTTGACTTAAAATTATAGTCAATGTTCTAATTCTTTAAGCATCTCTATTTTCGAAAAATTGAGATTCAACATCTTGTATCATATACCTTATGATGTAGAAATAGAAATTTTGACTTTCTATAACAATATGTACAATATTGAAGTCTCACTTCATTCTTTCAGTTTGACTCTTCCAAGAACTATTTATGTCATTCTTATTTCAATTAATGGTCTAACCATAGACGTTCTACTTTGGCAACCATTTTGTACTATTCAAATAAGAGGAATATAAATCTTATTTATATTATATCTCAAATCCTTGATAGTGCAAATTAATTCTCATTCAACTCAACAAATTCCGGTAGATATTCAAAACAATTTTGTCTATATCTATTCCATTATAATTTGTTGGATTGAACCTATGATCAACTCTTTGATCCATTGAGAAATTTATCATACTCTTAAAGTTCTTTCAAAAGATCTTACTTGAGATTAAATGATTATATCATTTATTAGTATGATATATTCTATGTCTAGATGTCAACTTGATACTTCTAACAAGTATCCCTTTCTTATCTAGTTATAGCAGGTTGTCCACAGTTTATAGTTCAAGAACTTATAGTTTTCTCGCATTTGAGAACAATTCTCAATTTGTACCAATACAGAAACTCCTTTCTGAAAATCTTGTCCTTCATAAGGACAACTTAATATGTATTGTATTTCGAAATTCTAATTACAAAGATATGTAAGATATTATGACTAAATCATATTTAATTTGGTCTTTAATTAAATACGCTCCCACTATTTTATTCAAAACAAATGACCCTCATCATTTGATTCGGAAAATCCCGTTGGAAGATTTTCTAGTGGGTCGAGATCCATATTTCACTTTGTTCTAAGTCCGCGGTGGGCGGATTACACAAAACTCAGTTATTTAGGTAGGAACTCCTTCCAATTGTATCTCATACAATTCTCGAATAACTCAGTTGGGTGAATAACTCCTTATTCTAATTCATCTTATGAATCGTTCCCAACTCTTGCTTCTAAACTCATATAATCTTATTATATTTAGTTTAGTTAAGTTTGACCCTAATTTTAGAAGTTGGATATTACAATTATCCCATCGCACCTTACCAATGTAAAACAAGCACTTCGCGGTGGGCGAACCTACATTGTTCGATACTGGTCTTGATGAGTTCTAAAATTTGGAAAGCATAAACTTAATATCCACATATTTTATTAAAGAAAAATATACTTCGCGGTGGGCGAACACATATCTTCTTTATTAATCTCTTATGTGTCTCTTGAGGGATTTTAATTAGTTTGATCTCACCGGCTTATTTATCATATAAATCGACACTCACATGCATCAACATACATAAATAAATAAAATGAAACAGTTATGGCCCCTAGCGCATTTGTTCTCCCAAGCCAATGAGAGAACCTAATCTAACCTAAAACGATCTATACTTCTCCAAGCATGATCTCCAAGGTTGACCTCCATTGTTCTTCTTCTTCATAATATTACATAATAATATAAAAGAATACTCGTTTTACATACGAGGGAGTGGATGAGAAGAGAATATAGAGAATAGAGATAAGGCACGACACGCAGGCCGTATTTAAAAACCAAATGCAATAAAATAAATAAACTAAGGCCATAACCGATCATCAAATATAATAATAACAAACAAACTTTATTATTATTAAAGTCTCATAATTAATTAAATCCGGCGATTGATCAAATCAGGTAAGTTTGATTCAAATATTTAATTCACAATTAAATATTTCGAATCAAAATTTGCTAAAATAAATAACATTATTTTAAAGTAGAATTAAATCTTTTGACAATTCTTCAAATATGAAAATTATTTAATCAAAACCTTTTTGAATAAAATATTTCCAAAATTGGTAATATTATCTTTTAAAACAATTTTAAAAGATATTTCTAGAGATTTGAAACGATTTCATAATTAAATATATTTGTCAAATATGGAAAATTATTCAATCAAAACCCTTTTGAATAAAATATTTCCAAAATTGATGATATTATCTTTTAAAACAATTTTAAAAGATATTTCTAGAATTTTGAAACGATTTCAAAATTAAATATATTTATCATCTACTTTTCGCATCAACACTTGATACGTTTTGCAAATCCTAATTTTAATGACACAACATTTGTGCAACCCTTAATTGATCAACATGTTATTGTTTCACCATACAAATGTCGGATTCCGAAACAAATGAACACGGCTCGCTTTAATTGAATAACTTTCATAATAATTTTAACGAAATTACTAACGGTATATCACATACACCATTTTGCATTACGGTTACTTATATCATATATAAGTTTGTGGCCGTTCTTGATTGTGTAACCTTAGGACAATTAACATATCGCATGCTTCACCATACAAGTGTCGGATTCCGAAGCCGTTTCAATGTTAATTACCCAATTCATACACAAAACTTACATCACATGTAAGTATTGACCGTTCTTGTTCGTGTAACCTTAGGACAATCAACATATCGCATGCTCCACCATACAAGTGTCGGATTCCGGAGCCGTTTCAATGTTAATCATCCAATTTATACACAAACAACCGTCAAATTTTAATTACTCGATTTTAATCTTTTATTAACCGTTTTAATCATATTAAAACTGAATTCATGAATTTAAACAAACATCAATTCATGGTTTCGTAAGTGGCTCTGATACCACTGAAGGAAAATTGATACGATAAAAGCAGCGGAATTTTAAAATTTTCCTTTTGTGATCCTTACGAATGGTCATGAATTGTGTTTAGAGTTTTACCTTTTGATTCGAAAACTCCCTTTAAATCACGAACGGCTATCGAACACTTCGAATCACGAACAAGGTCACCACCAAGTCACCAACGAATTTGATCACAAGCGTTAAAGGTATAACGCCTCTAGCCAGTCCACACGAACAACAACCTTCAATGGAGTGCTAGCTCCAATGGTTTGAAGGGTTAGGAGAAAGGAGGCACAAAATAAGGATTAGGGTTTTTTACAAAAACTCTAGAAAGGTGATTAGGGTTTCTCAAGAGAGGAGAGAACAAAGGCTCATGAGAATGAGTAACAAAAGTGTGTAACACTTTCTCCTTACCACAAGGGTTCTATTTATAGAACCACTTGCCATGGCAAAATTACACTAAAGCCCTTTTAACTAAATGGGCTATAGTGGGCGCCATTCTCATGTAAATATGTCTAGTACTATATGCACCCCCTTCTTGCTACATCATACCATATGATGTAATGCTCATTTTAATTACCATAATACCCTTATCATATTTCCTTATTTCTCCAAGGTGCACCGTACCTTACGGTGTTCCAATCTCACTAGATTGTTCTTATGTGTGTGACCCTGTAGGTTTCCGTAACGTTGACAATTATAATAAATCACTATTTATTATAATAAACAGTGAGCGGTATCTAGCAACACATCACTGCTACTCAAGTTACGAGAAATTAACATGTGATCTAAACATAACCTCTTGTGATAATATCAGTGTGTATAATTACCCCTTTGCCCTTATGTCTATATTGAACACAAGGCATACACAGTGTCATCCTTGTCCAGTTCAATATTGGGCCCGTGACATTTATCCTGTTATGCAGGATTGGCAAATTCCATCTAGGTCACTATTGTCCCTCAGCATGCTTCGTAAAGTACCCATCAACTGCCTTTATAATTATCCTGTTACGGATAACGTTAGATCAGCAACAAAGTACTTCACTCCCCATCTAGGGTACAAGGTGGTTTCAGGTCTAAGGGTGGTCTACACCATTATCACCATGAGAGTAACTTATGACACTTTGCATAACTTTGCATGTAGTACTCTCATAGCGGGTCAATCCAGTATAAATATTACTCCTAATATTTATACCTACGTCAAGACTTGATAACTCCTTATCCCATGATCCATGAGATGTGATCATCCGTCTATCTTCATAATAATCTTTATGCTTTAAGGTTATCCCCTTTACCTTAAAGCTCGACTACGGATACTTTAAGAATAGTGTCCTTATGTTTAATATTATCTCATGATTAAGTCACACTTAATTATTAAACGGACTTTCTATTCTAGGGACTTCATTATTTTGCAACCTTACAAACATAATAAAGAAATGCCATATTTATATTCAAACTCCTAAAGCAAATACTATGAAAATAGATTGGCTCTTAGGGCTTACTCCAACAGTATTAAGTGTTGCTAGTTCACAGTTAGATACAATGTACCTGAAAGATCTAATGGTGCTTATTTTTTTTTAAAATCAAATGGTTAAAATTAAAAAAATTAATGAAGTTTATGGTGGACTATATCTATAATATTGGTGCACATTAGACATTTAGAGTTAAAAATTGACAGAAATGACTATTATGCCTGGCGGATGTATCTTTAAGGGACCAAAACGAAACCTTTTTTTTTAAGGGACCAATGTGAAACCACTGTTAGTGTTTTCAACCTGCAAGGTTGTTATTTTGTTTTAGGGTGCTGGCTTCATTTGCTAAAATAAGCCTTTGGTCCAGATGTGGTGACTGATGTGCACACATTTGGGACCTGGCCTGAACGCCCTAGAATAACGCGCTTTCATTATTTTGCGTGTGATCTTTGAAAAAGATTTGTTTTGAAACAAACACATCCACGCTAGCTTGCGCGCCAAGGAACGACCTGAAAGATTGAAAAAGATTCAGAAAAGATTTAAAGATGGCCAGTTTGTTACTAGAAGATTTAAAAAGATTTAAAACAAACAAATATTTGTAAAAGATTGAGTTTGTTTCTTGGAGATTAAGAAGGCCAGCTATCAGATCAGGGATCCAAGCCCATGAAGCTCGTTCTATATAAAGGAAGACTGAAGACATATTTTATTCACCGAAATCAATATTCATAAATCTAGTCTTTAGGATTTCGAGTCTTTGTCCCTTTGTTTCTTGTTTCCATTGAGACTTGAACTAGGGTTGTATTTAGCTCTTAAGCTTTTAAGCACAGAGCTGTTGTGTTCCTTTCTTGGTTCTAGTTTGAAACAAGAATAGAACTTTGTGTTACTCTTAAGCTTTTAAGCAAAGAGTTGTTTTGAATCACTCAAAGCTTTGAAGCACGAGTTGGTTCTTTTAGGAGTGCGTCTCAATCATTGAGTTTGTTATTTAAATCCTTACGGTGTTGTAAGGTAGTTATAGGAAGTGACCAGAGGTTGTCATATCTAGGGAGGACCTAGGTAGAATTAGCACGGGTAGTGTCTACGTGATAAGTTGTAAACTGGGATTGTTTAGCTTTGAATTGGAACTATCATAGTGGATTCATTCCTGGATTGGTATCCCCCAGACGTAAGTGAGTTGCACTGAACTGGGTTAACAAACTCATTGTGTTCTTTATCTTCTGCACTTTGTTTTCCTTGTTCATCAAGTTATTGTATGTTTATGATGTTAGCACATTAGGCACCACATCGTATATCATAACCCTAACGTGCTCCACATCACGCTGCACATCTGTGACTTGCTACCGGAATTTCAATTGGCATCAGAGCAGGCACCCTGTTGTGTTTTAGGGTGAGCTCCAGGGAAGATACTTTCCGGAACCATGGACAAGGATGGAACTGTGGTCAGCAAACTACCTCTTCTGGATGGCACTAATTATGACTACTGGAAGTCACGCATGGCTGCTTTCTTAAAATCCATTGATAGTAGAACTTGGAAAGCAGTGCTAAGAGGTTGGGAACATCCCAAAGTCAAGGATGCTAATGGAGTTGATACAGAAGAGCTCAAACTAGAAGAAGATTGGACTCCAGCAGAAGATACACTTGCTCTTGGCAACAATAAAGCTTTAAATGCTCTATTCATTGGAGTAGACAAGAACATGTTCAGACTCATTAAGAAGTTTACTGTTGCCAAAGATGCTTGGGAGATACTCAAGATAACTCATGAAGGAACTTCCAAGGTAAAAAGTTCAAGACTTCAACTTCTCAACTCAAAATTTGAGAATCTCAAGATGAAGGAAGAAGAGACTGTCTATGACTTTCACATGAATATTCTTGACCTAGCAAACTCTTTTGATTCCTTGGGAGAAAGATTATCTGAAGAAAAGCTAGTAAGGAAAATTCTTAGATCTCTACCTAAGAGGTTTGACATGAAGGTCACAGCCATTGAAGAAGCTCAAGACATTGCTAGCATGAAAGTTGCAGAACTTGTGGGCTCTCTTCAAACCTTTGAGATGAACTTCAGTGATAAAATTGAGAAGAAAGGGAAAAGCATAGCCTTTACCTCCAACACTGATTATGAGGAAGTTGATGAAGAAGACATCTCAGATGATATAGCTCTACTTGGAAGACAATTTAATAAAATCTTGAAGAATGTGGATAGAAGACCAAGGAGGAATGTGCAGCACATCCAGCCTGACATCAGCAAACAAGGAAACACCTCAGCAAAAACCAAGGCAGATGACAAGACAAATCAAAGCAAGGGTGTTCAATGTCATGAATGTGAAGGCTATGGTCATAACAGATCTGAATGCACTACCTATCTGAAGAAACAGAAGAAGGGATTATCTGTATATTGGTCTGATGAAGATGACTTTGAAGATGAATTGGAGAGTAAAGCTGCCAACCATGTAAGTGCCATGACTGGTGTGTGTAATTCTGATACAGAGTCCTGTGAGGAAGAACTCACTTATGAGGAACTAGCCTCAGCATGCAAAGAACTGTGCATCAGAAGTAAGGAAGTATGCAGAACAAAAATAGAACAAGAGGCTGTCATTAATCAACTCAAGTCAGAAAAAGCAACAAAGGTAGAACAAGAGGCTGTCATTAATCAACTCAAGACAGAAGGAGTAAAGCTACAAGCTAAGATAACTAGCCTTCAGGATGAAGTCAAGTCTTTAACATCTAACTTGGAAAACAACACCAAGTCAGCTAGGATGCTCAGCTCTGGAACAAAGAAGATTGATGAAATTCTCATGATCAGGAATGATGCTAATCACCCAACTGGGACAGGTTATGGGAAAGTTTACAACAATGAAATCCTAGAATCAAACCTTGTTCCTGCTCAAAACAGATCTGACTTCAAGATGTTGCCACATCCTGCACCACATCCGAAACTTGAGAACAAAAGAAAATTCACTTCCTTGAAGTGTCACTATTGTGGTAAGTATGGCCATATCAAATCCTTCTGCTATAAGCTCTATGGTTATCCAAAGAAAATTCCTCAACCTAGAGCATATCATAGAATGGCCAGAACCAAGAAAGAATGGAAGCCAAAAGTCAAAGTAGCTGCTCATATAGCTCACACATCCATCAAAGCCTCATCTAAAGAAGATTGGTACTTTGATAGTGGTTGTTCCAGACACATGACAGGTGAAGAAAGGTTTCTGGTAGACATCAAGTCATATACTTCAAGTTATGTGACCTTGATGGAAAATTGATACGATAAAAGCAGCGGAATTTTAAAATTTTCCTTTTGTGATCCTTACGAATGGTCATGAATTGTGTTTAGAGTTTTACCTTTTGATTCGAAAACTCCCTTTAAATCACGAACGGCTATCGAACACTTCGAATCACGAACAAGGTCACGAACAAGAACCTCGAACCGTCACGAACAAGGTCACCACCAAGTCACCAACGAATTTGATCACAAGCGTTAAAGGTATAACGCCTCTAGCCAGTCCACACGAACAACAACCTTCAATGGAGTGCTAGCTCCAATGGTTTGAAGGGTTAGGAGAAAGGAGGCACAAAATAAGGATTAGGGTTTTTCACAAAAACTCTAGAAAGGTGATTAGGGTTTCTCAAGAGAGGAGAGAACAAAGGCTCATGAGAATGAGTAACAAAAGTGTGTAACTATTTCTCCTTACCACAAGGGTTCTATTTATAGAACCACTTGCCATGGCAAAATTACACTAAAGCCCTTTTAACTAAATGGGCTATAGTGGGCGCCATTCTCATGTAAATATGTCTAGTACATATTTGCACCCCCTTCTTGCTACATCATACCATATGATGTAATGCTCATTTTAATTACCATAATACCCTTATCATATTTCCTTATTTCTCCAAGGTGCACCGTACCTTACGGTGTTCCAATCTCACTAGATTGTTCTTATGTGTGTGACCCTGTAGGTTTCCGTAACGTTGACAATTATAATAAATCACTATTTATTATAATAAACAGTGAGCGGTATCTAGCAACACATCACTGCTACTCAAGTTACGAGAAATTAACATGTGATCTAAACATAACCTCTTGTGATAATATCAGTGTGTATAATTACCCCTTTGCCCTTATGTCTATATTGAACACAAGGCATACACAGTGTCATCCTTGTCCAGTTCAATATTGGGCCCGTGACATTTATCCTGTTATGCAGGATTGGCAAATTCCATCTAGGTCACTACTGTCCCTCAGCATGCTTCGTAAAGTACCCATCAACTGCCTTTATAATTATCCTGTTACGGATAACGTTAGATCAGCAACAAAGTACTTCACTCCCCATCTAGGGTACAAAGTGGTTTTAGGTCTAAGGGTGGTCTACACCATTATCACCATGAGAGTAACTTATGACACTTTGCATAACTTTGCATGTAGTACTCTCATAGCGGGTCAATCCAGTATAAATATTACTCCTAATATTTATACCTACGTCAAGACTTGATAACTCCTTATCCCATGATCCATGAGATGTGATCATCAGTCTATCTTCATAATAGTCTTTATGCTTTAAGGTTATCCCCTTTACCTTAAAGCTCGACTACGGATACTTTAAGAATAGTGTCCTTATGTTTAATATTATCTCATGATTAAGTCACACTTAATTATTAAACGGACTTTCTATTCTAGGGACTTCATTATTTTGCAACCTTACAAACATAATAAAGAAATGCCATATTTATATTCAAACTCCTAAAGCAAATACTATGAAAATAGATTGGCTCTTAGGGCTTACTCTAACAATCTCCCACTAGCACTAAAGCCAATCTAGGTTACTCTTAATACCTATAGACTTAGTATGCCCATCACGCTTCAACTGCGCAAGAGGCTTTGTTAGTGGATAAGGAACTATTTCCTATGTTGGTATCTTACGTATCTTCCAACGTTCTATTTCGATCTCTATCGAAATATATAAGTGTCTAAGTATATTCATGAATCGTCGGTGAGATCTATTCTCAAGTGTTCTTGCAAGATTAAACTATTACCATCACTAATGTGATTAATGTGACTTGTAACACCGGAAACATAGCTTTAGCTCAATCATGAGCCAAACGATCCAATCTTAAATACTCAACTTATTTAACTGAAACAAACATATTACGAAGCTTATCTTATAGCTTTCAATGCTTGTATTCAGCCATGATATACAATACATTGGTATGGAAACTTCCTTCATTATAACTTCCTTATAATGATCCTTCCCATACCTATCTATTTCAAGAAATAGGCCTTAGTTTCTTTAAGGTCCTTAGGGATATTCTTGAAGGTAAGTTAGTGTCAAACACTAATTTCAATTTTGGTACATAGGTTATTCCTAACTCTTTAGGAATTCTTGCCTAAGTGTTTCATCAAGAGTTATTTTCCTAGTCATGTCTCACATGTATAAGAAAAATGTCTTGATGATTAATATGATATCAGATATTATCACTCCCACTAAAACTTTGTATGCACAAGATTTATATTTGTCCTTCATTTGTTTTCCACAAAACTTTCAAAAGGAACAAATATTCAAATTTATTCGATCTAATCAAAATTAGATAGGTTTGTCCTTGTTAATTTGTTTTCATAAAACTTCATAAAAGGAACAAACAATAATTTAATTTTCTGAGAACTCTATCTAATCAAAATTAGATAGCTACAAGTTATATACCTTTCTAGCATCATTTGGATCAACAAAACCCTTACGTATATGTCCAACACATATATATGAGGTCATTCCAATTAAGGAATGCAACTTTGTTATCCATCTACCAAAACATGTAGTACAACATTTAGCAGAAGCAATCAAATATTATAAGGTATTCTTAATACCATCCATATCAGTGTTCAAAAAGAATACTCACTTTCATCGTATGAGTCTTACTCATCTTGAAGACATAACCATTATCTACATAAGGTTAGTGTATATGGATTCTGTATGAGATTTCATGGCATTTAGCCACTTCTCATAATCTAGATCGTCTTACGACCTTTTAGAAAGTCAAAGACTCATCTTCCATGAGAATCATATCACATTGTTGAGTCATGATAAAACCATACTTTGTAGCCATATGTGATATGTTGGACTTATCTTGGATTTGTGCAACTTTAAAACAATGGTTCTTCAACAACCTTGAGGAACCGGTTTGCATTCCCTTTTAAATAAATACGTTTTGTGGTACTTGAATTTATTCAAGTTCTATATCACTCCCACTGTCTCTTTTAGAGACACACTCCCACTAGAGGAATGTTTCAAACCTAGCAACAAAACAACCTTTTGTCCTTAAGAGTGATATAGGACCAATATCCCTTTCTTTAGGATATTTCCACTTATTCATTCATTCATTTGGAATTAGATTTATCTAATAAATTTTAATCCAAAATTCTCATAAAGACAAACTTGGTACTCTTACCCCCATATCGCATATGGTGTCTTTATGATCATTTTAAAAGGGAACAAATTGTGGGTGAAGATTAATTATAAGTAAAGAGATTTATAGAAAGAGTCAATATATAATTAAACTATCCTTAAATCATGTCAAACATGATGTCATAAAATAGTTATTATAGTCCTTTAATTAAGTATTTACTGATATGACTCATTCATATAACTTAAATACTTTTGTCGAGTTCTATTTTCTTCATTGTTGAATTTCTTTGACAAATTCAAAGATTTCTAATTGGTGTCATACACCTACCAACATCTAATGATTTTAATCATCAATGTTAATGAAGTAAAATAAACTCAATATACCAAATATGTTTAGTGGTCGACATACATCTCATGTATATTGTTCAAATAGGTCATGCGTTATTTTATTGACACATCGAATATTTGTACTAAACAACAATGCTCTTATCACGATTGTTATAGATAACCCTATCAAGACCATGGAACCCTAGTCCATTACTTGACTTGGAGTAATAGTATAGAAGACTTTGCTTAAATGATAGGACCATTACTTGTCTTATCATTTAAGGCTACAATTCATATATTGTCGATACAAGATATACAATTGCTACTTCTATTACTAGATGGAATTCAATAACAATTATTGTGTTCCATTTCAAACTCGATTTTAAGTCATTGCATAAGCTCTCATTATCAATGAAACAATTTTCATTCTAGATATGGGTTGACTTAAAATTATAGCCAATGTTCTAATTCTTTAAGCATCTCTATTTTCAAAAAATTGAGATTCAACATCTTGTATCATATACTTTTGATGTAGAAATAGAAATTTTGACTTTCTATAACAATATGTGCATTATTGAAGTCTCACTTCATACTTTTGGTTTGACTTTTCCAAGAACTATTTACGTCATTTTTATTTAATGGTCTAACCATAGCCGTTCTACTTTGACAACCATTTTGTACTATTCAAATAAGAGGAATATAAATCTTATTTATATTATATCTCAAATCTTTGATAGTGCAAATTAATTCTCATTCAACTCAACAAATTCCGGTAGATATTCAAAACAATTTTGTCTATATCTATTCCATTATAATTTGTTAGATTGATCCTATGACCAACTTTTTGATCCATTGAGAAATTTATCATACTCTAAAGTTCTTTCAAAAGGATCTTACTTGAGATTAAATGATCACATCATTTATTATATATTCTATATCTAGACGTCAACTTGATGCTTCTAACAAGTATCCCTTTTCCAATCTAGTTATAGTAGGTTGTTCACAGTTTATAGTTCAAGACTTATAGTTTTCTCGCATTTGAGAACAATTCTCAATTTGTACCAATACAGAAACTCCTTTCTGAAAATCTTGTCCTAGGACAACTTAATATGTATTGTATTTCGAAATTCTAATTACAAAGATATGTAAGATATTATGACTAAATCATATTTAATATGGTCTTTAATTAAATACGCTCCCACTATTTTACTCAAAACAAATGACCCTCATCATTTGATTCGGAAAATCCCGTTGGAAGACTTTCTAGTGGGTCGAGATCCATATTTCACCTTGTCTTAAGTCCGCGGTGGGCGGATTACACAAGACTTAGTTATTTAGGTAGGAACTCCTTCCAATTGTATCTCATACAATTCTTGAATATATCAATTGGGTGAATAACTCCTTATTCTAATTCATCTTATGAATTATTCCCAACCATTGCTTCTTAAACTCATGTAATCTCATTATATTTGTTAAGTTAAGTTTGACCCCTACTTTAGAAGTTGGATATTACAATTATCCCATCGCACCTTACCAATATAGAGTATGCACTTCGCGGTGGGCGAACCTACATAGTTCGATACTAGTCTTGATGAGTTCTAAAGCTTGGAAAGCGTAAACTTAATATTCACATATTTTATTATTAAAGAGAATGCACTCCGCGGTGGGCGAACCTACATTTTCTTTATTAATCTCTTATGTGTCTCTTGAGGGATTTTATTTAATTTGATCTCACCGGCTTATTTATCATATAAATCGTCACTCACATGCATCAACATACATAAATAAATAAAATGAAACAGTTATGGCCCCTAGCGCATTTGTTCTCCCAAGCCAATGAGAGAACCTAATCTAACCTAAAACGATCTATACTTCTCCAAGCATGATCTCCAAGGTTGACCTCCATTGTTCTTCTTCTTCATAATATTACATAATAATATAAAAGAATACTCGTTTTACATACGAGGGAGTGGATGAGAAGAGAATATAGAGAATAGAGATAAGGCACGACACGCAGGCCGTATTTAAAAAACCAAATGCAATAAAATAAATAAACTAGGGCCATAACCGATCATCAAATATAATAATAACAAACAAACTTTATTATTATTAAAGTCTCATAATTAATTAAATCCGGCGATTGATCAAATCAGGTAAGTTTGATTCAAATATTTAATTCACAATTAAATATTTCGAATCAAAATTTGCTAAAATAAATAACATTATTTTAAAGTAGAATTAAATCTTTTGACAATTCTCCAAATATGGAAAATTATTTAATCAAAACCTTTTTGAATAAAATATTTCCAAAATTGGTAATATTATCTTTTAAAACAATTTTAAAAGATATTTCTAGAGATTTGAAACGATTTCATAATTAAATATATTTGTCAAATATGGAAAATTATTTAATCAAAACCCTTTTGAACAAAATATTTCCAAAATTGATGATATTATCTTTTAAAACAATTTTAAAAGATATTTCTAGAATTTTGAAACGATTTCAAAATTAAATATATTTATCATCTAATTTTCGCATCAACACTTGATACGTTTTGCAAATCCTAATTTTAATGACACAACATTTGTGCAACCCTTTCATGCCGTCAAAATTCCTTATGACCGAAATTCAATCCAATTGATCAACATGTCATTGTTTCACCATACAAATGTCGGATTCCGAAACAAATGAACACGGCTCGCTTTAATTGAATAACTTTCATAATAATTTTAACGAAATTACTAACGGTATATCACATACACCATTTTGCATTACGGTTACTTATATCATATATAAGTTTATGGCCGTTCTTGATTGTGTAACCTTAGGACAATTAACATATCGCATGCTTCACCATACAAGTGTCGGATTCCGAAGCCGTTTCAATGTTAATTACCCAATTCATACACAAAACTTACATCACATGTAAGTATTGACCGTTCTTGTTCGTGTAACCTTAGGACAATCAAATATCGCATGCTCCACCATACAAGTGTCGGATTCCGGAGCCGTTTCAATGTTAATCATCCAATTTATACACAAACAACCGTCAAATTTTAATTACTCGATTTTAATCTTCTATTAACCGTTTTAATCATATTAAAACTGAATTCATGAATTTAAACAAACATCAATTCATGGTTTCGTAAGTGGCTCTGATACCACTGATGGAAAATTGATACGATAAAAGCAGCGGAATTTTAAAATTTTCCTTTTGTGATCCTTACGAATGGTCATGAATTGTGTTTAGAGTTTTACCTTTTGATTCGAAAACTCCCTTTAAATCACGAACGGCTATCGAACACTTCGAATCACGAACAAGGTCACGAACAAGAACCTCGAACCGTCACGAACAAGGTCACCACCAAGTCACCAACGAATTTGATCACAAGCGTTAAAGGTATAACGCCTCTAGCCAGTCCACACGAACAACAACCTTCAATGGAGTGCTAGCTCCAATGGTTTGAAGGGTTAGGAGAAAGGAGGCACAAAATAAGGATTAGGGTTTTTCACAAAAACTCTAGAAAGGTGATTAGGGTTTCTCAAGAGAGGAGAGAACAAAGGCTCATGAGAATGAGTAACAAAAGTGTGTAACTATTTCTCCTTACCACAAGGGTTCTATTTATAGAACCACTTGCCATGGCAAAATTACACTAAAGCCCTTTTAACTAAATGGGCTATAGTGGGCGCCATTCTCATGTAAATATGTCTAGTACATATTTGCACCCCCTTCTTGCTACATCATACCATATGATGTAATGCTCATTTTAATTACCATAATACCCTTATCATATTTCCTTATTTCTCCAAGGTGCACCGTACCTTACGGTGTTCCAATCTCACTAGATTGTTCTTATGTGTGTGACCCTGTAGGTTTCCGTAACGTTGACAATTATAATAAATCACTATTTATTATAATAAACAGTGAGCGGTATCTAGCAACACATCACTGCTACTCAAGTTACGAGAAATTAACATGTGATCTAAACATAACCTCTTGTGATAATATCAGTGTGTATAATTACCCCTTTGCCCTTATGTCTATATTGAACACAAGGCATACACAGTGTCATCCTTGTCCAGTTCAATATTGGGCCCGTGACATTTATCCTGTTATGCAGGATTGGCAAATTCCATCTAGGTCACTACTGTTCCTCAGCATGCTTCGTAAAGTACCCATCAACTGCCTTTATAATTATCCTGTTACGGATAACGTTAGATCAGCAACAAAGTACTTCACTCCCCATCTAGGGTACAAAGTGGTTTCAGGTCTAAGGGTGGTCTACACCATTATTACCATGAGAGTAACTTATGACACTTTGCATAACTTTCCATGTAGTACTCTCATAGCGGGTCAATCCAGTATAAATATTACTCCTAATATTTATACCTACGTCAAGACTTGATAACTCCTTATCCCATGATCCATGAGATGTGATCATCAGTCTATCTTCATAATAGTCTTTATGCTTTAAGGTTATCCCCTTTACCTTAAAGCTCGACTACGGATACTTTAAGAATAGTGTCCTTATGTTTAATATTATCTCATGATTAAGTCACACTTAATTATTAAACGGACTTTCTATTCTAGGGACTTCATTATTTTGCAACCTTACAAACATAATAAAGAAATGCCATATTTATATTCAAACTCCTAAAGCAAATACTATGAAAATAGATTGGCTCTTAGGGCTTACTCCAACAGACCTTTGGTGATGGTGTTAAAGGACAAATCATGGGAGTTGGGAAACTAATCAACAATGGTTTGCCCAAGCTTGACAATGTTCTGCTTGTCAAAGGACTGAAAGTTAATCTAATCAGTATAAGCCAACTATCTGATCAAGGGCTTAAAGTTGACTTCTCAAAGAATGAGTGTCTGGTCACTAATGACAAAAGTGAATTATTGATGAAAGGAGCCAGATCAGAAGACAACTGCTACTTATGGGTTCCTCAAGAAACTACTCAGTCTACATGTCAAGAAGATGAAGCAAGACTATGGTACCAAAGTTATAAGCATCTAAGTCTAAAGAAAATGAAGAAACTTGTTTCTAAAGAAGACATCAGAGGGCCACCAAAGCTCACTATTGAAGAAGGAGATATATGTGGTGAAGGTCAAATTGACAAGCAAATCCAGAAGTCACATCCAATCTTTCAACAACAAGTGACATCTAAAGTTCATGATGTGAAACCTTATGTGGTCACATCAGTCTCCCTACCTGAAGACTCTGAAGTTGAAGAAAATTCTGAGAAAGCAGATTAAGAGCCAGATCAATGTCAGATAAGCAAAGGTCCTTCCATCAGAGTTCAGAAGAATCATTCTAAAGAACTCATCATAGGAAATCCAAAATTACCAGTCATGACTAGGTCACGGGAGGTAATCTCTAATGCTTGCTTTGTATCCACCAAAGAACCAAAGAATGTTAAGGAAACCTTGACAGATGAATGCTGGATTAATGCAATGCAAGAAGAGTTGAACGAGTTCAAGAGGAATTATGGGGTCAACATCATTGGCACCAAGTGGGTTTATAGAAACAAATCTGATGAAAGTAGTGTTGTTACAAGGAACAAATCTAGGCTTGTAGCACAAGGATACTCTCAGATTGAAGGAGTAGACTTTGATGAAACCTTTCCTCCAATAGCTCGTCTTGAGTCCATAAGGTTACTTCTAGGAGTGGCATGTATCTTGAAGTTCAAGCTTTATCAAATAGATGTGAAGAGTGCTTTCCTCAATGGGTACTTGAATGAAGAAGTCTATGTAGCACAGCCGAAAGGATTTGTTGATCCTAATCTCCCATATCATGTCTATAGATTGAAGAAAACTTTGTATGGGTTAAAGCAAGCTGAGCCAAAGATGAGTGATCTCACACAAGTAAAGAGAATTCTGAAGCATGTAAATGGCACAAGTGACTATGGTATTATGTACTCTCATGATGAAGACTCAAGGTTGATAGGCTATTGTGATGCTGATTGGGCAGGCAGTGCAGATTATAGGAAGATTACCTCAGCAGGAAGTAGTTGTTCCCAATTGCTTTGGATGAAGTAGATGTTGAGTGAGTACAATGTGGAGCAAGATGTGCTCACATTATACTGTGACAAGACGAGTGCTATAAATATTTCCAAGAATCCTATCCAACATAGTAGGACTAAGCACATTGATGTTCGTCACCATTTTATTAGGGATCTAGTGGAAGACAAGGTTGTGACCTTAGTGTATGTAGCCACAGACAATCAACTGGCTGACATTTTCACAAAGGCTTTGGATGCAAGTAAGTTTGAGACATTAAGAGGCAAACTTGGTATTTGCCTTCTTGATGATCAATAGCAACTTATGCTATTGAAGCGTGCAACGGATATATGCCTATTACCTCCGTTTATTTATGCACGCTATCCAAAGGCAGTCATCACAGGTTTTCTCAATTTCATATATCAAGACTATTTCATCTTTCATACTGTGATGAAGAACTATGTAGAAGATCCTGATGTAGAGGTCAATGTGGTCCACATTGTAGCCTCTGAGAAGAAGTGAAGAGTCTTATCCAGAGCTGAAGATTACAAATTATGCTATCTGCAAGAGCATTACTGAAGGCAAGGTCAAAGAATGACCTCTTGGTATATCTGGTATAGGGAGAGTAGAATATGTGCAAAGCAACTCAAAAGCATTTAAGCTTGTAAGCATAGGGCATAATCATAATCATAATCATAGCAATATGGATGATTCATTGTGCTTAGTCATGATCATAGAAATATGGATGACTTTTATGCTTAGGATCACAGTCATAGAAATATGGGTGATTTGAGTCACAGTCATAGCAATATGGGTGACTTAGTTAGTTACAATCATAGAAATATGGGTAACTTGTATATGCTTAATTATGAATGCACATATAGCAACCATTGAAACCTTGATCACTCTGTTCAAATACTTCCGCTACTACAAGGTTATGGATTGCTAGACCATATGGATTGTATGAAGACAGATACTGGTGAAGTTGAAGACTACTGAAGCATCTCTTTCTGAAGACCTTAATTATGTGTGGTGCTTAAAACATTTGTCTATCTACAATAAATCCATCTACTCTGTAAATTGCACAATTACTGGCCCCAGTACTTTTTGATTACTCTTTCTGATCTTAACTTTTTGTCAATATTATGGCTAAAAAGGGGGAGAAAATATAAGTAGTATATCCAGGGGGAGTAAGACATAAGGTAGTGCAATATGTCTGTTCTGGTTCATGATGTGATGCCAGATGTGTGCACATCGTCGAAGACAAAATGTGCTTGTATTTTGCACATCTTTTGAAGACTTTGAAGACCAAACGAATGAGAAGACTGACTCTTTGAAGACTGCTGAAGATGGTGCATGAATTTAGGGGGAGTAAAGTATTTTACTGAAGCTGTTGAAGACATGTCCCCTATTTCCTGTGTGCATGATTCATCACCATGCTTGTATGTTGGGAGTTTTATTCTCTCAGAAGATATGAGGCAAGATTCCGCTGTTGCACGCTGATGACAGGAATTTCTATGTCATTTTTAGTATTATTATTAGTAGTAAAATGACCAAGACAGGCCCAAATACGAAGGAAAACCTACAAAAGCAAGAAAAAGCATCAAGACAGAGTCCAAGATGCGAAAAGACAAGAAAAAGCCCAAAAAGTGAAGAAAATCAGCATTCCATCGCAGCACGATGGCTCCCATCGTGCCACGATGGGAGCTGCTTGTTCGCCAAGAAATCAGAAGCAATAAATCTGAAGAAAATCTTCCATCGCAGTACGATGTGTGCTATCGCAGCACGATGGAGTAACTTGGCGCCCAAGCTGATGAAATGCACAGGATCAGTTATAATTTTGAACTGAATCTTCACATCGCAGTACGATGGCCTTATCGTGCTGCGATGCCTTGCTGAGGCCCATTACGAAAACTATAAATAGAGCCTCCCATTCATTGTTTTATTCATTCAGAAATAGTAGAACACTCTCTACTATAAGGAGAGGTTCAGAGGAGCTCTATTGGGCATAGTTTTCTCCCCTTACGGGAAAACTAACTCAGCAAGGTATGATTTCTTTAGGCTTTTGTATTTAGGTTATAATTTCTTGTAATTTAAATATGTAGTCTTTATAATTTATGTCTTAGGTTGTGGTGGAGAAGATGAACTCCCCTATGAATATTTGGAGTCTGTGATTGAGTCTAAGTTATAATAAATGATATTTAGTAATTATGTTTGTTATTTACTTTCGTGCACTTTAATAACGTATTCTCGTAATCTGGCCGGATAAGCGGGAGCGCCCATAGAATTGATATCAGGTTTTGACTTGTTATTATTCCGGAACTCGTAGTAAATAATGCTAGGTGTATAGAGACGGTAACATCCTGAACTAGTCGTGAACTGAGCGGTTAGAGGAGGAATCATGCACTAGGTGTGATCTGAGCACTTAGAAGATGAACAGCCTGATACTAGGACCTAGAGGTTAATTGGTGAAGGTTATAATGCATGTTTATAAACAACTCACTTAGTAATTAAGGTATGTGACACATCGAGGTTAGCTCTTGACTACGGTCTGGCAAGTGCACCAGTCTGTCGTCGAGTAATAATTCACACTCTAGGTGTCTAGAATGAGTTCGTATCCACAGGGATCGTGCCGCAGCTTTACTAGCGTTATTTAAGCTTGTGATAATTTGCATTCGCTTTGGTTTTTGAAAAGGTTTTTATAAAAATAGCGTAATGCTTTGCAGAAATATAAATTGCAGAATATATAAATAATAGATTCAAGAAATATAGAGGCTAGGTATGGTGGTTGGACTCCCTCCCTTCTTCATATTTGGCATGACCGGTGTATAACATAGTTACTTAGATTATGTTCGGCGGTGAATTATCCTTGTTGTAGTAATACCTTACTATTACACTATGTCTATTAAAGTTTCCCTACATTAACAACTAAGGTACCTACGAGAGCCTAACCTCGATGTGTCACATACCTTAATTACTAAGTGAGTTGTTTATAAACATGCATTATGACCTTCACCAATTAACCTCTAGGTCCTAGTATCCACTACAAGAAAACACCCAAATAGCGGCGGAAAAAAACGGCCGGAAAGCAAGAAAAACGGCCGGAAAATTCAAAAACTGGCAAAATTACCGGCGGCCAGGATCGGCCGCAAAAAACGGCGCCGGAAGCACTTACCGGCGGCCACGCCCGCCGCAAAATCCTGCCACGGAACTGACGCGCCTGCCACACATTTACCGGCGGCCACAGCGGCCGCAAACTCACCATTTTATTTTAAAAAAAATATATATATTCTATTTAAACTTATGTTTATTAAAATTATTTAAATTTATAAATTTATGTTTATTTAAATTATATTCAACCTCATTTTTTTATTTTTATTTTGTATGCTTATCTCAACTTCATCATAAACAATTTCATCATAGAAAAAAATTTAGATCTAAAGAAAACAACAACAACATCATCATGTGCTTCATATGCAGATTTTCTGGGTCAGATTCAAACAGCAAAAACGCAGATTCAAACAACAATAAACAACAAACGCAGATTCGAGATTCAAACAAAATAAACAACAAAATCATCAACAACAGCAGATTCGAGAGAGAGGGAGAGAGATCTGAACAACAAAAGCACAGATAAAAAAAACATCATCAGATTTGATTGAGAGAGATGAGATCGAGAGAGAAAGAGAGATTTTGTGAGAGTGATTATGTAGTAGTTGTTGTGATTTTATGAAAGTGAAGAAGTTGTTGTTGTAGATTTGGAGAGAGTGATTTTTTTTCAATAAGGGTGAGAGAGTGATTTGGAGAGAAAGAGAGATTTTGTGAGAGAAAAAGAAAGAGTGATTTGGTGTTGTTGCTGTTGTGATTATTTAGTGAGAGAAAAAGAAATAAGGTGTAGAGAAAAAGAAAGGGTGATCGAGAGACTAAGTCCAAGGCTGCCAATTTTTTTCTTTTTGAATTCCGTGTTACTTTGCGGCGGCCTAGGCCGCCGGTAAGTTTATAGGTGATTTTGCGGCGGCCTTCGGTAAATGGCTAGTTTTTTCAAAAATATTATTTTTTAATTTTTCGGCTGCTTTGTTACACTTTGCGGCGGCTTAGGCGGCCGGTAAATTAGTGGCTGCCTAAGCGGCCGGTAAATTAATGTTTAATCCGTCGAAAAATTGGTGTTTTCTTGTAGTGATCGGGCTGTTCATCTTCTAAGTGCTCAGATCACACCTGGTGCATGATTCCTCCTCTAACCGCTCAGTTCACGACTAGTTCAGGACGTTACCGTCTCTATACACCTAGCATTATTTACTACGAGTTCCGGACTAATACCAAGTCAAAACCTGATATCAATTCTATGGGCGCTCCCGCTTATCCGGCCAGATTACGAGAATACGTTATTAAAGTGCACGAAAGTAAATAACAAACATAATTACTAAATATCATTTATTATAACTTAGACTCAATCACAGACTCCAAATATTCATAGGGGAGTTCATCTTCTCCACCACAACCTAAGGCATAATAATAAAGACTACATATTTAAATTACAAGAAATTATAACCTAAATACAAAAGCCTAAAGAAATCATACATTGCTGAGTTAGTTTTCCCGTAATGGGAGAAAACTATGCCCAATAGAGCTCCTCTGAACCTCTCCTTATAGTAGAGAGTGTTCTACTATTTCTGAATGAATAAAACAATGAATGGGAGGCTCTATTTATAGTTTTCGTAATGGGCCTCAGCAAGGCATCGCAGCACGATAAGGCCATCGTACTGCGATGTGAAGATTCAGTTCAAAATTATAACTAATCCTGTGCATTTCATCAGCTTGGGCGCCAAGTTACTCCATCGTGCTGCGATAGCACACATCGTACTGCGATGGAAGATTTTCTTCAGATTTATTGCTTCTGATTTCTTGGCGAACAAGCAGCTCCCATCGTGGCACGATGGGAGCCATCGTGCTGCGATGGAATGCTGATTTTCTTCACTTTTTGGGCTTTTTCTTGTCTTTTTGCATCTTGGACTCTGTCTTGATGCTTTTTCTTGCTTTTGTAGGTTTTCCTTCGTATTTGGGCTTGTCTTGGTCATTTTACTACTAATAATAATACTAAAAATGACGTAGAAATTCCTGTCATCAGCTCTCGTAGGTACCTTAGTTGTTAATGTAGGGAAACTTTAATAGACATAGTGTAATAGTAAGGTATTACTACAACAAGGATAATTCACCGCCGAACATAATCTAAGTAACTATGTTATACACCGGTCATGCCAAATATGAAGAAGGGAGGGAGTCCAACCACCATACCTAGCCTCTATATTTCTTGAATCTATATTTATACATTCTGCATTTATATTTCTGCAAAGCATTACGCTATTTTTATAAAAACCTTTTCAAAAACCAAAGCGAATGCAAACTATCACAAACTTAAATAACGCTAGTAAAGCTGCGGCACGATCCCTGTGGATACGAACTCATTCTAGACACCTAGAGTGTGAATTATTACTCGACGACAGACTGGTGCACTTGCCAGACCGTAGTCAAGTTTTTGGCGCCGCTGCCGGGGATTGTGTTTACAAAGCCTTACTAGATTTATTTAAGTTTGTCAAAAAAGTTTCAAAAATACAAAAAAATTAAAAAATCAAAAAAATCTTGTTGATGATTGTGGATTTTGATCTGTGAAAGTTCTGGCTAAGGATAAGTCTTGGTATTTAAGCGATCCGTTGTGATCCACCTCACTTACCTGGGAATTTTCATAGTGACAAAGACACATGAGACAAACCAAAAATATTTAACTTACTTTTTCCAGTGCTACTGAGGTATTTGTTTAAGTGCATGCAGACAGGTACTCAAGCACTAAGAATTACAAAGGCTGGCAACAGCAAAAATCAAAGACAGCGTTGTCACAGGAAAACTCTCAAAGTGATGAGGGATGGAGCAAATTGAAAAAGAGAAGCTGCAACCAAAAAGTCAATGGTCAGGAGGATCATTTGACTGAGGCTTCTACAGGAAGCAAAAGAAAAAAAAAGGGCTGTTTACAGAAATGGTTCGGATACACGGGAACCATTGAAAAAATGAGAAGAGAATAGAGAAAGGCCATCAAGGATGAACTACTACAGTCAGGAAAACCAGTCTGCAAAGTCACCTCAGGAGAACAACTTCTTCCTTGAAGACAGAATCAAAAAGAGAGACATGCACGAATATAAGTTTGGGGTGAAATCACTGTGTTCTATGAAACTGCACTGGTAAATTAGTCGCCAACCGGATAGTTGAGGATATGGTGAAATAGACCTAGTCCTTCTTGACAGTAATTAATGAAAAAGGAAGATGGTCAGTGCTTCAAGCTGGAACAAAGGAGCACAGAAGAGAGACATGCGAACATATCCTCTGTAATGGAGGAAATGCCTCAAGCTAATGAGAGGCTAAACAAGCGTTGCTTGGGAGGCAACCCAAGGATAAGTATTTATATTTTCAGCATTTTCAATTCAGTAATTTCCATTTCAGTAATGTTTTTCAATTCAATAAAGTATACTAAAGAATTCCGCATGTCATTTTCATCTGTAACACACCTTATTCAAACTTACAAAAAATTAAATAACTGTTTACTGTTTATTATCTAGTGCATGATACACTGTTATAGGTAAGATTGCGGCGAAGTAAGTTATAAATTCTGATGAGCCGAATTTCACGCCTTCATAAAGAAACCAAATGTGATTGCTCCGAAATGCGAAGTTCGGGAGACAGAGAGACGAGTGATGAAGCTGGTGTCCGTGAGACAAGTGTTCAACTTTCAGATACCTAAGCCATGTGAGGATTTGAGCCAAATATTTCCAAACGGTATTACCACTTTCTTTCGAATTACTATGAGAGTACCGTGCACTTGTTTATTTTCTAGAACTTGCTCTAATTCTCTGCTGACTAGTTGATTTGATATTATATGCATTGAGGCAATTGTTTGTTATAACTCAGAGCCTTTTCAAGCCACCCTTTATATATTATTATCATTTGCTAACCAAATTGAGCCGTAATTATTATCCCTTTTGTTTCGGTGACAAACCACGATATAAGCCTATAGACCAGAAAAACAATGATTTACCCTCTTTGGAGATAGGTAATAGTTCTCAAAGTCTTGGCAACAAAATAAGTTTGGGGTTGCTCATGGAACTAGCAACGTCTAAGTTTGGGGTGGGTATACGGTGAACTATCACTACAAAAAAAGAAAAATAAATGAAAAAGAGACGGGAAAAACATCAAAAAAGATCCCTAAAAAAATAGTCTCTTCAAAAAAAATATGAATGATAAAGAAAAAAGGGCAAAAGAAAGAGCCAAAGGGCAAAAATAGTGATAGAAAAGAACCATACAAAGACACATTCGGTTCTTATTTTCCGATACCAACACAAAAAGGCACCCTAAGGAACAAAGGTTGCGTACACAAAAAGGAACAACAAAGTAGAACTTAACTCCAATGTTTAGCCTACTATTCCCAAAAATGTCCTACCTTGACCTAAGCCACGTTATAACCCTGAAAAGACCTCCAATAATGCATGTATATTAAATTTTGACTGGTTGCTTAGAATTCTTGCAAGCCTATGGTTAAATGGCAGGTTGTACGACGATTGAGAGATAACCCTTTCAATTATGAGCGAAAAACACAAATGTGAGAGAGAGAAAAAGTTGAACATGGACTCTTGCAGACATTTGTCTGATTTGCTACCATTGACGTCTCCCGAGCCTAGCAGGACTGAGCATGATCGCTGCGGTAAGAAATCAGCGGTACCATTGCTGAAATATTAAGCAAGGTTGTGAAATTCCTATCATCTTATTTATCTCTTATTTCTCTAACGATCTTGTCTGACAGCATGTTACTTGAGGACAAGCAACAGTTTAAGTTTGGGGTTGTGATGACAGGAATTTCTACGTCATTTTTAGTATTATTATTAGTAGTAAAATGACCAAGACAGGCCCAAATACGAAGGAAAACCTACAAAAGCAAGAAAAAGCATCAAGACAGAGTCCAAGATGCGAAAAGACAAGAAAAAGCCCAAAAAGTGAAGAAAATCAGCATTCCATCGCAGCACGATGGCTCCCATCGTGCCACGATGGGAGCTGCTTGTTCGCCAAGAAATCAGAAGCAATAAATCTGAAGAAAATCTTCCATCGCAGTACGATGTGTGCTATCGCAGCACGATGGAGTAACTTGGCGCCCAAGCTAATGAAATGCACAGGATCAGTTATAATTTTGAACTGAATCTTCACATCGCAGTACGATGGCCTTATCGTGTTGTGATGCCTTGCTGAGGCCCATTACGAAAACTATAAATAGAGCATCCCATTCATTGTTTTATTCATTCAGAAATAGTAGAACACTCTCTACTATAAGGAGAGGTTCAAAGGAGCTCTATTGGGCATAGTTTTCTCCCCTTACGGGAAAACTAACTCAGCAAGGTATGATTTCTTTAGGCTTTTGTATTTAGGTTATAATTTCTTGTAATTTAAATATGTAGTCTTTATAATTTATGCCTTAGGTTGTGGTGGAGAAGATGAACTCCCCTATGAATATTTGGAGTCTGTGATTGAGTCTAAGTTATAATAAATGATATTTAGTAATTATGTTTGTTATTTACTTTCGTGCACTTTAATAACGTATTCTCGTAATCTGGCCGGATAAGCGGGAGCGCCCATAGAATTGATATCAGGTTTTGACTTGTTATTAGTCCGGAACTCGTAGTAAATAATGCTAGGTGTATAGAGACGGTAACATCCTGAACTAGTCGTGAACTGAGCGGTTAGAGGAGGAATCATGCACTAGGTGTGATCTGAGCACTTAGAAGATGAACAGCCCGATACTAGGACCTAGAGGTTAATTGGTGAAGGTTATATTGCATGTTTATAAACAACTCACTTAGTAATTAAGGTATGTGACACATTGAGGTTAGGCTCTCGTAGGTACCTTAGTTGTTAATGTAGGGAAACTTTAATAGACATAGTGTAATAGTAAGGTATTACTACAACAAGGATAATTCACCGCCGAACATAATCTAAGTAACTATGTTATACACCGGTCATGCCAAATATGAAGAAGGTAGGGAGTCCAACCACCATACCTAGCCTCTATATTTCTTGAATCTATATTTATACATTCTGCATTTATATTTCTGCAAAGCATTACGCTATTTTTATAAAAAACTTTTTCAAAAACCAAAGCGAATGCAAACTATCACAAACTTAAATAACGCTAGTAAAGTTGCGGCACGATCCCTGTGGATACGAACTCATTCTAGACACCTAGAGTGTGAATTATTACTCGACGACAGACTGGTGCACTTGCCAGACCGTAGTCACACGCCTCTGATGTTCTAATGATTCTCTCCAAAGTTCAGTTGGCTGACTCCAAAGATTATTTTAGCCAAAAATTGCCAAAGGGGAAGATTGTTAGTGTTTTCAACCTGCAAGGTTGTTATTTTGTTTTAGGGTGCTGGCTTCATTTGCTAAAATAAGCCTTTGGTCCAGATGTGGTGACTGATGTGCACACATTTGGGACCTGACCTGAACGCCCTAGAATAACGCGCTTTCATTATTTTGCGTGTGATCTTTGAAAAAGATTTGTTTTGAAACAAACACATCCACGCTAGCTTGCGTGCCAAGGAACGAGCTGAAAGATTGAAAAAGATTCAGAAAAGATTTAAAGATGGCCAGTTTGTTACTAGCAGATTTAAAAAGATTTAAAACAAACAAATCTTTGTAAAAGATTGAGTTTGTTTCTTGGAGAATAAGAAGGCCAGCTATCAGATCAGGGATCCAAGCCCATGAAGCTCGTTCTATATAAAGGAAGACTGAAGACATATTTTATTCACCGAAATCAATATTCATAAATCTAGTCTTTAGGATTTCGAGTCTTTGTCCCTTTGTTTCTTGTTTCCATTGAGACTTGAACTAGGGTTGTATTTAGCTCTTAAGCTTTTAAGCACAGAGCTGTTGTGTTCCTTTCTTGGTTCTAGTTTGAAACAAGAATAGAACTTTGTGTTACTCTTAAGCTTTTAAGCAAAGAGTTGTTTTGAATCACTCAAAGCTTTGAAGCACGAGTTGGTTCTTTTAGGAGTGCGTCTCCATCATTGAGTTTGTTATTTAAATCCTTACGGTGTTGTAAGGTAGTTATAGGAAGTGACCAGAGGTTGTCATATCTAGGGAGGACCTAGGTAGAATTAGCACGGGTAGTGTCTAAGTGATAAGTTGTAAACTGGGATTGTTTAGCTTTGAATTGGAACTATCATAGTGGATTCATTCCTGGATTGGTATCCCCCAGACGTAAGTGAGTTGCACTGAACTGGGTTAACAAACTCATTGTGTTCTTTATCTTCTGCACTTTATTTTCCTTGTTCATCAAGTTATTGTATGTTTATGATGTTAGCACATTAGGCACCACATCGTATATCATAACCCTAACGTGCTCCACATCACGCTGCACATCTGTGACTTGCTACCGGAATTTCAACCACAAATATCTTTAAGGGACCAAAATACCAATTAAGCCTATTTATAATCATGTATATGACTTTAAAAAAAAATATAGGGCACAATAATTATAACTTGCATAGGTACCTAAAATCTCAGGAACGACACTGTTGGTGGAATTTCGAGTCCATAATTGCAATTCTTATTTCCAGTGGTAATGGTCTTGGTAGGGCCATTTCCATATAAGAGAATGTTATCTTTTCTCTCATCAAAGATTACATATTCATTATATATGTCGGCCTTAACGTATATAATGTATCTTCTTGATAATTCATAGGATATGAGGTTATGCCTTCAGTCACCGTCTTGTATAGGCCATCCTTTGCGACCATTGCATTTGGCTTCATTGTACCTCTATTTTGAAGCTAAGAAATTAGTGTATGATCACCTGTAGATAACCAATAAGGGTAATCAACGTGATGATCCACCTTGGCACTAGCCACTAAGAGAGAGATGGCAACAGCTGAAATAAAAACAAATTGAAACATGTTGATAGCACTATAATGGTGGCATTTCGAGTCCTTAATTGCAATTCTTATTTTCAGTGGTAATGATCTTGGTAGGGTCATCCTCATATAAGAGAATGCTATTTTTCCTCTTATCAACAATTACATATTCCTTATATATGTTAGCCTTAATGTATATAATTTATCTTCCTTGATAATTCATAGGATATGAGGTTATACCTTCGATCACCGTCTTGTATTGGCCACTGTGCACCATCCTTTGCGACTATTGCATTTGGCTTCACTCACCTCCATTTTGAAGCTGAGAAACTAGTACTGTATGATCATTGGTAGATAAGCAATCAGGATGATCATCGCGATGATCCACCTTAGCACTAGCCACTAAGAGAGAGATGACAACAAGAAATAAAAACTTGTAAAAAGAAAGCATGGTACGTTTAATGAATCTATTCCGCAAGATTTTATAGGGAAACAAATTAAAATCTTGCTTTTAAAATAATCGATGCATTTGCTGTTATAAAATATGACATATTAATATAAAAATATAATTAATTTATTTTTGCTTTATGTTAAATTGCTTAGAATCAAATGGGACACTAGGATTATAATTAGTTTAATTGCTAAACAAAGTTGCAATTACGAATGCAATAATAAACTCAATCAGTTCTAGTTTTTAGATGTTAATTTGGTAATGAACCATAATATTAAAGCATGACATAAACAAATCAGTACGAACTTAAATGACTAAAATTCAATGAAACAAATTGAAATATGTTCATAGTATTATATAGGAGGGTTCTGGAGAGTGTTCGAGAGGAGCGGCTGCAAAGGATATCAAAACTTTAGAAGCGCCAATTTACTTTTTCTTAGTGTGTGTATGTGTGTGCACTCATGTGTGCATGCGCGCGTTCGTGTTTACTAAAATAAATAAATTATATAATTATTATAATTAAATTTTAAAATAGACTTAAACTCTTATGGTCTAGATAGTGAAATATATTTGGTGTGAGTTTTTCGATATTAATACAATCTTTAACTTTTCTTTTGTATTATATATTTATAATCATATATATGACTTATAAAAAAAATGGGACATCAAAATTATAACTTAGATCAGAAATGACCCTATTTGGCATTACAATGAATATGTCAGAATTACGATAACCATTATAAACTACACTCCATAAGCTTTTACAATATCAAAGCGGATCATTGTTATTCTTTCATACTCACCATGATAAGATTTTTTCTGAGTAAACATTTTGTTTATTTTTGCATAATAAAGTGTGTGCATGTTTTTAACTAACGGCCAATGGTGGTACACGACATGCTAACACAAAACGAATAGCACTAACTTGGTCTATGGAAGATTTTTATTTTCACCTGTCATTGTTGAGAAAAGTCATAACATATATAATATATGGGCATGATCTCACAACCTGTCTATTGATTGAAGCATATGCATATGTAAATAATGTCATTCAATATATTCATTCAGTCTAAAGTTGGCATAGAGGGTCTTTATATCTCCAAAGTAATTGGGCATCTAAAAAGTAAAATGTGCTTTAATTTGTTCCAAGAATTAAAAAAGTCCTACACCTAGCTAAGTTTGTACATCCTTATAAATAGCTTACCATACTAGCTCATTTTAAATAACCTCAATCCCACATATATATAGGTTACTATATATTTTCATTTCTCCTATATTTGCTTTTAAATTAATTTTTATCTAGAAAATATTTTTTAATTTGTACAATTTATTTGGATTTAATTATATTAAGTAATTAAGATGGAGAAGGTGATGAGGTTGGCTACAGAAAAGGGTGTGGTGATTTTCACAAAGAGTTCTTGTTGTTTATGTTATGCAGTGAATGTTTTGTTTCAAGAAATTGGAGTGTACCCTGTGGTACATGAAATTGACAAAGATCCTGATGGCAAAGAAATGGAGAAAGCTATCACAAAGTTGGGTTGTAATGCACCTGTTCCTGCAGTATTCATAGGAGGAAAACTTGTGGGGTCCACTAATGAAGTAATGTCCCTCCACTTAAGTGGTTCACTCATTCCACTATTGAGGCCATATACTAGAATGTAACTTAATTTGATTTTGATTAATTATTAGTTAGGAACACATGCAAATTACACGTTCCTACAATACAACTACCTTTATTTATTGGAAGAATAAAGTACTAGTACCAGTAGTAGTAGTAGTAAGTAAGATTAGTATTCACTATTATAATATAGTCTATCCAATGATGTGTGTGATTAAGTTACTAGCATTTGATTAGCCATAATGTAATCTGCTAAATATTCTTAATGAAGTCTTATTTATATACTTCCATTTGTGTACGTCCAAAAAGCCTATAGACTACATTATCAGCATTACTCTGTTCATGTTAAAGAGATAGAACATAGTCACATAATTCGTCCAACTCCTAGCGAACTGCAAATTGGTTCGTGCGAACCGATTCACAATATTTTTTATGAATTGGTTCGCCAAAATTCACTCCAAAATTTATCACAAATAGAGAATCTGGCGAACCGAAGTTAATAGATGAAATACACAAAAATGTTTAAACTAATTTTAACTAATTTTTAATTTTCTTATTAAAAATTATATATACAAATTATCAATTTAGTTTTTCGAGTTGCAGAGCATTATAAAATTTGTTTCTGAAATTATGAATATTTTAAAATGACCTCTAAAATTAAAAATCTTCTACAATATCAATTATCTTGATCAATCAGTTTACTTGTGCTACCTTAAAATTTTAATTTGATTGCGGGTTTTCAAATTTAGAGATCATTTCAAAATTTGATTAGTTTTAGAGATTGTAAAATTAATATTACCTCTGTCCCAAAATATAAGAGATTGTAAAATTAGTTTTAGAGATTGTGCTACCACATATCATGAAAATTGTTATTCTCTCTACTGCATGTCATTTTATAATACTCACTTCTTTCTTTTTGTTTTGTGTAATTCCTTTGTCCATTATTTATCTAATTCTACCGAAGGTAAATTAATTAAATTTATTCATTTGATTTTACAGATTGTTAGTGATCCCAACTTACTGTAAATATATATAATGGGCCACATGAAAAGAATAAGAAAACAACATAGAGTACAACTAAGACTCAATGACCAAGCGACCCGACATTAAACGGGTCGTCCACTCAACGAGCTCAATCCATATAGTGTACTATATCTTCGAAGGCCCTCTAATATATAGGTCGTTGATAGCAAAAGGACTGGGACTTAGACTTATGGAGGTCCACAACATGGGTCCTACAACTAGTGGTTCAGGTCCTACCTAGTTTCTAGGGTCTTGCAGAAGCCCACCTAGATCTTGGTGACCTGGGCCCAATGATCGATGACTTTGTTCTCAGTAGTTAAATATGGTCTAGGTAGTATTGACTATCAACAACATACGTACTAAGGTTGACAACCCTCGTCTTTTCTCTCAACAACTAGGTCGTTAGTTTAATTGGTCGTGAGAGTTTAAAGGAATGACATGTATATATCTCCTATGTATCGGGTTCAACTCTTGGAAGGTAAAAACTCGCTAAATTGTCTAGAGAATAGAGGAGGGGCAAGAAGTCCATGAGTAATGGTATTGGTTGTCGAGTGAGGTCGGGCTATTATATAAAAATAGATAGATTTAGCCATTTAGGCTGCTCCTAAATATAAGAATTCTAATTTATTTTTAAAATGTTCATATAATATGTTTTGAGTACGTATATTATACAGTACTATTCAATTATGAATAATCAGTCAATCACACAATATTTGGAAGGAAAAAAATCAAGAGGATCTGGAGAAAGAGAATAGAATCTTAACATCAATATGTAAACATGTTGTAAGCAGTCATTAACTTTTGATCTTTTTGCATTGTCCATGAGTTTGCAAAGTTGAAAGGGAACTTCTCTTTTTCTCAAATGCATTGCTGCGATTCTTCAACTTTATACTTAAAAAGAAAGATATTATATTCTACACTTTTTACTTCATAATCTTTATTTTTAATTATCCTTTTAAATATTTATTTGATGTAATTCAAGAGAGATTTTGGGTAGGGAGGGTTGGGACGCTTGTATATACAAAGTTACTAATAATTGTGTATATATATATATATATTATTATGTTCTATCATATCTTTCTCGATACAGAAATAGTTAAACTATTTAACTTTTTTTGTGACATTGGTGATCTCAAGTAATTTTTCAATAATTTTAATTTCAAAAAACTTTTTCTGCAGATACGTCAACCACCAACATAGTCAAAAGAATTCAATAAACTAACATATTTTGGAGCCCATATTTTAAACTTATTTTTTTAGAACCTAAGACGATCGCCCTCTTTGCTTTAGATGGAGAGAGTTCTTAGAGCAACTTCATCAATGAAATTTTAAGATTAATTAAGAAACCAAGGTTATTTATAACAAATCATTAACAATAACCACTAAGATCTAACTAGTCTGAATTTGAGCCAAGGTAGAGGAGGACTTTAACTAGGAGGGATATTCATAGTTGTTAAGTGTCATTTATTATACTTACAAATTATTTTAAAGTTTAGGAGCCATATAAAGATAAATTAGTTTAGGGCCAAATTATAACTTAACAAATTCAGAGGTCCAATTATAAAATATTTAGTTCAACACTTCAACCATCTATTTAAAAATTCTGAAATAGTTTAAAGGTTTATAGGGTAAAGAATATTTAATAGGGCGTTTAATATGTATGAGTTAAAAGGTGAATCTTACTATTTTTAGTAAATTTTGATAAAATATTATATATATTTTTTTTAATTATTATAAAATTCTTTTTAAAAAAATATAAGACCATTTTTTAGACGCCCATATTAGCCATGCCAACTTGCCAAGGAAGTGCAAGCCAATGGAAAAATTAATCAGTTCAACTCTGATTGTTGTTGCTTGCATTGCATCTTCTAACTGCTTTTCCAACAATATGGGAAATAGCTGTCAGCGTGAAATAAAAGCACAGGTATAAATTTTCAGGATTCAACTTGAAGTCAAGAACTAAATATAAAGTGGTCAATAAATGAATTATATATACTATATATGTATGTGCGTCAAAAAAGAAAAATAAATAAACAAATATACTATGTATGTACAAAGTTAGGAACACAAGTGAGTGTGAGTTGATTAAAGGGCAATGTAAGGGCATATCTTGCAGATTTGCAAATGGACCATATATTGAAATCAGAAAAATTGGGATATTTTAGTTTTGGAAGCTGATCCAGTGGACAAGACAGTTTTATTCGTAAGTCATTTTCAGAATATTACATTTTAGAGTTAAATAAAGATTTTATTTTTTTTACAAAATAGATAATAAAGATGTTAGTTTGACACTTTGACACGAATCAAAGTAAACCGGATAACTGTGAAGGAACTTACGGTGTATATTTTGTTTTATTTGGTTTTGGTCGGTTAATGCGACTAGCCAATTCAATAATAGGTTTTTTTTTTTACCATCAGTTTAATCTGGTTCGGGGGTCAGTTCTGGCATCAAGTGGTTCCAGCCCCCTCCCGATCGTAGTTGCAGGCTGGGGATTGAACCGTGGTCCTTCCTACCAAGTTCAGCGTCAATCACCACTGAACCAACTAACAATTGGTTCAATAATAGGTACTTGTTCATTAGTTTAACTAACCAAGTTGAATTTTCATATTACATTATGCATTTAATCGTGTGTTGTCACATCATTTAATAATGGCTTAAATATCATTTTTGTCCTTGTAAGTTCGCGATTTTTTTGTTTTAGTCCCTATATATTTTTTCTTGCGAATTCATCCTTGTATGTTCAAATCTTTTTTTTTGTCCCTGAAGCTAAAATCCGTAGGAAAATCTGCAGGAATTTCCTGCGGATTTTAGTTTCAGGGACTAAAACCAAAAACATTTGAACATACATGGATAAATTCGCAAGAAAAAAAAATACAGAGACTAAAACCAAAAAATCGCAAACTTACGGGGACGAAAATAATATTTAAACCTTTAATAAATATGACAAATCATGTGTTTTCAAACATATACATGATATGACCACGTATGATTGGATGCATGTGTTACATTGACAAAGTATGCAAATTAAATTCTTAACTAACTCATCAAGTGAAAATGAAATCAATGAATTAATTAGGCTAATAAGAATGATGTAAACCATATCATTATGCAACTAAAATTATTAAGAGTCTCACGTTAAATGAGATATAACTTGAATACGTTTTCATAATTAAGTGAGAATAGTCTTCACTTTACAAGTCGTCTTATATTGAGTTAGGTTCAACAAAACTCGTCTAAGATGTATAAGAACTAATCTGGTCACGCTCCAAATGTCTTGCCACACTTCTTCTATAGACAGGACCGGCCCAAGTAGTAGTACTGGTACCAAGCAACTCAAGCAAACATGGCCTCAAAATTTTGTATTTTCTCAAATTATTGTTATATATCAGCTAACAATGAGGATTTTCCCATACTTCTGCTATATGAGATAACTAAGAAAAAGGTGTATGATCCCAAAAAATAAGTTAGCAAATGGACATATAGAACAATTGGATTGGAAAGAGAATATAATTCATCACATTTAAGAGTCTAACATTTACATGCCACAAATGAACAGTTTGTATTATTCAACACTGAATTCACAAAGGATTAATATACATGCATGTTATTAACAGGAACACTAAGGTTTGTTTGTGAGTTTGGAGGGGAAGGGAGGGGAGGGCTTTGGAGGGAGGGAAATAGAGAGAAAATTAGAGAAATCTTTTACATTTTTTGAGAAAGTGTTTTTTATAGAGAATGACAAATAAATAGTATATGATTAATATATTATGAATTTAAGAATATTATAACAACATTAATTAAATTTGAAGAATTCATATAAACCCTTCAAACCCCCTCCAAACCCCCATCCAATACAATTTTAGAGTTCCACCAAATTGGGGGGTTTTGTGTTATGAAGAAAAAATAACCCTCCAAACTCCTTCCCTCCCAAACTTCTCTATTCCTTCCACTTGTTTCTTCCTTTTTTTCAAAACCATTCTCTTCCGTCCCCTCCAAACTCGCAAACAAAGCCTTAGAAAACAAATCAGAACTGTATGCACAACGACACTACTACATGTAACTAGCGATGTAACATTAGTTTGTTGTGCAGCATTCATAGAAATGGTGAAGTGGTAAAGACTTTCAACCAGCTCACCCTTAACGATCTGAAACAAAGCACTAACTTGCGGACAACAAATTATGCAAATTATGCAAGTAACAAAAAATCGATAGCTAACCATATACTATACAAACAGCAGAAACAACCTTGCGGATTAACAAATTATGACAAATGAAAACATGTAACAAACATGCTACATGGGTGGCACGCTACACCAAGATCTCTGATTCGGGTACTGAACTACTAACAAATGAATGAGATGTGGTACTAGAATCTTACTAGCAGAAATGTTAGACTGATCGTGGGGATTCACACTTGGTTGTTTTCTGAATTCAGCGCAAGTTTAAAAAAATTTCACAAATTCTAATAGAATAATGATTTTGGAATCTCATTTTAATATTTTATTTTTATATTATTCACTGAATGAGCTTAACTTTTGTAATTGTATGCCTATCTAATGTAATGGCAAAAGAAATAAAAATACAAAACCATAAAATTATCTGTATAAGTTGGCATGAGTAGCAGCACAAAAGAACTCTAAATATTTTTTTGGTGATACAAGTAGAAAATTACCTTTAATCCCTTGGATCAGCCAAAGCTTTTGAAATTATATTGAGTTCGGTGATGACTTCCTTGATATTGATTCGTTCTCTTGGAGACTCCACTGAACAAGATAATCCAATCTTAAATAAAGAAGATAAGCACCTCTCAACATTAGGATGCAAATCATTTGCAACTTCTGTTGTTACTTCCATTGAGAGGAGAGTTGTATCAACAACCTCCAAAATGTTATTTGGAAATGAAATTTCTACGTAGTTATGAAGGTTGTGCCCATCTTTAAACATTTCATCGGTTGGTCTTCTCGCAGTTAACATCTCCAAAAGAAGAATACCAAAGCTGTACATGTCGCCTTCTGTTGACAATTGAGAATCCATTCCATACTCTGAAATATGCATGTTTCAAACTAATCAATCCTAATTCAAAACTCATCATTTATGTATAACAGTCACAAGAAATTTTAAACTATATATACCTGGAGGAGTATAACCTATAGTCCCCTTTATTCCCATTGAGCTGACTTGGTTATTGGAGTTGCCATCAATTGTTGAAACAAGTCTGGCTAAGCCAAAATCACTCACATGAGCAACCATGTCATCATCAAGAAGGACATTACTTGGTTTTAAATCACAATGAACAATAGGCTTCTCACATTCATAGTGAAGATAGTGTAATGCAAAAGCAATTCCAATAACAATTTCTAATCTTTCTTCCAATTTTAGTATTCTTTGTTGTTCAGCATTTTGATGCAACCATTCCTCTAAGCTTCCATTTGTCATGTACTCATAAACTATTGCTTTAAAACCATTACCTTTGTGGCCACACTTGAGCAACATGTGATAATCTTGACTAGATTTCTATGCCTGATATTTCTAAAAGCATTACATTCGGCAATGAAACTTTTATGAGCTCCTTTCTTCTGAAGGTTTAGAACCTTAATAGCAACAACTCTTTCTTCAGAATTAAGTCTTCCTTTGTACACAAAACCTACACCTCCGGCTCCTATCAAGTTCTGAACCGAGAATCCATCAGTGGCATGGTGTAGTTCTTGGTATGATACCTTTGGAAGTTGCTCAATTGTTGAATCAGTGGATGCTTTTCTCTGCCTTTTCCTCATTATCTTATAGATGATGAAAGTAAGGACAAATGACAGTAGAAGAAGAAATGCAATTGAGAAGATGATTATTATCAACTTGCGGTGGGTATGGCGTTTTTTCTTTTTCACATCTTTTGGCGGGCAAAGAGTCAGATTCAGTTTTGCAACTCCTCCACAAAGCATGTCATTGCCGGTCAATGAAACTCTACTAGCATTCTGGAAAATGCCAAGCAAGGGCACCTCACCCTCCAACTTGTTAAAAGAAGCATTGAACCATTCTAACGCAGAATTATTTTGTAATTCCTGTGGAATTGAACCAGACAAGTTGTTCCATGACAGGTCTAGTTGTAGAAGACCTTTTAGTGAAGATAAGGAAGATGGTATGTTTCCATCTAAAGAATTACCCTCTAAAAAAAGGTACTCCAAGCTTATGCAATCTCCAATTTGTGTAGGAATGCCACCAGAGAGATGATTTTCAGATATATCAAGCCTTCCAATATTTTTAAGCAAGCCCACCTCAGGAGGCAAATTACCATTTAATGAGTTATGTGATAGGTTGAGTAGTATTGATAAGGATGGAAGGCCAAGAAGTTGTGTAGGTATAGCTCCACTAAGGTTGTTCATTGAAAAGTCTACTCCTTGCAACTTTTTACAATTTCCAATAGTTGAAGGAATCTTTCCAATCAACGAATTGTATGATAAATCCAGTAGAGACAATTGACTGAGATTTCCAAAAATTGACGCCGGAATTTCGCCCGACAGTTTGTTCATTTTTAAAAACAGTTGTTGCATTTTTTGAAACTTAGAAAAACTCTCTGGAATAACATCAGTTAAGAGGGTGCCCTCTATGGCCAACAAAATCAAGTTTACAAGACTTCCCAGTTCTGTTGGAATTTTTCCAGATATCAGATTGCCAGACATAGCAAGTTGTGAGATTTGGGTGGACAAATTCCCAATAATTTTGGGCAAAGGACCTCCTAAGTTATTAACCTCAACAGATATTACATCAATATTACTGCAGTTTACCAACGACTCTATAAACTCCCAATCATTACCGGTGGATGATGAATTGCTACCAAGATTATTATTACCTACAGCCAAAATAGAAAGATTTTGTAGCTTTCCAAGATTTGGAATTTGTCCTGAAAAATTGTTTCGACCAATATCAAACAATTGCATCTGAGATGCATTACTGATGGATGTTGGGATTGGACCTGAGTATCTATTCGAAGCAAACAGAAATTGCCTAAGATTTGGGAGGGTTGTGAACATGTCGGTTGGCAGAGAACCGTGGAATTGATTAACTGCTGTGTAGAGGTCAGTAAGAGATGACAAATTGTAAAGTGATGAGGGAAGCGTACCAGATAATTTGTTCCGTGCCACTGAAATCTTTGTCAAGTTTTTCAAACGGCCTATTTCTTCTGGTATGTTTCCCTCCAAGTAGTTAAAAGCCAAAGAGAGAACAGTGAGGGAAGAAAGATTCCATATAGAAGGTGGAATTCGACCGGTTAGATTGTTATTTGCAATACTGAAATAATCAAGCTTGGCAAGGGAGTGAATCTCCATTGGTATTTGGCCAGTAAAACGATTCCTATTTAATAGGATCACCCTCATTTGAGAGCAATTTGTCAAACTGATTGGAAATAGGCCTTCTAAAGTATTATTGGCCAAAGTGATGACCTGTAGTCGAAATAAACGGCCTAATTCTTGTGGGACATTAGCATGGAATCGATTATTATCAAGGTGGAGGATCCTCAGAAAGGAAAGATTACCAACGTGAGGTGATATAAAACCTTGCAGTTTGTATCCTTCCAACTCTATCTCCGTGACTCTTTGATGTCTTCGACCACAAGTTACCCCATGCCACTTGCAAAAGTGGCTAGAACTATTCCAAGAGCTTAATACTCCATAAGGGTCATTCGTTATTGATTTTTTGAATTTGAGTAATGCAGAATGGTCAGTCTCGTTTCCTAAGGCAGAGGCTGATTTGTTTAGGAAATTTGAAGTAAAGAAAAGAAACAAGACAAGCCGGCATATAGACCAAAAGACAAGTAACATGACTGTTGAATTGAAGCTGCTAAAATTGTAGATTGCTTAATCTGTTATCAGAAATGGGATGTATTATGAATGTATCATGTATGTAGCCAAACCAGGTGTGAGTGGAGTTTGGATTTTGAACAAAATTCAACTCTCATTTGAATATTACCTAGTCAATTGTTGGAAAAATTATGACAAGTAATCACATAATAAAAAAAATTATCAGTAAGAAAATAAAAGACAAAGATAATCAAACAAAGGACTTGTTGCCTAATCCCCACATAGCTAGTCAATCAGCACATTCATTATTTTCCCGCAAGGTACTGGTAAAGGATCACAAATAATAAATAATAAATTAAAGAAAGTTATTAACGCCAAATAAATACAACTTTAAATAAATTAGAATAGAGGACTTGAAATTCAAGAACACTTAGATGAGATGGCACGGATCTCTTTTATCTTAACCAAAGTCCTATATTTATTTGGTGCAATTGTTCGCACATAATAATTTTTCTCTCGTAAACTTGAGAGCTCAGTCTTAGCAAACAAATGGATACAGCTTATGATTACGTTGCAGTCTTATATAACTAAGCAAAATCATAAAATCCTAATAATGAGGATTGACCAACAATAATATATAGTAGTAAAATGTTAGCAGTATGACCCGTGAAAGAAAACAATAATTGATATAATAATTAATTTTGAAATGAATAATAAAATAATTAATAAATCTTAAATGCAATTTTGACTCTCGAAATTTTACAATTGCTTGATTTTTATTACATGTGTGCATAGCTTAATATACCACCTCCGGTGTTTTTTATAAAAATAGTTGACTTTTTAGGTTTATTGAAGAGCTGATGTATTTGGTTTATATTATAGACCAGATACATAAGTTTTTAATTAATCTAAAAAATAAATTGTTCCTTATGATTCGTGTGAGTCATCTAGCTTTGTAACCTTTGTATAAATAGAGTAGTGACTCATCTTTGTAATCAATTTGACTCATTAATATCACTTTCAGTAATAGAAGATTACAGTGTACAATGCTCCCTTTTCTTTTCTTCTATATTCAGATCCAAGAAATTGGGGTTGAATCTTTGATGATTATGAAAGATTCAATATGATAACTAAAGAATTTTTCTTCAAATCTTAATGATTGTGTAAGATTCAATATGGTATCAGAAGTTTCAAATAGTCTTTTATTTTAGTTTTTGTGTTCTTGCTTAGTTTTTTATTTTTAATTAGTTTGTGGTTGTTCATGGCTAGGTGTAAGTAGTTTGCTTCCATCTTGGAGTCATGGAGAGTATTACTAACAAGTTGTATCATAATTCTACATGTGTAGTGTGTACTGCTTTACTTAGGGCATAACGATCAAAGACCTAATGGAGAAGTTGATGTATGTCCAGACTGTAGTGAAGGTTCACTTTCGAAACTTTAATTAGCAATAAAACACAAGAAAGACGGTTTGAATTGTGTTTCTCATTGATGAAAAAATTCTTTTTCAAACATTACAAATTCAAACATAAATAAAATAATAAAGCTATTTATCAAATCATTTTTTTTTTGAAACAATATTTATCAAATCATTTAACTTTTAGTTAACGCACATAAGAGAGTTGAAGTTAAACCACAAAGAACTTAAACAAAAACTAAAAGAGAAAGGGTACAGAGAAAGAGAGACGACGAGGTAATTTTTATACTTATTCACTATTAAACGGTCAGCTAGTCCAGTTCACTCCTTACAAAGTAATTTTGCTCCCTAAACTAAGAGAGACTTCAAACTATAATCATATAACCAGATTACAGTACTCTAGGTATCCACCAAGAGATTTACTTGCTTCTCAAACAAGGAATGACTTCACCTAGCTAGTCAACAACCAATAATTTCCACCTCATAGAATTCCACACCAGGATTTCCTGCCTTCCAAGAAGGGATTCCTAGTTTGGGTTATAAGTTGTTACTACTAATGGGTTGGTTACTACTGTAAGTTGTTCCTAGATGATTGTTGATCCAAGCCATTACTTGTCTTCTTTTCTATGAGGTCTTGGTGTGATGCCAACACTTTTCAGATTATTTATTATTCCTAAACACTTGAACACAGTTAGATAATGAGTGATATATTACATGAACACATTTTGTTCTAACAATCTCCCTGTTTTTTTATGATAGTAACAAATAATTAACTAAAGTGAAAATTTTCTTTTATTAAAAAAAATATAAGCATAAAAATGTATACTCAGCATAATGCAAATGTAAGTAGCAGTTTGTATTATTCAGCACATTTAAGAGTCTAACCTTTACATGCCACAAATGAGCAGTTTGTATTATTCAACACTATGTCCATACATTTTAATAACGAGAACACCAAGAGGAAACAAAGCAGAGCTATATGATGGCACTATTACACATAAGTGACGTAACTAGCAGTGTTGTGTAGCATTCAACCGCTCACCCTTGTCAATCATCCTCAATTTTTTTGTATCCTGGATGTAGAAATTGTTGGGGATAAATTGAAGTGTATGAATAAAGTACTTACTAAAGTCAGAAAATGTGCAGAACAGCATGTAACAAAAAATCTATAGCAGAAACACATGATTTTAAATGGTTAGGAAGGGACACAAACTTGCGGGTTAACAAATTATGAGAAATGAAAACGTGTAACGAACATGCTACATGGGTGGCACGCTACAGATGAATCTATGATACAAGTACTAGAACTGATAACAAATGAACAAGACATGGAAATAGAATCTGCCTAGCAGAGATGGTAGACTGATCATGAGGATCCGTACTTGGTTGTTTTTTGAATTCAGCGCAAGATTAAAATATTTGCACAAATTCTAATAGAATAGTGATTTCTTTTAGGAATTTGATTTTAATATTTTTTTAGTATATTATTATTTTTATAATATTCACCGAATGAAATTAACATTTTTAATTGTATGCCTAACATCTTCTCAAATGATAGTGTAATTTCTTTTTCATAGTAAATTGCATGTAATATGTAATCAACATGTACCTATGAGCTGTAACTCAAATAGTATTTTCTAGTTTGCCAAGGCAAAAGTGGAGTTATGGTCTATGGAGTTCATTTTCCATTTCTTGAATCCTGCAAAAGCTAGTCCCCTACTATCTAATATAAATGCAAAAGAAATAAAAATGCAAAACCATAAAATTAGTTGTATAAGTTGGCATGAGTAGCACAAAAGAATGTTACCTCTAAATATTCTTTTGGTGATACAAGTAGAAAATTACCTTTAATCCCTTAATCAGCCAAAGTTTTTGAAATTATAGAGTTCTGTTACCTCTAACCATATACTATACGAATAGCAGAAACGTGTAATTTTATATTGTTAGGAAGGGACACAAACTTGCAGATTAACAAATTATGAGAAATGAAAACATGTAACGAACATGCTACATGGGTGGCTTGGTACACCTGACCTGAATCTATGATCCAAGTACTAGAACTGCTAAAAAAGGAACAAGACGTGATGATAGAATCTTATTAGCAGAAATGGAAGACTGATTATGAGGATCCACACTTGGTTATTTTCTAAACTCAGTGCAAATTTAACAAATTTGCACATATTCTAATAGAATAATGATTTATTCTAGGAATTTCATTTTAATAATTTGTTAGTATATTATTATTCTTATATTATTCATTGAATGAAATGAACTTAACTTTTTCAATTGTATGCCTAACACCTTCTCAAATGATAGTGTAAATAATTTTTCATAGTAAATGGCATGAAATTTGTAATCATGTACTATGAGTTTGCAACCCAAATAGTATTTTTCTAGTTTGCCAAAGGTGGAGTTATGGGATTCATTTCACATTTCATGAATCATGCAAAAGCTAGCCCCCTTACAATCTAATCTAATGGATAAAGAAATAAAAAAGACAAAACCATAAAATTAGTTGTATAAGTCGGCATGATTTGCACAAAAGAATGGTACTTCTAAATATTCTTTTGGTGATACAAGTAGAAAATTACCTTTAATCCCTTGGATCAGCCAAAGTTTTTGAAATTATATTGAGTTCTGTGATGACATCCTTGATATTGACTCGTTCTCTTGGAGACTCCACTGAACAAGATAATCCAATCTTAAATAAAGAAGATAAGCACCTCTCAACATTAGGATGCAAATCACTTGCAACCGTTGTTGTTACTGCAAGATTTTCATTTTCCATCGAGAGGAGAGTTGCATCAACAATCTCCAAAATGTTATTGGGAAAAGCAATTTTTACATAGTTATGGAGGTTGTGCCCTTCTTTAAAAATATCGTCAGTTGGTCTTCTCCCAGTTAACATCTCCAAAAGAAGAATCCCGAAGCTGTACATGTCGCCTTCTGTTGACAATTGAGAATCCATTCCATACTCTGAAATATGCATGTTTCAAACTAATCAATCCTAATTCAAAACACATCATTTATATATAACAGTCACAAAAGAAATTTTAAACTATATATACCTGGAGGAGTATAACCTATAGTCCCCTTTATCCCCATCGAGCTTGTTTGGTTGTTGGAGTTACCATCAATTGTTGAAACAAGTTTGGCTAAGCCAAAATCACTCACATGAGCGACCATGTCATCATCAAGAAGGACATTGCTTGGTTTTAAATCACAATGAACAATAGGCTTCTCACATTCATAGTGAAGATAGTGTAATGCAGAAGCAATTCCAAAAACAATTTCTAATCTTTCTTCCAATTTTAGTGTTTTTTGTTGTTCTGCATTTTGATGCAACCATTCCTCTAAGCTTCCATTTGTCATGTACTCATAAACTATTGCTTTAAAGTCATTACCTTTGTGATCCACACTAGAGCAACATGTGATAATCTTGACTAGATTTCTATGCCTGATATTTCTAAAAGCATTACATTCGGCAATGAAACTTTTATGAGCTCCTTTCTTCTGAAGGTTTAGAACTTTTATAGCAACAACTCTTTCTTCTGAATTAAGTCTTCCTTTGTACACAAAACCTACACCTCCGGTTCCTATCAAGTTCTGAATCGAGAACCCATCAGTGGCATGGTGTAGTTCTTGGTATGATACCTTTGGAAGTTGCTCAATTGTTGAATCAGTGGATGCTTTTCTCTGCCTTTTCCTCATTATCTTATAGATGAAGAAAGTAAGGACAAATGACAGTAGAAGAAGAAATGCAATTGAGAAGATGATTATTATCAACTTGCGGTGGGTATGGTGTTTTTTCTTTTTCAAATCTTTTGGCGGGCAAAGTCGCAGATTCAGTTTTGATACTCCGCCACAAAGCCCGTCGTTGCCAGTCAATGAAACTCTACTAGCATTCTGGAAAATGCCAAGCAATGGCACCTCACCCTCCAACTTGTTAAAAGAAGCATTGAACCATTCTAACACAGAATTATTTTGTAATTCTTGTGGAATTGAACCAGACAAGTTGTTCCGCGACAGGTCTAGTTGTAGAAGACCTTTTAGTGAAGATAAGGAAGATGGTATGTTTCCATCTAAAGAATTACCCTCTAAGAAAAGGTACTCCAAGCTTGAGCAATCTCCAATTTTTGTAGGAATGCCACCAGAGAGATGATTTTCAGATACATCAAGCCTCTCAATGTTTTGAAGCAAACCCACCTCAGGAGGTAAATTACCACTTAATGAGTTTTGTGATAGGTTGAGTAGTACTGATAAGGAGGAAAGGCCAAGAAGTTCTGTTGGTATAGCTCCACTAAGGTTGTTCACTGAGAAGTCTACTCCTTGCAACGCTTTGCAACTTCCAATAGTTGAAGGAATCTTTCCAACCAACAAATTGTATGATAAATCCAACAGAGATAATTGACTAAGATTTCCTAAGATAGTTGCCGGAATTTCACCCGACAGTTTGTTTATTTTTAAAAACAATTCTTGCATTTTATGAAGCTTAGAAAAACTCTCCGGAATAACATCAATTAAGAGGTTGTCCTCTATGGACAAGAAAATCAAGTTTACAAGATTTCCCAGTTCTGTTGGAATTTTTCCAGATATCAGATTGCTAGCCATAGCAAGTTGTGAGAGATGGGTGGACAAATTGCCAATAATTTTGGGCAAAGGACCTCCAAAGTTATTACTCTCAACAAATATTATATCAAGATAACTACAGTTTACCAAAGACTTTATAAAATCCCAGTCATTACCGGTGGATGATGAATTGCTGCCAAGATTATTTTCACCTACAGCCAAAATAGAAAGATTTTGTAGCTTTCCAAGGTTTGGAATTTGTCCTACAAAATTGTTATGACCAATGTCAAACAATTGCATGTGAGATGCATTACTGATGGATGTTGGGATTGGACCTGAGTATTGATTCGCACCAAACAGAAATTTCCTAAGATTTGGGAGGGTTGTGAACATGTTGTTTGGAAGAGAACCATGGAATTGATTGCCTGCTGTGTAGAGGTCAGTGAGAGATGACATATTGTAAAGTGATAAGGGAAGTATACCAGATAATCCGTTTTGTGACACTGACATCTTTGTCAAGTTTTTTAAAAGGCCTATTTCTTCTGGTATGTTTCCCTCCAAGTAGTTATAAGCAAAAGAGAGAACGGTGAGGGAAGAAAGATTCCATATAGAAGGTGGAATTTGACCGGTTAGATTGTTTTTTGCAACACTGAAAAAATGAAGCTTCGTAAGGGAGTGAATATCCATTGGTATTTGGCCAATAAAATGATTCCCGTCTAATCCGATCTCCCTCAGTTGAGAGCAATTTATCAGACTGATTGGAAATTGACCTCCTAAAGTATTATTGGCCAAAGAGATGGCCTGCAGTCGAAATAAACGGCCTAACTCTCGCGGGATATTGGCATAGAAGCGATTATTATCGAGGTAGAGGATCCTCAGAAAGGAAAGATTACCAACGTGAGGTGATATAGAACCTTGCAGTTGGTATCCTTCCAACTCTATCTTTGTGACTCTTTGATGTCTTCGACCGCAAGTTACTCCATCCCACTTACAAAAGTGATTAGAACTATTCCAAGAATCTAATACTCCAAAAGGGTCACTCGTTATTGATTTTTTGAATATGAGTAATGCAGAATGGTCAGTCTCGTTTCCTAAGGCAGAGGCCGATTTGTTTAGGAAATTTGAAGTAAAGAGAAGAAACAATACAAGGCAGCATATAGACCAAAAGAGAAGCAACATGATTGTTGAATTAAAGTTGCTAAAATTGTAGAATTTCTAAATCTGTTATCACAAATGGGATGATGTATTATGAATGTATGTGTGTATGAAAGTATGTATGTATGTATGTATGTATGTATATAGCCAAACCAGGTGAGTAGAGTTTGCAGTTGGAACAAAATTCAACTCTCATATAACATATTGTAATATTATCTTGTCAATTGTTGAAAAAATGATGATATAGAATTATCACAAATAATAAATTAAAGAAATATATTAAGACCTATTAAGACCAAATAAATACTCTATAACTCTAAATAAAATAGAATAAAGGAGGTCACGTAAGGTGGCTCAGATGATAGCTACTAGCGACATTATTGGAGGGGTTGGGTTCGTATCTCAAACTTCCCCACTTTTGTACACTTATAGTGTTTGAGTCAAGTCACTAGGCTACTGGATCCAAAAAAAACATTGAGTTTAAGAGTATTTTGTCGCTACAGGTCAATAATGAGTTGCAATTGGTCTCACATAATAACTTTTCTATTATAAACTTGAGAGATGAGTCTTATAAGCAAACAATTGGATACAGCTTATGATTACGTTGCAATCTTATATATAACTAAGCCAGATTATAAAATTTTAATAATGATGAGGATTGACCAAGCGTATTATTCTAAAATGTTAAAAGAGAAAAATAATTGATATAATAATCAATAAGTTTGAAATGAATAACGAAATAATTAAGAAATTACTTGCAAGAATGAATGAGAGTGAGTGAGTATCCGGTGGAGTGGCGGTCAATGTAGGTTGAATAATTATACTAAATGATATGCCATTCCTTCAAAGTAGACAGAAGACAATTAGTACTAAATATAAATATGAAACCAATTCAAGTAGCGCCGGCCATGGCCCATGGGTGACAAAAGTCAAGATTCACCACCGACGAAGAAAAGGTGAAGAAAGAAAAGTAAAAAAATCACAACAACGCATTCCATCATCTTCTGAATCGAACCTGCTTGCGATATAAACAATTGATAAGTTGCTGCGCCACTCAGAATAATTCTCGACTTTTATGAGATGGCAAACTCTCTTACAAGTTTGAAGTTTTAGGTTATTTTTAGGAAGACAAATAAGTTAGGATAGGAGTAACTTAAAGTCTGTTTGTCGAATCCAAAAAATTGACTTATAGCTTATGTCTTATAGCTTATAAATTAAAAGACTCGTTTGGTAACAGTTTTTTAGAAAGAGCTTATAGATTATTTTACTGACTTATAGCTTATTTTTCATAATCTAATTCAAGTAGCTTATGAGCTTATAGCTTATCATTTTTTCTTCCCATTTTACCCTTATGATTTTATCTTAAATCCATTTTTATCCTTTATTATAAATTTTATATAGTATAATTTAGAACAAAATAGGTATGTTGTGCCTACTTTATTTTACGTTGTTGTACTTGCACCTATCTATTTTTCTTTTACTATTTTGTATACCAATTTTTACGTTCTTGAATTTTTTTTAGACGTTGATGTACCTAGTTTTTTGTACAACGTTACTATAGCCTATACCTATTATCACCTCTTTAATATGTTTAATTTTTTTTTTGTACATTATGTTTAATCTTTTTAATAAAGTATAAAAATTGAAATGAAGATATATTTAAAATGAAATTTCAAAGAATAAAATTTAACCTCTATAAAAAAGATTAAAATTTAATTTAATATAATAATTATAATAATATAAAAATAAATTAAATTATAAATTTAAATCACTAAATTTTAAGTATTTTAAATATTAAGTAATTGCCACTTGAATTAATTTATTATTGTTTCGTTAATTTTTTTTATAAAATATAAAAATTGAAATGAAAATAATTTTAAAGTAAAATTTTATTGAATAAATTTCATTCTATATTAAAATATAAAAGATATATTAAATTAAAAAATTAAAATTACTAAATTATAAATATCTTAAATAAAAAATTTATTATTAATTATGAATGCCCTTTTATGTCATTTCACATTTATCTATGATTGAACCCCTAATTTTACCAAACACTTTAATTAGCTTATCAGCTATAAGTCATCAGTCATAAGCTATCAGCTATAAGTCATCAGTCATAAGCTATAAGCTATGAAGCACGGACTCTGACACGGACACCGTGACACGACACGGACACTCCGACACCGCTAATGTAAAAAATATACGACACCGACACCGCTACATATTTATAAAATATATAAGTTTAGAATTAAAAATACATACATATGCATCTAAGTTGAACAAATTTTTCAATAAAAAAAGTTTTAAAAGAATATATGATAGTACATTTGACATTTACTCATCCAACTACTAACGAAAAACTAAAAATAATGTAATCAAAATGTAATATCTTTAATCCTTCATTGATCAATATTATTATTTCGACACATCTTTAATCGTTGTATATATGTCTGAGAAAAGTAGAAGCAAATAAATAAAATAAAATTTGAACACTTACCCAGACACGTTTGTACGAGTGTCTTATAGGTGTCGGACACCGATTTAAGGAGTGTCGGAATAAAGGAAAAATTGTTTTTTTTGACACCTCTCCGACACGTTTGTACGAGTGTCGTACGGGTGTCATACGAGTGTCGGACACGGACACGTGTCGGACACGCGACACGTCTAATTATAGAGGTGTCGGTGCTTCATAGGCTATAAGCTATCAGCCATAGGCTAGTTTATCAGCTATCTGCTATTTTTGTCAAACAGAGCCTTATACTAGCTTATACTACCTCCGTCCCATTTTATAAGAGCTATTTTAACTGAATGACACTATTCACTTATTTTGCCTTAACCATACTTTTATAATAATATATAGATATAAATATTAGCATATGGGATCTTGTTTAATTTGTTTTGATGAGTATTTTCAAAATATCAAGTTTTAATAATTTTTTCTAATAGAGAATTAAAGATATTAGTGATCAAAATTGTATATTGATATACGTGCAGTAGTCAAACTAGTTCTTATATTTTGGGACATAGGTAGTAGTTTATAAGCTAAAAATTCTTTTTAGTAATGATCTTTTTATTATGAGCTTATAATTTATTTTACTAGCTTATACAGTAGTTTATTTTTCAGATGTTATTTCAAGTATCTTATAGTTTATCATTTTTTTCTTTCAATTTTATGCCTTAAAAAAATTAAATATTAATCTTATTTTGTTTTATTTTGAAGTAAAACGAAATATTAATTAAACATATCTTTTTTATGTTATATCATACATATAAATTAGTTCAACTGCTAAATTTACCAAACACTACAAATTTAACCACCTAACTTATTCGTTATAAGCTGAAAGCTAGCTATAAGTTTATCCGCTATAAATTAGCTTATAAACTATCCAATATGTTTTATCAAAAAGAGTCTTAGTGTTACTACATGTCTAATTTTGTTTATTAAAAAAAAACTTTTTTTACACTATTAAAAAAAAGCTTAAATACTCTTTTCATCCTCCTATTTTAAAAATTGGTTTTTTTATCTCCAATTTAATTTTTTCTTAAATTTCTCTCATCACATTTTAAATCATTCTTTATGATGTGGCTGTGCTCATTTAACATTTTTTTAGTGAAATGGATATTGTATGTAGTTTTAACGAACGTTCTCATATCATAAAATAATAGCTTGCATCGTAAAAAATTACCAAATGCTTAGGACAAAAATTCATAAAGCAATAAAATTGGTGGACAAAAATTAATTTTAAAAGTACATTTAAGCCAAAAATAAAAAGTATTTATTTGTTTAAATGTGTCGATCTGCCGGACTGGCCCGTTTACTCCGCCATTTTTTGGTAGGCTGAGCCTAAGTTTTGTGCTCGACCGTTCTAGTTGACTTGCCGCACCAAACTCACTTAAAAAATACGGTGGGGCGGTTCGGTCCGCAAGTTACATAAAAATTTAAAATCAATCTTTTTTTTAGTAAGGAATAAAATAAGATGGTCAAACTCAATAGTTAATGTATTTGATATATAATATAGACTAGATATATTAGTTATTCAATGAATCTAAAAAGGCTTAAATATCATTTTCGTCCCTATATGTTCGCATTTTTATGGTTTTCGTCTCTGTATCTTTTTTATTGCAAATAAGTCCCTACATGTGCAAAAGATTTTGGTTTTAGTCCCTGCCGTCCAATTTCGTTCAAAAAATGCTGATGTGGCTAACGTTTTGCACACATGGCAGAAATAAGGCGGCAAATGAGTAGATTAATGAGGGACCAAAAACAAAAAAAGAAGGAAATTGGGGTACCAAACCAAAAATCTAACTTTGTAGAAAACTTAAATCCCTAAAATCCCAAATCTCTTCTCACCATTCTTTCTTCTTATCATTCTTTGTTCTTCACCTGCGAAAAATTCTCAACTTCTCTGCAATCATGTCTTTCTCCCCTGTTTCGAACTCAATCTCACGGGATATCTCAGAATGTGGTTGCAACAAATCAATGAGAATGTTCATCTCTAATTTTGATGATAACCCTAAGAGGAGATATTGAAAATGTGCCAATTTGGGGGTAAGTTCTTGATTTCTTTATTCTTTCATATGATTTCGTCTTCAATCATGTTGTTTTTATTGTTTAGATAACATCTGTTATAAAAAATGCTAATGTTGTACCTCAACTTTGTTTTAAGGCTTAAATATCTTTTTCGTCCCTGTAAGTTCATAATTTTTTGGTTTTCGTCACTGTATCTTTTTTGGTTGCAAATTTGTCCATGTATGTTCAAATCTTTTGGTTTTAGTCCCTTAAAACTAAAATCCATAGGAAAATCTGCAGGAAACCGGCGATTTTTCCTGCAGATTTTCCTACGCATTCTAGCTTTAGGGACTAAAATCAAAATGATTTGCACATGCAGGGACTAATTTGCAACAAAAAAAGATACAGGGACTAAAACCAAAAAATTATGAACTTACAGGGACGAAGATGATGTTAAAACCTTGTTTTAATAATGCATTATCTTCCGCTACAAACTCAAAATGCAACTGCTGAACCTTAACAAGCTCCAATTTCAACTACTGCAACCACATTCTGGGTTATCCAATGAGATTGAGTTCGAAACAGAGGAGAAGGACGTGATTGTAGAGAAGCTGAGAATTTTTCGCAGGTGAAAGACAAAGAATGGTGAGAAGAGATTTGAGATTTTAGGGATTTAAATTTTTTGCAAAGTTAGATTTTGGGTTTTGGTCCCTCAGTTTCCTTCCTTTTTTGGTTTTGGTCCCTCATTAATTTACCCAACGTCTTCATGTGCCACCTCATTTCTGCCACATGTGCAAAACGTTAGCCACATCAGCGTTTTTTGAACGGAATTGGACGGCAGGGACTAAAACCAAAATCTTTTGCATATGCAGGGACTTATTTGCAACAAAAAAAGATACAGGGACTAAAATAAAAAAAAACCCAAACATACAGGGACAGAAATGATATTTAAGCCATCTAAAAATGTGAAGTGTCTCTTATAAAAAAAATCGGATGAAGTATTTTCATAAATTGGCTAGGTGTGGGGATGGGACGTGGTCCAAAAAGAACACAAATTAGAGACTTTTTCGCTAATTTGATAGCAGAAACATGAAACTATTTAGCTCATAGACATACAATAAATGTATTGATTTTAATTTTAATATAGTATTTGCAACCTATAATTTATAAAAGATTTTATAATAGTTATTTTTTTGAAGTCATAGAACTTTTTATTAAGATCTATAATTCTATTATCTTTGTCTATAAATATAAAATCCTTTTTTAAGGGAGTTAGATCTAACTAGAAATTTTAGATTCTTAAAATATATTTAAAAAAAATTCCAATATCAACCAAAATAGAGTCGAGTAAAAGAGAGGAAACTCTTACTAATATAATGAATCAATGTTGGGTTTTTGAATGAAAGTGATACTCTCGTTTAGTGTTTAACGTTTCTAATAAAATTATTTTTGACGAAGAAATCTATAAGAAACTAAATAAATTTTGCACCCTCTGAAGCAGGGTCCTGGAGAAGTCACTGCTAGTGGGAGTGATTATGGTGCATAAGCTTTTTCCTTATGCACCATGCATAAATAATGAAAATTGCTTAATGCACCCCTAGATTACTTAGTGAACCCCCTAAAATTTCTAGCGCACCCCCTAAAAATCTGGGGGGAGCACTAAGCAATCTGGGCGGTGCGCTAGAAATCTGAGGGGTGCGCTAAACAATCTGAGGTATTTATGCACGGTGCATAAGCATGACTTATGCACCATAACTTGTGTCCACTACTAGTAGCTACCATTTGAACTATACACTTATGGAATATTTAATTATTTAATTAATATTAATGATAATTAAAACATAGATATAACCTCAGTTGTTCTGAGGTCAAGAAGCATTTAACATAACTAAATTGAATTTTTCCTTGAGGCAGCTAAATTGAATTACGAAAATTGCTATTTACGCCCCTTGGTTTGCTACCAGGCCCCCCTAAAATCTCAAAATACCCCTGAATTACAGGTCAATAATTTTCGTCACGTAGGTAACGAATTTTGAATTCCTTCGTCATCTAGACGACGAAACATAGCACCACGCAATATTGCGCCTCATTTAGGGCGGATATTGGCTAATTGCACTTAAGTTTCGTCTCGCAGTCAACGAAACCCAGTTTCGTCATTTACGCGACGAACACACTGACTTTCGTCTTCTAGATGACGAAAACGATGAATATGAACACGATTATCATAATATCTCTATCACTTTGATTCAAATGCAAAATTAGAAATTGTTGGAGCGATTTTAGGGTTTGAAGGAGCGATTTTCATCAACCATACCAAATCAATCAGCATCGGTTTAAATCAATTAGGAGTCCTTTTACAAAATCCATTCAAAAGAAAGAGGAATTTCTGACCTATTCAACGAAAATTCAAGTAAGTTTTCTATCAATTTAATCGTTTTTAATGAATTTGTGGATGATTTCTCATTGATTACATCCTTTATAGTTGTTTGATGATGAATTTCGAACCCAATTGCATGATATAAACTGATTAGGTTAAAGTTTGAAATTGAATTGGGGATTTAGGGTTTGAAATTGTATGTTGTTGATTGTTATGGAATATTGATTATTGTTGATTATGGAATGTTTGAATTGGTTTATGATGATTATGATTGAATTGAATTGGTTTCTCTTTGAATATTGATGATTATGTTTCAATTGATTGTTAGAAATCAACAAACTTTATAACCGTAGTTGATGATTATCTGTGACGATTATTTGTGATGATTTTGAATTGAATGAATAAAGTTAATGTTGTTGATGATTTTGAAATGAAATTGATGTTGTTGATAATTTTGATTGTAGGAATGGAAGAAGAAGTTGGTCGAAAACGACTTGGCAGGGAAAGTGTTGCACACAGTTCCGCTCGTAGGGAGCGTGCTAAAACCCGTGTCGGGATCATCGATTTGTTCATTCAATTGAGCCATGGAAACACCTACACGTACCCAAAACAATAAATATTCTTAACATCAAAACAAAAAAAAAAACACTAAATGCTAAGCAAAATGAAGAATAGGATGCAGCTGATGCAAATAACATATTTTCGTCACTTGCGTGACGAACACCAGAATTTCGTCACCCAAGTGACGAACGAAACTACCAGATCAAAGTTTCAAATAACAAAAAATTAAACCGACAGAAGTATTTCTTACCTTTGATATTGCTTCAAATCAGTGTGGGTAGCTTCTTTGAGTGAATCAACGTGGAGATCAATCCTTCCTACCTCCAAAATCGCCCTAGATCTATTTTGGGTGTTAATTGGTAAAGTAGAATATGATAGGACAGGTACCAGCTCTGTCATGTATATCCGCTAATTTCGTCATCTAGAAGACGAAAACCAGCGTGTTCGTCGCGTGGAAGACGAAACTCGAGTTCGTCAACCACGAGACGAAATGTTGTGTTTTGTTGCAAATGACCAGTGGCTAGCCTGCCCATTTCACCATATTTCATGTTTTCATCAGCTACGAGACGAAACAGTTTCCATCGTTTTTTAAACTACGAAATGGGTTATCAAGGGTATTTTTGTCAGTTTGGGGGGCCTGTGAGCAAATGCAGGGGGCGTAAATAGCAACTTTCTTGAATTAAAATAGTGTAATGGGCCAAATTTATGTCCACTCTATCCTAACTTAACTCTGCAGCACTTTACGTTGGCCCAAACTAACGTGCATTATTTAGAACGAAGAATTTATGTTATTGTGTGATTAATATAGTATAGCATAGCACAGTTAGTGACTGAGGATCAAATTAAGTCACGGTGATGTTATGGACAATTTAAAAATAATTTATGACTGCTTAATTAATTAGATTGATTCAAATTGAGCATGTTGAATGAATCTCGAAAGCTGATGCCAAAGGCAAAGGTTATGTCTGGCCACCTACTGCAAAGCAAAATATAGATATAATTAACTTTGAGCAGTTGCATTTGAATCATTGTAACTTTTCTAATCATACAGCATCCATTTTAACACTGTAATATAATAATGAGTGTGCTAAACAACAGTAGTAAAATTAATCAGAGTACTATGAAGTAGGGAAATGAGAAGAGTGAGTGAATTTAATCATCAAAGGACCATAATAATAAGAGGAATATAAATGATGATGAACATGAACATGAAAACGTGCGGCCATCATGAACCAATGAAACGATCCCTCTTTACTTGTCAGACATATCTTACCCTTTCCTTCATTTCTTCACTTTTTTTTCTTTTTTTTTTATTGGATGCTAGTAAGTTGGTGGGCTGGGGATGTCCCTACAATGTTATCTTAACCTTCATTCTTTTCTCTCCTACTCTATTTTACACTTTCTATACTATAAAAATATCATAGACTCATAGTAATAAATATTCAATTTGGTTTTCCACAAATTTTTCATGGCTCAATTATGTCTCTTAACAAAAAAATATATATTTGTTCTAGATTAGGTCAATATTCAAGCAAGATTCATGTTTGTCACCGTGTTCGGCTCAATATCAAGAGACCAAACAAACCCACGTCGAAAATCCATCTCCCTATTAGACTCCAACGGATAGAATTGCCTACGTTTGTAACACCTGCTCCTCATTATTGGCGTTAATGTCATTGATTCTCACCCACCAAATATGTGCCATAAATGAAGGTCTCGTAACCGTCTCTTCATCATCAATGATTGAGGCCATGTGTCGGGCCTACGCATCTGACTAAATTGAGTGTCAGAGTGTTTGCAGATATCTCATCTTCAATTACAAGTGTTTTGACACGACATATTCGACGTTGATCACCATATAAAAATTTGTCTCCAACATTTTCATTTGTCTCCCATATAAAAATATGAGGACTAATTTGAGTATTACTTTTTTGTTAAGGACAAAAAATGATTGGTAGAAATTTGTGAGACCAAAGTTACTATGTTTGGTCTAGTAATGGGGGATTTGGGTATTATGCTAGATGTCTAGATTCGATCTTCATCTCCATTGTAAACAAAAAAAATAAAAAAATAAAAATTGTGAGACCAAATTCAACTTTTAGTCATGATATTATTATAGAAAATATACCATTTTTATTTTAGTCCTAGCAATTTATATTTTGTTCGTCTAAAATATACAAATTATTGCTCTTTATATTTATTGTTTAATTTTAATCCAAACAAAATATATTAATATTAAAATTAAAATTTATCTATATAATATGTAAAATATTTAAATGTTGTCCCTAAAAATAAATATCAAAGTGATCTTACCTTGATCAAATATGACCTCTGTCTGGACTCTGGTGATCCTCCTCTCCGTTCCGGTGAATGGGTCTGATGAATGGGAAGGAAATGTCAATCATTTTGATGTTGGGTGGTACATTCCGCGGGGGATTGTGTTTGTTGACTTAGTTGGTGCGACCTCGGACCGTTGCTCAGTTGGGCTGTGCTCAACGGATGAGAGGAAGGATTTTCCTCGAATTTTGGGCCTTAGGCCCAGTTCAATATATGCATAATTTGCATGAAATGATAAATTTTAATCTATTTAGAATGACAAAAAATATACTTCCTCCGGTCACTATTATAAACAAAAAATTACTTTTTTAAATTATTGCAAAATTGATGTATTTAATATAGTAATATAGACTAAATACATCCATTTTTTCAATAAACTTAAAAATTGATTTTTTTTTTCATTGCAATTGTGACAGAAGTACTAGTACTAGTACTACTAATATTTATGGAGTATACGATTCGTATTTTGATTACTTTCTCTCACTTTATAATTCTACTATCAATTGTATAATTGGTGTTTGCGCTAGTATCCGAGGGCGTTGTCCGACAATTAATTACATTTGACCTTGGAGTGCTCTACCTTAATTAGCCATGGCAATGTGGCATTATACTATAGGTATGAAGTTTAATTACAGCTGAAAACCGTTAATGCACTTTTATTATTCAAAAAAAGGACTGAAAGAGTAAAAAATGAATTACTCCGTCTCTGTCATTGGACGTAAGATGAGCCTAGTAGCAGTAGAAATGTACCTAAGGCATCAATCAAGTTGGAATTAACATGATTTTTTTAGGTATTATAGGTTAATACTACAAGCTTAACGGTCCAATTAATCGTTTTACCTTTGTAAGAAATATTTAATTTAATACTAGTAAAACTTTTTGAACAGAATACGGTACCTATGCTGTCTCATGATAAGCTAGAAAAGAATAGAAGAAAGAAAGGGATACACTTCTCTTTGATTATTAGTAGTAGTAGTACTAGTAGTACTATATTACTTGGTCACTCACTCACTCTCACTTGCCTGAATATCAGGTGGTGGTGGGTGAGTATCGTAGAAGTATAGATTGAATGAAGGAAAAAGCTGTAATGGACAACATCCAATGTGACCGAATCTATCACGTGGCTCACCAGTCGAGGCTCTTCTACTATCTCTTTCCCCAATAAACATTGAATGAAAAGCATGTGTCAACACACCACACTACACCAGAGAGAGGGTACTAGTATTTATTTACCACTTATTAAGTTATTACTACCTTCCCCTTACTGTGACTGTGATGGAGTAAGTAAGTAAGTAAATAGTAATGTGCAATTTCATTTTCTCTGATAACAGTGATTAGTACTACTCAAACATTTTCTGCTGATGAGAAATAAGCTTGAAAGAACACCAGAGAGAGATACCATTTGCAGGGAGGTTATAAGACACATCTTGTTGGATTTGGTTTTTTACCCACGGTTTTAAGCTGAAGCTCCCATGAAATACGACAATCAGTTTAGGTTCCCTATGAATAAGATACAAGATATTCGATTTTGGTAGTACGTAACAGGCCTACATGAATCTTGCTTACCAGAAAGAAAAAGTCTAGGAAGCCTTATCACAGTTCCAAGACAATACAGAGAAGAAATCTTGCATTTTCAAATGAAAAATATACAGTACCACTTCAATTAGTAAAAAGAAAACCTCATTAATTAATTATTGATTGAACACTGTTTCTTATCTTTCCTCTGGCATTATAAAAACAATGTGCATCTGTAACATTGTTTATTATTTTGAATTTGAATGCTTCAGATAATGGAATTAAATTCAGATTGAGGTCATACGACTGTTTAAACCTCCCTAGCATAGCCATTCCTCGGTTCAAAGATGGCCCATTTAGCCATTCCAATTGTACCTTGCATAATTCTCTGAATAATCAAGGCATAATTACATGAGATGCATCAACATTGCAAACAAACAATGATGTACTAGAATATATGGATTTTATTCCTTTGTGAAGGTCAATAATAACAATGAGCCCACCAATATCATAATACTCGACCAAAGTATCATGCATGTAAATTATGCAGAAGTCATTGAAAGATAATAATACAAAAATAAATAATTGAACAAGTTTAACAACTCAATCTGATGTCCACATACAACAACAAAGTTCCGGTTTTATTTGTGATTATCTAGTAGCTCAGCCAAAAGTAAAAAATGAATGGCAATGGAGCTCAAGCTTGTTGTATACCCACCCTTGCTCAGCAACCAACCATAACAGAAGCATAGGACGGTCAGCAGTTTAAATTCATCATAGGGTACGATGAGCATGTACCTGCCATCAATCACATATCAAATGTTCATTATTGAGTAGCACAGTCATTCAAGATATGCAGAATCATCTTCCATTGTCCATACATAACCAGGCATGTCCAATCTAGGCCCGGATATGGTCCTATATATGTATAGCTTCTCAACAGGACTACTATCTGGCCTTGAATCTGGAGGTCCTCTTTCATCAATGACTTCAACATTGAGTCTGGGCAACTTCTGTCCCAACAGTTTACATGCTCCAAAACTCACTGAGCAAGAGGACATCCAAAGGGATCGCATTGTCTCCAACTTTGCAGCGTTGGCTAAAAGAGCTTTGTCACCAAAGGGGCAGTCCCTGATCTCCAGCTTCCTAAGGTTGTCACACCCAGACAGCACATGATGGAGTCCCAGATCACTATCTCCAGCAAAAGCCACAGAAAGCATCTCAAGCTTCTTAGCATGAGTCCCAATATACTCAAACACACGGTCAGTAAGAAGCCCTGATAGGGAAAGGCGCTGAAGGCCCTTACAATGCTCTACAATAGCTCCAAAACCAGCATCCAAAGGTTGAAGGGTAAGATAGTCAGGAGTTCGAGGCTCAATAATACAGAGTCTAAAACGAGTCATATTAGGCCTGTTCCGAGCAATTATATTTAAAGCTGCATTGGTCATTTGACGACAAAAATATAGAACTGAATGGAGCTTGGGACAACCTTCGGACACAGAAACAAGGCCCTGCTCTGTCAGCGCTACATTTAGTTCCAACCCAAATGGGTCCGAAGGAAACACCCTTAACTCCCTCAAATCCTTACACGTTGCAGCAAGCATGTCAAGCCCAGCATCTTCTATGTAATCCAACACCTACATATTGGCAATAACATTAATCAGCATGCATTTACATTGCAATTTTGTTGCATTGAACCAACATACGAACATAAACATGATTTAATAGAAAACATTATGTAAACCAGACATACCCATAACCGCTGCAAACTCTGGCATTGACCAACAAGCTTGATAAGATCCGGGCTTTGGATTGTAGCATAACTCAAGTTTAGTGATGTGAGTCTAGAGCATACTGGATAGGCTGCAGGAAGGTAGGATGGGAGCACATCCCAAAAGCCAGACAAGCTATTCATTTGCTTGCACCCAGAAAATGCTGCTGCCAGGTTTGAAAAGACATCTGGCCGCATCTCGCTCGTGTAGGCTCCAGTACCTAACTCAACCAGCTGGGGAGCCCCACGAAGAAGATTGGCTAGCTTATCAAGGGGCGCAGCACGATTGAGGCGGAGAGTCTGCAGGTTAGGACACCTACTAACCAGGCGTTCAAGTGCAGGAAAATTCACCTCATTTGCTAAGCAAGAGATGTTTAGAGAAACCAATGATGTGTATGAATCAGGAAAATGGCTTAGCCAATGACCGCAAATGTCTTCCACTTCACTCTCCCGCAAGTCCAACTCCCTCAAATTCCTACAATTCCCATTAGCAGCCAATAGATTTGTTAATAACACGTTAAAGGGGCCACAATGGTTCATAAACTGAACCTTCAAAATTAAACACTAGTACACCACTAGCATCGCCATCAACAATAACCCAATATTTACACTTTACCTATTTAACATTTTAGATGCACCCCTAACGATAATAATTCATAATACAAAAATCCAGACAAAAATGAAATTAATTGTTCTATAAGATTCACATTAACGTATCTCTAAAAAGCCCATAAAAATAAATTTATTCAGTTTTTCAGTCAAGCATTTAGGACAGATGACATTTTCTAATGAATAATGACTCCTTATAATTTCTAAAAATGTCTAAATATTTCCTAAGTCGATCCATATTAAAAAAATCAAAAAATGTATATTATTACCAAATATAATCTTAGATTCTAGATTATAATTTCACCTGTCAGAATCCCAAATCTGTATATCATTTTCATTTCATAACCGTACAAGTTTAATACCAAATGCGAAAATCTGAACAATTCATTTCACTTAACAGTTTAAATAAACGATGAGAGAGAGAGAGATTGGAAATGAACCTGCAATTGGCAGCAATGGCAGCAAGTCCATCAGTAGTGAAACCTTCACAAGAAGTAAGAACCAAAACAGTGAAATTCTTGAAAGATTTAGCAATAAGATCCAAACAATCATCACTAATAATCATTCTCTTAAGCCTAATCTCTTCCAAACACGGATAAGCAACGGCCATAGCTTTGATCCAAGGACAAACATAACCACCCCAACCTTCAGGTACCAAATTGAAGTCCGCAAAGTGCGGTTTCCCTTTCAGTGTTATAGATCTCAGTTTCGGAAACCGTTTTATCACCATCGCCGGACTCACCGCATAACAGTTACCGACGAAGACTCTCCGTCTACACCACCTCTCGATCTCGTACCATGATTTACATACTAACGAGATCGAGCCTCTGTCTGTTGTTGATTCAATGAATGAGAACACATGCTCTAGAACTTCTTCAGGGAACGAGTATGCTATTCTCTGCATAACGACGTCGTTTTCTGTTTTACGAATTATAGAAAAAATCTTCTAAAGTACGAAGAATCCTTCAGTTAACAGAGTTAGATCTGAAACGCCATTGATGATGAGCTGATGAGTTCTAGAGAGAGAGAGAGAGAGAGAGAGAGAGAGGATAAGAAGTTTGTGTTGTGATTGTACTTGTTTGTATACACGGTGGTGAGGTTAGAAAGTAACTAGGGTTAAATAGGTGTTGTCGTGTGGTGATGGGAAGAGGTTTCTGTGATTGGAGAGTGTTGTGACGCGTGGAGATGAGGGGATTAGGACCGTTGGATTAATTGTTGAAGATTTGAGAGAAATGAACGATAAGGATGTGGTTTTTTAGATTAGATGTTATCATGTCTATTGTAATGGTTTTGTGGAAGGGAATCTTATGATTTGAATTATACGGTTTCATAATGAATTGCAAGTGGGACCGCATTTTTTTTTGTAGGATTAAGGTATTAGTGGTGGTGGTAGTATTTTTGTCAAAAAAAAGTACTGCTAGTAGTACTACTAATTATTACTAATAATACTAGTAATAATTTACATAAAATTATTGTCAATCAATAATAATAATTTACGTAAAATTATATAGGAATTTCTGAAAGAAATAAGTATTAGCATACTGAATTACAAAATGTGAAGATGGTTTATCTTTATTTTAGGTGTTTTGTTTATAATTATTAGCCACCACCGTTTGTGTGGTCGATATTCTTTTTTTTGTTTGCTGTGATCGAAATTCTCTATAATAACTACTTAATCTCCTTTTTTATTGGACTTATTAGTTAATTGATAACTAAGCAGCCTCCTTTTTTGTTGTGGCTAGTTATTAAGAAGAAAAAAATATATTGTTTTTTTACTATAAAAAAACTGAAAACCTACTTTTATGTGGAACTTGTGCTTAGTTATTAAGAGAAAAAAAAAACTGAAAATCTATTTTCATGTGGAAGTTATTTTTCAACATATACAAATATTTAGTTTTTTTTTTTGTACTTTTTTTTAAGGATAAAATAGAAATAATGAAAAAGTCATCCCAAAAATCTGTATCCTTTTTATATATAGTAATAGAAGAAAAATATATATTGTTTTTTTACTATAAAAAAACTGAAAACTTACTTTTATGTGGAACTTGTGCTTAGTTATTAAGAGAAAAAAAAACTGAAAATCTATTTTCATGTGGAAGTTATTTTTCAACATATACAAATATTTAGTTTTTTTTTATAGTTTTTTTTAAGGGTAAAATAGGAATAATGAAAAAGCCATCCCAAAAATTTGTATCCTTTTTATATATAGTAATAGTCATATTCGTAGGCTTATGCAATTTGCTGTTTTATGCTATTAACACGGATACTGTGAGTTTATTCGCAGATTTATCCCTTTTGTTTTTAGCGATTTTCAATTTGTATTGCATTGATATACTCCAACAATTTGAATGAATAAATATCGTTTGTTTTGAGTCAAAAAAATGTCTAAGAGCATAATTAAGAGACCTCTCATTGAGCTTAACAGTGGTCTAACTCATCATGATCCATTTGGAAAAAAAAGGCTCAACAAACAATCTATCATCAATAATAAGTACTCATTTACAATTGATTATAATTTATAGATATTTGATTATGCCAATCTAAAATTTGATTAATTAAATAATTAATCCAATATACATGTCCAGACATTTTACAAAAATATAAACATTTTAAATTTGTAAAGTGTGATCGACAATAATATTTGATAGCGGTCCAAGAACACCCAACCAAATGAGAATTTTATTTCAAATGGAATGAGAAATCTCACACACACACACAAACACACAAAAAAAAAGAGTGATTGGAGGTTTCAGCAACTACAGAACCACCTGCACATAAACATGAGTCCAGAAGAACCATTTTGCGCCAAACCAAATTATCTTTTAAACATAGCATATTATTTAATAACCTCAAAGAAAAAGGAGACACTTCCCAAAGTGCAATCTTGTTCTAGATAACTTCGTAATGAACCGTTATCGCTAGCGAAACAAGGTGAGTTAGCAAATAATAAACTATGCCGACAAAATACATTGTATGATCAAAATCATAATACCACTCCCAAATATCGATCTCGAGCATCAATTTGCAAAATACAATGCTCCAAATCCACACAATACTCTAAATAGAACTTCTTCTTCCATGGAAGAAGGCGGAAGAAGGCGCCAACGTCGTCTACACCCCTCTCCCGAATGCCCCACCTTATATGTTTGTCACGAAAATATTTATATCGACAATTAAATCAAACAGTCTACTAAATCAGATATAAAAAGAAAATTAATTGTTTGTTGCTGTACCTTATTAGTAGTAGTTATGTGAATTAACTTTTGCGTAAATAGTTTGATGAATGGTTACATCAATTAAAAGATTATAGGCAAAACTACAGTACAGATCATTTATCTTATTTTTTTGTAACACTTTGATTATTTATCTTTTATTTGTAACATTTTGGTCATTTATCTTATTTATTTATAACACTTTGGTCCTTTACCTTTTATTTGTAACACTTTGGTCCTTTATCTTTTATAACGCTCGCATATAAACTCTTTTTCTCATTTTTTTATTAAAAAAATGCTGAATTTTATTTTTTTAAATACCTTTTTATTAAAATTAAATAAAACTCATAATTTTGGTGAATATGCTCATCATCTTCATCAATTCTTTCATATTTTCATCTTGTTTAAAAACCAAAGTGTTACAAATAAAAAATAAAGAAGCAAAATGTTATAAATAAATAAGATAAAGGATCAAAATATTACAAAAAAATAAGATAAAGGACCTGCAGTGTAATTTTGCCAAAGAATATAAAAGAAATATTTTATGGGTGTATTTGGTAACACAAATAAGTTAGCATATAACTTATTATATTAGCTTATAAGCTTGTTTCATAAAATTAGAAGTATTTGGTAACAAACTTTTTTTACCAGCTTATAGTTTTTTTCAGATGTTATTTCAAATAGCGTTTGAGCTTATAGTTATTTTACCTTTTATTCCAATTTTAATCTTATTAATTTAATTTCTTTATTTTTTTTAATAAAAAAATTACCCACTCAAAAAAAAAAAACCTACCCACTTACATTAAATAACCATGTACTCTTATGTCATTTTATAATCACAACAACGAAATTTACTAAACACTTTAATTTCATTTGACTAGCTTTATAACTATCTGTTAACTTTTCAGCTATCAGTTAACTTATAGCTTAATAAAAAAAACTTTATATGGAGATAGTATACATATAATTTTAATAAAAAAAGAGTCCGATAATTTTAAGAAAAAGAGTCTACATTTCTTTTTGTACTCCCTCCGACCTTGTTTATAAGCCAATGTTTTTTTTTCCGTTAAAAATAAGCCAAAGTTTCTTGTTTCACACTTATTAAAAAACTTGTTGTATTTACTAAATTATCCTTTACAATATACTACTATTAAATTACATTCGGACTATGCAATTATTTTAAAAAGTAGAACAATGAATATTTTAGGAACAATAGCATTTAATAGAATTGAAATTGGTAACTTTTGCTAATAATTAAGGCAAAACAATTATTCACTTTTGCTTATAAATAAATGTCATGTTAACTTGTGCTTTAAGAGCATATGTTAAGATACCTAAAAATAGAAATATAGCATTTAATAATACAAAAAATTTAATATTTAGAGAATTAAATACACCATAAGTTCAATAAATTATTTCTACATTTATCATGTTAACATATACCCTCTAAGAACATATGTTAACATTCTCCTATAAATAAAGCTGGAGAGAATAACTCAGAGTCTTCAAAACAATGGAAAAATTATATATTTATGTATTATAAAATAAAATTGAAAATTAGTAGTACTGTGAATCTATGATCTACTGCTAGTTTATTTATGTAGGGAAAATGTTTTTTTTTTAGGCAAAATCAAATGTTATTAGGCGAATGAATGAAATTATGAAGTTGAAGGGGATGAATGAAAATGATGATGACAACATAGCCGTCCAATCATATGTGACTGTTTTCATTCTAAATTCTGACAGTGAGATATTTGTTTCCACAATGTCTAAACTCATTAACCCAAACAGTCGGCCAATCTATCCATAGCCATAGGTAGGTTAATGAATTGAATTGACTATAGCTCCTCTTTTAATCATCAATTCCATTATTTACCTTACGATAATAGAGAATCAGCCATCTTTATCAAACTCCCGTTTGCTTTTTAATCGATTAAATTAAGAAAATAATGCACCGGTGTATTAGTTAAAAATATAAATAAAAAAATATTGTCTTGAAATTTGTATATTTAATATATTGAAAGTGTGAAAGGTTGTCTTTATCAATATTAACTTAATCGATTAAATTCAATTCATGTTTTTTTTTTTGGTAGGTAGCCTAGTGGCTTTGAAATTCCACCTTAAAGGTGAATAAGTGGAGTGTCTGGGGTTCGAACCCCGGCTCCTGCACATATAGTGCGATGTCCCAACCAATTGAGCTAAGCTCATGGGGACAATTCAATTCATGTTTTATTTATATTTTAAAAGTGTAAAAAGGTAGCTTATCATTAATACTTTTGCTTTTTATTTCCTTTTTTAGCATGCTTAACTAATGCATCGGGTGCACTATTTAGCTTATCTTGTTGGAATTAATTTAATATTAACGATAGACATGCTCTCAATCATAAAGATTAAATCTATAATTTTACTTTAGTGCGGAAGCAAAATAAACATACGAGCATGTATATAAAATAGATCTACGACATGTTGATTTATTAAAATCATATATTAGGAATACCTGGATAGATGAATATGAACTAACCGTAGTCTCTCCGATAGCAATCCTGAGACATAAAAGAGACGGATGACAAACATCCGTTGATTTGTGGTTCTTCTTCAACCGGGACTTCTTGTGCCCTAGACGCTCTTCAGATAGGGAGAAGAGACAATATGTTGTATGTCCGGTATATTGGGGACCATATCCTATATATAGTGTGATGACCCAGTAGGGTTCCCATTATTCCTAAATATGTCATCCCGACATCCACTCATATTGAACCCATATCCAATTAATTAATTAACCAAATAGAAATCTAATTAGTCTTTTTTACTTAATTTGATCACTAATCAATTAAGGCTATGAATTGATAAATAGCTAATATAATTAATAAAGATATTTGTCCACCTAATATTATTGGAATATAATAAAATGTTTCAATATATCTATTATTAAAAATTATATAAAATATATATTTTGAAAATAATCATCGAGACAAATCAAACATCTCATATGATAATGTTTGCATGTATATATAGTAGAAAAATATGGTCTAAATATATCATATGAATAATACACTAAGTCAAAATTAAGTCACTTACTTTGATTCAAAAACCGAATCAAACAGATGAAAACTAATTTTGTTTGGTTTAATTTTTTGGTTTTTACTTTTAAGAATTGAATAACCAAAATAATATGTATAATAACTTTAACAGTACTATTATGATTACATTTGGCCCTACTTATTTTCTACTTCTTTATTTTTTTAAAATAAAAGTCGAACACAATTTTGATAAAGTTCTTGAAATAATAAGTGTCTTTTTCGTAATGACAAAAACACAATATAACTGACTTTAAAAAAAACTATAATAATTATCCTTTTTAGGTTGTTATTATTAGTTCTTATTATCTTTTTTTTTTAAGTTTATTATTATTAGGATAATTATATTTTAAATTTAGATGATAATGAATTTATGATAAGTTAGTTATTAACCTAGTATAATAATTATCTTTTTTAGCCGATTTATATCAATTATTTAAGTTTGTATTTGCATTATGAGAAAATCACGTTTTCCGTGAAAAAAATCATGTCTCAACATAGTATAATTTTTATAATAAAAAAAAACATGAATTTCATAAGCCTATTTTTTAATTTTATTTTGACAAATTCATAAGCCTATTATTTATGATATATTTGTATTAAAATATCAAAACATTTGTAAAATTATTTTACCAAACAGATTTTAACTTAAAAGTGGTATTAAATTGAAAAAAAAAAAAACCGCCGCTAAATATAAACAGCTGCATAAACCGCCGCAAAGTGCTCTTCTGGCGCATATTCCAGCTTTTGGTTCTAACCGCCGCGAAATGCTTATGACGTTTGCGGCAGCAAAAGGCTTTAAACGGCGGTTTTAACCGCCACAATTTGCTCTATATGATGTAGTGGTTGGTTTTTGATAAAATGATTAACTAGTGTAGTTTTGAAAGAAAGTTTTAATTTTGAATCGATTTGGGGAAAATAGTGATGATTTTAAAAGAAAATGTGTATATTAAGTGCCAAATGAGGTGATTAGATAGTTGAGTATATTAAGGACCCACTTGATCTGCAAAATATAAATACTGGACAAAACAGTACATGACAGTATAAGATAAAACAACACAAGACAAATGTTTCAGGTATTGATCAAATTTTGCTATGAGCAATATATCGTGATTAAGATTTAAAGATACATTAATCAGTTGAGATAATTAACTAATGTGTTTAATATTAAGCCCCCGCACGGTTCTTGGGGAATCTCTCTATCCCTCGAGTAGAAATGCTTTGGACTTTTATTAGTATTGTGTACAGTTGTTTTAGGTACTTCCATTATATTATTTTGATTTTAGAAATCTTTCTCAGAAACAAATACTCTCACCCAAGTTAAAATGTAAGTGAAAATAGATCAACTCATATGAAATTAATTTGTACAAATATTATCATTAACTTTGATGTTATTTGTTTATGTGGTCCTGACCAGTGAAATGTCGCATTTGTACAATTGCTTGTGAAGGGGGTGTGTATCTACAAGATACTCCAATGCTTTAATTCAATAAGAGTGTGAAGTGAGAGGTTTTTGAGATAGAGAATAAGATACATATTTCCTTTGAATGAAAGGGGTATATAATGCCTCCGACGCGGAGCCACGACTATCAATGTGAGGGTGAATGTAACAACCTCAACATTGATGTTTGTCAGAATCTAGATCTCAATGCTACGATTGACATTGAAAACCAATCATTCTAGTGTCAGTATTACAAAAGCACTCTAGTTTGTAACTGCAAAAAGGTGCACACAATTTGGTCCAGCGTTCTCGTTGGACCGAGCATGTTGAATTGAACGTTGGTTTAACTCAAAACAAACTCTAAGAACTTAAATACTAGTTAAATATAGTTATTGCAAAAATATGATAAAACTTTTCAAAATAAAAACTATACACAAAATATACTTGTTAGTATATTTACAAGGTTATGTTAGTTTTTCTCCTTATCAGGACTTGAACCCTAGATCTCAAACTCCTTAACCCTTAGCTCAACTAGCTTAGCTCAACTAGCTAGCTAGTTTAACCAGTTGAGCTACCCATCCCACCCTATTCAAGTACAATATTTAAAGTTGTTAATGTTGGAGTAATTTGAGAATAGAGAACGAAAATGAATTGAATAGAAAGATTAGAGAAAAAATGAAAGTTGTTATTCATCCACTAGGGGCAAAGGTATTTATATACAAAAGGATGCTTGCTTCACTACCAAGCAATTGTAACTAACTACCTAAGACAAAACAAAAATCTATAACTGACTAACTAACTATCTATCAGTATCTCAGCGTTCAGAACCTGCGTGTTCAGAACCTGAGTCTCCAAAGCTTCTTGAGAACCTGGAGCTTCGCAGCTTCTGAGAGCTTCTCAGCTTCTGAGGGGCTTCTCAGCTTCTGATCTTCTTGACCTGTTAGAGCCTCTGAGCCTAAAGCTCAGCTTCTGACTTTTTGAGCTCCTGATCCTCAGAGCCTCTTGAGGATATGAGAACTTGGATTACAAACATCACACCTCCTAATTCATGTTCTCCAACGATCTCATTCCTATCAATTTCTTCAAAGCATCAAACCTAGCCTTAGCCATAGGTTTAGTTAGAATATCTGCAAGTTGAATCTCAGTGTTGCAATATTCCAACTCAAGCTTCTCCTTGTTCACTTGATCTCTCAAAAAGTGAAACCTTCTTTCAATATGCTTGCTCCTGCCATGACTCACAGGATTATTAGCCAAGTCGATTGCTGACTTGTTATCCACAAGCACCTTCATCTTTGTTACTTCCAATGCCTTAAGTTCTGAAAGTAACATCTCAATCCAATTTGCCTGACAAGCTGCAAATGAAGCTGCAACATACTCAGCTTCACATGATGATAATGCAACTATTCCTTGTTTCTTAGAACACCAGGAAATTGGTGCATTGCCAATCATGAACAAGTAACCTGCAGTGCTCTTTCTGTCATCTTGATCTCCTCCCCAGTCAGAGTCTGAGTAGCCATAAGCCTCTAACTTCTTACTGTTGGAACAAAGTGGGTCCGACATGAACCTCTAATGTTTTAAGTGGTTTTGATGATAACAAAGTATTAAAATTACAATTGGAATTACTAATGGTTATTCTAGTGTGCAGAATTACAAGTTAAAATTCATTCAGAAGCACTATGAATAGTAGCAGAGAAGCCAGTCAAAACAAGCTCTGAAAGAGTATCGCTGTTCATCAGAAGCTTAATTTTTGCGTGCTGAAGATAGCACTTCTGAAGACCAAAAGCTAGGCTCTGATGAAGTTCAGAAGCTGAAGATCTTAAGAAGCTATGACAAGAACATCAGAAGCAAAAGGAATTTACGTCACTCAAGAGCTGACCTATACAGAACCAATGATTGAAGAACAATCCACTTCAAGGCTCTGTCACATCCACAGGAAGGAATATTCGTTGGTACAACGTTAACCTTATCCATAAGTGGAGCGCATTTGAGGATTGTACTATCGTACTATTATTACTCAAAATGGATGAGTGATAAATTGAATAGCTAGGTAGTGGAATTGGAATTCCTTACCAAAGAAGGCAATATACAGCTATCAATTGTACGAGTAAATTCCAGCTGGCACCTCTCTCTCTGCAACGGTCATCATCTTCCTCCAAGTATAAATAGAAGACTCAAATGGAAGAAATGACTACTGTTACAACAACCGTTACTACTACTGTTTTAACGACTGTTCTATTACTACGTTCAAAGACTAAGAAGCATTCTGACATCATAATTTAAATCTGTCATTCTAAGTCTTAGAACAACTTGAGTTGTATTTTGTAAACACCTCTGATAGTATATCAAGTGTTCCTTAACATTCATTCTTATTCTTAAGTTTGTTTGAGAAGTCTCTTGTTAAGTTTAACTTGAGCATTTGAGAAGTCTCTTGTTTAGTGAAACTTGAGCACCTGAGAAGTCTCTTGCAAGTGTGCTTGAGCAATTTGTAATCTTTAGTAGATTATAGTGAAAATCTCTTGTTAGTAACAAGGGGACTGGAGTACTCTCGATTTGTGAGGGGAACCAGGATAAATTCTGTGTCCTTCTTTCTCTCTTTCTCTCAGCATCTCTTTTAGTTTGTGTTTTATCCGCTGCAAACTTGGTTTTATTTCGAAAAAGTTTTAATTCTAAAAACACAATTCAACCCCCCCTTCTTGTGTTTTTCCACCTTCAATTGGTATCAGAGCCTGGTTGTTGCCTAACTCTCACCTATCAGTGAAACAGTTAAGATTCAGGGAGGAAAAACATGTCTGCTGAGAAGAATCTCAATGAAGTTCCATTTGACTATGATTCTAATTCTAAAGACAGAAGGTCTTCTGACAAAATTCCCTTTTTCAATGGAACTGAGACTGGTTATCCATTCTGGAAAACCAAGATGTACAGTCACATCATGGCGATTGATTGTGATCTGTGGGACTTGGTAGAAGATGGAGTGAACTTTGAAAATATGGACTTAGAAGGCGTTGTTAGCTCTAAAGACAGAAAGGCTTTTACACCCACTCAAAAGCTGGAATATAAGAAGCACCACAGTGTAAAAGGGATGATGACAAATGCCATCTCTCATGATGAGTACTTGAAAATTGGAGATAAGAGAACGGCTAAGTCTATCTGGGATTCTCTTAAATCCAAGTATGAAGGAAATAAACAAGTAAAGGAGGCTAAGGCCAACTTGTTAGTACATCAGTATGAATTATTTAAAATGAAGGACGGAGAGGACATTGAGACAATGTTCTCTAGATTTCAAATTCTTGTTTCGGGACTTCAAGTTTTAGATAAGAGCTATACTGAGGCTGATCATGTAAGGAAAGTACTCAGAAGCTTGCCGCCAAAGTGGAGACCAAAAGTGACAGCGTTTCAGGAATCTAAGGATTTAGATACTGTGTCTCTTGAAAGCTTGGTTAGTTCTCTAAAGAGTCATGAGATGGAACTTATGACTGATGAATCGACTAAGAAGCTAAAAGGGATAGCCCTGAGCACCAAGAGTTCCTCTAAGGCTCTGAAGGCGAAGGTTATAGTATCTGATGAAGAAGCTTCTGAAGAAGGTCACGAGATGGACTCTGATGAAGAAGAAGAAATGGTTCTGATGGCTGCAAGAGTATCGCAATGGGCTAAGAGAAGCAAGAAGTATGCTGGTAAATTTGGAGGTTCTTCCAAGAAGGTTGGTGCTTCTAAGGATAAAAAGGAAGAACAAAACAAATGCTTTAAGTGCAACAAACCAGGACACTTCATTGCTGACTGCCCAGAGAACCTGAGTAAAACATCCAAGAGAACCTCTAACAAAGAAAGATACAAAAGTAAGCTCAAGAAGGGGTTCCTTGCCACTTGGGATGATTTGGATCAGGAATCAGATTCTGATGGGGAAGAAGAAGCAAACCTAGCCTTGATGGCAACCGCTTCTGACCAAGAGAACTCTGAGCACGAAGCTGACTCAGATTCAGAAGATGAAGATGAGGTACTTGCTAAACTTTCTCGTTCTGAATTAATAGATTCCTTAAAAGATGCCTTAAAACTTTTAACCAAAAAGGCAGGTGAGTGTAAGGTCCTTAAAAAGGCCTATAACAACCTGACCGAAAAGGCAAATGAAATAATTGAACAAAATGAGTCTCTAAAATCAAGAAATGAATTTATGGAAACTCATTATGTTCTTGATGATAAGGTTCCTCCAGAACATGAATTTGCTCTTCAGGAATTCCTTATCAATGGAATGAAAAGAAGTAAAATAGCCTCTTTGATTTATCATGTAAGTAGAAATAGAGGAGAAGGTCTTGGATTCTCACATTTTAAAGATAATCCATTATCTTCAAAGTCCTCTAATATAGATAAATCAAAACCTAAGGTTGTCTTTGTAAAGAGTCAATCAGAGGTTCTAAATGAGTCAGCTTCTAATAGAACATCAAAGCCAGAGGCTCAAAAGTCAAAGACTCTGAAGGATAAAACCTCAGAACCTAAGATTTTTAAGCCTCAAGCTAATGTTAAATCTAAAGAAGCTCTGACACATTCAAGAACAAAGCTCAAGAGCTATACTAAACCCAAAAACTTTTCAACAAGGGAGGTTAACTCTAGAGGCTCTGATAGGTCCTTCAAACAAAGACCACCTGGACCTGTAAAGACTAACACAAAAGGACCCATAAAGATATGGGTACCAAAATCTCAAATAATAATTGCTTCAGGTTTGCACACCAAGAAGGCCAAAGCAGCAATGCTGGTACCTGGACAGTGGCTGCTCACGACATATGACGGGAGAAAGGCATATGTTCCAAACCCTGACTCTGAAAGAGGGAGGTACTGTGGGGTTTGGAGGAAACCAAAAAGGGAAGATCATTGGTACAGGTATAGTTGGTAACTCTTCTCTTTCAATTAAAAATGTTTGGTTAGTTGATGGCCTCAAACATAATCTGCTTAGCATTAGTCAATTTTGTGATAGCGGATTTATTGTTAAATTTGATAAAGAGGCATGTACAGTAATCAATGATTCTGACAAGTCCATATTGTTTAAAGGATTAAGAAGAGGTAATGTTTATAAGGTGAATCTGTCAGAACTCACTGAGCAGAAGATAGTTTGTCTTCTATCTCTGAATGATGAAAAGTGGGTCTGGCACCAACGCTTAGGTCATGCTAACTGGAGATTAATCTCTAAGCTTAGCAAACTAAAGTTGGTTAAAGGCCTGCCAAATCTTAAATATCATTCAGATGCTCTGTGTGGTCCTTGTCAGATTGGGAAAATTTCAAAAACTTCTTTTAAACCTAAAAACATTGTCTCTACCTCAAGACCCTTAGAACTACTTCACATTGATTTGTTTGGTCCAGTAAGTACTGCCTCAATCAATGGGAAGAAATATGGATTAGTCATTGTTGATGATTACAGTAGATGGACTTGGGTAAAGTTTCTAAGAGTGAAAGATGATGCATATGATGTGTTCAGCATCTTCTGCACTCAAGTACAAAATGAGAAAGGTCTCAAAATCTTAAAGGTTAGAAGTGATCATGGTGGTGAATTTGAAAACGAACCATTTGCAACTTTTTGTGAAGATCATGGCATTGTCCATGAGTTCTCTGCTCCTAGAACACCACAACAAAATGGTGTTGTAGAGAGAAAGAACAGGTCTTTACAAGAAATGGCAAGAACCATGATGCATGAGACAAAACTTGCTAAGCACTTCTGGGCAGAAGCTGTAAACACAGCTTGTTACATTCAAAATAGGATCTATATAAGACCTCTATTGAATCTAACAACATATGAACTCTTCAAAGGAAGAAAGCCCAACATCTCTTACTTTCATCAGTTTGGATGTACATGTTACATTCTAAACAACAAGGCCTACAAAAGAAAATTTGATGCCAAAGCTTGTAAGGGAATCTTTATAGGTTACTCTGAACGCTCAAAGGCATACAGAGTGTATAATTCTGAAACTAACACAGTGGAAGAATCTATACATGTTAGATTTGATGATAAAGAGCCTGACAGTAAAATGTCAGAGCAAGATAATAGTTATGCAGGTGTTCCATACCAATACATCGATTCAGAACCTGAAAAAGCATCAGAAGCTGTTGAAGCTTCAGAAGCTGTACTGGAAGATGATGCTGAAGAAGCATCTCAATTAGAAGCATCACAAGAACATCATGACACTTCAGAAGAAGACACTCAACCAAGTGCTGATGTTGATGAAGCTCCAAGAAGGAAGTTCAAATATAGATCATCACATCCAGAAGATTTAATTCTTGGAAACAAAGAAAGTCCAAGAAAAACAAGATCAGACTATCAACAACTTGATTCACTTCTGGGACTAATCTCAATGATAGAACCAAAGAATGTTGATGAAGCACTTACTGACGATGGATGGATTGTAGCTATGCAAGATGAGCTCAATCAGTTTCAAAGAAATGATGTATGGGATTTAATGCCAAGACCAGCACACAAGAACATCATTGGAACTAAGTGGGTATTTAGAAATAAGATGAATGAACAAGGTGAAGTGGTAAGAAATAAAGCTAGACTGGTAGCACAAGGCTACAGTCAGCAAGAAGGTATAGACTTCACTGAAACATTTGCTCCAGTAGCAAGACTGGAAGCAATCAGGTTACTTCTTTCATATGCTGTTAACAATGGAATCACATTGTACCAAATGGATGTTAAGAGCGCCTTTCTTAATGGTGTTATTTCTGAAGAAGTATATGTCAAACAACCCCCAGGTTTCACTACAACATTTTTGACTTTAGGCAACGAAACTATAGGCAACGGCTTAAAAAGCGTTGCTTAAAGGATAATAGTCAACGGTTTTTGACAGGTTGCTAGGTGCCTCGGCTTTGTTCGTCATCCTATTGAAAACCGTTGCCTATTTATTTTTGGCCACGACTTTGTAGGCGTTGGTTATGTAATACCCGTTGCCTTTTCATGTTTAAAAGCCAACACATACCTAACCGTTGCCTAAACTACTTTTGTCCACGGTTTTGTATTTTAATAGGCCACACATATGCCACCGTTGCTTTTAACCTTGCTAAACCGTTGCCTAAATCTCTTTATTGTTATAAGAAAAAATAAATAATAAAAATTATTTATTTTTCTAAAACAGAACAAACACTCAAAACGCAGAAACTTCAAAACATAAAACGCAAAAAACCCTTTCGTCCAACTCTTTCACTACTGGCCTCCATTCAAAATCAGATCCATGGAACCTCTTCCATCACAGCACTACAACACCCAAAGTCGGATTTCCGCCGTGGTACCCTCCTTCCATCGACTTGTTCTTCTTCTTCTTCTTCTTCTTCTCTCCTTCAACAAAAACCCAAACCCTTTCATCGATTGACTCTCGAATCAATGGAAACGCAAACCTAACTGCTCTTCTCCACGATTCTTCACACTTCTCCTAGAAAATCGAAACCCAAAATCAACATCTTTTGAATCGCCAACGAAAACGAAAACCCTAGCTTCTCATCTCCAAGCAAACGTTTGTCTCACCAGCTGGTCAGTTACCTTTAATCTTCTTTTTCTTTCCAAAGCAATTTTGATTTTGTGTATTTGATTGTGATGTGAAATTGTTGCTGATCAATTTTAAGGTTTCCCCAATTTTAGACAAACCTTATTTGATTGTAATGTAATATTTATCTTGTAAATCCATGTATTAATTTATGATTTTTGTTCTAGCATTTTCTCATCCCTTTCATTTGTTCTAAATCACTTGCATTGGACTTTAAGCATAAATACGTTGATTTATTTTCGTATCTTTGATGAATTTTGTGGTTTTTTTTTGTGTGCGATAATTTATGAGTTTCTTCTCTTTTTGGTGTTGTTGTTGGTGTGTATCTACTGTCAGAGGCATGGTTTAAATTGTAGGTTTCAGTGTGTTTTAAAGACAGTTTGTAGTGGCATGGTATAAACATTGGAGGAGATGAGGCAGAAGCAGTTGTATATCTATTATGTTATAATCATGGTACCACTATCTTTTGGATATGTTAGTTGTCTGTTGTAATCACTACAAGAAAATATCAATTTAGCGACACTCAAATTGCAGCGGTTTTGGGCACAATTGTCGCCGCTTTATAATGCGGTGTTTTCTACGATGGGTTTTTGTCACCGTCGCGACTATTTGGAACTTACAGCAGATCTCTAGTAGATATCCTATTGACCCAAACTTTAGACTTGTTCAGGGAAATGAAATGTCAAATCTAAAGAAAGAAAAACTAAAGATATCCAATTGAAGTGTCATTATTCTCTAGTAGTTAACACAAGAGTTGTGACATTTGTAAAAGTTTAAATCAATTATTTAATAAACAATTCTAACTTTTCTGTCTTGTTATTTTTTGCATCTCAATCCTGCAGCCCCAACTTGAAAGTGGTGACAAAAGTAAGTTTCGATGTCCATGTTAGCTCTGAATTTTTGGAATAACTTGTTTTCTGAGTTCCCGTCTAATGTGAAAATTAAATTATTGTTGTGCTTCAGTTATAATGCCTCCATCAGCCCTTGATCGTCTAGATTAGTTCTGTCAATGATGGACTGTTATCTATTTTGCATTCTTATCCCAGCTGTATGTATCTTATGAGTTTTTCAATACTAATATGAAGTCTAATTTGCAGCATCTCTGCATATTGATTATCCGATGTTGTTTGAACTTCGTAATGACGCTGCTGAGCGGGTTTCTCATTGTGGTGTTCTGGAGTTCATTGCAGAGGAAGGCATGATTTACATGCCATACTGGGTAGGAATTCAAAATTGATTGTGAATATGCTTGTAAGCTTGTTTCGCCATTATTGTTCTCAGAGTTTTTATTTTAATTGAAATGCTCTTCTAGGTTCTTATGCAGATGATGGAGAACATGCTCTTACAAGAGGGGGACATTGTAAGAGTGAAAAATGTGACACTTCCAAAAGGAACATATGTTAAGTTACAGCCTCACACTAAAGACTTCTTGGATATTTCCAATCCAAAGGCTATGTGAGTCGATGTTATTTTGTTTAAGTTAAATAAAGCTACGATATTTTCCAACTTATGAATACCTTTTGTGTAATTCTGTAGCTCAAATATGTTTCTCTCCAATTTTTTATGTGAACTAATTATTCCATATAACAACTATATTTAATATGGTTTAGAACTAGATTCAGTTACGGGTTTATGAATTCATGTCCACTAGTGATTCAGGGAATTGGTTGATTTTTTTTAATTTTTATTTTATTGTTTGTTTTAATTCTATCTTGGCACCCTCCATTTGTTCTGTATTTCCTGGCAAACACTGACTAGATATGGTGCTTTAGTAATTAATATGAGTAAGTTTTAATTACTACTAGATTCCACTCATTTGTAAGCTAATTGCGGAAAGCTTGTCTTTAGCCCCTAAATTACCCTGCTACTAACTATGTTGAAACTGCACTCAGGATGTATGCTTTAAACAAGTTGCTGCATTGCCTCTTAAGAAGACATTGGAGAAGAAGAGTATGTTCAGCTAAGTTGCCTCATAAGAATGCATACTTTAATCAATTTCCTACAATGGCTCATGCAACAGGTTTCATTTTATGCAACTTTGAACTGCTGTGTACCTTACTTTATTTACTTTGTTGCATTCTTTAATCAAGTTCCTACAATGGCTTATGCAGCAGGTTTAGTTTTTAACTTTTAAATGCCTAGATGGATGCTATATTATATGTTAGCTTTGAATATCTTTAGATAAATTCATGACTTGAAATGAATTATAGAGATAAAAATTCAAAATTCCAACTTCAAGTTTGAACAAATTGTTTTGTTAAAAAGAAAAAAAGTTAGAATAAATTGTAGAAACAAAATCAATTTCACACCTTTAGAATCAATTTTATTAACATTTACATATAGCTCCATATTCAAACTTCGGTGTATCGTGATGACACACAGGTTATGACAAATGGAAGATTTGTATGCGTGAGACATAGGGCCATGACAAACATGATTTAATTTGGCTAACGGAAGTATATATATAATTTGGCTCTCATATTGGGAAAGTTTTATAGAATATAAAGCTAGTATATATGTTCTGTTAAGTAGAATCCATGTGACCATGTCTAATGCTTGAGTCAAATTCATAGAATAACAAGTGTTAATGACTACTGATTTACAATCATAACATGTGTGAAAACAATGAGAAATTCCTATGTCTGCTCGTATTCTTCTATATGCTCACATACTTCTCTTTTTGTGTCTCAGCGTCTTTACTGTGTCCAGCAACAACGCAGTGCACAAGGTGCAATGCGGTTCATCATAACTGAGTCTAGTGAGAGTTGGACTAAACTTGAAAATGCGGCTTAAGAGCTTCGTTATCCAGGGTAGTAGATTTTATACATTCACAACTATTTTCAACTCTAGGAATGAGAGTACTAGTTAGGAATGTTGTATATTTACCTTTGAAGAGTTTAGCTTTATACTATTGTTTGTAGTTATTTTTTTGATGTAGTGAATAAAAATAATTTTTGTATCTCAAGTAATTTAATGTATTTGTTTTAAATAAATTTGATAATGTCTGAGACACAAGAGTGAAACTAAATTTCCACTTAAAAATATAATAAATGCATGATATTGGTTTTTCTTTAATTAAAAGAATAGGCAACGTTTTTTTGTTCTTACAGTGTGGGGCGACGGTTTTTGAAGTGTGGGTAAGCGAATAGGCAACGCGTCTAAATATTACATATAAAGCTTAGACAACAGCTTTAAAGTGTTGCTTAAACATGTAAGCAACAGTTATTTCCCGTTGCATGTAGAAAGCTGTTGCCTGAAACAAGTGCAAAAACCGTTGCCTTTTCATATGTTTCAGCAACGGTTTCAAGGATTGGTTGCTAAAAAGTAAAAAACCGTTGCCTATTTGAATAGGCAACGGCGGTATATCCCACGCCTGGAAAACCGTTGCGTAATGGTTTCAGCAACGGTTTTAGTGCTTTAAGCAACGGTTTTCTGGCGTTGCCGAAAGCGTAAAATGTTGTAGTGTTTTGAGGATTTGAAAAATCCTAATTATGTTTATAAACTTAAGAAATCACTCTATGGTCTCAAACAAGCTCCAAGAGCTTGGTATGAAAGACTGAGTAATTTCCTTTTAGAAAATGGTTTTCAAAAAGGTCAAATTGACAATACATTATTCAGAAAGACATCTAAGAAAGATATCTTAATCATTCAAATATACGTTGATGATATTATTTTTGGTTCTACTAATGCTTCCTTGTGCAAGAGTTTTTCAAAGCTGATGCAGGATGAATTCGAGATGAGTATGATGGGTGAATTGAAGTTCTTCCTTGGAATCCAAATTAATCAAGGAAAAGATGGCACTTACATTCATCAAAGCAAGTATACAAAAGAGCTTCTGAAGAAGTTCAACCTTGATGACTGCAAGATAATGTCTACACCCATGCATCCTACCAGCAGCTTAAGCAAAGAAGAGATAGGAAGCAAAGTAGATCAGAAGCTGTATCGAGGTATGATTGGTTCTTTACTCTACCTTACAGCATCTAGACCTGATATTCTATATAGTGTATGCTTGTGTGCAAGATTCCAATCAGATCCTAGAGAACCTCACTTAACTGCTGTTAAGAGGATCTTTAGATATCTGAAAGGAACTACTAATCTAGGACTTCTTTATAAAAAATCCCTAGATAGTAAGCTAGTTGGATTCTGTGATGCTGACTATGCTGGTGATAAGATTGAGAGGAAATCCACTAGTGGAAATTGCCAATTCATTGGTGAGAATCTCATATCTTGGGCCAGCAAGAGACAAACAACTATTGCTTTGTCTACAGCAGAAGCAGAATACATCTCAGCTGCTAAATGCTGCACACAGCTTCTCTGGATGAAATATCAGTTGGAAGATTATAACATAGCTGAAAGCAGTATTCCACTATATTGTGACAATACTGCTGCTATTCATTTGTCTAAGAACCCTATTCTACACTCAAGAGCTAAACATATTGAAATAAAACATCATTTTATAAGGGATCATGTTCAGAAAGGTACAATAGATATTCAATTCATTGATACTGAACATCAATGGGCTGACATATTTACTAAACCTTTAGCTATTGAAAGATTTGATTTTATCAAAAAGAATTTGAACATGCACTATATCTCTAAAGAAAATTAGCTCTGAGAAGTAGAATAGAATTAGCATCTGAAGCTCTATCAGAACCTCTTATAATTTAGAGTATCCCTTGGGAAGCTCTGAATAATTTAGGCTCTGAAGAGTAACAGGTTCTGATGAGGCGTCAGATACAAATGAGTGAGGCTCTGAACCTTTTGGAAATGAAACGTTCAGTACGAGTAAGTGTACAACAGTTGTCTATACACGCGTCAGCTATGATTAAACTTTTTCAACACGTGTCTAGATCCTGACGGGCAGAGAACAGTTAATGATGATTATGGCAGTTAAGAATATTATTTAATTTTTTAAAAACTGCTCGCGCTCCCTCCCAATGTGTATTTTCTCTGTGTATGTGTGCTAGTTACTATTTATAAGTCACTTCACTCACTTGCACAACTTTTTACACAAAATCACTACCTACACAACCCTAGACCTTACAGAAATTCCCAATCTTCATCTTCTTAATTCTCTGCAACTATGGCTGCTCGTTCATCAAACGGAATCGTTCAAGAACCCTTTAACCCTACGTTACCACCCATCATCGATCTTAATTCAAAAGATAATCTAGTCTACGAACATCATCAAACTGACGCTGGACCAGATGCTTATGATTTCTTCACTGAGAAGTTCGTAGATTTTGAAAGTTTGAAAGCGAATGGGATTGATATTCAATACTTGTTCTACAACCAACAATGGCAAAATTATTTTGAGATGCTTAATGGCTTCGTATACTACGACATAGTAAAGTATTTCTGGCAGAAGGCTAAAGTGTACGATAGAGCAAGTGCTGATAAAGAATACAAGGATATGGTTGAGAAGAACAAGGAATTATGAGGAAAAACAAGAAAGGAACTTGGTCTTAAACCTTATAGAGAAAGGGAAATTAGGTCAAATATTTTGGGAATAAATGTTGTGATAACTCAGGCACACATTGCTAAGATTCTGGGTTTAGACAACAAAGGAGAAGATATAGAAGTGTATGATAAGAAAAGCAAGCATTTGGATTCAATTCATCAGGACCTCTTTAAATCTGGATGCACCCAAAAGGATTTTGGAAAAGTAATGCACATGAAGCACACATTTGAATTTGCTTTCAGAATGTGTTTGTCTACCATCTTCACCAGAAAAGGTGGATTGGATACCATCTCCATTCCACACAAACATCTCATCTGGTTCTTATACAAGAGGGTGAAAGTTAATTTGGCTAAGATTCTTTTTGATCACATGTGCCTTATCATCAATGAGGGTAGAACCAAACTACCATCAGTCATTCATCACCCTAGGTTAATTTCTGAACTGATAAGGCAAACCAAACTCACAGATATTGTGAGTGCCAAAGAAAAACTTAGAGTTTTCCAAACCTCTAAGTATGATGCTTCAGTTCTGGTTAATATGAAGAGAAAAACCAAGGAAGAAATCATTCAAGTGAAAACACCTCTACAGCAAGTGTACGAGAAGTACTTCTGGTGTGATGGGTTTCCCACCATATCAGAACATGATAATGAGGAGGTCATCAAGAACTTTCTTGAATCAGTAAGAAGAGATACTGGGGTTAGTGTGCCCAGGAAAATGGTTGTAAGTGTTCCTAATTGGGATATCTTCAAAGGACCAAGAGATATAACAAGGAACAAAAGAAAGCCAAGAACTACTGAGCTAGAAATGATCGATGAAGGCTCTGATGATCAAGGACATGCTAGTGCTGATGAGATTGAGGAAGGTGCTGAAAATATGATGACTGAAGCTGTTCAGAAGGAAAAACGGACAAAGAAAAGGCATGATAGGCCTTCAGCTTCTGAGGAAGATCAGAACCCTGCTAAACCTGCAAAGAGATTAAAGACCAGAGCTTCTAAACCAAAAGGTAAGATCTCTGAATCTAATACTTCTAGCATTCCTGTAGCTCAGGTTATTGGTTCTGAACCTCAACCCTCTATTGCTAAACCATCTATTTCTCAACCTCCATCATCTACCAATCAATCTCAACCCATAGACTTCACTGTACCTATTAGTGTAGTCTTACCTGATCATAAAGCTATATCATCATCATCTTCATCAGATACCAGCACTGCCTCAGATGAGTTAATTGCTACACTCATCAGAGAATCTAACCCAAAACAAAAGAAAATTCTTACACCAAAGAGAACCTCTTTCAAGAAAACCACAAAGAAAACCACCATAAAGCCTATTCATCTCTCTTCTGATGAAGAACCTACTATTTATGTAGACACAACCATTCTCAATCAAACCACAAATCAAGATTCTGTCATAGAACATCTTGAACAACACATGTGTGGTGTTGCATTTACCAACTCAAATCCAAATTCACCACATCAATTTCCATCCATGAATCTCACAAATGATTCACCCGTCCATAAAACACAAAACACACAGGTCATTCACACACCCCCTCCCTCACTTGATCACATCTCACGAGTGAATCCACCTACATTCACCCCTGTTCAAAATGAGCCAATTGCTCATTCTGAAGAACAACAAAAATCACCTCACTCATCACCAATCAATGTCATGACTGAACAACAACACCAATCACCACAACCTGTCTCTGACCCACTCAACAAACCTCTAGTTTTAGAAGAGGTTCTTGAGCTTTACCAACACCTAACTAAAGCTGAACATCAAATATTCAAGGATTCCATCAATCTTGATGATGATATCATACCTCCAAATCTCAGCAAAATCAAAATCATTGAACTCAAAAGAAAGAAACCTGAACCAACCATTCCCTTTAACCCATCCTTACCCTTTTTCAATTCTGACTCTGAACCAAACCTTGAGCTGCTAAATAATGCTATAGGTATTAGACTTAAGAGGTTCAAACAAAGAGAGGAAGAAGCTCTTATCTTCCCTTCTGATATGGATGCTGATGTCAGGGAATTAGAGTACTTATTTGGTAAATCTTTAAGGATTCTCAGTACTCATCTGAAGGATAAGATTAAGGGTAGAGGAGCAAACACTGTACAGGAACTGTTTGAGATTGTTGAGAAGCTAAACGCTCCAAGGCTCACATCTTTCAACCATGAAGAAGAATGTCAGAGGTTAGCATTTTTAGCTGCTGTGAATGAAAGTATCACAAGATCTCTGGATGATGAGCAGGCTAGGATAACTGCTGAAATGGAACGTCAGAGGCTTGCTGAACAAGAAGCCTTCAAGTTATTGGTTGATAGAGCTGTTCACATTGCTGTCATTGAGACTAATAAGATTCTTGAGAATCAAGGAGCTGCAGAAGATATTGTTATGAATGATCAGAACCTTAGTGAACCAGATTCTGATAAAGGTAAAGCTCCCATTGTTGCTTCATCTCCTCCTAGATCTCCATCAGTACTTGTCCAAGGCTCTTCTTCATCTGCTATACCCTCTGTTATGCAAGAAGCTCTGGATGTAATCAAGCATGACTTAAGAGAGGAACTAAGAAATGAAATGGATGAATTCAGGGCCGATATAAGAGAAGACATGAACAGATCTGGTGAAGCTACTAACAAGAAGATAGATGCAATGATGGAACTTCTTCTAAAGCTTACTCAACAGCAACCCAAACCTTAACCCTTATGTCTGAGCACTTATTTGTTATTAGTTCTTGTGTAATTTTTGGATAATTTTTCTTTAATTCATATCTATACTATCCATATTTGTGTGTTTGTTATTTGCTTATATGTTTGTTTTATATTTGTTTTTCAAAATTTAACTTTTCTATATACCATGATATTGTCTGGTACTCTTGAGAATTCTGACTCTAGTGAAAGATGCTGAAGAGCATCTTAGTTTTTAAACTAATAAGCCTAGGATTTTCAAAACCTAAGAGTCCCTCTCATCAGTACTCCTGTTTACTCATGAAATAGCTTCTTAGTATTAAAGCCTGTTTAACAACGGGGCACCAATACCGAATGAGGCGTGTCTGGTAACTGGTTTTCTGACAATAGGAATGAGGTATATATATATATATATAAGAAACTTGCTCAAAACAAAGGGAATTAATAGCATAAACTCCTTTATTAATATTATTGAAGAATTTCTATTACATAGACTGATAAGACTCTACTTAGAGCTAGGCTTAACTTCAGAAGACTCTGCATCTAGCTTCTTATGTTTCTCCTTAATGTAAGCAAGCAAGTTGGCAGTGGCTTTTTGCACTAGTTCTTCAGTGTTCTTCTGAACAGCAGCTTCGTACTCTTCGTATGGAGTATCATCATTGTATGTCCATAAAAATTCTTCCAGATCAGAGCCCATTTCCTCCTCCTCTGACTCTGTCAAAATCAGTTCTTGCTTGTTCCTTTCGTAGCGAAGCTTGTTTTCTTCGCAGCGCCAGGGCTCTGCTCCCTTCTTGCTCTCTTCTTTTGAGCCTGAAGCATCCTTGGTAGCCTGCCTTTCCATTGTTTGTTTTTCTTTTGATGTTACTTGATTACTCTGGATGAGTAAAATGAGAGGAATCATTCCTTTTTATAGTGTCATCAAGCTCTCTTGTCAGGACGGTTTTCAACACAATTCATTAAATGAATTTAGTTGTCATCACTTTTTGAATTGACTACTTTGTTTGGTGCTTTGACTGCTTGGTTTTCTGTGTCTTTTTGACTGATGCCAAAAGGGGGAGTAAGAGTAGCGTTAAAATTAATGTTGATTCATTCATATACTGCTCAATCTGAAACTGTAATGTTAAAAGCATTATGAATCAATATTTATCTCTTATGATTCTTTCTCATTCTGAACGATTATTGAAAGGGGAGAAAATTTAAGAACCTAAAATAAAATTCATAGACAATGTCAGAAGAGCTTGCAAACCGCTTCTGAGCATTATCAAACTCTAAGAAGCAAAGCTTGCAAAACTATGCTTCTGAGAGTTAAATATGAAAATTTATTTTAAGTTAATAAATCAACTCTTAAACTGTTTTAATTAATTATGGATAAAACTTAGGGGGAGCTTACAAACCTACCCTTATGGATTATCAGACTCAGGGGGAGATTGCAAACCTTTGAAACCTGAAGTCATCATAATTAAATTAAATCAACAACAATTGAATTTTAATGCTTTGGTTTGTCATCATCAAAAAGGGGGAGATTGTTGGAACAAAGTGGGTCCGACATGAACCTCTAATGTTTTAAGTGGTTTTGATGATAACAAAGTATTAAAATTACAATTGGAATTACTAATGGTTATTCTAGTGTGCAGAATTACAAGTTAAAATTCATTCAGAAGCACTATGAATAGTAGCAGAGAAGCCAGTCAAAACAAGCTCTGAAAGAGTATCGCTGTTCATCAGAAGCTTAATTTTTGCGTGCTGAAGATAGCACTTCTGAAGACCAAAAGCTAGGCTCTGATGAAGTTCAGAAGCTGAAGATCTTAAGAAGCTATGACAAGAACATCAGAAGCAAAAGGAATTTACGTCACTCAAGAGCTGACCTATACAGAACCAATGATTGAAGAACAATCCACTTCAAGGCTCTGTCACATCCACAGGAAGGAATATTCGTTGGTACAACGTTAACCTTATCCATAAGTGGAGCGCATTTGAGGATTGTACTATCGTACTATTATTACTCAAAATGGATGAGTGATAAATTGAATAGCTAGGTAGTGGAATTGGAATTCCTTACCAAAGAAGGCAATATACAGCTATCAATTGTACGAGTAAATTCCAGCTGGCACCTCTCTCTCTGCAACGGTCATCATCTTCCTCCAAGTATAAATAGAAGACTCAAATGGAAGAAATGACTACTGTTACAACAACCGTTACTACTACTGTTTTAACGACTGTTCTATTACTACGTTCAAAGACTAAGAAGCATTCTGACATCATAATTTAAATCTGTCATTCTAAGTCTTAGAACAATTTGAGTTGTATTTTGTAAACACCTCTGATAGTATATCAAGTGTTCCTTAACATTCATTCTTATTCTTAAGTTTGTTTGAGAAGTCTCTTGTTAAGTTTAACTTGAGCATTTGAGAAGTCTCTTGTTTAGTGAAACTTGAGCACCTGAGAAGTCTCTTGCAAGTGTGCTTGAGCAATTTGTAATCTTTAGTAGATTATAGTGAAAATCTCTTGTTAGTAATAAGGGGACTGGAGTACTCTCGATTTGTGAGGGGAACCAGGATAAATTCTGTGTCCTTCTTTCTCTCTTTCTCTCAGCATCTCTTTTAGTTTGTGTTTTATCCGCTGCAAACTTGGTTTTATTTTGAAAAAGTTTTAATTCTAAAAACACAATTCAACCCCCCCCCCCCCCCCCCCTTCTTGTGTTTTTCCACCTTCACTTACTACTGTTCCTTTGGTTTGGAATCAAAATGCCATGATCATTAGTACCCTTTACATATCTGAGCACTCTCTTTGCAGCAGTCAAGTGACACATCCTTGGTTGATCCATGAATCTGCTCAACAGGCCAACACTATGACATAGGTCAATTCTAGTGTTGCACAAGTATCTCAATGAACCAATTATCTGCTTGTACAAGGTTGAATCAACCAACTCATCATCTGAATTCTTGCTCAGCTTCACACCAGTTTCCATAGGAGTAATTGCTGGGTTGCAATTGCTCATATGAAACCTCTTCAATATGTCAGCAACATACTTCTTCTGATGCAAGAAACAGCCTCTGCTTGTCTTAGCAAACTCCATGCCAAGAAAATATGATAGCTCACCTAAGTCAGTCATCTCAAACTCTTTCATTATGTCTGTTTTGAACTTCTCTAACACAGCTTTGTGTGATCCAGTGATCAACAAATCATCAACATACAGACATAGTATTATCATTTCTTCATGATTTGAACTCTTCACATATACACCATGTTCTGTTGTGCATCTAGTGAATTTCAAATCAATTAGGAAGCTATCAATTCTCTTATTCCAAGCTCTTGGAGCTTGTTTCAAGCCATAGAGGGCTTTCTTCAGTTTGAACACTTTGTTCTCTTGACCTTTAATCTCAAAACCTGGTGGCTGCTTCACATAAACCTCTTCATCTAGAGGACCATTTAAGAAGGCAGATTTCACATCTAGCTGATGCATAGACCAATTCTTGTAAGTGGCTATTGCAACTACTAATCTAATGGTCTCTATCCTAGCCACAGGTGCAAACACTTCATTAAAGTCAAGTCCTTGCTTTTGAAGAAACCCTTTTGCCACTAGTCTTGCTTTGTACTTAGCAATTTCACCATTAGGTTTCATCTTCAACTTGAAGACCCATTTCACATCAATTGGCCTCTTGTTGACTGTTTTGTGCATTAACTCCCAAGTGTTGTTTTTCTCAATAGACTTTAACTCTTCTTTCATGGCTGCCTTCCATTTAGAGTCATTTAGAGCTTGTTCTAATGTAACTGGTTCCAATTCAGCTATCATAGCTTCATTGATCAGTTCACCATCTTCTGTTATTGCTTGATCTGGAAATACATCATACTCATTCAACCTAACTGACTGCACTCTATCTCTTGTAGATCTTCTCAGAGGCTGATTATTAGGAATATGAGCGTGATTACCAGCTGCATCATCTTCTGGTTGATCAGCTTCTGGTTGATCATCTTTTTCCTCAAGCACAAGCTTTCTATTGAGCAATGAACTGGTGTTCTCAGCACTAGTACTTTCAATCCAGTCCCAACCCTTTGATTCATCAAACTTTATGTCTCTGCTTATCACAACTTTATTCTCTTTTGGAGCATAAAGCTTGTAAGCACCAGTGGGGTGATATCCCAATAGAATCATCTGCTGACTTCTATCATCAAGCTTTCTTCTCACTTGATCAGGAACATGTCTAAAACAAAGTGAGCCAAAGATTCGGAAATGACTTACACTTGGTTTGAGACCTGTCCAAGCTTCATAAGGAGTTTTGTTCTTCAGCTTCTTGGTTGGACTTCTGTTGATGATATGTACTGCTGTTGAGGTTGCTTCTCCCCAGAATTTATGAGGCATGTTCTTTCCCTTCAACATGCTTCTGGCCATGTTCATTATACTCCTGTTCTTCCTTTCAGCAACACCATTGTGTTGAGGAGTGTAAGGAGCAGTAACTTCATGCACTATACCTTCTTCTTCACAGAATTTTGCAAATTCTAGTGAAGTATATTCACCACCTCCATCTGTTCTCAATTTCTTAACACTACAGCCACTTTGCTTTTTAACTAGTGTCTTAAATTTCTTGAACTTAGTGAATACTTCACTCTTCTTTTCAATAAGATAGAGCCACACATGTCTGGTATAGTCATCTATGAAAGTTAAGAAATAGCTATTACCTCCAATGGACTTTACTTCAAAAGGTCCACAAACATCTGAGCACACCATTTCTAACTTCTGAGTTGATCTCATTGGCAATTCATTCTTGAATGAATTTCTGGTTTGCTTGGCTGCACAACACTCTTCACACACTGTACTAGGTGTTCTTATCAGAGGCAAGCCATGCACCATCTCTTTTGTCTTCAACAAGCTCAAACTTTTGAAGTTCAAGTGCCCAAATCTATGATGCCACATCCAATCTCCTTCAGAGTTTGTAATTGAAGCGAGGCAGTGATGATCAATTACATTGATTTCAATTTTGAAAGTCCTATTGTTCGACAGTGGAGCTTTCAAAATTAATCTACTCTTAGCATCATAAATTCTCAACTCTCTATTAGCCATTTTCATTGTATAACCTTTCTCAAGTAATTGACCTAAGCTTATCAAATTACTCGCCATAGAAGGAACATACAATACCTCATTGATGGTTGATTCTTGACCATCTTTTCTTTTCACAAGAACAGTTCCCACGCCAGCACTAGTAACTTGACTGTTGTCTGCAAACTTGATGTTTCTCTTCACTGAATAATCAAGCTTCAAGAACCACTTCTTGTTACCAGTCATATGATTGCTACACCCTGTATCAAGATACCACAAATTTGACTTGTCTGCCTCAGAATTTGTGATTGCCATTAGGAGTGAGTCATCAGAATCACTACCACCTCCATTAGCATATTGGGCTTCATCTTTGTCTTCTCTGGCTACCTTCTTAGAGCGACATTCTCTTGCATAATGCCCAAATTTTTGACAGTTGTAACATTGAATTTCTTTCTTATCAATCTTCTTCTTGGAACTCTTCTTGTTCTGACTTGAATCTTTAGTGGAATCTACATTCTGATTCTTTGAATTCTTGGTTGAATTCTCTGAATCCTCTTTCTTTTTCTTCCACTTATCTTTTCCTTTCTTGTTCTGAGTCTTGGCCTGTAATGCTTGTTCCACTGCCTTGTTCGAACTCCTCTGCTTCACCCTTAGCTCATGAGCTTCTAAGGATGCTTGCAGCTCTTCAATCTTCATAGTTGCCAAATCCTTTGATTCTTCAATAGCAACCACTATGTGATCAAATTTCTCAGTCAAGGTCCTCAAGATTTTCTCAATCTTGACCTTATCAGTCATTGCCTCTCCACAAGACTTCATCAAATTTGTCAAGGCCAGCATTCTCGCCAAATACTCAGAGATCGTTTCTTGTTCATTCATCTGCATCATCTCATATTGCCTTCTCAAAGCTTGAAGCTTGATACCCTTCAATTTCTCATCACCACCATAGATTTTCTTCAATGTATCCCAAGCTCCCTTTGAGGTTTCTTCTTCTATTATCTTCTCAAAGATATTAGAATCAACGCATTGATGAATGATGAACAAGCCTTTAGCATCTTTCTTTTTCAATTCTTTGTGTCGAGTTCTTGCTGCTTCATCAGCATCTGCAGCCAATTCTTCTACTCCATTAGTTACAATTTCAAGAACATCTTGAAATCTAAAAATCACTTTCATTTGTGCACACCAACGATCATAGTTTTCGCCTTTGAAAACTGGAAGATTTGCTGGGAATTGCGTGGAGGTTGTACCATTGTTTGTCATGATTCTTGATCAAGGAATCAAAACGAAAACGATGAATACGAACCGGGCTCTGTTATACCAATTTGTTGGAGTAATTTGAGAATAGAGAACGAAAATGAATTGAATAGAAAGATTAGAGAAAAAATGAAAGTTGTTATTCATCCACTAGGGGCAAAGGTATTTATATACAAAAGGAGGCTTGCTTCACTACCAAGCAATTGTAACTAACTACCTAAGACAAAACAAAAATCTATAACTGACTAACTAACTATCTATCAGTATCTCAGCGTTCAGAACCTGCGTGTTCAGAACCTGAGTCTCCAAAGCTTCTTGAGAACCTGGAGCTTCGCAGCTTCTGAGAGCTTCTCAGCTTCTGAGGGGCTTCTCAGCTTCTGATCTTCTTGACCTGTTAGAGCCTCTGAGCCTAAAGCTCGGCTTCTGACTTTTTGAGCTCCTGATCCCCAGAGCCTCTTGAGGATATGAGAACTTGGATTACAAACATCAGTTAATATTACTATATTTTAAAATACATAACTTTTGTTATTGATTCCTTAGCTAGCGTGGATACTGATTAGTGATTAGCATGACTCAAAGAACTTTTCATAACATTTTGTATATACTCCTAGCAGTCCACTGCTGAGAACCCCATTAGTTTAATTAATTAGCTTCGATTGATGAGAGACATTAAAATAAAAATTATTGTATTGGCTTGCTCGTGCTGTTGTTGATTATGAAGAATATAATATTTGATAATTATAATGTTTAAAATGACTTTGGTATCTTGTTTTGTGGAAATCCTCTCCTGTACACGTGAAGTGGTGCAAACCAAGGTCGACGATGAGGAAGGAGAAGACAAAAAATAAATAAATAAATAATTAAATGAAATAAATGTAGGGGAAGAGTAGAAGCAACTAATTATAAGAACCCTATGGTGTGTGTGATAGATCGGAATGCATGGCGGCACACATGCTGATAATATCATAAATGGAATGACAAAGACACAGCTTTGCTTCAATAAGTATTAATTCAATCGTGTGTACTATACTATACTATACTATATATATACTATATGGAATTTGTGACATATATTGAATTAATTGGCTTACTGCTGTAACCAGCTCAATTATGTTAATTTCTCACTCTACCGACAAATTTTAATTTACTAACTTTATGAATTATCATTTACAACTCATTCACCCACCTTAATTACTTGATGTTGATGTTGATGTTGATGTTGATGTTGATGTTGATGTTGATGTATAGGGATATCATATATATGTATGTGGCAACACGGATTCAGTTCAGCGGCTCGATATGTTTAATCTAACTCTTTTTTGTAAGAGTATTCAAAGTTTTTTTTATTTATCTATGATTCGTCCCACATTAGGATGGTAGAGTCTAAATATATGATCATAATACAATAAAGAAGCAAAGTTTGATTTGATCAAATTATTATTTAATGTTGGGTCACAAGGTCGAGGAGGGGGCAGTCAGGGAATCATCCTAAATGAGTTCAAGAACATTTTCATAAGTTTGTTGGACACTACATTTTAACCAAAAACCTTAAGGTGTTAGATTTATGAGTCCTCTCATTTATAAAGTGTTCAACATCCACTATTCTAAGCAATGTGAGACTTCTCACCTCACACTTGACACAAAAATCTTCCCTCAAGTGAAGACTTTTGATACAAGGAGTCTGTCGAACCTTTTGTCGAACCATCGGCTCTGATACCACTTTTAGGTCGCGAGGGGGATCATTCACATTGGGTTTAAGAACAACTTCACAAGTGAATTGGACACCACACTCTTACTCAAAATCTTAAGACATTAGATTTATGAGTCCTCTCACTTATAAAGTGTTCAATCTTCACCATTTTAAATAATGTGGAACTTCTCACCTCACACTTGACACAACAATTTAAAGGTTTGATTTGATCAAAGTATTATTTAGAGGTGAAGTCTATAGATATACTACCCTTAATAATTAGAGGGTGTGTTTATTTAAATGCAAATAAATCAATAAATAGATTTGCATATGGTATTTACAATTACTTTTAACTAATTTTTTCTTCGCATTATATATAACTTGTTTTAGATAATTGTTGGTTAAATATATACCTTTAAATATTCAAAGAGTAGTGTAAAAAAATCTTATCATAATTTAATTTCATATTTAAGCCGGCGAAGCTTTGAAACCACAATGGCATCAAAATCAACATATATTTTCCATTTCTTTTGTTGTGCGTGCCATGAAGTCGTGTTAAAAAGGCATGAAAAGGGTTGTAGTTAGGCCTAAGGAACGAGGCGCTTGAGCTCATGCGTTAGGCACTACAATGGAAAGATTTTGTGCTACTGAAGCAGCTACAAGTAGAGCTATAAAAACTGGGTTGGACTATCAGGTTGATTAATTAGCCCACATTTTTTAATCGATCAAGCCTCGAAAACGCTAGGCATGACAATCCAAGTTTAAATACGTGCATTTTTTTTCTTCAGGTTTGGAGAACTTTCGGAGCCTAACTTGGAGTTCGAGGCTAGGGTTCGACCAAGAAGGAGGAAAATACTTAGGTAATCAAAGTTCAAGGATTGAGTGTTTTTTGATGAGATTCTAGCTAGGATTCATAAACATATTACAAACATGTTGTGTAATGAGATTTATTGTTCATCTTTGTGATTGAGAGATCGAGAGAAAACTCTAATAACTATGGTTTGTTTTTGTGAAATTTTTTTAAGCTAATTTCTTATAACTCATTTGTATATCTTGTGAAGACTCGTTGATAGTGAATCAAAGAGTTGCTCTATTCCCCAGCGTAGGTCAATTTTAAAGCGATCTAAGTAAATAATTTTTGACGTGTTTGTTCCTCTACTCTTTTTTTTTTGTCAAGTAGCATAACTACTAGAATTCAATTTTAAGATGAATAAATGGAGTATTTGGAGTTCGAACCCGATACATGCTTATAAAATACGATATTCTTAACAACTGAGTTAATTCACAGAAACCAATTCCCCAAACTCTCTTTATATTGTTGTTTTGGTTTGATTGAATTTACTTACACTTAATTTAATTGTTATATTATTATTGTTTAGGCTGTTTTGTTTGGTTTTCATTGATTTTATCTCACGTACCTTTATTCTTAGTCTTATTTGTTCGAATTCCCAATAATTTCTTTTCATTTTCTTATTTACTGTGGGCTTGTCAACCCTTACGAAGCTATATGTCATAGTGAAATTTACAAACTACTTTTCTAAATGTATGGGAGATGTTTTCCTAGTGTAGATTGAACTCAAATGTAAATAGATCATCGAAGTCTAGTGCTAGTAGTTAGTAGGGGTGGATAGGGTTAGGTTCTCGAGAAAAACCGAAACAAACTGAATCAAATTGTTTTCAAAATTTATAGTAAGCAAATCAAACTGTTTTCAAAACTGTTTCAATTTAGTTTCAAAACTATTAGTTTTGGTTCAGTTTTATTTTTTGGTTCGATTCAATTTAGTTGGGCGGTTCGGTTCAATTTAGTAGTGCTCAAGAGTGCGTGTTGTAAATTTCAAAGTATCAAATTCGATTCATTTCATAAATTTAGACTATATACATATTATTTCATTCTCATATCACTGGGTTGCAGTTTTATATATCAACGATTTCTTGGTACACTTTAAAATCTCATGTTGTATAAAAATCAAGATTGAACATTTTTCATATATAACATCATATACTCTTTAATAAAAAGTCTTTTATAAAAGATAAAACCGAGAATAATTTATACTCAAAATGATCAATATCTCATAAATAATATTCCTAATAATGATTCTCACTATTTTATTTTTATTTTTAAGTAACTCCTAGACATGTCTTTTCGTTCTCAATTTTGCTTTCTCAATCAAAAGGACAATAACATTTTTTAAATAGTAATTTTTTGTTTTGTCTTATTTTTCAAAATAATCAATGTAACGTAATTTCATGAGCATGAAATCAAACAGGAGCAGCAGCAAACTTTTGTTGACCTTCAAAACAAAGGAAGATATAGAAGAATAAAAAATGTGCTATTTTTCAAGGCTATAAGGTGCAGAAGATCATTGACTACTGGATTGTATGGACTTTGGAGTGCCACTTGGGAGAATCTTTGCAAAAATTAGGTAGTTTTATTGATTAACACATAATCATTCAATTGGTAATGTCTAAAAAGATAAGAAGAATTACCACCATTTTCATTTTCTTATCTTATCCATCTTTTTTACTTTATTGTCATAGTACTTGGACCTAATAATCGCTTAAGAGATGCTCTTATATAGACTCTCTAGCTCTATTTATTTTTAATATGAGACAATTAAGCTTTTCAATATAGAGATTTCACACTCATCGGATTTATATGGGAATAATATGTTTAATGGTTACGATGAATAGACTTTGATATTAACTTAATTTTTTTAAATTAATTTTAATTCAATTATACAAAATTGATTTTCATATAATTTTTTTTATTATCTTTTAATAAGCGGATAGTAATATTTGTGACTTGAATAAATAACATTGAATTGTCAAGATAAATCTTAAACATCTAAGTTTTATGTGTACTACTCTATAAGCTTAATATTTTTTATTAATGAGTGGATAGTATGGTGAGCATCCCGATCATACAAGGCTAAGTTTAGTTAAAAAAAATTATGGTCCTTTAATCAGGGACGGATTCAGTGGGGGGCAGCAGTGCCCAAGGCCCCCCTCCTCCTATATATGAATGCTCATATGCTCAGGGGCAGATGCAAGCTTTAGGCATTGGGGGCTTAAGTCCCCACAAGAAAATAAAATATTTTTTTGGTAGTAGTATTATGTATTATTTTAATCCCCTATAACTTGGTTCACTCATCACAAATTTAATTGTAAAATTTTCAATATTGTACTACCATTAATTTTCTTTCATTTTTCAATTAAAATTTTCACATAGTATCTCTTAACTTTAATCTTCTTAGAGGACAATTGTAATTCATCCGACCTTTGATATATTTTAAAACTTTTTTTCTTAAAGAGTGTGTTCCTAGCACTCCTCTTACATATTTTGTAGAAGTTCATAAGTTTTTCATTAGTCAACAAAATATATACACTGTTCTTTCCATCTCTAATTATAAATCCTTTTTCTATTTTTTTGTCTCGTAATATAAGATCATTTTTAAAATCCAACGTACATTAATAATTTATTTACAAAAATATCTCTATGTTTAAAATATAATTGAAAAAGGCTAATCATATTTCACTTTTCAAAATTCAACATACATTAATGATTTCTTTACAAAAATACCTCTACATTTTTACAAATTTTTTACTACAACTATTTATTTTGATACCCGTAAATTTTCAGAAGGGATATTTTCTAGCCCCCATCAGCAAAAAATTCTGGATCCACCACTGCATATGCTATATATTTTCCATCACTCTCTCAAAGACATTGATCATATAAATGCATATAAACTAATATTATATTATAATAGTATTGTAAAACAAAACACACATAAATATTGTGTGTATATTGTGTATATATATTTATTTAGTCTCTATATATATAAGGTGTTGTCAATACAGTATTAAAATTACAAAAATATTTTTATATTAGTGTAAAAAATATTAGCATATTATAAATGGATTAATTTTATTATAAATAAATACATTAATTTTATTTTGTTCTTATTTTCAGCCCCCCGTCAAATGAGTTTTTCGATCCGTCCCTACCTTTAATGGGTGGATAGTATGGTTGGTGATCCAAATATATAGACATTGTTGAAGATTGCCTTTGAAATTGCATAAAACAAAGTGCAGAAAAATGGTGGAGGAGCAGGGTATGGCGCCAGGCGCCCAGGGGAGGTCAGATTGGCCTGTGGCTTCTGTCGAAGCGGCGCTGGGCGCGGGTCAGGGGCGCTAGGCGCCAGTTCGTGCATATATACCCTTGTTCTGTTTTTTCTGCAGCACGAAAGAGAGAGGAAAAATGTAGGGTTTGAAAGGGGGTTTCACCAACATGGAGGCTAGGGTTCAAGGGGGTTTCTCTTGGGTTAATCCTAGGGTTGGGTACTCTTTCTAACACCTTGTAATTGCTATCAATTGAAATCTCTTGGTCACGGGAAGAGATTTGGGAAAAGGGTAGAATTTAAGAAAACTCTAAATTCTTGTAACTCTTGTAAATCTCATTGTAATCAAGTTTGAGGAAGATGATTGATAGTGGAAAATGAGAGCTATCTCCCCCAGATGTAGGTTCGTTAACACCGAACTGGGTAAACAATTTCGATTGTGTTCTTTATTGCTTTCATTAGTTTTAGCTTTGATTGATTATTATTGCTTGGATATCCATCATTGTTATTGGTTGCTTTAATTGTTTTGCCCCACACACTAGTTAAAGGATTATTGGTGTGTTTTTGGTTCGAATTCACAACAGACATGGTTGTCATAGTTGTGAAATAAGCACGAAGGATTGTATTGGTTAAGTTTTGTTAATTTTTATATTTCTTTTCTAATTGAGCTAAACTCATCTATGCAAAACTAAATTTTTTTTTTTTCTATTTAGTATAACTCGACACACAAAAGTACAACTTCTGTACAAAGTCGGTCTTAATGATATATAATTGACTTCTATATAAACTCTTTTAAAACCTTTTCTAAAACTTAATTCCTTTAAAACTTTATCTATTTTTAAAATGAGATCGACTTAGACATATATAATAGTAATATTGTAGAGGACGCAAATGAATGTATTCTCCATCATTTTTTTTTATTTAGTCTAAGTTAACTTACAAAACCAACTTATATAAAAAAAGATAAATGTGACAAATGTATTTTTACATAAACTTTTTTAAGATTTTTTTTCTTCTATCACCACCAATTTAATTTGGTTCGAAAATGCAGAGAATCGAACCATTGTTCTCTTTATCAAGTTTAGTATCAATCATTATTGAATCAACTAACGATTGGTCAAGTTTTATCTCTTCACGTGGTGAGACTTGACATCACAATAAATTAGGAAAAAGCAGAGCATAAATTGTGATTCAAACGTGATTTAATTTGTATTTGATCCGGAGAGGCCACATACGTATGTAACTAAACATGCCTTCAAGTCTACATCAAAAGATTTTTTATTAGCTACACAATCGAAAGATTGTGATAGAGTCAATAACTGCTAAAGTTTTTTTTTTAGAGGAACTGCACCTACATGTCCAGACAAAACAAAATATGTACAATATATTGAAATTAATTTATTTGTAGTTTTAATCCTTTATTTTTACTATTTTACAGGATTAATCCCTCTATTTTAAAATTTAATAGTTTTAGTTCCTCCAATTAATATTGTCTAAAATTAAGGATTTTATGTTCTAAAATTTTACTACGTTGGTATTTTTTCAGATCATATTCTATGTCATTTTTTTTTATAAAAAACAAACGACATAGTATATGATCTAAAAAAATACCAACATCGATAAAGTTGTAAGAAAATTTATTTATAAACTTAATTTAAAATATGTCATATTTCCATAATTTAGACAAAATATTTGATGAAGGACTAAAATTATCAAATTTTAAAATAGAGGGACTAATTATACAAAATAGAAAAAATAAAAAAGACTAAAACTGCAGTTAAACAATATGTTTATATATTTATAAAAAAATATATTTGTATGATCGATGAAACATTATCTTATGTGTTAAGCAAAAGTGGGTACGTATATCAGATTACTAAAAGTATGTTGTGGCTTGACTATCTTGAATTTTCATTGAAATGTGGACGATGTATGTAACAAAAATGGCCAATATTTGTGAGTATGTTTAATCCCATGGCACAGTTTTAGTAGCAATCTTTGCATCTTTTGTTTCGCGGGAACAACTTCACATTGGTAATTGTTGTTTTAACATTTGACTTTTCAATTGATTACAACTGTTGATTAGTATATGTCTCGTTCCATTTTAGGTGACCAATGTTGATTTTTAGGTGTGTAAAATTAATTTTGACATGTTTTATTTTTTTTAAAAGAATTAATTTTATTTTTAGAATTTATTACTCTATATTTGAAGTTAGAAGTTGTAATTTCTTATTTTAAAATTAATTTTTACACTCAAATTTTACATTTAACTCAATTTTAATCAAACCGAGATATTACACTCAAATAGTTAATGAGCTCCTCTTAAGAACGGGTTCTTCAAAAGAATTTGAGTTCGATTCACAAAAAACAGATTTTCTCTCCATATAACCAAACAACACTTAATGTTTATGCAAGTTCAAATTTTTGTTTGGTTTTTCAGCGTACTGGGAGAATTCCTTGTAGTTGGTTATTCCCGGTCAATCGGTTGAGTTCAAATGGTTAATAAATATCAATTAAAAATGAATCGTATAAAAAAAGTTATTGGACAAATTTTACTTACTTTTTTATTGAATTTTAAATTATCATTTAAAAGTAAATCGTTTGAAAAAGTTATTAAATAAATTTTACTTATTTTTTAACTAAATTTCCTTTTCACACAAGAATGGGAGAATTTAGACGCAAAAGAAATTGGCTTATTGGCCTGTTTGGAATAACTTATTTTTGAGCTTATGCAAAACAGTTTATACAAATAAATGATATTTTATGTTAATTTATAAGTTTCAACTAATAAAAATTGTTTTTTTATAAGCTATTTTTTTCATAAACTATATTGACAATTTTATAATAATATGTAAAACCTAATTTATTTGCATAAATTGTTTTGTATAAGCTAGAAAATAAGCTATTTTAAATAGACCCTATCTACAGATGCGATGGAGAAAAGTGGCCAAAATTAAAAGAATTCACAGCAACAAATCTTCTCTAACACACCACTCAAAACAAAAATAATGCAAAACACATGCAAAGACTTCGCAATACAAGGAGTAATCATAGAAGATCCTACAAAAAGGTTCCAATTATATATATATATCTTGTTGAAATTTTTAGCTAAAGGAATATGAATATTTTTGTTCACTATATATACACACCATTGTACTAGGGGTCATATATTCATATACTTGGTGGATTTTGCAGTGTATAGCAGACATGATATGACTAATGGTAACAGAAAATCCATGTTATGTCCATTTTTCACACCATTTATAACACTCCCTAAGAAAAAAAAGAAAAAAAAGAAAAAAATATGATTATGAGCAACCAAATAGGCTGAACAATGCAATGCAATGCAATGCAGCGTTACATATGAAAATATGAGATCAATCTAGGAGTATTGTTTATTCCGGGGTCCCCCAATCCATGTTGAAATTTTCAAGCAGTCATTCTAACTAGGGGTGGGCATGGTTTGGTTAAAAACCAAAACTGCATAAAAACTGAACTGAACTGTTTCTACAGTTCAGTTTTTTTGAACTGAACTGTTAGTAAAAATATAAACCGAACCAAACAGTTTGGTTAACCAGTTAACCGGTTCAGTTAATCAGTTAACCGTAACTGTTTTTTTTCAAATAATACAAAAATGATAAAAATAATCTTTCAAAATTGACAAAATAATAAAAAATAATATTAATAATAATATAACAATAATAAAAAATAAGTAAAATAATAATAAAAATAATAAAAAATAAAAAAATTGACAAAATAATATTAAGGCGGCTACTAATATATTAGTAGAAAATTATGGTTCCAAACACAACTTGATATTTAGGCGGCTACTAAACTCCAATTTCATCCCCAAAAAATCGGCCGAAACACAAAAATCGGTCGAAAAACCGAAAATCGGCCGAAAACCCAAAAATCGGCCGAAAAATCGAAAATCGGCCGAAAACCCGAAAATTGGCCGAAAACCCAAAAAACGGCCGAAAACACAAAAAATCGGCCGAAAACCGAAAATACAAAAAATCGGCCGAAAACTCAAAAAATCGGCCGAAAACCCGAAAATTGGCCGAAAACCCAAAAAACGGCCGAAAACACAAAAAATCGGCCGAAAACCGAAAATACAAAAAATCGGCCGAAAAACTGATTTTAGGTTTTTTGGCCGTTTTTTAGTTTTTTCGGTCGATTTTTGGGTTTTCGGGTGTTTTTTGGATTTTCGGCCAATTTTCGGTTCTTCGGCCGATATTTTGAGTTTTCGGCCGATTTTTGGGTTTTCGGCCAATTTTTGGGTTTTCGGCCAATTTTTGGGTTTTCGGCCGATTTTTTTAGTTTTCAGCCGATTTTCGGTTTTTCGGCCGATTTTTGGGTTTTCGGCCGATTTTTTGTGTTTTCGGCCGATTTTAGATTTTTTTGCCGATTTTTGTGTTTTCGGCCGATTTTCGGTTTTTCGACCGATTTTTGTGTTTTCGGCCGATTTTTTGTGTTTTCGGCCGATTTTTGGGTTTTCGGCCGATTTTTTGTGTTTTCGGCCGATTTTAGATTTTTTTGCCGATTTTTATGTTTTCGGCCGATTTTCGGATTTTCGACCGATTTTTGTGTTTTCGGCCGATTTTCGGTTTTTCGGCCGATTGTTTGTTTACTTATTTTAGTGTTATTATTATTATTATTTATTTTTTAAAGAATTTTATTATTTTTTAAAAAGTGTCAATTCATTGGATTTTAGGGTTTTAGTAATTTTTCGGTTTTTGGTTCAGTTTACAGTTAACTGATTTTGTATTTAAAAAAACTAGTTAACTGAACTGTTGTCTCACAAACAGTTTGGTTCGGTTTTTTTAAAAACAGTTTTGGTTTTAAATGGTTTAGTTTGGTTCAGTTTAACTGTTTGGTTCAGTTTTTTTGTTTTTATGCCCACCCCTAATTCTAACTACTACTAAATAATTTGGACAGTGAAAGCTATTTTAATTAATTTTTTTTACTATTTTAAGCCACAATTACTACAAAGAAACTATACGTACATAGTTGTGGATGGGGGTGTCATTGACATGGACTAGTCACTTTAAATAGCTAGGAAGTCACCATTCGGTTAATTTTCATTTAATCCTTAAAAGTAACACCATGCCACAACATACCCATGTTATGTAGACAGTCTTTTCTAAAAGGGTAGATACCTTTATCCTTATTTTTCTACTACGTGACAAATACTCATTTGGCACGCCTATATTGAAAGGTCAATCCTTTGCATTTTGTTTCATAAACGTTCATTTGTAAAATTGTAACCTAGCTATTGTTACTTAGTTTCATCAAGTTATCTATATGCATTATGATTTATTAAGTTAATTTGTAGTACTTCCCTTGATTTGATCACCAAGTCAGTGTGTTGACTGTTGACTAAGTCAGATAGGGACTAAGTCAGATAGGGTAGTTAAACTAATTGTTTTTAGGTTGAGTTCGTTGCTTAATTTTTGTTTTTCTTTTTTAAGTTTCACTAATTAAAATATCCCCCCTCTCCCCTTCATTAAAATTTTTCCGAATCAATTTTAAAATAAGTGAAAAAGATTAAGATGAATAAGACTAATTATCTTCTACTAGCCGCCGTTCCGTGCCCGTTTGTGTGATCATATTCTCTTTTTTTATATTTGATGTGATCGAAATTCTTTATTGTGCAAATATAAATAACTATTTAATCTTCTTTTTTATTTGACTTAGTTAATTGATAACTACTTAACCTTCTTTTTTGTTGTGGCTAGTTATTAAGAAAAAAAAATTATTGAGAAAAAAAAAATTATTTACAAAAAAAAAAAACTGAAAATATATTTTTATGTGGAAGTTATTTTTCAACATATACAAATATTTAGTTTTTTTTTTGGTAGTTTTTTTTAAGGGTAAAATAGGTATAATGAAAAAGTCATCCCAAAAATTTGTATCATCTTTATATATAGTATAGATAATGATTTTAGATTTATATTTAAAATAAGATATTATTAGAAATTATGATTAATATTTTTGCTTAGAATATTTAATGATTTGTTTTATATTTAAAGATATGATTTTTCTTTTTTACACATTTAAAGATATGATTTAAAAATATGTTTTTGTCTTCTCCTAAGTTTATCTCAGTTGGTAGGGATATTGCAATTACATACGTAGGATTTAAAGTTCAAATTTTGGACACTTCACTTATTTAAGGTGGAATTTTTAGTTATCAAGCTATTGACAAAAAAACTGTAAAAAAAAAAAAAAAGGAAACATGTTTTGTATCTACATGAAGATGTAGATGAACATCAACTCATTATCACATGATTACATCTTCACGTATTATACGGATGTTCAGGTATTATATGAAGATGTAGATGAACAACAACAACTTACATGATTTCCAGTCTACATACTCATGTTTTACTCGAAACATACTCATGTTTTACGTGAAGAATTATTGTGGATGAAGAACAAAAAAAGTTGAGAATAATATGCTTAATTTTTATTTTTTTTTAAGATTTTAGATTTAAATATATTTTATATTTATATTAGAAATAAGAAATTATTAAGATATCATTAGAAATTACTTCGTTTAGAATATATTTTCTAATTTGTTTCTTATTTAAAAATAAGATTAATTATAAATATCTCAAATTTTATTTTTAGTACTTTTATAATAATAATAATAATAATAATGGCCTTCTCGACCGAGAATAATCCAAATATCAAGAACATAAAAACCTCACATAAAGAGTGGTATAAGTCTCACAATGTTGAATTTTGTCTCTACTCGTAGAAAAAATTAATACCGAAAGGCTGGAATCTATTATTCAATCTATGATTTGAAACCAGTGCCCGGCGCTAGTCAAGAATAAAAAAAATTGCATTGAAAAAAAATATTTTTCTTATTTTTTAAATATTGACTACACAAATAATTTTTTTGTAAAAAGAAAAAGTATTTACTATATAAATTTTCAATGTAATTTTACTATTTTAAGTATCTTTAACTAGTACTCTAGGAGCACTAATCAGCATTTTCTTTAAAAAAAGTAAAAATCACAAAAAAAAAAGAAGACTTTTTTTAAACACTATGATATTTTTATATCATTAAAACATATACACAATCTTTTATAGAACAAAAATATACATAATCTACGGGAAGAAATAATATATATGATTAAAAACAAAGTATATTGTGTAAAAAAATATATATAAATACACCATTTTTTTTGTCAAAAAAAAAAAATGCACCATATTTTTCAAAATGACACTACTAATATGATATGGACTGAAAAAATAGTTGATTTCAAATCTCATGTAAACGGGTTTTTTGTTTTTTATGGTTTACAATAAAAATGGAGTTAATGAGGATCGAACTTAGAATCCGGTGCATTCTAACCAAATTTCTCACCAATGAATTAAATATAATGGCTTTTAGATAAACAAGTTTTGAATAACGCGATACCGATATTGAAAGCATAGAGGTTGTATTTGTATTGAAACTTATGTATTTTATTTTAAATGTATAATTCTTTAATAAATAATTGTTGTTTTTCAATAAAAAAAATTACTACTTTTAGTTGATTTAACACATGCAGTATTACATATGTTAGACAAACTCTTGTTATATTTGGACCCGAACATAATTTTTTTCATTAGATGATCCATTGATTTGTATAGCACTAAAAATATACATGAAAGCAATGTTATGAATATTCTATTGGTTTTTATAAGCCAAGCTCTGAAGGCTGTTTGTAGCTTCTGATGCCCTCAGAAGTTCTGATGTTCTTAGCTTCTGAGCTGCTTCAGAACTTCTGAGGACACCAGGTTCTGAGCCAGCTTATGAAGCTTCCCAGCTTCTAAAGCTGCTTAGCTTCTGAAGCTACTTCTGAAGCGCTGCTTCAGAAGCTCTGTTTCGCGTTGTTTTGGTAGTTTAGCTAGCGTAGTTAGTTAGTTAGTTTCTTTTGGTAGTTAGAGACCGTTGCGCTTTAAGCAACCTCCTTGTGTATATATATTAATTGAGGCCCTTTATGGAAGAATAAGATTTACTTTTTCCTTAATTCATTCTCTTCAATTTTATTCATAGTTCTCTCTATTCTTTCTTAGTGTTCTTAGTGTTCTTTGTTGTTCATCTTTGTGGGTTATCCCCAACAAAGTGGTATCTAGAGCTCGTACGATCCAAAGGATCTTGATTCGTTCTTGAAAGAAGGATCAGATTGAGAGTGAATCAACCATGGCTGGGAACAACAATTTCCATGCGAATTTACCAGTTTTCGATGGAAAGAATTGGGATAGATGGGTGAAGCAGATGAAGGTGATATTCAATGTTCAAGAAGTGTATGAACAAGTGAATGCAGCAATCACTCCTCTACCAGAAAATGCAAACGAAGAACAAAGAACAACATTCAGAGAAGCAAAGAAGAAAGATAACAAGGCCCTGTTTCTCATTCATCAATGTGTTGATTCAAAGGTGTTTGAGAAGATTGCAGATGCTGAGACCTCCAAAGATGCATGGGATATCTTGCAAAAGAGCTATGGTGGTGATGCAAAGGTGAAGAAAGTAAAGCTTCAGGCCTTGAAGAGACAGTATGAACTGTTGCAGATGAAGAGTGATGAATCCATTGCTGATTACTTCACAAGATTGGTGACTCTCACTAATCAAATGAAGAATTGTGGAGGTAATCTTGGTGAGCAAGAGACGGTGGAAAAGGTACTAAGAACTTTGACTTCTAAATTTGAGCATATAGTGGTAACTATAGAAGAGACTAAAGATTTGAGTGAGATCAAGATAGAGGATCTGCAAAGCACTCTTGAAGCTCATGAGTTGAAGCATGGTGAGAGGAGCCATGGCAAAGAAGATGAGCAAGCTCTTTTCTCAAAGTTCAAGAAGTACCAAAGTGAGAAGAAGAAATGGCAGAATAAGAAAGACTCCAAGAAAAGCAAGGAGAATGCTGAGACATTGCCTGAATCCTCTAGTGGAGGAGGAGGGAAACAGAAAGATAAGCCAAAGAAGAAGGACAAGAGCAAGATTCAGTGCTACAATTGTGACAAATATGGGCATTATGCCAGTGAATGTAAAAATCCAAAGAAAAAGAAAGGTCAAGAAAATGAAGAAGAGGCCAAGGTAGCACATGATAGCTCAGGTTCTGATGATGAAACCAGTTTCATGGTGACAATTGCTGATGAAGCAGCAGATTCCATGGTATGGTACTTTGACTCAGGATGTTCTAACCACATGACTGGTAATAGAAGCATCTTTGATTGATTTTGATGAATGTCTCAACACAAAGATCAGATTGGCCAACAGTGATTCCATTAAAGCAGAAGGTATGGGTAATGTTGTGATTCAGAGGTCAAATGGCAAGAAAGTTGTGATTGAAAAGGTTCTTTATGTCCCTGGTATGAAGTGCAATTTGATGAGCATAGGGCAATTGGTTTCAAAGGGTTTCAAGATAGTAATTGAAGATGAGACTCTGCAACTCTTTGATTCCAAGAAGAGACTGATTTTCAAAACAGCACAAAGCAAGAACGGGATCTTCAAGACTCAAATTAAAGCTATTGAAGCTACATGCTTGTCTGCAACCTCTGAAGATAAAGATAGTGATCTATGGCACAAGAGGTATGGGCATTTGAATTTCAAAAGCTTGTCAATGCTTAATTCAAAATGCATGGTGTTAGGATTGCCTAGTGTCATAACTCCAGTAGATACATGCACTACTTGTCTGTTAGGAAAGCATCATAGATCATCATTTAAAAGTCATCTGCCTATGAGATCTAGTGATGTGCTAAATCTTGTGCATTCTGACATTTGTGGACCATTTGATGTGTTATCAACTGGTGGAAACAAATACTTCATGACGTTTGTTGATGAGTACTCTAGAATGATATGGTTATATCATATAAAAGCTAAGAGTGATGCTTTTGAAGTGTTTAAGAGGTTTAAAACACTGGTTGAGAAGCAGAGTGACAAGTCATTGAAGATTCTGAGAACAGATGGTGGAGGTGAGTATACCTCTACAGAATTTGAGAACTTCTGTAAAGATCAAGGCATAATCCATGAAGTTACTGCACCATATACTCTTCAACACAATGGTCTTGCAGAAAGGAGGAATAGGAGTATTCTAGATATGGCCAGAAGCATGGTAAAGCAGAAGAATCTGCCTAAGAGATTCTGGGGTGAAGCAGTTGCTACAGCTGTTTACATCCTGAATAGAAGTCCAACCAAGAAGCTGAAGGATAAGGTACCTGAAGAGGTGTGGTCCAAGAGCAAACCAAGTGTGAGTCACTTGAAGGTGTTTAGTTCCTTGTGTTACAAACATGTACCTGATGCTAAGAGAAAGAAGCTGGAAGACAAAAGTGTTCCCATGATATTTGTTGGATATCATAGAACTGGTGCCTATAGACTGTATAATCCTACAAGTGATAAAGTAGAGATTAGCAGAGATGCGAAGGTACTAGAGAATGAAAGTTGGGATTGGGGTCAGAAGCTATCATCTAAGAAAACTTTTGCAGTGGACTTAGGTGGTGAAGCAAGCAATATCAATGACAACCCCACTTTTGTGAATCCGAATCAAGGTACTGCAAGTGATGAAGACATGCATACTTCAAGTGATGATGATAATGGCACTGTGCCACCAAGACCTCAGAGAAACACCCAATTGCCAAGAAGGTTAGTTGACTGTGAGATTGTGTCAGACAATGCAGTAGACAATGAAGGAGAAATTGTGCATTATGCAATGCTTGCAGATACTGAACCATTGGATACCAAAGCTGCACTGAAAAGTAAAGTTTGGATGGAGGCAATGATTGATGAGTTGAAGTCAATTGAAAAGAACAAGACATGGGACTTGTGTGAATTGCCCTCTGATAAAAAGGCAATTGGTGTGAAATGGGTGTACAAAGTCAAGCAAAATCCTGAAGGCAAAGTGATAAAATACAAGGCAAGACTTGTGGCCAAAGGATTCCTTCAGAAGCAAGGTTTGGACTATGATGAGGTATTCTCTCCAGTGGCAAGACATGAAACTATAAGGCTAGTGATTGCATTGGCTTGTAGTAGAAGATGGCCCTTATTTCATTTAGATGTGAAGTCAGCATTTCTAAATGGACCCTTGGAGGAAGATGTGTATGTGAAGCAGCCTCCAGGGTTTGAATTGAAGGGCAAGGAAAGCAAAGTTCTGAAACTGAATAAGGTCTTGTATGGTCTGAAGCAAGCTCCAAGAGCTTGGAACAAAAGAATTGATCAATTCTTTGTTATGCAAGGTTTCAGAAAGTGCAGTGTAGAGTATGGTGTTTATGTGAAGTACAGTGATGACAAACACATGTTAATCATATGTTTGTATGTTGATGATCTGTTAGTAATAGGTAGCTCATCTATAGAGATAGAGAATTTCAAATCACAGATGAAGTGTGAGTTTGAAATGACTGACCTAGGAAAGTTAACCTACTTTCTAGGAATGGAGCTCTTAGAAACTCCAAAAGGGATGATATTGCATCAAGCTAAGTATGCCACTGAGATTCTGAGAAAGTTTGAGATGCTTGATTGCAATTCATCAGTCACACCTGCAGATACAAGAGCCAAGATTGAAGAAGATGCAAGTAGTGATGCAGTGGACTCTACCATGTTCAGACAATTGATAGGTTCTCTGAGATATTTGTGTCAAACTAGACCTGATATCAGTTATGCAGTTGGCTATGTAAGCAGGTTTATGAGTAAACCACTGAAGTGTCACCTATTGGCAGCTAAGAGGATACTTAGATACATCAATGGCACAATCCACTATGGTGTTGTATTTCCATATTCTAAGGATAATGGAAAACTTGAGTTGAGTGGGTTTTCAGATGCAGATTGGTGTGGTGACAAGGTAGACAGGAGGAGTACCAGTGGTTATTTGTTCAAATTTCAAAATGCACCAGTGTCTTGGTGCTCTAAGAAGCAGTCAGTCATAGCACTCTCCAGCTGTGAGGCAGAGTATGTAGCAGGATCCCTAGCTGCATGTCAAGCTAATTGGCTGCAATCACTTCTCAGTGAGATGAACATTGTTGCTGACATTACAGTTGTGCTGAAGATTGATAATAAATCAGCAATCAACTTGGCTAAGAACCCTGTTAGCCATGGGAAGAGCAAACATATTGAGACAAGATTTCACTTTCTCAGAGATCAAGTTACCAAGGGAAAGTTAAAGTTGGAATATTGCTCTACTGAAAATCAACAAGCTGATGTTCTAACCAAAGCTGTGAAGAGAGACCAATTTCTCAAGCTCAGAAGAGAAATGGGTGTGGTGAGTTTTGACAGCTTGTCTTAAGGAGGAGTATTGGTTTTTATAAGCCAAGCTCTGAAGGCTGTTTGTAGCTTCTGATGCCCTCAGAAGTTCTGATGTTCTTAGCTTCTGAGCTGCTTCAGAACTTCTGAGGACACCAGGTTCTGAGCCAGCTTATGAAGCTTCCCAGCTTCTAAAGCTGCTTAGCTTCTGAAGCTACTTCTGAAGCGCTGCTTCAGAAGCTCTGTTTCGCGTTGTTTTGGTAGTTTAGCTAGCGTAGTTAGTTAGTTAGTTTCTTTTGGTAGTTAGAGACCGTTGCGCTTTAAGCAACCTCCTTGTGTATATATATTAATTGAGGCCATTTGTGGAAGAATAAGATTTACTTTTTCCTTAATTCATTCTCTTCAATTTTATTCATAGTTCTCTCTATTCTTTCTTAGTGTTCTTAGTGTTCTTTGTTGTTCATCTTTGTGGGTTATCCCCAACATATTCTACCATGTTACGTAGGGGACATTATCAATAATAATTTTTATTTTGCATATAACTAACATTATTTGTTATAATTGTTCAAGTGTTTTTTTTTTTTTGACAAAATAATTGTTCAAGTATTAGACTACACATGAGTGATTCACTAAATATATATATATATATATATATATATATATATATATATAACTATCAAATCTCCCCCACCACCATAAACTTATTAAAACAGAAATAAATTAAAGAAAACAAAAATATGAAAAGGAAGGATTTCATTAATTAAAGCTGTAGCTCTATGAGTTATCAATTTCACCTGTAGATGTATGCAGCATGTATCATGGTACAATGAAGCTTTTCTGTTCATTGATAGGTAAGTGTGGTCCATAAGATGGAAGCCATAAGTTAGAGTAAATGGTTGTGATTCATGCACTGTTCTCTTTTTGGACATTAAAAATAGGACCACACATTCAAGTTGCCTTTGTCTATTAGGGACCAATTTTTGTTTGTGACATTGACTTGTTCTTGCACCTGTACATTATTATCATCCTTAACGTAATTCAATTCTAAAATCATCTTAAAATCACATTGTATAACTAATCATTAATTTAACATCCATCTGAATCTGTTTCAATAGCCTAATTAAGTAGTAACACTTTTTTTGTTACACTCTTATATATAGTGTGGTTGTGACATGAGTATTTTCAATTTTTTTTTTTTCACCACTAGTTTAATCTGGTTCGGGGGTCAGTTCTGGCATCAAGTGGTTTCAGTCCCCTCCCGATCGCAGTTGCGAGGCATCGAACTGTGGTCTTCCCTATCAAGTTCAGCGTCAATCACCACTGAACCAACTAACGATTGATATTTTCAAATTTTTTTTATTTTTTAATATTTTTTTTTGTTTCGGTGCAAGTTGGCATTAATGAGAAATAAGTAGTATGGTGTGGTCATAAATCATTGTTGATTTGAGATGCATCTATTTTGTTATCTTTCTCATCAATATAACTTTCATTTTCGTTCTCACAATGATGTGGTTACTGCTTGGTCTATTAATATTTAATTTAATTAGCATTCATATTTTTCAAGCTCCATACGCATCCTTTTCTTTATCCTTCAAGATTTTTTTCAACTATCTTGTCCTATAAATTCGGAATGGTGATGAGTGATAATGACGAGCAAGTCATTTTAATCAACTTGAAGAAAAAAAATACTCCCTCCGGTCTCATATATAAGAAACAAAACAAAAAAATTTAAAGTCTTAAATATAAGCAAAAGTCTACTTCAATTATTAAGTTTTATGACATTATTTCAATTTCAACCAATAAATGCAATGTTTTACATTTTCCAAGAAAGTATAATGTGTTTTTTCTCCTCGGTTAATGTATTTTAACTACTTTCTTAAAAGAAGAGCTTTTTTGAAAATTTTCTTATATACAAGACTAGAGGGAGTATATATACAAGTACAAAGTAATCGATTACGTATGCCATTAATGACTTTATCCATAAACAAGAAATTCACATCTGCCAAAATAAATATCCAACAATGGGTTTGAAATTTGGATGAATGGTAAAGGATCGAGGTCATCTTATTAAATAAGTTGTTAAAGGTTAGATTTGTGACTCTTGTATGAAAAAAAATCAATCAATTAATTAGAAAGAATTTATTTTGTGGTAAAAAACAAAATCGACCGTATGTTAATGTATGTGATTAATGTTATGGACCAAATAATGTATTTGGTTAATATTATAGACTAAATAAATTAACATTTTTTAATATTTTGTCTTTTATAAAAAATAACAGAGAGTATGAGCTAAACTAAATGATATTAATAGCATTTATTTTATTTTTGACAAATAGCTGTTGTTCTAGACTAAAATTTTGGACTGGCCCAAACCCAATGTTAAGTTCATTGGTTCAATGCCATGATCATTGGTCTATATAACCACCACACTACAACCTTATCAAATGTGTTTTACCCTAATCTGCCTCCACTTTAAGTTTATATTGGTGTAAGCGTCAGTGTGATTTTTTGCAGATATACCATCCTTTTTTTCATCGCCATCATCAATCCAACTCAGAGCAATCCTTCCATCGATCCACCATTGTGAGTTCCTTATCCCCTGTTTTATCCTCGTGGAATAATTTTGAGTTTTATTTGGAACAATAGTATTTGTTATGAGAAAAAGGAATATGCACTAACAGTGTAAAATAATTTTACACCGTCAACCAATCACAACCATATTTTCCGCTGCATCACCTCATTTTCTTGATATGACATGACACATTAAACCATTTTTATTGATTGTCAGTGTAAAATTAATTTACACTAACGGTATGTCCTTTAAACTCATTTATTATTAGTGCATAATTATCATCTTAGCAGTTTTTTTTTTTTTTTTGAAACAACTAAATTGTATATATAAGAAGGAACAGAGACTGCAACAGCACAAGAAGTGCATAGCAGGCCTCAACAATACAAACAACAGACGCAGTACAATGGAGCAAGCAAAAACCAAAGCCACACACGGCTTGGGGAAAGAAAAACGAAAGGAAAAAGAACACATACAGAACAAGGAACAAATTAAGCATCCATACAACAAAATGGTTCATGATTCCATTCATAAAAAAGACATGGATGTCTTGTCAGCCTACCCAAAAACCAACGCCAAGCAGTAACCTTTATCAACTCAACCACCTCCTCCACCGAAATCAGTCTGTTGTTGAAAATCCTATCATTTCGAACCTTCCACAACACCCACACCGCCGCGTGCCATATCAAGGCTAGACCTTTCTTCCTCTTTTTCAAGCAAGTGAAACCCAAGAACGACGCGAAGGAGATGAACAAATTCGGGGGGTTAGCAAAATAAAACCCCAGCCACCTACATAATTTATACCAAACAGCAGACGCCACCGGACAATGTAACAGTAAATGCACTGAATTTTCACTTATCGCCCCACACAAAATACACCCAGCCTCCTCCCCATTGAGCCTCACTCCCCTCCTCAACAGATTCGACCTTGTAGGGATTCTGTCCAACAACATTTGCCACGAAAATGTTATCACCTTCAGCGGAGCCACACTCTTCCACACTCCCCGAAATACAAACTTCTGGTCCTCAGAAAACAGACTACCGTGAGTAACACGCCTAGTTAGAAGATCATAGCAAGTTTTAACTGAAAAGACCCCACCGGAGTCCTCCGACCAAATCCACTTATCCCCAATCGACGACAACACAACACCTTGAAGCTCCGCCAACATCTCCAACCGCAACTCTTCTTCCCAAACAAATAACGATCTCCGCCACGTAAGAGACCACCTCCAAATATTATTCTCCCAATTTCCTGCATCTGCTACTTTTACCTCTTGCATACTAGAGATAGAATAAAGACGCGGGAAACGATCCCGTAAAGAATAGTTCCCAAGCCAAGAGTCACACCATAGTGAAGTGTTACTACCGTCGCCCACTTTTTTCACCGTCGCTTGCTCGAACCACCTCCCATCTCCTTGTAAATTACACATATCCTTCCACCATGTGGAAGCCCACCTCACCTCACCGTTTGTTGGTTGAACATGCTCGGACGCCAATTGGACACCATATTTGGCTACTAACAACGCCTTCCAATGACTTTCACCGGGATCAAGAAACCGCCACCGCCATTTAGCCAACAAACTCAAGTTAACTCTCCTCAAGTCTCTCACCCCCAAACCACCATCTACTTTCGGTTTTGTGACTAACTCCCAATTTACCCAACAAATCTTCCTCTTCTCATCTAACCCACTCCACAAAAAATTCCTTTGAATTTTTACCACTTCTTTCCACACCTTTGCCGGCATCTTCATGAAGGAGAGGTAAAAAATAGGGATAGCGCTCAACACCGAGTTCAACAAGACAATTCGACCCCCAAAGCCCAAAAATCTATTGCCCCAAGAGTTAAGTCTTTTCTTGAGAACCTCAATCATTGGTAACCACGTCGACACCTTACGCGGATTAGCCCCCACCGGAAGACCAAGATAAATAAACGGGGTCCTCCCTATACGACAATTAAGGAACCTAGAAGCCATCTCCATAAAATCTTCCGACACATTCACTCCCACCAAACAACTCTTCCAAAAGTTAACTTTCAACCCCGAGGCACGAGCAAAACCTCTCAAGATGGCCTTCATCGTCCACAAGTTTTCAACCTTTGCTTCCCCAATAAACACGGTATCATCGGCATATTGGAGATGCGAGACCGGCATATTCCCTCTTCCCACCGTAAAGGGGCTGAACCGATTTAGAGTCACCGCTTGCCGCATAATCTCCCCGAGCCCCTCCGCCACTAAGAGAAATAAAAAAGGAGCTAAGGGATCTCCTTGTTTCAATCCTCTTTTAATGTTAATTTCTTGAGTTGGGCTCCCATTAATTAACACCGACATTTTTCCGGAGCACACACAAGCCTTAATCCAATTAATCCACAACTCACAAAACCCAAACCGATGAAGCATGTACACCAAAAAATTCCAATCAACCGAATCATACGCCTTTTCAAAATCAATCTTAAAAATTAAGCAATCTTTACCGGACTTTTTCGCGAAATCCACCGCCTCGTTAAGGACAAGAACCCCGTCGACTAGTTGCCGACCCTTAATGAAGGCTGACTGGGAGGAAGACACAATAGAACCAATCACCCTTGCCAATCTTGCAGCCAGAACCTTTGACAAGAGCTTATATATGCACCCGAGCAGCGAGATTGGACGATAATCTCCCAACGTTTCCGGATTATTAATCTTTGGAATTAAAGCAAGGAAGTAAGAAAGAACTCCCTTCGGAAGAGTTGAGTTACCGTGAAACTGATCGAACATAATTCGAACCTCCCCTCTCATTAAGTTCCAAAACTCCTTGATGAAGGTAAAGTTAAATCCATCGGGACCCGGACTTTTATTCCCATCACATTCTTTCACCACGGCTTCTATTTCTTCCAAACTGAAGGGAGCAACTAGAATCGCATTTTCGGCCGCTGACAGTGACGAGAACGTCACCCCATTCATAGTAGGGCGAACACCTTCCAAGGCCGTGAAATGGTTAGCAAAAAAACTCACTGTTTCCGCTTTAATAGCTTCAACACCTTCAATCCACCCATCTGAAACTTTTAAAGCTTTTATAGAGTTTTGTCTCCCGCGATTTTTAACACAAGCATGAAAGTACTTGCTATTCGCATCTCCCTCTCGCAACCGCCTAGCCCGGGACTTTTGAAAATTGAGAGCATCCTTACACTTGAGCAATTTCCACAAATCAGTGAACCACTCCCTACGATGCTGCACTTCTTCATTCGTTATTCCCCCCGCTTCGCTTCTCAAATCCACCTCCTCAATATCAATTCTAAGCTTATTGATCTTAGAATCCACAGCCCCGTATTCCTCCGAATTCCATCTTTTAATTTCTTCCTTCAACCCCTTCAATCTTTCCTTAAGAATATAACCCATCCAACCGGTGAAATTTTGCTCCCCCCACACCTTTGTCACCAAGTCTTTGAAAGTTGAGTTCTCCAACCAAAAGTTTTTGAACCGAAAAGGACGAGGACCCCAATCATCGTCATTGTAACGAAGAATAATCGGACAATGATCCGATACATCTCTCGGAAGAGCCCACACCATAGGATTATTCCACTTCTCCACCCACCCGTCTGAAAGAAGGAACCGATCCAGCTTGCTCATCGAAATACCATTAGGGTGAACCCAAGTAAAGGTTCTTCCAAATAGAGGGATTTCTAACAGCTCCATACCTGCAATGAAAACATTAAAGTCAGAAATACCAGCCCTATAACTAACTCCAACCACCTCACTCAAACCCCTCCTTTCCTCCTCTGCTCTAATTGAGTTAAAGTCTCCCACTACACACCACAAGTCACCTCTGAACCCCCTCTTCGACATCAATAACATCTCCCACATACTCCTCCTAGCATGAATCTCACACTTCGCATACACATTCACCACATAAAACACTCTTTGTTCAGCAACAATAAGCAAACAAACTCCTAAGAACCCCTCACCAGAGAACGAGAAAATAAATGAAAACTTGTCTTTATTCCACAAAGACAAAATCCCACCACTACTGCCCACTGATGGAACAAACAGCCACCCACAATTACTGCCCCCCCATAAGCTTCTGCACAGTCCCTCATCAATTGTCTCCAATTTGGTTTCCTGTATAGCCAAAAACTCCACCCTTTGCTCCCTCACTAACTCCCTAATTTTATTCTTTTTCACTCTACTCCCTAACCCTCTAATATTAAATGAGCACACAATCATTAAACACCCTTCCTCTTCTCCCAATCTTCAATTTTTGCTCTGTCAAAATTCTCCAACTCCACACCATGGTCAACTTCAAAATTTGTGTTCCCAGAGAAACAGAATCCCAACCCCTCCTGAATGTCAATAATCTTCCTAGCCTCCAATAATTCTCTGGTTTCCTCCCCTCCATTTGACACAGACTCCTCCGAACCTCCTCCTTCAACAGACAGAATCTCTTTCCCACCAGAAACATTTTTATGCAACAAAGAACGTTGTGACGAAATCGAAGTGGATATCGATTCCACGCCTGTCTCAGCACCCCCTTTCCCTGCTCTTTCTTCCTTCTGCCGCTTCTTACTGCGACCGGTCGTCTTCTTCCCTTTTACAGCTTCAACAAATTGGATACATTTAGGCACACATGTTTTGGGACCTTGTCCCTTCTTGGCTTTCTTTTTTGTTACCACAGGATCGGGTAGAGGCCCCTGTTTTCCCCGCACACCATCCTCCAAAATCTTCTTCTTAGAACTGGGCCCGCTAACCTGGGCTTTTACAACTAGCCCAGCCACCCCTTCATTTAGAATACAACTTTCTTTTACCACCTCCCCAGGATCCAATACTTGGCCTGCTACATCTATACTCCTGTGCAAAACTGATTCCACCTCCCCCTCTTGGTTTAAGACTTCCAACGGCCCAAAGCTATTTGGCCCAATAGAAATAGGACCCAGTTCCTCACAAATCAGGTGCACCGATCCCCCCTTTTCAACCAAATTCGAATTTTTTGTAGGAGAGATAGGGGCCACCTCACAATTCACCTTTTTGTCTCCTATGGTCAAACCCACCTGTTGTCCTTCCACCCGTTGCCACTTGTCACCATCCGTCCCACTCGCCAATGCACCACTTGGCACCTGTTGACATTGGGTATCACACCCATCACATACACGCCTAGCCTCACCTATCACAGACACCTCGTTTTATCAAACTGTCCCTCTCCACCTTTCCCTTCCTGTAAGTCAAACCCTACTGCTCCCACATCAGCCATGTCCCCATCACCTTCCAGGCCACCGGAAATCGCCTCCCCTACTGCGATTGCCTCTCTTTCCGCCGCAGAGGCCACCGATGATGCCGTCGACACCCAATCTATAACCCGTCGCCCACCACTATTCTCCCCTACCTCCTCTCTCACTCGTTCCTCCACCACCGAAAGCTGGAACGTTTTATCCATAACCATAATGCTAATAGAAGCATCAATGAAGGCCATCTTGGATGTTGATATTTTCACCCTTGCAACATCAAGTTTTGAACGTTTAGCAGTAGCTTCATCCAATTCCAAGAACACCCCAAACTGTTATGCCAACGAGCGAAATAGAGATTCATCCCAAGCATGCAATGGCACCCCCCTGCAGTTCAGCCAAACATTCCTTCTATCCGAAAAGAGATCCGGACTCCATTCCAGGAGGCTTCTGAACCATCCACCCCACCACTTCATATTCGCCTCAATCGCCTCCTTGATCGACTTCGAAGTAGAGCTGGATAATAGAATCATGTTCCCTCCCATGTACGTTGATGTTATCCAGCCATACCCTTCCATTACCAAACCTTCCCGAACTTTGTCTGCATCTTTTTCGTTTATCAGGAACCCTACAATGCTTTCACACAGCTTATTCCAGAGTTCTTCCTTAACATCTACAACTATGTTCTTTTGTTGCACCTGTTTTTCCTCCCTTCTAACCCCCTCTGGGCCGAAACTGACTTCTGTGTTACTCTTCTCAGTCAACGCTGTTTTGAAAGATTTTCCATTCTCCACCGTTACCATTTTGCCCTGGTCTACGTCCACATTCTTGTTGATTACCTCAGCCACGCCTCGCCCCGTAAGACTGGACTGTTTTGCGCTTCTGACTCCCCGGTTAAATCTGGAAAGATTGATACGGAGCTTGAACGACCCCCACCACACATTACTCAAACCTTCTTCCAGTTCACGAGCATTTGTCACCTCTTTAAACTTAACAAAACCAAATCTATGGCCTTTGTTATCCAGTTTCCTTGGAATATACACTTCCCCCACTCTTCCATGCTTACTAAATAGACCCCATAACTCCATAACTTTGACGTCACCCGGAAAATTAGTGAAATAAAAGGAGGTTGTTGTTCGGTCAAGGTGATGAACAAAACCTTTAGTCTTCTCCGCATATCTACCACCACCGTGGGAAGAATCCCCATGCAACTCTCGCCTGAAAGGCCTCCCTCTCTCCACTCCCTCTCTCTCTACTTTCTCTCTCATCTAGCCCTGTTTTTTTATTATTTGCTTTGGCTTTTTTATCATCTTAGCAGTTATTTTCCCTAAAACAAAAAATTCTTGCACTTAGTTATGTACCTATCTAGAAATGTAAACCCCATTGTAAAATCGGCCATAACTACTAGTCAATATGTAGGGACAATTACTTTTGCCGCCCTACAAATTACTCGCGCGCCTTACGTGTTTCCCATTTTACCTTTCCACTACTTAAGTAGCGAACGCTATAAAAATGAGAAATTTTGAAAAACGTCAGTAGCGGATGTTATAATTGTAGAGTGTTTTTGGAGGTATTCTCTACTTAAATAGTGGACAAGAATATTTTGGTAAAATTGTAGGGCGCGCGATAAAAAGCATAGGTTGCAAAAATGGATATCATATGTAGGTCCATTAAAATTTGATCTCTTCAGGCCCAGATAAATCCTTTGCGTCTAAAAGATCTGGCCCAGATAGATAGCAGGCACATAAACTACATCTTAATAGACGACACGTCACACATAGTTCTCCAATGGTATATTTTTTAAATAAAAAATGGGAAGAAAATTAAATTATTAATTTTTTTAAGAAGCCAAAGAATTATATTAAACAATAGGCACAAGGAATGCCTAAAAAAAATACAAACATTGAGCCTTATGAACAATGAACAAAAGTTAATCCGCCACAATCCCTATACAAAGCTTTGAATTGGACAACCAATAATGTAAATCGAAACAAATTCATTTTTTTCCTGGCCTTCAACCATCATCACAAGTGTGTTTTGATATTGAAGACCAATGTATCAACTGAAAATACTTTGTTATTAAAAACACAATTATTATGCTCTTTTCAGAGAAACCATGTCGTTCCTAGTTGTGTATTACTTGAAGACAATTCATGGAAGATTTGCAGAAGTCGTGCTCCCCATAAAACTGAGATGCAAAAGCTATAACATTATCAGGGAGAACGCACAGAACTTAAATGAGATTTGAATCATGCCATGTTAAAAAATCAAATCCTTACCATTGAGTTGATTGACTCCAATTGAACTTCATATTGTCATTGTCATTATCTATTAGGTTTGATTAATTTTGTATCCATCTCGTTCATACTATGTGTAATTTTGGTCACTCTAAGCCTTTTTCAAATCCCGTCTCTTTTCATTTATTTAAAATGCTCAAATTTTTTTATGTTAAAAAAAATATAAACTCAATTTATATAAAAGTTTTCACTTAAAACTCACCAATAAAAATATTAATTTAAAGTCCACAAATCCTAGCTCAACTGAGATAATTTTTTAGTTATGTTAGGTAAGAAGTACCGTACGAATTAGGAAGAGAATTTTTTAGTACCGCTACCATTTTTAACATTGATGAGAGAAATAAACAAAATATTCGCAAATAAAATATTATATACTAAAATGAACAATACATAGAGTACTCTTATATTTCGAGGTACTCAGTTCGAGACCCAACACACAAAAAAAAAGTAAAAAAATATAACTGAAAGAGAACTCGGAGTATAAAAATACTCTAGAAAACAATACAATAAAATGAAAAGAAGTGAAGGAAATATTAAATAAAATAAAATAAAACAGAGGGGAAAGGGACAACAAAAAATAAAAACACCAATAAACAACTCGAATGGATACATAAGCCCGATCAAGGTCCTACATTGGTTGCTTCTTGATTGGGTGCAGTCATCACCTCATTATTGCACGTAGCCAATAAGATTAAGAATTCGATCAAGATCGAACAGTTTAAGTTTAAAGATGAAAATTATTATATTTTTAAAAAATCAAAACGACATTTAAATCTGAACTATATAATTTTAATCAGATCACTCTCAATCTATTTTCCCCGGCCAATCCAAGCAAGAGAAACAGAAACAAGATATCCTAGGAGCAATAGGAACCGGACAAGCAACAAACCAAGTGAATAGTGATCCGCCAATGACAACCCCATAAGACACTATCAGCCTCTCAGCACATAAGTCATTTGGCCTCCTACAGTGGTTGGTGATGATGACAGTATTATTGGCATGAAAGGGGACAACATTTTATGTGCACCATGTGTTGTAGTATACTAACACGCGGTGTTGTTGCCGTGACAGTGAAGCCAACCAAACCAATGTATGTGATGCAACATTATACTACTCCTATATGATTAATTATAATGGAACTTAAGATTTAAGAGCACGAGAAGAGAAGTGGACCAACTCTTAGAAAATAAAATGGCAGTTTTGGATTTGTTTGCAATTGAGATATGACAGGATTATGACCCAAAACAAATGGATAATAAGAGACAAGAAAGAAGCCTTCAGTCTACTCATAGAAATTTTCTTTTGCCATCCCACCCGTTCCTCGCGCGCCCTATAAAATCACCAAAATACCCCTATCCGCTACTTAAATAGCAGATTATACGTTTGAAATTTCAAAATATCATGTTTGTAGGGTTTTTTTTTTTTTTCCAAAAGTTCTCATTTTTATAATGTCCGCTACTTAAGTAGCTGACGGTATAAAAATAGAAATTTTCATGTTAGGGATTTTTTTTTACTCAAATTTGATATTTTTATAAAGTCCGCTACTTAAGTAGCAGACATAATCCGCTATTTAAGTAGCTAACGTTTAAAACCTTGAATTTTCATGTAGGGTGTTTTTCCTACAAAATTACCCATTTTTACAACGTCCGCTACTTAAATAGTAGAAAGATAAAATTGGAAAGGCGTAGGGCGCGCAGATAATTAATAGGGTGGCAAAACTAAAAGTCCTACTCAAAAGCCAATGAACGTCATGCATGGCTTCAAATATTCCAAAGCACAAGAAATGCTTTGAAGGTAGGGGTGTGCAAAAAATCTGGTAAACCATAACCAAAATACTAACCAAACCAAATCCACTTTTAATAACCAAATCCATTTTATAAGAAAACCACACCAATCCAATAAAAAAAAATCAATTGTAAACCATAACCATTTTTTTATAATTGGTTTGTAAACCATATCCATTTATTCGATATTTCAGATAAATACAATTTCGAAAAAACTTTCAATATTTTATTCGAAAAAAAGTTCTCGATTTTCAGCGGGAATTTTTTCTTCAGATTTTCTTGGAAAAAAAGTTCCCGATTTTTCCGGAAAAAAGTTTCCGGTTTTTTCCGGAAAAAAAGTTCCCGATTTTTACGGAAACAAGTTCTCGATTTTTTTCCGGGAAAAAAATTTCCCGATTTTTCCGGAAAAAAAGTTTCCGATTTTTTCCGGAAAAAAAGTTTTCGATTTTTCCGGAAACAAGTTCTCGATTTTTTGCCGGGAAAAAAAGTTCCCGATTTTTCCGGAAAAAAAGTTCTCGATTTTTCCGGAAACAAGTTCTCGATTTTTTGCCGGGAAAAAAAGTTCCTGATTTTTCCGGAAAAAAAGTTTCCGATTTTTTCCGGAAAAAAAGTTCTCGATTTTTCCGGAAACAAGTTCTCGATTTTTTCCCGGGAAAAAAAGTTTCCGATTTTTCCGGAAAAAAGTTTCCGGTTTTTCCGGAAAAAAAGTTTCCGATTTTTTCCGGAAAAAAGTTCTCGATTTTTCCGGAAAAAAGTTCTCGATTTTTTGCCGGGAAAAAAGTTCCCGATTTTTCCGGAAAAAAGTTTTCGGTTTTTCCGTAAAAAAAGTTTCCGATTTTTTCCGGTAAAAAAGTTCTCGATTTTTCCGGAAACAAGTTCTCGACTTTTTGCCGGGAAAAAAAGTTCCTGATTTTTCCGGAAAAAAGTTTCCGGTTTTTCCGGAAAAAAAGTTTCCGATTTTTTCCGGAAAAAAGTTCTTGATTTTTCTGGAAAAAAGTTCTCGATTTTTTGCCGGGAAAAAAGTTCCCGATTTTTCCGGAAAAAAGTTTTCGGTTTTTCCGGAAAAAAAGTTCTCGATTTTTTGCCGGGAAAAAAAGTTTCCGGTTTTTTCCGGAAAAAAAGTTCTCGGTTTTTTGGCGGGAAAAAAAGTTTCCGATTTTTTCCGGAAAAAAAGTTCTCGATTTTTCCGGAAACAAGTTCTTGATTTTTTGCCGGGACAAAAAGTTCCCGATTTTTCCGGAAAAAAGTTTCCGGTTTTTCCGGAAAAAAAAATTCCGATTTTTTCCGAAAAAAAGTTCTCGATTTTTTGCCAGGAAAAAAAGTTCCCGATTTTTCCGGAAAAAAAGTTCTCGATTTTTTGCCGGGAAAATGTTCCCGGTTTTTCTGGAAAAAAGTTTCTGATTTTTCCGGAAAAAAGTTTCCGGTTTTTCTAGAAAAAAAGTTTCCGATTTTTTCCGGAAAAAAAGTTCTCGACTTTTCCGGAAAAAAGTTCCCGTTTTTTTTCCGGAAATAAGTTTTTGATCTTTTGCCGGGAAAAAAAGTTCCCGATTTTTCCGGAAAAAAAAATTCCGATTTTTTCCGTGATAATTTCTAATATTTTTTCGGAAAAAAGTTTTAATTTTTTTTTGAAAAAAATTCCCGATTTTTTAGGAAAAAAGTTGGTTCAATTGAATAATCCAATTTTTATTACTAACCGGTTATGAATTGGTTTCAAACCGGTTATGAACCATATCCAAATTGATTTTATAAAATAACCGGTTTGTCATTGAAATGGTTTTGGTTATAAACCATATCCTAATTTATGGTTTGGTGTGGTGTGGTTTCAAACCATTGCACACCCCTACTTGAAGGTGCCAGCAAAAACAAAAAACTAGTTCATTACATAATTATTTAAGAGTGATCAAGACTCAAGAGGTTCTTTGGTGTTACACTAGTGGTTAAATAGGCCAAAGGATTTATGAAATTGGATGCAACTAAGAAAATTAGACAAAAGAGGAACAATCAAGATAAACAGATTTTAACAGAAACAAAGTTCCATAAAATGAAAAATAATTCAAAATCAGCATACATGGCATTGCTTCATGTTTAAAACAAATTATCTGCATTATTATGACTGTAAAGTTTGAAAAGTAAATATTATGAATTTATGATTGAGAAGTTTGTCTTTTTTATTTTATGAAAAGGCATTAAGAAGCTTGTTTGCATTGTAAAAAAACATGTTTATATCTCAATAAAGAGTAGTTTGAAATAAGAAAATACAATTTACAGAACAGATTTGGTTTTACATTTTTTTTTCAATTAACAAAAAGCACATCAAAACTAGCACTAAATAAACTCATAAACAGTCACAGCATAATGATGATTGATGAGTTAAAAAGAAAAACAATACGGTATGCACACGAACCGGATCTGCTGCAGTTAAAGCGGCGTACAGTTTCACGCTGGAAGCTATCTCAGCCGTTGATTTGAGATCGGACAATTCATAATATACATACAATTTCACACAGATAACCGATCTCGACCGTCCTGCAGTAGTGCATGACGCAGTTACTGTGCGTCTAATCCAAATCAGTATGCACACAGGCTAAATTATAGCTTAATAATTTTAGTGCCTTAACGTTAAGAAATGATTCTTAACAGTTATTTAATTTGTTGCGCACAAACCCAGGAATAATACAACAAAGACTTGGGACATAATCTGCACTGTAAAATATGGGATTTCTTTGATAACTATGTAGCAACAACAGCAGGAAAGTACATTATCAAAACAAAAGCCATCAACCAGAAACAGCTGGAAAGTTCACAAACCAATTGTCTACAAGCTCTAAGGTCATTGTCTACAAACTCATGGCCAAAAAAAGATAAGTTGGTTTACAAAATAACACACAAAAAATACAACATAAATTTCATGTTTGTTAAACATAATGCACACACAAGTCACAGACAACGGTATATACAATACAGGGGAGATACTTTGAAGCCGAGTTGGACTAAACAAAAAGCAGAGAATATATTGCATATATCAGACCTGCAATACTGTACTGTGTGGTCTATTCCAACCAGCTAACACCTGCCGAGTAAAAATCAGCAACTTTGTAAGCCTTCAATTAGCCTCAATGATCACATAAATGAGCAACTTTGTATTGTTAAACTGAATCAAATACTTTAATGTTATTATTCGGATTGACCAAGTGATATTATTCGATTAGCACTAAGAATACCTGCGTGTTAGTTCCAGCAATCATTCACAAGCAATCTTGGTGTCAAAGCTGCTAAGGCATATTGCAAATGCTTCAAAGGCGGAGATTGGATACTGGTAATCCATAGTGAATACATCCTTTCCAACTTTTCCAAACTGTAGAATAACATTTTCCTGAGCCTGTTCAGAAACGCCATTTTTGGGAGATGCAACCAGCTGGAAATTCTTAACTGAAGCAACTGTCACACGTCCGTTGAAGTTCAAACACCAGCATTGGAGTTGTTCATGCCACCTAGGAGCCTTGTTTTTCAACACCAGCATTCCGTCGTTTTGCCCAGTCAAAGGTACTACTGATTGGATATTCTCTGAGCGGGTCGATTTTGATCTGAAGAATGGGATAGATGGAGAAGTATCAATTCTGCTATGAAGAAATCGAGTCTGTGTTGGGGCCACACCTCCAGGTTCAACAGATGAGGCAGGGATGGCATCCATAACACATTGCATTATCCTTGGGCCCCTGCCAACATTTTGTTAATTAACTTGTAGTTATTCTAAATAATAAATCAACATCACAAGCAATAATCACTGGGAAGTGGGAAATAGAGCCAACTCTAGAAAGAAAATTGAGAAACAATCAATCACATAGAAAAATTCAACAACAATTTTCATCTGATGATTTCCAGACACAATATTCTCTTTACCCAAAAGAGAGACACGTCAGTAAAAAGAGTTAATACCTAGAGCCCAAAACATTCAGATCATATGAGACATGCACAATGGGATAGTTGCCTGCAGGAACTCTTGGAGACACTTGTTTGAGACTAACCAGCCTGGTGGAACGAGATTTTACAACGTTGGCTCCATAGATTGGAGGGTGTGCATCATAAACGGTAAATTTAGTGCCCAAAAAGTTTGATCTATTACCAATGAATAAAAGTGTAATTTCAGACTTAGAAGATAATAGTTAACAAGTGATCTCAAATGTCAACTAAAATACCTCAACTTCCCAATATAGGTGCTACTCCCTCTTGATACATCATCGCAGTTTAGAGAAATGATATAGTCAGTGTGGGTTGCACGCCGGCACTTGCGTGCAGCAAGAAGGAACTTGCCGTCATCAGTTGAGGCTGCAAAATTAAACCAACATTACAAATGCATCAAAGGCCACATAGAAAAAGATATTGGAGATCTTCTCTTAGTATTATATACTAGTTAAAGCAACAAGGTAAAATGGATTACTACAAGTCAAACTCATGTGTCATGAAGTTTAGAAAGCATTATACCACACATATTAAATTTGAATATCTGGTAGCACTCACCTTGGTTCAAACTGAGAAAAAGATAATATGTTTGGTTACTGCGATTTCGTTTAATATAGCACTGAATGAGAGAATCCCTTGGACCAGGCTACATGATGAAAAACAAGTATATTCAGTACTACACATACATTGGATGAAACTTTTGCATCTTAGTAGAAAAAATTGTATCAAAATTCAATGCTTATTTTGAGTTACAACTGTTCAGCTATACATGTCTACAGTTCACCATTAGTATCAAAAGGGACAAAGTTGTCGATATTTCATTTTTATTTATGCTTTATAGTCACTTAAGTTATAACACGAAGAGTCATTAAACAGGCAGGCAATGAAAGTGTATATACTATCATTAGGACACCAATGCCACTAAGCACAAGCAAGCTAATTGAAGAAAGCAGTTCCATAATTATAACTTAATATTGAACAAGTTCATTTACAAAAGTTCTCCAAATCCAACAATCACGCTTGTTGTCTCACTAACTCACTCACTCTCTGAGTGAGGTGTGGGTTGGAAGTTCACTACACCATACGCAACAATCAAAGTAACAACCCTTTACTCACAATACATGCTCAACAAATATAAGTTTTTTATTGTAAATTCATCAATGTAAGAGCAACATCAAACAGTAAACAAACAACATTTGTTAAACATTTTAACTCATCAACCTTTCTCATTAAAGGTTACACATAACAGTGAAGGAATATAAAGACATTACTGTAAAGAAAACCAAACCACTTCAGCTCAAAAGGATGTCTAATCAATAACAATAACAATAACAAAGTTCTCTGAGCTTAACTCAAGAGGCTATAAGTCACAACAAAAAACAAAAGAACAATAGCAATTTGCAGCTGAAAAAAAATATACATTGAGATGGTGACAAGTGCTACCTGCTTCAAGGAAATAGGGAATGTCAACTTGCTGGATTGTTGAGGAGGTTTGACAATTTCCTTCACAATTTCTCTCCAACTCCTGCAAACACCGGCGCAAGCAACAACATTTTTCCGGGCAGGCCAAGTATTATCTGAGACTTCAATTCTCATAAGCACATCCCTCAAAAGCTCAGGGGGCATGTTAGCCCAACAACTCTGCTTCATGCCATCAACCACCAAACAACCATCGGTAACACCAACATCACAGTGTGACTGTGACCTTGATCTCAAACCATACCCAAATTTAACCTCAAATCCCTTCCTATCCATAATCATACTCCTAAAAGACATTGTTAATCCTAATTCAACCCTACCCAATTTCTCAATTCTACTCAATTACCCAATTCTCCTAAACCATGATGAAATTATAAATAAAGATCAAATTTTTAACAGAAAAAAAAATTCTTCAAAATTCTCAATTCTACTAAAACTACCAAATTCTTCTAAACCATGATGAACTAATAAATAAAAATCAAATTTTTAACAGAAAAAAATCATTTTGAAGATGAAACTGAACACTATGAGTAACAAGAATTGCATGCACAAAATTGAACTTACATTAGGGAAATTTTGAAAATTAAAATTGCAGCAATAAAAAATCAAGTAAACAAACCATGAAATTGGAACAAAAATACATGAATTTGCTTCTCATCTTCCATCAGAGTGATGTAAAAAACAATTGTTGTGAGAGATGAAGCATAGAATGCAAGGTAAAGGAGAGAAGACAGAGTAAAGTGAGAAATGGAAATGACCAGCAAAGAAAGAAATGGTTTTTATATGAGGGAGTGGGTGTGGGCGGTTTGGGTTGTTAGGACTTATCCAATGGGTTTGGATTGGTGCCAATCAAATGTCTACACAACTTTCAATTATCCTAAAATAGCTTCTTTTAACCCCCCACTGATTTCTTAAAAACCACACCCCTCATGGATAAATTCTTTTTATTTTGTAGATAAATAAAATGACAATAGTAATTAAAAAACTCACACTTGAGTGAGGAAGTTGAAATTCGAACTCTGATTATGGTGTCCAACTTAACAATTTATTTAGGACTCTATCTTCTCTCGTTTCCCTTGCATTCTCAGCCTCAAAACTCTCACATCAATTGTTGTTTACATCACTTTGATGGAAGGGGGTAAAGTGAATTCATGTGTTTTTGTGTTTCATGGTTTGTTTTGCAACTTTAATTTTCAAAATTGCCCTAATGTAAGTTCAATTTTGTACATGCAATTCTAGTTTTCTCATAGTGTTTAGTTTCATCTTCAAAATAAATTTTTTTGGTTAAAAATTTGATTTTTATTTATTAGTTCATCATGGTTTAGAAGAATTGGATAATTTTAGTAGAGTTGAGAATTTGGAAGAATTTTTTTGTCAATTTTATCTTTATTTATCAGCTCATTATGGTTTAGGAGAATTGGGTAATTGAATAGAATTGAGAAATTGGGTAGGGTTGACTTAGGGTTAACAATGCCTTGTAGGAGTATGATTATGGATAGGAAGGGATTTGAGGTGAAATTTGGGTATGGTTTGAGATCAAGGTCATAGCCACTCTATGATTCTATCATGCTTTAGACTTCATGAAGTGAACAATCTCAATTTCTACCATAAAATTGTCAAGATAGATCTACAAAGAACAAAAACTCACTAGTTGTTAGAAATGGATTTACTCAGCATCATCCTCAATCAATTGGCAAACACTTTAGCAACCCTTCTTATAAACCACATTATGCAATACTACCGGTTGCCTTTCTTACATTGTCCGTTGTTAATACCCTTTAGGAATCAAAGCAATATTAACAAAGTTTAAAATATATGGTAAAAAATTGGTTTTGATCAACATTAGGGGTTCAATTAAGTCAAATAGATGCAAAATCATTTAACAAATTATGCAAATACTATATAATGTGAGCTCCAACAAACATAGTTGAAATGGGGGCATCTAGTATCTATGTAAAATATTTGGTGGATTGGAAACAAAAAGATAAAAATATACCTATTATACACAAAGCATGTAACAAGAGCAGTCTCAATCTTCCGTGAATAATAATAAAGCATCTCCATCGAAGATCCTTGTAGAATCTTGAGAAGACAAGGAGTTAAATCCATAACCAAAATTGCACTTTCCCTATCTGAGTCCCCAACTAAACTTACATAACAACACAATCGTAAAGAACAATAAAAAATAGGAAAGAATATCTAAATTGATTATGCCACCAATAAACATTTACAAAATTAATACAGGTGATGATAATTTTGAAAAACGGCTTACGAAGCTTCCTTAGGTTAGTCAGAAATGAAAAATGGCATGTTATACCTGACGCGATTTGAACTCGGACTTGCATCAATGAGCCAAACACGATGGATGCGATGATGGTTTGACTAGGGTTGCTCTCTGCAAGGGACTTTTGTCTCGAGAGTATTGGTTAAGTCTAATGCAAAAAAGCTACAATGTACTTTACAGATAAGGCTACCCATAATAAATAAACGGGCTTTGTGTTCAATGACTAACTCAACAGAGAAGCCCATATGTTTGTGGAAAATTGCTATTTAGGCCCCATGTATTGCTATCAGGCCCCCCTAAAATCCCAAAATACCCCAAATTTACAGATGAAAAATTATCGTCACGCATGGTACGAATTCTAAAACTTTTCGTCTCGTAAATGACGAAACCTTGGTACCACGCTCTACTACGTCGGATTTGGGGCTGATCTAACCAAAGCACATAATCTTTTCGTCCCCTAGACAACGAAATCCGCTTTCGTCATTTACGAGACGAACACACTGGTTTTCATCGTCTGCGAGACGAAAATAGTGTATATGAGGACGAATTTACAATTTCACTATCAGTTTGATTCAAAACCAAAATCAGAGAGTTTGTGGTGCGATTTCTAGGGTTCCAAGGAGTGATTTTGATCAAGCATCATACCCAATCAATCACCATCGCATTGTACCAATTAGATGACCGGTGTTAACGGAAATACCGGTTGTTTGATCAATGGCAGACACAACAGCTACAACTTGTGTGACAACGGGTGCGACAACCACTTCTTGACCAATGTCGGGATCATCACTTTGTTCATTCAATTGAGCCGGAGGTTCGGCCATGGAAACACCTTCACCTACACAAAACAATAAATATACTTAACAACAAAACAACAAAAAACGAAAATGCTAAGCAAATGACAAATATGATGCATCTGTTCCAAGTAACCTAAGTTCGTCATTTGCGAGATGAACGCCATAAATTCGTCACACAGGTGACGAAGACAGCTACCAGATCAAACTCTAAAAACAAAAAAAATATAAACCGATAGGAGTATTTCATACCAGTTATATTATTTCAAATCAGTGTGGGTAGCTTCTTTGAGTGCAGCAACGTCGAGATCAAGCCTTCCTAAAACAAAAATTGCCCTAGATCTATTTTTTGGTTTTTAATGGTAAAGGTGATTATGATAGGACAGGTACCTATTCTGTCAACTATATCAGGTACATTCGTCACCTAGATGACGAAAACCAACATGTTCGTTTTGTAGGTGACGAAACATTCTTTCGTCAACCACGAGGCGAAATATTGTGCTCCCAGGCCAACGAAGCTTTGCTAGCCTGCCCATATGTAAACTATTCATTGTCTCGTCACCTGCGAGACGAAAATGGTTTCGATCGTTTTTTCAAGAACGAATTGGCTTATTAGGGGTATTTTCGTCATGACGGGGGGACTGTGAGCAAAAGTGAGGGGCCTAAATAGCAATTTTCATGTTTGTGATTGTCACGTAATCCTCTTATAATCTGCAAAATTTACTCCACACAATCCTAATCAAATATGGGTGGAAGATAACTAAGCTTTTATAAAATAGGTTACTATATCTAAATTGTTCCTCCTTACAAGATTTGTTTTAATGGACTTTATTTTTTGATGTAAAAAAAAGTAGTTGAATTTAACAAGTATGCGTCGTTATTGTAAAATACTTTTACTTTTATGTCCAATAAGAACTAACGAAAAATTTCTCACCATATTATTGTTCTACTTACACAACTAGTTATTTAGTTTCATGTCTCCTTCCGCTCTATTATTTACGGTTACAAAACTTGTAGAAGACTCCAAAGATAAACTTATGATTTTTTCATTGTGGCTTTCTCTATGCAAGTCAATCTCTTATCTTTTTCTTCCACGCTCCTCTTTACACAAAACACCTGTTATCTCATCTTTCCTTCACCATCCTCTTATCTGTAATAATATTCCGCCTTAGCATTTCAAACCTTTAATTAATCTTGTAAATCATTGTCGGAATAATCATAAATTAACTTGTCAATCCACCACTCACACTCCTTTCACTCTTTTGATTATGTAATTTTCAAAATCCTAAAATCCTCATAGTTCAATATGATAATTGACACAAAGAAAATATTTTGGTAAATTATACTTTTAGTACTTTAAGTTTATTTTAGACTTTACTTTGGTCCCTTAAGTTTTTTCTTGTTTCACTTAATCTCTTAAGTTATAAACGTTATACAATTTGGTCCTTTAATTTTTTTTGTTTTATTTTAGTCCCTAAAAGGAACCGAAGGACTAACCCTTGTTGCACATATATTTTGTTGCATGCTATTAATTAACATAGGTGCTGTAAAATTGTTTGCAGATTCACCTTTTTCAGTTTTTAGCGATCTTTAATTTGTAATGATCTTAATTATGTATGTTTCAATTTGAATGAATGAATTTTTATTTTTAGTAAAAAAAAAATTTAAATTTGCTCGAGAAAATTAACAGACATTCTCACGAATCTAAATATCCCATTAATGATAACTTTACTAATGAGTCGGTTAACTTTGTCACATGCATCCTCACACAGTAACTATATATATATATGTGTGTGTGTGTGTTGGACTTCCCATGTAACCTTTGAAAACTTAGCATTTACCTATTCAATGTGGATTACCAATATTTCAACCCCCTCAAAGAAGCAATTAATGTAATACACATGGATTATTAATAGTGATTGCATTTAATAATCTTCACATATTAATATATACCAATGATAGTGGTTGTAACAATGCAATGCAGATTACCGATGTATTGATTCTTAAAACCCTTGAAGTAACAATTAATGCAATTCGAGCAAATTGGAAATGATGCTCACATTTAATAATCTTTGTGGGTTACTGATGATGGCGGTTATACTAATGTTTTGCGGATTACCAATGCAATGTAGATTACCAATGTCTTGGTTATACAAATCCACAAAGTATCAATTAATGCAATTCGTGGAGATTATCATTAATGGTCACATTTAATAATTTTCGTGGATTAACAATGACGGTGGTTGTACCAATACTTCATCGATTGCAATTTACCAATGGTGGTGGTTGTGCATTAAAACATATATGTAACGTTCTCGAATTTTGATGCAAAACATTCCGCCTAAGTTTTAAAACAAACACTATTTATTTTTATAACAAAAGTTTTACTTTTCAAAATCACATATGGATTGAATTTTGTTACATAGGTATTGTTTGACCTGCTTTTTTAGGTCTTAAAAGCTATCTGAAAGCTAAGAGTAGAAATAAGAACTTTTAGAGAAAAAACCTAAAGTTGTTTGGTAATTGTTGTTTTTTAGCTTCAAAAGTCTTTTGGGCCTGTTTGGATTTGACTTATTTTCGAGTTTACGAAAAATAGCTTAGGCAAATAAATAAAGTTTTATGTTGATTCATAAATTTTTACTGACAAAAATTGTATTATTATAAGTTGTTTTATCATAAACTATCTTGAAAGGTTTATAATAATACATAAAAGCTAATTTATTTACATAAGCTGTTTCACATAAGCTAAAAAATAAGTCAAATCAAACAGACCCTTTATCTATGTATTTTACTCATAAAAATTAAGCAATTTTTTTTTCTATCAAGAACTTCTTGAAAATCTGTTTGGCCTAACTTCCATTTTTTAAGGAAAAAAAATCTAAAATAAACTAGGTCAAACGGTACCTTAAATTCACAAAAAAAAGTTTAAATATAGTTTTAATCCCCCTATTTTAAAATTTTTGAAATTTGATCCCCTTATTTTAAATATCAATTTTTTAATCCCCCTATTTTAAGTTTTCTTTTTTTCTTTTTATTTTTTACTTTTGCCCTCACCTAATTTTATGTTGATTATTTAAGAAATTGCAGTTTTTATCAGTTTGACAATTTTTGACTCGTCGAGCATGCTCAACCCTAATATAATCATAATCATATTTCACATGATCACATCCATCCATCCATCGCCCACCCACAGTCACGACGCTTCCTACTAATGAGAATTCAATCCAATTAATTAATTACTATAATATAATAAATAATAAATCTCTATATTAAGCAGCATTTTTTTTACCATAATAATATATTTATTAATCTCCATCTAACTGTCGAAATTGTTAGGCCAGACATCTTGACCGGAATTCGAACCTCAACTCTCTCACTTATGTGTATGAGTTTATATAACGACTTTATCATTTCCTCTACTTACCAACAAAATAAATTAATCTCCATCTACAAAACACGTTAGGTTTCCCTCGCTTAGAATTTAAAACCCCCCACACCACACTCACATCACAGCACAACACCCTCTGTCTCTTCTGAAACTCAAGTCAAACAAATTTTGAATCTTAATAACTGTTGAATGAGTGAGTATTGTATTGTATTCTATCATCATTTCATTTGGCTCGAGGATTTTGCTGTCTATGTCCAAATACACGTGTTTCAACATCACAGGTTCAAACCTCTCCAATAAAACAAACTAAATCAAAACCAAAAACTCTGCTTCTACCAGTTCAGGTAAGTGCTTTTTTTTCCCCTTCTTCATAATGGGCATTGCAAAGTTCAATTCTTTTTCACTTTTTCTTCATGTTGGTATCTATTAGCCAACTGGGTTAGCGTTTAAAATCAAGAACAAAAAAAGAAAAAGTTCCCATTTTTATTTCATTTTAGTTTTTCAATTTTTTTTCCTTCTCCTTTTATGTGTTTATCTGTGTGCTGTTTGTGAATATCGAAGAGGTGGTGTGCTTCAGTGCTTTTCAATTTTCATTCTTATTACGTCATATTCTTATCTCTTGTTAATTCTATATTTTTTGAATTTTTTTTACTAAATATATAAATTTTTTTATTTTTGGAAAAAGAAGATTTTCCTTTGAATTTTTTTGACTCAATATTTATTTTTTGTTGGAAAAATAAGTTTTCCCTTTGGGATTAGGATGTGCTATTGTTAAGTCTTTATCTTAATGGTGATTCCGTAATTTTGTTTGTGGAATTCATTGTTGTTTTTATGTGTTTAATGTTTTACCATATATATACTTTTTTTCTTTGACTAACTTTTTTTTATTATATATATGTAGTGTACTAGGCTTTTGGTGTTGGTGATATCTAAGTTAGAAGATGGCTGAAATTACTATGAAGAATCAACCTCCACAGCCACACTGGTGGTGGCTTGATGAAAACACCACCGTTAGAAGATCAACATGGCTTCAATCTACACTCACTGGTATGGTATCCACTTTTTTATTTATTTTTTATAATAAAATATTAACTTTATATATTCAAGATAAGTACACCGGAATGAAAGATGAAAGGTAGCTGAATAACAAACTGTGTCGCTAACCTTTTCTCTGGATGACTAAACCAATTGTCTTAACAACTACATCCATGTTGCTATGTTGTTTTATTTTTGATTTTCTGTTTAAAATATTTTTTAATTAGTGTTATGTTGTTTTATTTTTGTTGAAGAATTGGGCTATTGAAATTTAGTATAATTAGTAGGTTGGTCTTGTTTTATTTTTTGTTCAAACACATGAAATTTTGGACATGGAAATTGAATGATTGATATTGATGGATTGCAAGAAATGCATTCAATGATGGTGTTTTGGTTGATGGTGTCTAACCTTTGTAATAAGGGCATAGTACCATATAAATGACCATCTCAAACCAATCATTCTTTTTTCCCAAGTAGTCTTTCTCTTTGTCTATTAACTTTGTGGACCCACATGATTCTCTATACTAAAAAACACTTGAAAAGAATTCCGGCGGAGGGAAACTTTCTCCGTTTGAATTCTGGTTGGAAGAGATGTCTATATTTATTGTTCAACCGTGTCTTGAATAATAAGATTAGTTCCGGCGGAGGGGAACTTTGTGAACAAAAAGTTTTCCTTTTCAAAAGAAATTAAAGGGCATAAAGAAAGAAAATATAACCTTGAGTATATATATGGAAAAGTGAAAATGTTATGAGCCTTTGTTATTATTTCAAGAGTGTTGCTTTTGAAAACCTTTTTTCTCTTGACTTTTTTGGTTGTTTTCCTATGCAATTTTGGGCACATGGTATCTAGGCTTTTGTGAATACATACTAAAGTGTAAGGGCCCGTTTGGATTAGCTTATTTTTGAGCTTTTGCAAAACAGCTTATGCAAATAAATAAGGTTTTATGTTAATTTATAAGTTTCTAATAACGAAAATTGTATTTTCATAAGTTATTTTATCATAAGTATCTTGACAAACTTATAATAATACATAAAAATGTATTTATTTGCATAAGCTGTTTTGCATTAGCTCAAAAATAAGCTAATCCAAACGGGCTATGGTACATGATTGTATTGTTGTTATGAGAGGTAATAAATGAAATTATGTGATATGTATATATGTTTGTTTATGTTTATGGCAGAGCTGAATGAGAAGACAAAGGCAATGTTAAAATTAATTGAAGGAGATGCAGATTCCTTCGCGCAACGAGCTGAGATGTTTTACAAGAAAAGACCAGAGCTTGTGAGCATGGTTGAAGATTTCTATAGGACACACCGCTTGTTAGCTGAACGGTATGATCAAGTCAGACCTGAATCCGGAATTCGCCTGCTCACCCCTTCCGCTTCATTTAAGCATTCTCAATCAGAGAAGTTGATGAGTTTTGATGATGATCGTGGTTATGATAGCTATTCTGAGAATTGTGATGTAGAGGAATCTGTGGAATCTGAAATTGATGATCCTGAGCACGAAGAGGAAGAACATGAGGAAGTTCGATCTGTGGCTGCAAATGATGTGATGAAGCTGAGGAAGGAAATTGAGATACTTGGTGAAAAGAAGAAGGTTCATAAGGATCAAATCAAGCATAAATATGACATACTTGACATCATGAAGTTGAGGGAAGAAATAGAACGATCCGAGAAAGAGAATGAAGCACATAAGAATGAACTCAAGCAGGAAAGTTCCATTTCTAATGAAGTAGTAAAGAAGTTGAGGGAAGAAATAGAACAAATGAAGCAGAAAGATAACATTCGCGATCAAGTAATGAAGTTGAGGGAAAAGATAGAACAACTCGAGAAAGAGAATGAAGCGCAGAAGGGTGAACTTGAGAAGAAAGATACCATTTGCAATGAAGTGAAGAAGTTGAGGGAAGAGATAGAACAACACAATAAAAAGAATGAAGCACAGAAGGATGAAACCGAGCAGAAAGATACCATTTGCGATGAAGTAATGAAGTTGAGGGAAGAGATAGGACGACTCGAGAAAGAGAATGAAGCGCAGAAGAATGAACTCAAGCAGAAACACACTGTTTCTAATGAAGTAATGAAGTTGAGGGAAAAGATAGAGCGACTCGAGAAGGAGAATGAAGCAAAGAAGGATGAACTGAAGCAGAAAAACACCATTTTTGATGAAGTAATGAAGTTGAAGGAAGAAATAGAACAACTCAAGAAAGAGAATGAGGCACAAAAGGATGAACTAAAGCAGAAAGCTACAATTTGCAATGAAGTGATGAAGTTGAGGGAAGAATTAGAAACACACAAGAAAAAGAATGAAGCTCAGAAAGATGAACTCAAGGAGAAAAATACCATTTGTGGTGAAGTAAAGAAGTTGAAGAAAGAGATAGAACGACTCGAGAAAGAGAATGAAGCACAGAAGAATGAACTCAAGGAGAAACATATCATTTGCAATGAAGTACTGAAGTTAAGAGAAGCACAAAAGGATGAACTCATGCATAAACTTACCATTTATGATGAAGTAATGATGTTGAAGGAAGAGAGGGAGAGTTTTAGAGAAGAGAATAGGACACAGAAGGATGATCTGAAACAGAAAGACAAAGAGAAAATAGAGGTAATAAGACAGCTCAGTTCAACAATAGATTTGCTGAAGCAGGAGAATGTAAAGATGAGAAACTTCATAGCTAAGGAATATGCCAAAAAATGGAAGACACCATTTAAGTTCAACAAACTCATTGGAACATTCTCAGAGAAATTGCTTCATGGGATTCCAAAGAATAAGCCTAGTCTTGTAGCTCTCTAGATATGGTTCAAAAATTTACTATGCTGTTCTATAAAACAATATTATAAAGATAGATATATACATATATGTTAGGGCCTTATCAGAGTTTCCTTAGAAATAATACAATATGTTTCTTAGTGTTTGAATGCCTTAATGAATATATTTTTTACCTAACGTGCCCATCTCACCTTTTCATGCCTTAAAAGTTTAATTTCCACTACTCTATCTTAATACAAAGTGCACTAAAAGAAGAGTCATTAAAAGCTTCTTTTTTGCCACATAAGAGAGCATTCATTGTTCAATTGATTGCTAAAGCCAATGATCTTTATAAATAAATAGGAAGTTGTCCCTGCATTCCTAAAATCTATGGTATATTCCTCACTTTAAAGTTATTATATAAAAAGATATCAAAAGAATATAGTATTAAAAAAAATAACATATACTAAAAAACAAAGAGTAAAGCTTTAGACACCTCATGTTTTCTATGTCACTTATCTCCAACTGAACTCTGGATTATTACGGTTCTCTTTCCTTAGAAATCGGAGGGTTAAGACTAAAAAAACTGATATCATAGAACAATGACAAAAATTTATCTCCATTTAGTATTTCGACATTCAAATTGCTCATAAGACAGACACTTAAAATGTTCACTAACTAGTCTTAAAATTTATAGAACATTATTACATGCTTTAAGAACACAAGCAGAAACAGACATTAACATGTACTCACATGCCATGAAGCTGAATTATGCAAATTAACATGCAAACAAGATGTAAAATTGAAAACAATGAGAGAGATGCACCCTGTGAAGAAGGGGCTATAGCCGGCGAAATAGACTCGGAAGGTGGAAAAGATAAAGCAGGCCCTTGTTGAGTTGAGATATCTGGATTTGGAGGGCTAGGACTTGAAGGAATTGTTGGTAATGAAGAATCTGATGGAGAGAAAGCAGCTCTTCCCGGAGTAGGAAACAATGGCTCCATATCTGGTGACATTGCAGGAGAGAAGATAGGAGCTTCTGGTAATATAGTTGGTGCTGCTGAGATTTCTGGTAATGTAGTTGGTGCTGCTGAGATAGCAGAAACATGCATGTTTTTAACAGAAGCCAAAGTCAATGAAAAATTGCATGCTATTAATGCTATGAATATTGTTGAGAATGACCAAAAGGAAGCCATAAATGAATCTTTTTGAAGTTCTTAATGTATGTGTCTGAGAGAGAGAGAGAGAGAGAGAGAAATGTTTTTGGAGATAATTATGAAGAGGTTTATGATTGAAGCATAGAACTTTAAAAGAGTCTATAAGAAGTGGTGGTGGGCACATAACTTTTAGTGGTAGTTGATAATTGGAAGCTTTTTTTTTCATCTCACAGCTTGCACATAAAACTTTGTATGCTACAAGACAAAGTTGATAAGTAATTACATTGTGGAGCACATGAATCTGAAGTGTCTTTAGCATAAAAGTAAACACTAAAAAATATTTTAAAAAAACATTGATATGAGTTAGAATCTTAGTTACTTGGTAATAAGAATGAGGTTCACAATTCTTACTAATATTTTTCATGTCAGTTTTTCTTCCTTTTTATGTGCTGCCTATTTTTCTAGAGAGACCCTTTAGGGGCCATATTTGAATTCCACTAATGAGATATTCATTGAGTACACGTGGTAGGTCCTGATTCTATGAAAATATAGTGATAATGCTAAGGAATTTTAGGAAAGAATTTGAAGAATAGAGGAATTCTTAGGCATGAAGTAAACTATGTTTAGTTGATTATAGCTTACTCTAATCTTCAAACCATACAAGCCTATTTATTTTATTGGTGTGAAATAGAAATGAAGAGTGCTTCATTTACACATTATGAATCATTATAAATTTAGAATTCAACATTGAACCTTAATTAAGTGAAGTGAGTGGTTCTGTCTAACTAGATGTAAATAAAAAAGCCTATAAAAAGATAATTTTTTAATGAGTAGAAATCAAACTTGATATACTAAAGTTTACAACACTCACACACATTGTGCATCGATCAAACCGGTGAAAGATCGTGTAAAAGGTTTAAATAGAACTCTTTTAACCAGTGTGAGAAAATGAAATATTTTATAGCAATAATGCATCAAAATGAACTTAATATTATACTAGTAGATAGTCTTTTATTTTAATAAGCAGTAAATAGTCATTTTATTCTAGCACTCAAAAAGAAATGGCACTTGGAATCTCAACAAGATTGATCGGCCAAACTGTATAGCAAAAAGGAGGGTGTAAAAAGTAAAACTAAAAGGGATAAACATATTGTAGTACTAGTATAAAGGTAAAAGAAGGCCAACCAAATAGTAAAAAAGAGTAGGGGAATCCTATGTTATTGGTTTTGACATGTACTTTTGCCACCTATGGATTATGGGTCGCAACCTACGAAATGACCAAAATATCTCTGTCTGTTACTTAAGTAGTAGACACCCCAAAAAATACCCTATAATTATAACGTTTGCTACTTAAGTAGCAGACAGCATTTTTTAAAATTTTTCAGTTTTTCTACATCCGTGACTTAAGCCACAGATGTGTATTTTAGTTATTTCGTAGGGTGCGCGAGTAACCATAGGGTCGCAAAAGTAATTTTCATTGGTTTTACATGCATCCATTCATTAATTTGGTGGGTTCATTCATGGATCACTTGGCACTATGTTTTTTCTATTGTGAATGTGTGATATTTTAATTAATTAATTAATCAATCACGGACAGCACATATGGAAGAAAGAACATGTTTTTGATTGTTGGGTAGTACTATACATACAACTTTCACAATATGAATGGTAATAAGACAAGTGTAGTGTGAATGGTAGTGTCACTTGAATTTGCATGTATCAAACAATTGATCCCACTTTTTACCATTCATGTCCCATATTCAATTATTTACAGTTTGTAGATAAATTTGTTGTCATGCGAAATATGTTAACAAGTTGAGATGGCCGAGTTGGTCTAAGGCGCCAGATTAAGGTTCTGGTCCGAAAGGGCGTGGGTTCAAATCCCACTCTCAACAAAAATCATTTTTGTTTTTTCTTTTTCAAACTTTAGAACATGCCCTATCTGAGCTTGACTACAAAGTATAGTTTATACAGAATTTTCAACATTAAGGCATGTGTTTCTCAGTTTTGGAGTGTGATATAAAAGTATAGAGCTATCATTCAATCTGTACAAAAAATATTACTCTTAAGTTTATTAGACGATAAACAAATATGATTGCTCGGCTATTGGCAAGAGCGACTTTTTTTTTTTTAAATTATATTCTACAGTGTATTACACAAGTTCTCTTTAAGGAAATACAATAAGTCTTCCACTATCAAACCATAAAAGAAATCTAGACACAACAGAAGTTCTCACATATGATGGTTTTTCCTTGTCAGATGAAATTTTCCATGCATAAGGCTCCTTTAATTCTTGAAATACACCATGAAATTTTGCATTAATTGCATCAAATAATAGCTGTAACTTGCAAGAGTCACTCCTATGTATGCATTATTATTTCCTCAAAAATACAGAATGCACTATAAATTAGAGAGATCAAACCTGAAGAGATCTTCCAAGTTTATCAAATCAAGGAGCCACACTAAAAGAATAAAAAATACTACATGGAAGAAAAAGCCATGAGCTCTTGCCTATAGTCCTATATATCCCTTCTCTAAAAGAGATAGGGAGAGAGAACAAATCATTGACTCTAGCATTTTCACATGGTAGCATAAAATTATTCATGTAGTGACATCAAGGTAGCCCCTTATACTGTTGCCGCACTTTTTGCTGCCCAAAATTGTGACCATATGCTTCGAATATGGTCTCCAAGAGAATTTTCATACTAACATGACATCTTCTGGTGAAAATTAACTATGTCCAGAACAATCCATCGTGGCCAACTTCGATATTTGAAACCGGGCTATCACCGAATTCCTGGTCTGCTTGTTGGTCACCTTCTACTTCTAGTGAATCCACATAAGGTTTCAGAAGATCAGAAGATCTTTCAGATTGGATACCATAGTCTTCAAGCAAGGATGACGAAGTAGCAATAACAGCTTCTCTCTCCAAAACAGCAGCATAGCAATCTTCAAATTCAAAACACAGATATTTGTCCTTGCATGCTGAAAAGGAGCAAATCAACGGAACAGCCATGAAACACATTGCAAAAGAAAATGAACGCACAATAGAGGGATAAAGAAATAACTTACTATCAATGAGATGAGCAAGATGTTGAATGTTTTTAATCCGAACTCCGTTGAATTTTATAATCTGCATAAAATATCATTTAACAGAAACATACATGAAGTAGTGAGCCGGTGGGAGGGAATCAATGTCACAGATGGAAATTACTTGCCTGCATATTGCTCATATCTTCATAACCTATGTTGAGTTCGTTTGCTAAGACCTATCGATCAGAAAGAGAAGTAATTACGATAGGAAGGACTAATACGAAAAATAAAGGTAACAATGGAAAGATACAATTAATACACTCCGTATTTTTATGGGACAAATAAATTGATATTAGCAAATATTTCAAACATGACACGTAAAATGAGATGTAGAGAGTAAGATCAAGGTCACAACAAGTAAATGTTACATGCGATGCAAAAAATTCAAGGATGCAATCAAACATCATTCACAATTTTTGAAGAAATTAATTATGCAACCAACCTGTGAAAGGATTACAATCTGTTCTCCTTTAAACTTCGGAAATGAATAACGTGCCTTGGCCAACAACTTTAGCTGACCAAAGAGAAAGAAGAGAAAAAACCAATCACAAACTCGTTTTTTTCCAGCTTTGTGCTTTAAGGCTAGCCCACAAATTTAGAACTTACCCCTATGGCGTCTTCATGTTCCTCCCTGTTAAAAGTTTCATAATTAATGAAATAAATACTAGTTCATAAAAATCCCTGCCCCGTCCCACAAAGAAAACCACCATATATAAAGAATAAGTAAAACATACTCGATCAATGGCTCTGAAAGAGGTGTGAACACTAAGCCGGCAATTATTAAGTAGGAAGGCTGACCTTCATCAATATGAAAGGGAACCTTGAAGAGAAAAAAACAACATTGCAAAGCAAAGAGCATCAGATCAACATAATCATAGAATTGATTGATACCAAATTTCTACGACAAATCACATACCAAATGAACTCGTGGATTTAAAATAACTTTAGCTTTAATTAGTGTTCCGGCTTTGATGATACCAAGTTCTGCAGTATCACCTGCAAATCTGTATAACATTGTTATTCTGGTGTTCCATCCTAAGCGTATCAATGGTCCATAAAAGCATGGGAGTAGCAAGAAAGTAATATTGTTAATATTACAAAGTTGAAATATCACAATTATAGTTTTCGTTTGATGCTATAAATGATATGTAAAATTTAGTGCAACAACCATACTTAATTATGTGATGAACTGTAAATCAAATTCAGATTTTGATGTCTTTAATTTCAAAGAGAAAGAAGCTCTTACTTTTGACTGATGAGGTAGTGGAAGGCAATTCTCTCATTTGAGCGGAATGGAACTGTCCCTTCACATCCAATACGGATATCATCAAAGCTGACAATCACATCACCCTATAATGGAAAGATTTATCTAAAATGTTAGCGCCTGATCATTGGATATAAGTTACTCAGAATTCATAATCACTATACCTCCTTTAATACATTCTTTGCATCTGAAGTTGGTTCAACTCTACGTACCAATACGCCCTGCACAAAAAATAAAGGGTGACACTAAAATTCATGATATAAAATTATTTAACGTTGAAATTATAGGATTTAAGTAATGAAGGAGAGGGAAAGAAAGAAAGAGAAAGCTTTTACATTTTTTGAGAGTGTGTTTTTGTATAGAATGGGAAGAGAATGTTTATGATAAATTTATTTTTAATTTTGAGCTTATTATAAAGCGATGAAAAGGATTTGAAGATTTTTTCTAAGTCCTCCGAAATCCTCCTCTGATACATATTTTTGAGTTCTCTCACATTAGGCGGATTTTGTATTATGAAGAAAACTAACCACCAATTGTACAGCAATAACCTGTTTCAACCGCTGAAGATTTAAACCAAAGATATACCTCATTAGACATTAGTTTCAAAGATGCACGCAGCGCAGGATTCTCCAACTTTTGTATAAGTACACCGAGGCAAGGGAAACCTAACAGTGAAAACATAGTTTTATACCATCAGCATAGTTTGCATATTAAGCTTTTTAGGAGGTCTGATTCCTAAGGGATACAGCTGGAATTAAAAAGATTCAATGCCTACAGTAAACATAGCGATGCACCAAAATATATAACAGTATTTTAGAAGAACTTCTTACCCGTATACTTTCCATTCTTTTCATAGTCAGTCAGAAAATGAGATACAACTGTTGATGGAATCACATATCCAATATTCTCAGCATCATCTGATCTGTAGACCTAGAAATATTCTCCATTAGAAAATGGCTCGAAATGAAGACAACATACCAAAACTTCTGATCAGTTAGCACAAGATAGCAGTCATTCTCCGAGGACCACAAATGCTTGCGTCTAATATTTCTTTCACGAAAAAGGGACTCCAAGCCAATATTATTTTAATATGTTCAGGACCACAAGTGCTTGCGTCTAATATTTCTTTCATGAAAAATGGACCTTTCGTAAAAAGATATGTGAGCCAAGTAAGCATTAATACATCAACTAGCTGAGTACCATAAAATCTACCTGAAATGCCACTCCGATGCACTTTCCTTGGTCATTGAACGCTGGACCTCCACTATTACCTAAAATTTAACGAGTGTGAATTATGTCTATTATTACACTATCACATCAAATATATAATTCCATAAAGAACGAAGGAGTTATTTTGACACTCGGTGGCAGTATAATACTACATCGAGAAATGATAGTTAAAATCACTTTTAGATATACTGACCAGGATTTATTGCTGCATCAATTTGAATGCCCAATAAGTCAGACGATCCATGAGCATATGAACAAACCTGGTTACATTTTTTGCTCAAAAACTGAGAACTAAAACTCAAAAAATAAAAATAAAATTGATTGATTGATTTCAAAGTAGATTAGTAGTTAAGTTCCACATCTAATATATCAAACCTCTACACGAGATACAACTCCCTTTGTCACTGAAATTGTGTCTCCTCCAAGAGGATATCCCACGACCGTTACAGACTCCTTCAAGTTAGAAATAGAATAAACAAATTTTAGTACAAAACATGCAAACAGGAACATATTGTAAGAAAATTTATACAAGATATAATATGTGTGTAATATGTATACTAATTTGTGTTTATTTGGTCAAATTTGGCTCTCCAACAGTGACAGTTTTAAACCTGAAGATGCGGCAAACGTCCAAATTTAAGAGGCTTCACATCTCGCCAAAACTCCTCACTTTCTACTGAAAGCAAAGCTAAATCGCAACCAACAGCTCTGGCTAAAACCTGTACATTCCATCAGCGAGAATAAAGTAAAAATCACGGCATGTGCTATATAATAATATCAACTTCTAAGAGTTTTTCCTTGTCAGTAGAATACTATTGTGTTGTAAAAATGTTATGTGAATGTTTAATACACTATGCTTAATTTTTTCATGATAGAAGATTTTGATGATTACTTATATATAATGTTGAGATATATCGAGTTTACCATACATTCGACCATTTATAACCTATTTTTACACATTCATGGATAACATGCACACTACAATTGACAAATTGAGAATTACAAGCATGCAGTAAATCACAAGTTGACAAACTAATTTTAGTATATTGTTCTTGACGCCCAAAGTTTGATAAGATAATAATAGATATTGAAAAAAAAAGGACAGATCCTTCATGGGAGACATACCTTAGCCACATATTTTGAATCATCCCCTCTTCTCTTAACTTTAACCTGCAATTATCCCAAAAGAAAAATTATAACAATTGAATCTGCTTATATTTCTTTGCACATCAGACCTTACAATTAAATGGATAAAGTGGAAATATCAAAGGACTAACAATAAAATGTTTTGGTCTAATCGGGCGTGCTATTTATAGCTTTGATGTGCAAATTTATAATAAGATAACAATTAATACAATAAAGCCATTGAGCCAGTGCTCAGTCGCCTTTGTCCTTTATATAACAAAGATGAATCTAGGAACTGTCTTCTATGATTTTGATTTTCTACAATCCGAACAATCAAGAAATTTCTCCTAACATTCCACCTTTGGTTGGTTATTTCATACAGAAGATCCATTCTGGAAGCCAATTCTAAGAAATTTATAATACATAATCCACAGTATACTAAGGAAATGATAACTTGAGAAATTACCTGTGTATCATGCTCCACACAATGTGCATTGGTTAATAGTTTCTTACCTGCAATGATAAACGCACTGCACAAGAAATGGCCTGTCAGTTTAAAAAGATAGGGATGCATACTATTTTACAGTTAAGGTATTCAAAATCTTGCCTTCCAGTGCTTGTGTATTGTCTTTGCTTTTGCCAGGGAAGTGAATAATCTGGGGCAGTATGCGTGCAGTACACCTAAAGGAAAAGAAGAAGAGACGTTGTTTTAAGGCACCATGTGGGAAGAGTAAAACCATTGACATTATACAAAAGAGTCTATTTAACAAATTTGAGGTGTCTAATCCTATTATTGTGAATTGAATGATGATTCACATATGGGACAATCAATAGTTTTGAACCTGAAATCAATAGACAGAATCAAGGCGTGAAATAAACTACAATTTCGTGTTTTGACTTTGAAATTGGAGGTGCAACCCTTCAAGCCCTCTGAGACAAAATAAAAATAATTCATAAATAGGAATAAAAAGAGTTAAACTTCACCTTCACAACAGCATTGAGGAAAGCCGAATCTTGTATAACAGTTGATTCAACCTGAAATTAAACATAATCATTTGAAGAGGAAAGGAGAAGCATGCAAAGAGAAAGAATCATTTTGTCTCATGGAAGTTTTTCCATTGGAATAAGCATTTAATTCCAACCTTGTAAAAGAATTCCTAAAAAATTTATGCGAACTTATTATAAAGAAGTTAGATGAGAGGACTTCTAAAAAAGCTGGGGTGCATAAGTTGAATTCAACTTATAAAAAGCCATTAGTTATAATACTCATAGTTATAGCAAGATCATTTCAGCTTTACTTTTCCTCTAAGTGGATGTAGAAAAGTTTATAAGCTAGCTCTATATCAATTGTTTGAAGACTAGAGGAAGTTGCTCCATTGCGTGGTCAAAAGGCATGCCACAAGCACTGGGAATCAAACCGAAGACCTATTTGTTGCGATGTTCGATCCTACTGGTGGAGTCAACTCCCATTGACCAGCACAAACATACTCCTAATTCAATTATCAGGTATGCAGCACAGCTGCAAATTATGCGGTACGAATGTCGAATTCAGAACCAAAAACAGTGATTTAATTAAGTTTCCACACAACAAATCAGAGGATTTGGAAAAGCCCTTGTAAATCTACTGACTTCTCCCTCTAGATTTCCTTTTAAGTCATTAACCCTAACCCTAAACCTAACTTGTTCAATACAGATTTAATAGGTAAATTTAACCATGGCCTGAAAACAGCCCCGAGTTATCTCAGGGTGTGTCTGGAGTTTGATGGGGAGGGATGATTCCTCCGCCCAAACAAACCCGTGCATGTTTGGATTGACGGTGGAATTATCAGAATCACAGTGAGCCACCACGATTTTGAAAAAAGCTACACTTTGGAGCTTCTACAAAATCACGGTGCCACTGTAATTCTGCAAAACTCACCGCTCATCCAAAGTTACACGAAATTAGTGATATATCGGAGCTAATATGCCAACATCGAAATCACTACACGACTAAAGTGGGAATTGAATCAATTTCCACAACAGTACCTCCTTAAGCAGGTCTGCCACCGTAATATCCTTATCTTTCCTAGGAGGCTTATAAGAAGCTGGCACCATATTCCCTCTAGTAGACCTTTCATCTTTGGATGATAGCTCCAAATGATTCTTCTGCCATGCACCATCCTTCTGAAATTTCAATACATGAAAAAAAATAAAAAAAATAATATATAAACATTATATAGTATCTCATTGTATTCATATTTCATTGCTAAACACTCTCCTATTTATGCCACTAACTAATAATAATATCACATCCACACATAGAGAACACAAGTTAAAACAGTTTAAAGAACAAAAATTATCCCATTTTTCAACAAAAAATAAGAAGTGAATTTAGGGAAAATTGGGATTTAATACCTTGGGGTTGGAATTGAAAGGGGTGCGGCTGCAACGGATGGAAATGAAGGGTCTGTGTTTGAGTGTGGAAGATGGGACAGAGAACATGGAACAGTAACTAGATAATGCAACTGCCATTTTCACTACACAATCAGAGAAAGAAAAGAAAGAGAGAGTTACAACAGAGTTGAGTTTGAAGTGTGTTTATGTTTTGTACTTGTTCATGTTTTCTTATCCTCTTCTGCTTCAAACTCCTTCTATCTTATGTTTAAATTTTTCATTTATTTATTTAACTGATTTAACTAATATGTGAATTTAATTTAGTTTTAAACAATTAATACTGTATGTTAATTATGTGTATAATTAAATTAATGGAAAAAAAATATGTGTGAGCAAGTATACAGCAAACACGGTGAATTGAAAAACAAAAAAAGGGGCATTCCGAGAATTGAACTCGGGACCTCTCGCACCCTAAGCGAGAATCATACCACTAGACCAAATGCCCTTATGTTGATAATGACATTCCCAATATTGATTACATATGTTGCTTTAATCGTATGTCAATAATTACTTTTTTTTTTGTACAATAAACAATTAAATCATAGTATTTATATTATTATTTTGATTTAAATTCAGTAATATGATTATTATTCCATCAAAAAAAGTGGTATGATAAATTAACTAGTACAGTGTTTTATTAGTTTCTTTTTCTGTTAAATGTCACTTCACATTTTCAGTTTTTAAGATAATTCTAATGAATTAGTTTCATCTTCCTATATTTTTTTTTAAACATAACATTAATGGAGCTTCTAGAGGTTTTCCTGGGATCTCAGCTTCTCGGGGGATTCTAAGAAATTTTGGGGGGAATTTTTTTGGAGATTTTTATGAGGCTTAAGTAATTTCTGATGCATTTCAAGCTGAAATTAAAGGTGATATGTGTGCTATAAAATTTGCTTCTAATAAAGGTTAGACAAATTTTAGGCTTGAACAATGGCGGTGATCGGACCCTGGTTTAGAGGGTGCAAAATTTAATCAATATTTTAACATATGGAGTTGTAATCTACACCCACTTAAAAATATTAAGGTGTAAATTAGCAATGCGCATATTTTTTAATTGGACTAAAATATCCCTTTAACTATTTTAAATCAATTTTTAATAAAGGGTGATTTTATAAATTTAAGTTAATGTTAAAACATAAAACATACTAATATTTTTCATTGGTTCTAACTATGTTTATTGTTCATGTTCCTGCGACATTATGCATGCATAGGTTCTATTTTTATTCTTTTTTGGTCTTTATGCCATTATTTTTTTCCCATGTCATTTTGTTTTTCCAAGTTGTCCATTTTTTTATTTCCTAGGTTGTCATGTGTTTATTGGTGTTATATATGTTTATTTGGATGTAAATTAGCAAAGTGAGTGTTTTTTATTTAATAAAATTTATTAAACTAATCCTCAATTTTCTAGTGTAAAATAACTAAATATCGAAGGTTTTTTTTGTCCAATTAAAAAGGTGTGTATTGCTAATTTATACTTGAGATTTACTCTTCGCACCCCTAAATGTTTCCCCCTTCACCCCTGAAATGACCATAGTACCCCCTCGCCATCTAGAAAGCGAACATTTTTCGCACTCTAAGTAGCGAGTGTTAATATTTTGACTTTTATAAGGTTCGCATCGTAGGATGCCAACTGCAGTGTTCCCATTTTTGCAATTTTACACACTCGCTTCCTAAGTAGCGAGAGGGGTAAAAACGGAACGTTAGGGGGTGTGAAAAGTAAATCTCTTTATAATTTAGTATTTTTAGGTGGGTGTAAATTAACAACTCTTTAATGTTTTAGGCTTTTGGATAAGTGGTGCAAAACAAAAAATGTTAGGGGTGCAAAATGCAAAAAACATAGGAATATTGGTAAAAAAAATTAAAGTTCTATGCACCCCCTCACATGCGAAGAGCACCGGCCATGGGCTTGAATAATATGAATTATAAATGATTAGTAAGAAACCAAAGTATGATATATCGTCGGAATTTCTTCAATTTGTAGAGTTGAAAAAATACTTTGTTTTTGGTTAATTAAATCACTCAAGAATACATTTAAAATATAATTAAGATATATGTTATCTTTAAAACCTGAACTTGAGGTTTTGCCTCAACAGAACCAAGGTCTCAGAAACTCTTAGTAGGGCCCCGTTCCCAGCACAGACTAATTTCGAAACATTTTAGGTTCCTCTGGGCTTTAAATATACCACCCCCTCCTAAATACTTCTCACTCTATGAGGCTTACCGACTTGATCTTCGCAGCGTGTGCGTACCACCCCTCCTCATGACGTGATTCAACCACCAACAACAATCAACTAAAGTCATTACACAATGACCATATAGAGGGAAAGTCCGTAACTTCACGGTTCAACCGCTTGTCATATTTTTTTTTTTGAATCGGCAAAATTTATTAAACATCCACCTTTACAAGAAGTAGAAGGGGAGCAAGAAGCAATAAAAATACAACAAAAGGGAAGCCCCAACACCAAAATGATGCAAGGAACCCCCCCAGGCCAGGCACAAACCGCCCAAACCAACAGAAAAACAAAAACAAACTCCCTACACGGCTAAACAACAAACACCCAGCCACAGAAAAATAAATAAAGGTCTAAAAAATTAACGGAGTAAACAATATACAAGGATCCCAAGACCACTCATAAATCAAGTCATTTAAATCAAGTCTGAAAAGAATGACAATAAAAAAAAAGTAAAAAAAATTTGTTTTTCATCATTTTCAAAATTATATTATTTCTAACTAGCATTTTATCTCCTAAATAACATATTTTCTTATTAACAAATTAAAATTAATAAAAAATGTGAATTCACCCTAAAAAAAAGCAACTCATACTACTGTATCATTTTGCTTCATTTCAATTTCCCTCGTGCATCATTAAAATTTGCAAATAAGGGCATCTCCAATGGGAGGAACTTAAATGGGTGGCTTAAGTTACTTTTTTATGGACCCAAATTGCCATGTAGGATCTAAGCATTTGATAAGCAACTTTAACCAATTTTACTCCAATGGCAATAAAATAAGCAACTCATACTTGACCCCACCAATTTATATATATTTTTTATTTTCATTTAATTTTGATTTATATTATTTTATATCAATTATTTTATTAATATATATGCTTAAATCTAATAAATGTTTACAAAATATTAAAAATATATTAAAAATATATAATAAATACATAAAAATATAATAAATTTATTTTAAACGATGAGAAATACATAGCGACAATAACTAGCAAGTGACGAAAAATACGCAAAAATAAGAAATACATAATAAAATAAAATACATAACAATAAATTATATAAATTAATTTTCGTTGTTCTCATGCCTGAAGTGTTCCCAAATATGCTCCACCAAATCTGCTTGAAGTTGATGATGAATTTGTTTTTCACGCATATGTGCTCCCCTTTGCATGTATGTTTCTAAAAAGAGTGGATGAGGACCATGAGATACTTCAGCCGATGGAGTGTCATTATCGACATGATCGTAATCAAAATTACCATCATGTATGTCACGTTCGTCTTCGACAATCATGTTATGCATTATGATGCATGCATACATGATATGTTTCATTGTATTCATATGCCAAGAACGCGCCGGACCACGTGCAATTGCAAATCGAGATTGGAGCACTCCAAATGCTCGTTCCACATCCTTTCTTACCGATTCTTGTCGTTTGGCAAATAATTTCTCTCTTTTCTCCTTGTGGCATTGGGATGGTTTTGACCAATGTAGACCACTCAGGGTAAATTCCATCCGCTAGATAGTATCCCATATTATATGAGGTGGAATTCACTGAGTATTGTACCACGGGTGCTTCCCCTTCTAAAATGTCGAAAAACACGTTGGACGTGTTTAAAACATTGATGTCATTGTTTGAACCCGGAGTACCAAAAAAACATTGTTTTACCGGTTAGTTTTTTATAACGACTATTTTTTACCGGCTAGTTTTTTATAACGACTAGTTTTTACCGGCTAGTTTTTACCGACTAATTTTTTATAAAGACTAATTTTTACCGACTAATTTTTTATAACGGCTAGTTTTTACCGGTTAGTTTTTTATAACGACTAGTTTTTATAAGAAAATATGTTTGTTGGATAAATTAATTTCCAATACCTACCGTTGGAAAGCTTTAAATTGTTTTTAAAAAATAAAACAATGTTTTGGGTTTGACACATAAATTCCAATCCTCCAATTTTTCAATTAAAATAATAAGTATGGGACCCACTAGTACCTATTAAAATAATGAATTTTATTGATAAACCACCCAAGGTGAGAGTTGCAATATGAAGTTCCATCCCTTATTTTTAAGCAACTTCCAATGCCATGTCATCCAACTCCAATGGTAAAATAAAATAAGACATGATTGCTAAGCGTTAAGAACTCAATAAGATACTTGCATTGTAGATGCCCTAAGGGGGCATAGCTAGCATATATCTGCTGACTTTTTTCTTTCCTGCTTGTAGAAAGCTACATAGATAGATAGATACAGAATAATGCCTGCGAATTCTATTTCCGATAATTCCGCGCTTTCAGGTTAGTTACAATGCATTCCCGTGATTTCTTTTCCATTATTTGTAATCTTGAAGAGAATTTAATGTCTTAGGAGCCGCGAATGATGTAAAGAAGAATTGGGCTACGTCCCCTTCAACTCTTTTCAATCACTTTGCCACAAGTGGATTTTCCGTCGCAATTGCTACATCAATTACTCATCCTCTAGGTTCGTTCTTGCGTGCTTCTCAATTTCATGTTTTTATTTTTATAATGTCAACCTATTTTCATCGTTAATGGCCAAATATCACTGACATCAAATGACCAATTTCATGTCTTGTATATTATATAGATAGATAGGGAATTAGGGATTGATTTTGAGACTCAATTAGTTTGGAGGGGTGGAAAAAAAAACATTTTTTGAGTTAACAGGTAATGGTAAACAGAAACAAATTTACTATTACCATTATAATAGTAAATACTTTAGAGTAAACCCTCAATTGGGTTCTTAAAGATTAAAGTGTTGTCATCTTACCAATCGTTAGTTGGTTCAGTGGTGATTGGCGCCGAACTTGGTAGCGAGGACCACGGTTCGATCCCCCGCAACTGCAATCAGGAGGGGGCTGGAACCACTTGATGCCATAACTGACCCCCGAACCAGATTAAACTGGTGGTGAAAACCAAAAAAAAAAAGTGTTGCCATCTTACCTCTTGATTGGAAATTTATTGAACTAAGATGTTATCGTTAAGTAAAGATGAAATCAATAACTATAGTAAAGATGTTATCATTAAGTTTGTGTAGTTTACATGTGATACTTGGTCGGCTACCGACAAGAGCAAATTTATTAACTAGAGGAATAATTCAAGGTGGGGAGGCGGCTTTGTGTTTGCCTTGTTTAGAGGCGAGTGAGTCGGAGAACCATTTGTTTGTCTCATGTCCATATGCTTGGAAGGTGTGGGCATTAGTTCATAGATGGTTTGGTTTGTCTACGGTGTTGCCGAACTCTATTTCACCCTTACTAGAAGGCTTCCTTTCAATATATAGGAAAGGCAAGCATGACTTTCAAGGTGTTTTGTTGGTTTGGCATGCCGTCATTTGGGTACTTTGGCGTGCGTGGAATGAAAAGATTTTTGAGGCAAAGGTTCGAACGCCGGAGGAGATATTTGAAAAGATACAATTAATTTCTTGGAAATGGCTTTTATCGAAAAAGGCTAATTCACCATGTTTATTTTATGAGTGGTGTGTTTTCTCTTTTGATTGTATAGTTAGGTAATGCTATTGTCGTGGGTATATTGTGCATTTGATTCTCTTGTATTGCTAGGGCGTAGTACTTTTCGTACTTATCTCCGGGTGTGGTTTAAGTACCTCTTGTACTGTTACCTCTTATATATCAATATATTCTTTTGCTGTTCAAAAAAAAAAAAAAAAGAAATTTTAGCCCTTTAATGTGTTGAGAAGAAACACATTATTTGAGTTTTGGAAAAACATAAAAACAAATCTTTAAATATATTTAACTTGTTTCTACATGCCATGCAGATGTATTGAAAGTGAGGCTACAAATGCAACTAGTTGGTCAGAAAGGTCCTCTGAGTGGAATGGTAGTTAACTGAGTTCAACCTTTCCTCTTTAGACCTTACCTATCACATTATAATACAAAACTTTTGTCAATTAAGCAATTTTCCAGGGACAATTATTTTTAAGTGTGGTGAAAAATGAAGGACCTAAGTCTTTGTATCTGGGTTTGACACCTGCTTTAACAAGGTCAGTGGTTTATGGAGGACTACGCTTGGGTTTGTATGAACCTTCTAAGCATGCGTGTGATCTTGCTTTTGGCTCCTCCAATGTTTTAGTTAAAATTGCTTCCGGAATGTTTGCCGGTGCTTTTGCAACTGCACTCACCAATCCAATGGAAGTTCTCAAGGTGAGCTATCATATCTTTTTCTAATACTGCAAGTATTATTTTTTGTTTTGTCCTACAAAAATAATATTCCTGCAATCAGGTGCGTTTGCAAATGAGTTCAGACATGGGAAAGAGTGGACCAATTTTAGAGCTTCGGAGGACTATATCTGAAGAGGGAATCAAAGCTCTGTGGAAGGGGGTGGGCCCTGCCATGGCCAGAGCAGCTGCTTTGACCGCATCCCAGTTGGCTACTTATGATGAAACCAAGCAGGTAAATTTTTAAAAAAATTGTATTTTTGTTGATCTATTTACTCCTCCCCCTAATTTACTTTCAACTAACCTGTTTTGCTTCCTCCTTATACAGATTCTAGTCAAGTGGACATCTCTCAGAGAAGGATTTCATCTACATCTGATGTATGGCTCTCCCGTCAATTTTATTTCTTCATATCTTTCTTAGTGCAGACTGACCCATAATGAAGTATCATTAGAGCCTGATGATTGACCAAAATCATGTGGGCAACAGCTTTAAAATAGTGAAGAATATTGAAGAAAGGAATTTGCATGACTAATGTTTTTTTTTGTTTACAACATTGAAACTGAAGTGCATATTTTGTTATAAAGCTGTTTATCTTCATCTCATTAATTGAAACAGTGATTTTCCACTTTGGCACGCGTTAGGTGTAGTTTGAGGGAGATAAAGTTAAATAGTAAGTGTAGATTAGTTGGGACTGAGATATTTAAAGGCATGCAATGCTATATAAAACAACACCAAGGGATGCGGGAAATTGGGGTCTTGTATTTTTTCTAAAAAAAATACACGATAGTCGATAGGGAACCTTACTGTACCAGATGGAATTGTTGCCATGTAACTAGAAGATCACAGATTAGAGTCTTGACATTAGCTTCTTGCAAATGCAAGATTAGGCAGCTAGTCTGTAAAACATACTCAATGGATCTGACTCTTCCTTGGTCTCTGCAAGGCAAAAGATTTATAGCATCGGATTGCGATTTTTCTTCCTATCAGTCACTAGACAAATCTGAATTCATTTGAATTTTGTCATTATCTTGAAATCAAAATAATTTCCCATTATCTGATGTAACTTAGCTAATTGTATTATGTACCTTATACAGCTCAAGCACAGTTGCAGGCATACTGAGCACCCTCATAACTGCTCCTGTGGATATGGTTAAAACACGTCTCATGTTGCAACGAGAATCCAAGGGTGGTAGAATATATAAAAATGGCTTTAACTGTGCATACCAGGTATTAATATTGTTTTCTCACCGGCAGTACTTTGTTTGTTCTATACTAATATTTGTCTTTTATTTTAAATGCTTGGCTTTAGTTCAGAACATGGTACTGTCTTATATAAATTCTATACTACTTTCATGCATTCTTAGACTCTGACTTGGAATTCCTAATTCTTAATGGTTAGCTTATAATGGAGTGATATTGAAGTGACTTCCATATAACTTAATAATGAAGAAAAAAAAATGATATTTTCTCTTATGGCTTTCGCTTTTGTTATTTTAGTGCATTTGTTATGTGTGGTTTCAGGTCCTGCTTACGGAGGGTCCAAGGGCACTTTACAAAGGGTGAGTTTTATGTTTGGTATGCATTTTTGCCGGAGCTAGTTTGCTTTTTACTTCATCCATAACTTTTATATTATTCTAACATCTGAGGTTTTTGTAAGACCTCTTGAAAAATTATCAATGGGACTTATCAACTCAAAACATGCAAAATGTTCATGTGATACCTTTTGTCAGGGGCTTCACAATTTTTGCAAGATTAGGACCACAAACCACAATTACATTTATATTATGTGAGGAGCTAAGGAAACATGCCGGCTTGGACGCAATTTAGTGACAGGAGTATTCACTGCTGACTATATTGATTCTTGAAGTGCTGAATAACTACTCTTTTTGCATGCAAGTCCCGGTTGGGGAATTCTTTTAGATAGTTAATATCTACATTCTACATTGGTGATTTGAGGTTTGTTCCCAGAGAACTAACCAGATCATATTTTTACTCACAATTATGCAGACCCTTTTAAGAGAGATTCATCTACTCTTTCAAGTGATTATTGTTGTACTCCTTCCCATACTATCACCATTGATGAGTAGGAAACGGTTTAAATGCCACAAATGACTAGTATTTGTACTACTGTCACATATTAAGCCTTTTGGCAAGGTTAGATTCTATGAAAGACTAAGTGGGAGAATCTCTAAGATTAGGGATATGTAATCATTCTTTTGCAAGGACTAAAATTAGATTGGTCTAATATTCTAGAGATTAAAAGAGCTAGAATACCGCGATAATATGCAGGGGATGAAGTTAAAATTCGAAATTTTCCACTTATTTACTTTAAATGGTAAAATTCTAACCACTAAACTATTTGACAGGAAAATAAGAGATACTAACCCCTTACGTATCTCATATTTGTCCCTATTGATATAATACTAGGGATGAGCATTTTAACCGGTTATCATGGATTAACCATAACCAAATCCATATCCAATTTTAAAAACCAGTTATTTATATTTGGGTTTTATAACCAAACCAAATAGCTTTTTATTTAGATATTCATAACCATGACCACAACCAAATTTTATGATTAAATTACTCAATGTCCAAATTTTATCCATAACCAAATTTTTTATTTCTCCCAAATTGAAAAGATGAACCCTAATCCCCAAATCCATTCTCTCTCTCAAAATCCTCTCTCCGTCAAATCCCAAATCCATCGCCCAGTTCCGTCAAATTAAATAGCAAATCCAAAAATTAGCCGAAAACTCAAAAAATTGGCCGAAAAACTGAAAATCGGCCGAAAACCCAAAATACACCTGACAATCCACAAATCGGCCGAAAAACAAAAAATCGGCCGAAAAACCGGCTGAAAACTCAAAAAATCGGCCGAAAACTCAAAAATCGGCCGAAAACCCAAAAATCGGACGAAAAATCAAAAATCGGCCGAAAACTCAAAAAATCGGCCGAAAACCCAAAAATCGGCCGAAAACCCAAAAAATCGGCTGAAAAACCGAAAATCCAAAAAACGGCGGAAAACCCAAAAAACGGCCGAAAACACAAAAAATCGGCCAACAAACCTAAAAACGGCCGAAAAACTGATTTTAGGTTTTTCGGTTGTTCGGCCGATTTTTGGGTTTTCGGCCAATTTTCGGTTTTTCGGCCGATTTTTTGTTTTTTCGGCCGTTTTTTGGGTTTTCCGCCGTTTTTTTGGATTTTCGGTTTTTCGGCCGATTTTTTGGGTTTTCAGCTGATTTTTGGGTTTTCGGCCGATTTTTGTGTTTTCGGCCGATTTTTTGAGTTTTCGGCCGATTTTCAGTTTTTCGGCCGTTTTTTGGGTTTTCAGCCGATTTTCGGGTTTTCGGCCGATTTTTGAGTTTTCGGCCGATTTTCGGGTTTTCGGCCGATTTTTGTGTTTTCGGCCGATTGTTTGTGTTTTCGGCCGATTTTTGAGTTTTCGGTTTTTCGGCCGATTTTTTGTGTTTTAGGCCTATTTTCGATTTTTCGGCTGTTTTTTGTGTTTTCGGCCGATTTTCGGTTTTTCCGCTGATTTTTTGGGTTTTCGGCCGATTTTTTGGTTTTCGGCCGATTTTTTGTGTTTTCGGTTTTCGGCTGATTTTTGGGTTTTTTGGGTTTTCGGCCGATTGTTTGTTTTTTATTTATTTTAGTGTTATTATTATTATTATTATTTATTTTTTGGAAAAAAAAACCAGTTATTAAACCAAAAACCGGTTTTTAAAACTAAAAACCGGTTATAAAAGTGGTTATGGATATAACCAGTTTTATAACGGTTATGACATTTGGTTTTAATGTCCAATTATAACAAATGGATATGGATTGGTTATGGACGGTTATTTTGGATTGTCAAAGATGTTCATCCCTATATAATAGTGATATAGAGTTTACGTGGAATTCACATATTCATCCACGGTCTCAAATGGATGGAGTTATCGGAATAACCTATTTTGGTAAAACATAAAACTTACCATACAAAGGTAATATAAAAAGGGTTGTTAGATAAAAAGGTAATTATTTATTGATTATTATCTTACTATAAATCAAATATATTAATTATACAATAGATCTAAAAATGTTATTTTTGCTTATATTTTATCAAGAAGAGAGTATTTTTTTTATTAGATTGCAGTCAATGAGTTTTTTTTATAGTTTTTACCACCAGTTTAATCTGATTTTGGAGTGATATCAAATAGTTTCAGCTTCCTTCCAGTTACGGTTGCGGTGCAAGCCAATGAGATTTAAAACTAGTATACTATCACTAACCAAATTTAGAGGGTTTTTCTTACATTTGTTAAACAATTAACCAGCATTAGATAGTACTAAATCTAGTTCTTGCGTATATTGGTATACTCTGTAAAATAATATTTTGGCGGCTAATTTTTATTTACTTTTAATGTTAGCCACTAAATAGAATAGGACAGCACATATACAAATCTTTCACCGTTTCACGCCACCACCAACTAAATAAATACAGAAAACAAATTACGGTGTTCACAATTTTATTTTGACACAAACAACTCAAATCAAAGTTAAATCACGTAACCAACAACTTTGATTTATTTACATAGATAGATAAATATAGATAAAATTGAGACAATGGTGGAGAATCCATTCACGTCATATTATACCACTTGTCCATATATATAAATAAATATATTCCAGTCGTGCACTTGCTAACATCTATATTTCTAGAATTAAACATGTGTTGGCTTATATATGCAAGTTGCTATGTTTCTAGAAAACCATCACCAACAACTATAACCGTGCGTGTGTGCATCCTTTTAATTAACAAATTGAGTCCAATTTGGAGGACCTTTTAACTATTAATTCTAAAACGTGGAAACATTGGTCGGTTGTCACCAAAAAGTTTCTAACAATATATAAATTTAATAGACCCCACATTTATTTTGCTAATTAATTCTTTTTTTTTAATTAGTTACTTCCTTTTCTTGAGTAGTGTTTGTGAGATACCCCTTATATATATATTGTACAATCCCACACATCATACTAAAAAAAAAGCAACCTCATATTATTTTTGTTTATCACTAGATATGGATAGGAAGAAGAACAGTAATGATTTTTTCTCTTACGTTCGTTTTGAAGCTAGTGGTGATTCTGAAGCTGATAATAATTGTTATGATTTCAATATGAATATGGATTGGGAAATAGAGAGACCATTGGTATATGATGATCATGATGATAATGACGATGCTTTGTCTTGCAGCTATGATGAATCTGCATCTGCTGATGATGATGAGCATGATCAGTCTTATGATGAACATCATGATGATGATGATGATGATGATGATGATGATGATGATGATGAAGAGAGAGATGTTGTTGGTTATGGAACATCATATTGTGAAGAAGATGATGATGAGGTGAATAATGATCAACAATATGATGAGAAGAGGAGGAAGAAATCGTATGTGTCTAATTTTGATTCAGCTGGGAGAGAGTCTATGGATGAGATGGAAAAGAACAGGCGGTTTTGGGAAGCTTGTTTGGCCTCTTGATTGATTCATCCAATCTACTCATTTTGCTTAATTAGCTTAATTACCTTAGCCTTTTGTCCCTCTGGTCATATACAGTAATGTATTATTATTAGTAATTGATTAATGAATGGTACTTATGTATAGTTTATCTGATTAATTTGTTTCATATATAAATCGCTATGTTCATGTTGCAAAAAATTTATTTTGCTCTTTTTTTTTCCAATTTAACTATCAATTGACTATGTGATATTGAGCTCAAATAGCCCAAACAGATAGAATATCAAGGCCCGGCTAGTCCTCAAACCAAGCACAAAACTAATTCGTCATCTCAGTTAACCCTATAAGACTAGTGGTCAAACACACAATAGATTTTATCACCAACTGGTAAAAATTACCAAAATATCTAGAGGTCTTACCAAGCAACCATTTTTACGAAGAAAATTTAATTTTATTCACAAATTGCTCAACATTCACCGATTTACCAAAGTTCTAGATACACCACACAATTGAATATCATATCAAAATTAAACCTAAATTAACCCTAACTATGTTTTCAGGAGAAGGTTCTAGACCCCCGCCACTAAGACCATAATTATTTTCCTTTTATAAACTTGTCTTATGGACTATGTCAGATATGTCTTATTTTCAATACCTCTCATCTTTGGCGTATATTAATTTAATTTAGAGTTTATATAACCACTAATAATCCATAACCAACGATCCACTACTGCCTACATCTTGATCTCAGGTTCGGAGAAGATTAATATATTTATAATTTATAATCCTTATAAAATATATTGATAATTAATACATTTATTTTCTTAAAAAAATATTTCACAATAAAGCGAAATTTCCATGTTTACTATAGCAAGCTTTTAATTACCTTGGGCAGCCCCTAGAAAATTAAACATTTGGGATACACACCAATATACCATTCACCGTTTCACGCCACCAAGCAAGTAAACAAAATAAGTTTGTCCTCCAAATCAAGTTAAATCACGTAACCAACAACTTTATATAAATATGGATAAATAAAGATAAGGCAGGAGAATCCATTCACGTTAAATCATTGTCCATCTATTACCTTTTCTAGAAGGTTACACTGTTTTTGTGTTGCAATAGTTGCAAATTTGCAATGCAATGTTTCTAGAAAATCATCACTAAACATACTCATAGCCGCATTCTTTCCTTATTTTAATACTAACGACTAACTAGCTAGTAACAAAATTGAGTCCAATTTGGAGGTGGCTATAAATAAAAGTGTGGAAATTAAACATGTCGGTATCTGTCACCAAAAGTGTCAAACAATCAACCCCACGTTTATTTTGCTTATACTTTTTTTCTATCTTTATTATTTTGAGTGCCACGATTGTACAAGAAAGAAGAGTGGTGTGGTTGTAGGATTATCTAAAAGTCAAAAAGAAAAACAGAGATTCATGGATAGCAAGAAGAAGAAGAAGAAGAAGAACAATAATAATGATTTTTTTTTTTTCTAAAGCAAAGTGGTGATTATGATATTCCCAACTTGAATATATAGTTTGTGAAATAAGTGCTGGCTCATTGGTATATGATGATGATAATGACGATGCTATGTCTTTCAGCTACGACGGATCTGGTGTCAATGAGCATGATGAGTGTCATGGTGTGATGATGATGAGAAGAGATCAGAAGATGAGGAGGAAGAGCAAGATGTTCTTCAAAAATGATTTTATCCAAAGAGTTTGACATGCACCATAAGAGCATCCCCAATGGTGCAACATTCACATTGGTATTTTGTGGGTCCTATTAAAGCTACATCATTTTGAAGTATCTCCTCCATTTTTTACTCGAATAGTGCAACTCTAAAAAAATCATATTAGGTCCCACAACTTTGCCACATATATTAATAATTTACTCATATCGTACTTTATTGCAACTTAAACAAAATAAAAACAAAAAATAAATTAGTATTTTATTCAAAATAACCATGAGGTTCTGTTGCTTCACGAAGCTATGTATCTCCAGCTGGCGATACTGAAACTTTGTGCTTTTCCACAAGATGACAAAAATTGCTTTTTTAGTGTCAGCTGGCGGACGAAACAACAAATAGAACCCGCTGGAGTTGCTCTAAGATGAAACTAGGTATTCTATTTCACAAGATGATAGAGAGCTAGCTACAAGAAATTGATGAATCAAGGAACTTAAAGTAATACTCTTTCCGTCCCAAAATAAATGACCTAAATTTAATTTTATCTTATTCATATATCTACTTTGACTATATTTTTTATTGCTAATTTGTATATGTAAATATTAACAAATTAGATGTTTGATTTGTCTTGACGAGTATTTCCAAAATATACTATTTTTATAGCTTAAAATAATAAATCATTAAAAATATTAATGATTAAAAGTGTGCATTGACAAACGTAAATATAATTAAACGGATCATTTATTTTGGGATAAAGACCATAGTTTGTTTGTGCTTCTCCTATCAACTTTATCACCACACCAATGATGATTTATGTGTTTGTGCGGATTACTTATGGAGACAATTGCTATTGTGTGAGATAGCAATAATAATCTTTGAAGTTTCATTTGTACCCTTATTGATTTTTTATAATTCAAGCTCTCTTAGATCTTACTGATGTTGGACACAATGTCTCAACATTGTGTAACTCCCAGCTTAGCGAATAACCCTTTGTCTTAGCAAGTTAGTCTATAGTTAGTTTTTCTATTTTGACAGTTAGATTAGTTTGTTATGTACATTTGTCATATTTTTTCTGTTAGTTAGTTAGAGAGGTTATAGGATTGTTAGCTGGCTTGTTACACAAGCTACCTCTCCCACCTATTGTACTTTCACATATAAAATGTGCTTTTGTGATTAATAAAAATAACACTTTTCCTGTAATCAATTTTTTCAATTCATTCTTTCACATTCGAAGTTTATTTTCTTCTTCATTGTTCTTCATTGGGTTAAGTGATTAACCCCAACAAAGTGGTATCAGAGCTTATACGATCCGAGGGATCTTGATTCAATCTTGAAGAAAGAATCAAGTTGAAGTGAATTAACCATGGTTGGAAACAACAATTTCCATGTGAATATGCCAATTCTTGATGGAAAAAAGTGGGATACGTGGGTCAAACAGATGCGTGTGATATTCAACGTTCAAGAAGTGTATGAACAAGTGAATAACGGTCTTGATCCATTACCACTAAATCCAACATAAGCACAAAGAACAACTTTCAGAGATGCAAAGAAGAAAGATAGCAAAGCTCTGTTTCTCATACACCAATGTGTTGATGCAAAAGTGTTTGAGAATATTGCGGATGTTGTAACATCCAAAGAAGCTTGGGATATCTTGCAAAAGAGTTATGAAGGTGATGCAAAGGTGAAGAAAGTCAAATTGCAAGCCTTGAAGAGACAATACGAACTGCTGCAGATGAAGAATGATGAGACAGTTGTTGATTACTTCACAAGATTGGTGACTCTCACTAATCAAATGAAGAACTGTGGAAGTAATCTTGATGAGCAAAAAAACAGTGGAAAAAGTACTAAGAACTTTGACTCCTAAATTTGATCACATAGTGGTGACTATTAATATTTATGTGCAATGTATTTTTCATTTGTATATTCTCTATGAGGAAGACTATTATAAAATTTCAAAAACACATTTATATGAGTGATTTGTGTGGTACATTTATTTCATAGAAAGAATATGTTGGTTTGTTTGATTTTTTTTTCTTTCTTGAAACTTAATTGGACCATCATAATGACAGGTATAATCAATTTGATTGAGTTGTAAATAGTAATTATCTTCCAGTTTTTTTGTGATGTTATTGTGTTAGGCTATATTGCTCATATCTAAAGCATTGTGAATGATGTCATATTTAGATATGTCATTAAGAAAGAATGCACATCAGAAATCTTTCCTTCTATCAGAAATTATATTTGTTGAATCCATACTAATATCATATGAATTAGTGTTATCTACAATTTAGTGTCAAGCATCATGAGAGAAAGTTGAGGTTCATTGGTGTGAACACCAATAAAAAATGTGTCATTGAACATAAGAAATCATCAATAAAATTTTATGCAATCAAATTTTATTTACATCCATCACAAATTAGAATGACCAATTAGAATCAAGAGCATTTAATGATTATTGTGATTTCTATATATATTTTAAATAGTACTCCTATGTCCCAAATAGCACTCATATATATTCTAAAATAGTAACCTTTTTTCTATGTCAAATTACAAATAATAACCTATGTATTCTCAAACAGTAACCTATATACTCTCAAATAGTAACCTATATATATATATATATTCTCAAATAGTAAAATCACTATTATATAGGTCACTATTATATAATATAGGTTCCCAAATCCTAAGTCTTTTGTTTGCATTGAAATCTTGCCAATTTTCATGCTTACACGGTTGAAGCAAATGGTGGTGGCCAATTACATCCACGATCTTACCCATTTTCATTCTTTCAATTTTGCATGTGCAAGTTTAACCTTTCCAAGACCATTTTGTACCATCACACTACACTTCTCATAGCCATCTCATGAATTTAGCCAATTTCTTACATTGCTTGGAATCACATAAAAAATATCTTGGAACTTAAAGAGAAGCTTAAGAAATGAGAGAAAATTAACATCACACTACATTTATCATTACATGCACATAAACACTTTTAAAGAATTCTAGAATTTGGATTATTCTTTTTGATTTACTCCTATTTTATAATTTATGGGGAGATACAATTTTTCTTGCTAATAAAAAATTTAAAATAACTATTACAGACTATTATTGATACAAAATTTTAATTTACGGGGAGAAGACAATTTTGATCGCTAATAAAAGTTTTTAAATCACTATTACAAGTTATTACTGATAAAAATTTATAAATTGTGGGGAGATGATAATTTTTATCGCTGATAACAAATTTAGAATCACTATTACAAACTATTATTGATACAAAATTTTAATTCACGGGGAGATGACAATTTTGGTCGCTAATAATTTTTTTAAAATCGCCATTACAAGTTATTACTGATAAAAAATTATAATTGACGGGGATATGACAATGATGGTCGTTGATAAAAGTTTTAAAATCACTATTACAAGTTATTACTGATAAAGTTTATAATTCATAATTCACGGGGAAATGACAATTTTGTCATCGATAAAAGTTTTTACTGATAAAAATTTATAATTTACGTGGAGATGACATTTCTTATTGTTAATAAAAGTTTTAAAATTACTATCACAAGTTATTACTGATAAAAATTTATAATTACGGGGAGATGATAATATTTATCGCTGATAAAAGTTTTTACCATAATATTTATGGCTAATATTTATCGCTGATAATAGATAGATGAGTAATTCACTTGTAAATGTTAAAAAAATGAAAAAGAAAGCAACCACATAAAGATTGTTACAGAGAACAAGATAGCATATGCCTCTGACAATGTTGAAGTGGAGCGCAATGATTTGGCGAATCAAACAATTAATATTTGATGAAAATGTAAAATTATTTTATATTGTCTGCGCGTATCTGATTTTCTCTTCGCTTTTTTTTTCAAAAAAAAAAAACTAGTATGTATAAATATTTTGAGGTATATGAATATTTGTTTTATATACAAGTAAAGTATTAGAGCGTTAACAAAAATGTCTTTTATTTTTATGTATATGTGCAAAAAGAACGAAAACAAAAACAAAAAAAAGAAACAAAAGAATAGATGAAGATAATGAGTGACCAAAGAAATTGTTAATGTTAATGAGGTCCTATGTTTAAGTTCAAAGTGATAACTGATAAAATTTATAATTTGTCTATAGAATAGTTGAATATTACCTAGCTTTATGTGATTATTTAAAAAAATATTAGTTATTTGATATATAATAGATACAACATATATAAATGTAATAAGTGCTCAATATAAAATATAATATTTATTCATATGACATTTATGATTCAAAGAAGTATGACTCTAAGAGTCGTACTTAATTGTGCAAGCTAAGTATTACAAAAATGTATTTTATTTTATGAAATGGTGTCATGCAAGCTAAATAGTTGATTGTGTTATCGGTGATTGAGATGACTTAAGAGTCATATTTGATATGTAAGAATGAAGGAGAACCATTTTTGTGTGATTTATCTACGAGTTGTATTTAATACGTGAGTTTGAGGAATAATCATTTGTGTATGATTTATCTAATATTGATTTTTTTAATCATTATTAAGTTAAGTTTAAGATATATTAATTGTGTTTATCATGTCTTTGTACAAACAGTTAATTAAATTTATAAATTAAAAGCAAAATTATCAATTTTAAATAAGTTTAAAATGAACTTATCGATCAGAAATATCCAAGTTAGAGCTTTGACTTAACTGATACTTGATAGATTTATTTATCTACCAACTAAAATTTAGATTAACAAAGACTTTTTCCCTAAAAATCGGAGGGATATAAGGCAAAAACCTTAAATTTCTATTCAACTTTCACATTTAAAATAATAGCACCATAATATGCAAAAAGAAATATAAAAATTGTTTACTGAAAAAAATTCAAATATTTAATTTATATTTTTGGTAAGAAAATTATAGTAACAAAAAATCATAGTATTCGAGCTAAAATCCAATCATATAGTCTCTTGGTCACTTTAATTTCTCTTAATTTTTTCACTAGTGTAATGTGTGTGCTTATGTACGGGTCGCGGAGTTGCCGCTATTTCTTTAATTGTAGGGCGAATATTATATTGTATGAAATTAGTCCCGTTATAAAATTATTTGATATTGTAAAATTGTTCTCCGATGATGATCACTATAATTGACAATTGTAATATTTATAAATGGCAATATAAAATTTCAATGAGTTTTGGTCCCTCAAATATTTCATGTCTTGATTGTGGTGCTAGGAGGGGTAAAGTTGAACTTTCATTTGTAATATAAAATTTTACAATAGCACCCTCTAATTACTACTACTTTCACAACGCTCAATTCAACATTTTTTGGTTAGTATTTTATCATACCAATACTTTATAAAGGTACTATGGTATAAATATATTTAAAGTAGTAATATTTGTATAATTTTCAATTAAATAAATTAATTATAAGTGTTAGATGAATTAGTTACAATAATAAAATGACAAGTGGATGATTGTGGTGTTAGGAAGGGTAAATTTAAACTTTCTTTTAATATATTTATTATTTACATTTTTTTAATTTACAATGGAGCTGAGAATCAAATTCAGTAGCATAGTACCCATTATTCAAATCTTTCACCACTAGATCAAATCTAATGGCTTTTTATTTATATATCATTTCTTTCTAATATTTTTGTTGTCAGTATGTTGGGACATAATTTCAAAAACAGTCTCTTAATATTTTTATTCTCCTTCTTTTACTATTATTTATTCATATTTGTTTTGTTGTTTTCAATTTTGTATAAAAACATTGAACAGGCCCGTCCCAAACACATGTGCAACATGTGCCGTGGCATCGGGCCTCCTAAAACCGAAGGTCTCAATTTTTGTTTTATAGTAGTAATATTAGTAAATTAAGAGATGTAAAATTTAATATATTACAGTAAACTGCAAATGCTTAATTATTAAATTCATAATCTCTTTTACTGAGTAGTAGTTTTAATAAATTAGGGGGTGTAAAATTTAATACATTATTTAATTAACGAATTTACTTAAAAAAATATCCGAAAAATAACCCAGCATAAGTAGCTAGGAAATATTTTATAGTTATTGATTATACTATGAATCTTTTTATATTAATTATAGGGATGCTTATTTTTTTTATGTTATTTGCAATTTAAATCATGGATAATTTTTAAAAAAATTTACATTTTTATTTATTAAAAAAGGCCACATTTTTTATTTGCATATGGCCTCCAAAAACTCGGGGCCGGCCCTGACATTGAATATGTTAATTAGGGTGTGTATAAGTGTATTGATGTAGTTATAGAACTAGTAAAATATTTAATCAAGTACTTGGGGGGTGTGAGGAGTCCAGGAAAACCTCTTGGATAAGTTGGACAACTGTTTGCTTACGTAAGGAGTATGGAGGGCTGGGGGTTAGACAGTTGAGGGAGTTTAACACGGCCCTTTTGGGCAAATGGTGTTGGAGGATGCTAGTGGACCGTGGGGGGCTGTGGTTTAGAGTGTTGGCAGCTCGTTGGTTGGAGGGGGGTCGGTTGAGGACGGGTGGGAGTATGGGATCAGCGTGGTGGAGGGAGATTGTGAGGATCAGGGACGGAGTTAGCGGGCTTAGGGATGGCTGGTTTGGGGAGAGTGTGACGAGGATGGTGGGGGATGGGTCAGAAACTTTGTTCTGGACTGATCCCTGGTTGGGCGGGACCCCTTTGTGTGAGCGGTTTGGTCGGTTGTTTGATTTGGCGGTGACCAAGTCGAGCACAGTGGCAGAGATGTTTTCCTCAGAGTGGGAGGCTGGAGGGGAGGCGTGGGTGTGGAGGCGACCGTTGTGGGCGTGGGAGGAGGAGATGGTTGGGGAGTGTCAGAACTTACTTCTTACCGTGACTTTGCAGGTTGAGTCTCCAGACAGGTGGCAGTGGCGGTCCGATCCCCTCACAGGTTATTCAGTTCAGGGTGCTTATCAGATGTTGACATCTCAGGACATAGGCACTCTAGGGGCAGTTGAAGAACTATTATGGCACAAGCAGGTTCCTCTGAAGGTATCTATCTTCGCGTGGCGTCTCCTTCGCGATCGGCTGCCGACGAGGTCAAATTTGGTTGCACGTGGCATTCTCCCTCCAGACAGTCATTTCTGTGTGACAGGTTACGGTGTCGAGGAGTCTGCGCCGCATTTATTTCTCCTATGCAGCACCTTTGGCTCGCTTTGGCCTCTAGTCCGGTCTTGGATTGGTTTTTCAGCGGTGGATACACACACACTCTCAGATCATTTTGTTCAGTTCACTTATTCCGCAGGTGGTCTGCGTGCGAGGCGGTCCTTCTTGCAGCTTGTCTGGCTTGCTTGTGTGTGGGTTGTCTAGAATGAAAGAAATCACAGAATCTTCCGGAATGCGGCAAACTCAGTACATCAGCTATTGGACAAAGTCAAGACGTTTTCATATCGATGGATGAGGACGACAGACGCTACGTTAGCTATTAACTTTCATTGCTGGTGGTCGAACTCTCTCATCTGTTTGGGTATCGACTAATTGTTGTTTTATCATGTAGCTTGTCTGAATTCTCATGTAAACTTTTGTAGTCCTTTTTGGTACACCTTGTGCTGAGAGGGCTACCTGTTCCTTTGGTTATATATATATATATATATTTCATTTTTGCCTGTTCAAAAAAAAAAAAAAAATCAAGTACTTGAAAAAATATAGAAAATTTAGATTTGCTAATATTATTGTTATTACTAGTTGTTGAAATAGAGATTGAACTGGTATTTTTTAAAAAATATCATATTTGTAGAAAAAATACTAAAGCTTTCCTGATCTATTTCTTTGTAAAAATAAACATTCATATATGTACAAAAAAAATCATTTGAATGCACAAAAGCAGCGAGTCTATTGAAGAATCTTTCGGTATTCATTAATTATTATTTTTTACCTAAACAAAATGACAAAAGCATCATAAACTCATGCATACAAGTGAGAAAATTGGAGTTCGAACTTCAGTCAAGACGTCCGACCTTAACATTTTATTGTCAGTTGAGTTAGGACTTATGAACAATATTCATTATTTTTACTAGCATTCATACCGGAGCAAATGTTAAATTTTTCTCTTTCCACCCCTGTTTCTTTTCTATCCCTCATATTTTCATTTTTGTCCTTGAATAAATATTTTGGAACATGTTTTCCGAATTTTTTTGCTTTGGAAAAAAATTTCGGAATGTATTTTCCGAAATTTTTCCAAACTTGAACTGGAAAACTGAATAAAACACATTTCAAGATTTCAAAGTTTTTATACAAGAGCAAAAATGGAAAAACAGGGGGTTAGAAAAGAAAAACGGAGGGTGGAAAGAGAAAAATTAACAAATGTACCCATCTTTTCACTTTTATTGATAAAAATAGAAAATTACTTTTGTCACCCTATGAATTACTCGCGCGCCCTACGAAATGACCAAAATACACTTCCGTGGCTTAAGTCAAGGATGTAGGAAAAATGAGAAATTTCAAAAAATATCATCCGCTACTTAAGTAGCGGACGTTATATTTTGTAGGATGTTTTTGGGGTATCTGCTACTTAAATAACGGACAGGGGTATTTTGTTCATTTCGTAGGGCGCGCACCATAATCCATAGAGCGACAAAAGTGCATGTCTAAAAATAATAGTAGAATCTCGAAGGAGTGAACCATGTCCTTTTTAGTCACATAATTAGCCCATACGCATGAGCATCCGCAAGATTATAGGTAAATGTGGCAATTGAGTTGAGTTCTGTTTCATTTCTTAAAATAAATAGACATTTTATAGTTTTAGACCTTTAGTGCATAAATATCTAATTAATGTCTTACATTCTAAAAATGTGTGTATATAAATTCTTCGTTTAATTCAAAACTATAGTAATGGAAACTTTCATTTGTTTTAAGAAATCGAGAGGATTCCTCCCAACTCATGATAACTAGGATTTTGATCCAGTATTTATATGTCAAATTATGATCATAAACAAGATAAACAGCAAGCATCATCTCATGCTAAATCAATCAACCCTATACTTAGAACTTTCACCTAAGTGAAATATGAAAATGTGGCCACTCCTTACCCAATAGCCATCTCCCATTTGTCATGGTCAGAGGTGTCAAGTACAGAAACATACAGAACCAGCTCAAATTCAGCCCTACACTGAACATAACCTTAGCACAATCCACAACAAGCAAAATAGTTCCTATTTCATATAGTAATCATTTACACAAGCACACCTGCTTGTACAGACAAAATCTGAAACAAGGTACTTCAAAAACTAATAAAATGGAAACAAGTTCTTAGCTAGATGCAAGAACCGGTGGCACCGGCGAAACAGGATCTGTGAACTTATAAACCATCTCCACATTTTCTGTGTCTATCCATCCTAGCAAAGGAATCGTTGTGTCAGCATTTAGGTTTTCATTGTCGGAACTCAAGCAGCACTTCACAATTTTGATATCTGTTATTGATTCAGCAGGTTCCACACTATAGTCGCAGCAACTTTTGGAGCTCACATACTCTTCTTGCAAATAATCTTTAGGTTCTTCTGAGAATTCTTTGGTGTGCTCATCCAATTTTTTTAAGAAGCATTCTTCTATCTCACTCAGAGATTCAGCCTCCAATTCTTCTTCACTGCTATTTCTGTAATGAGTGTGATCGTCAAAATCTGATTTGGTTTGTCTCAATTCACCGCTTGCATCCATTTCCCGTTGACTGTCATATTCATCCTCAGACGGGCGATATGATGAGCGAAAGGACATGGGTGAATATCCACCTGTTGCTGTTTCTCGCTGACTGTCGTATTCATCCTCTGACCGGCGAAATGATGTGCGAAAGGACATAGGTGAATATCCACCTGTTGCTGTTTCTTCACGTTCCCTAAGGGTCTTCGTTATCAATGTCTTGAGCAAGTTCATCACTTGAACCGCATGCATTAGAGCAGTTAGAGGATCAGACATCTGTTTCATAAGACAGAAAAGAACATGAATTGAAAGTACAATAGACAACCGTGTAAGAAAAGTATCGCAGGTTGTAAAAGCACATTATTCCAACTAGTTCCAAAGAGTATACGCATGATTACCTGAGTCATATTTGGAGCAAAAACCATTGCAATGTTTCTTGCATTCATTTTGTTATACTCCTCCTCTTGAACAACATCAGCCATGAGATCAATAGCCCAGCTGAGTAAGGCAGATTCAGTTGGCTTTAACTGCTTCACAAGATCAATAGATTCTTCTTCTGTGTTGCATTGAAGAACTTGTTCAGGGGAAAGTCCATCTAGCACCCCGGAAGGAAGTTCTCGGAACCACGCTTTGATTAGTCCCGCCAAGCAGTGGACATCAATGTCATCAGGCACAATACCACTATTCAACTGGTTCCTTACATGCTCCTCTTTACTATTTTCTGGGTTTATGCGAAAGATACCTTCAGCCTGAAAATTCATTGAAATGAGAAAACAAATTAGCTTGAAATGACTGCTTGCAAAACCTTAATAATGTTAAAAATGACAAAATTTGTCGTAGTCTTAGTACCTTTAGTCCTCCCTGTGAATATAAACGGTCCTGCATTAGCATGAGAATAGTTGGGACACTGTTTCCTTTTGAATCATAAGAACACTGCATAGATTCTGCTGAGACTCCAAATACACTTACACTGCAAGCATAGATGACAGCAATTTGCAAATCAGAACAATGCAACAAACACGGTTAAAGACAAAAATGCTACGAAGCACAGACATAGACACAACACCAACACCAATATGTAGACATTGATAATATAAGTTGTGTCTTACTCGTGTTGGTGTCCAACACGCACGTTTTAGGACACCAGACACACATTCAATCTAGAGTGCTACAAATCAAATATGCCCTAGATGATGTTTATGGAACACTAAAAATGGCATAGCATCAAATATCTAATAGGAAACTGTAAATAAGATATAAAAGTTCATGCTTCGACCAATTTTGCACAAGTAATTCCAATGTATATATGTATTTGAAAAACCTTAACTCTATTCTTGTGCTACAAAACATACAATTCAGGTTAACCAAACCACAAATAATCTTAAGTTTCCCTTTTTGCAAATATATTTCTAGACCAATAATCTACAAGATCAAAACACCAGTTCAAAGGAATTTCATTTCATATGGCACAAATCTACAGTTCTAGCATTTTCTGGACTACACATAAACCTGTTTTGGTAAAGTATTTTTCAGATTTCAGTTAGGGAAAAATAAGACCCCCAATTGTGCTTCATTGAACACATGAAAGCTAAACAAAATCTTATACACTATCTTCTATATCTCTCCTCCACACACTCAAACATTGAAACACACCCATTAGACCAAAAACTCATCCCACCAAAAAAAATCAAATTTTTTTTAGACCCATTTGAAATCTAACAAAACAAAACAAAAAAAAGAAACTTTTTTCAAAAAAAAAAATTAAAGAAAAAAGAAAGTAAAAGTTGAATGTACCTAGCACTTGGAACACGACCAGGGATCTCAACCTCAAACTCAACAGGAAGACCAAGAAAACCATTGAAACGGTCAAAGGTAACATGAGTAATATGTTGAACGTCGGTTGGCCATCCGATCTCCATTTGATGAACGGTTGAGATGACTTCATCTGGTCTATCTACTCTGCATGCTACCATAGATTTTCTAATTGCTGCTAAAAGTAAAGCTACAAGTGAAAGCTGGTTCTGCTGTTCTTGTTCTTCTTCTTCAGCTGCTCGTGTTGCTCTTGTTCTTTTGCTACTTCCACCGCCGCATCCACCGCCTCTAGTAACCATAACAAGGCCTGTCATTATTATTTCTCTCTCTTGTGAGTGTGTGAAGAAGAAAGGACAGAGTGTGAGTTTTAAATTTGAGAGAGAGGCGAAAGAGTGTGTTAGTTAATGTGTGTTTGTTGGGTTGCATTCAATTTTGTACTAAGAATGAATGAATAAGCTATTTTCTAGTAGTTTGAACTTCTAAATTCAAACGGCCAGTACTCTTTTCAAATTCTCTCTATCTAATCTCTCTCTCTCATTTCTATCTATAAAGGGGTCTTGTCTTTTTTGACCTCTGTGTTTATGTGAATTACCATTATTGCCACTCCTTCTTAACAAAAAAATGCTCCTCTGTTTCCTTATTTATAAGCAAAAATCGATGTATCTGATCTATAATATAGACCAGATACATTAGTTATTTAATGAATATAAAAAATTGACTTTTCCATAGTAATTAAGGATGAAGGGAGTAAAGGACAAACCTCGATTTTGGTCAAAGTGTAACATGTTATCACATTATGTATATCAAAATTGCAAATACTACGTCTTAAGCATCTCATTTGATTTTAAAAATTAAATTGACTAATAAATAACACATTCAAAGACTAAATTAAGTTCCTAAAAATATGTTCAAAGACTACTTAAAAAAATGGGTGATATATGAGGGATTTGTATCCTCTCCTGCACTTTCTCTTCTGCTTTTGATTCTGCACTAATTTCAGCTTTTGGATCTCATACATTTTGTATCTAATTTTTTCTTGTGTGAATATCAATCGTTAGATCAAAACTTAAGAGATGATAGGACATAAAAAACAGGAGGGGGGTCTAATTCCTTGATATGACTCTTCTTCTTTCCCTAGCCACCACTAATTTTTTTACTATCTTCAACCTTTCTTCTTCTTTAAGAGAGATGGTTTTGGGTCATTTTTTTTATCTGGAATCACCCATCTTCATAAAAAAAATCATCTATTTTAATAAGTGTTATTCACATATATTTGACTTATTATTTATCTGCTTTTGTAGCCCAAGTTTGGTGTTGTTTGTTTGTTCGTTGTCTTGTTCAATATTTTGTTGTTGTTTCGTCTTAGTGCGGTGTTTTGTTTATTCGTAGTGACATAACAACTTTGACTCATTACATGTTGAAACAATGATACCGTAAAAAAATGTCAAACAATGATATACAAATTCACAGGCATAAATACTATAGTTCAAGTAAGGGGATTACCGGCTATCACTAAGGTCAATTTTCTTTCAACCATGCAAATATTTGGTTAGTATGTGGCAGAATTGGTCATCTCAGAGACCATATATAGTCAATTTTTTGTACGAACACACGCAAATATGTTTTTTCCAGAGTTGGATGCTATTAAGATTGTGCGGATCTCAAATGATTATTGATCTTTGGTCGTATCTAGAAGGATTTAGTATGGTTGTTAAAATTTGGATTTTGGTTTGTTGATGCTATATTGTCAACGAAAAGTTTTATTTGTATCCTTAGTGATCATTCAACTATCTTCATTTTTTTGTATTGTTTGTTATTTTAGCATATGAATGAAGTTTGTTTTATTGTAAAAAAAAAAACAGAGACTAAAATGACTAATAAGAGAAATATTTGTGTATCTATTTATAATTTTTATACACTCAAGGAATATATGATAACAAGTTACACACATTCGAGATCATAATGATGGTTAATTAGCTTGGAAATAAAGGAAAAGTACTCAAAATAAATATAAAAATTTGCTTTAAACATTATGAATTAAATTCTTTAAAGTTTATTCTATTGTCGCTCTCATTAATCGCCTTAAGATGAGGGAATGACAAGTTTGAATATTTCATATCTATAAGTTGGCTAATCAAGTAACAAATTGGTTGACAAATTGGTTGGGTATTCATTATCTTAATAGTCCTCCGCCGAGTTGTGTTAACCTCTTATGACAGGACATAGCTGATATTCATTTTAGGTGTAGAGTTGTTATTATATAATTCGGCCTGAGAGCCTTCATTTTAGAAAAATATTCTTTAAACATAATTTTTAAAAAAAAAAGTTCTACTTTTTATTCTTAAATATGTGTTCATTTAACGTTTGTTAAAACAAAAAATATCCATGTTACTTAAACTCCTCTTTAGTCTTTATGTTTGCTGTTGTTGATGACTAGTTAGTGGGTTTTGTTTATTTAGTTATAATTTTATTTAAAATTAATTAATTATGCTCAAGGGTTAGGGTTACTGATTTAGGTGCATCCACTTTTTTTGTGTAAGATGGGAATCCTTCCAATCCAAATACTGTGGGGGTATTAGTTGAGTCTTACAATTATTGCTTTTCTTACCAAAAATAAAGTAATTTTTTGGTGAATAAATAGAGTGTTAATCATTGTTTCCTAAAACACTCTCTTCCATTATTATCCATTGAAAGAAGACTGGTTTAGCAAATCCACTACCAGAACTTTTATGATGAGTACGTTTTTCGTAGTAATGGAGAAATAAATAATTAAACACGCAATTTTGAATACCAATCATCATCCAATTAGACTAGATCTGATTCATGTGTGCATCAACTATGATGGGATTTAATTATTTTTTTTTGGACACAAACAAAATGATATTCATTCATTCAAATCGATAGATACATCAAATACAACCACATATTCAACTTCGCTAAAAACATAAAGGATGAATCTGCGAACAAACTCACAGCATCCGAGTTAATAGCATACAACGGCAACATGCCTACTACAAATATGATAAAATTAAAATCACCGGAATATCCATGCTTCCGGATCTGCAACGTTGATGTCCAAATCATTGATTGAATCTGTAATTGACTGAAGATAATCTTTCGAGAAGAATCAAATGAACACCGCAACAATACGGGAAATCAAATAACGCCGCACAAGACGACGACCAAAAACAACGCCGCACTTAGACGACGAAATCACAAAAAAACAAACTTAATCTATGTGAGAATCACTTATTTATATTAAAAGAAAGAAAAAAAAGGTGTAGAGGGGGTGATTCTAGGCCAAAAATGACCCAAAATCACCCCTCTATAATAAACAATGAGAACTTGGGCACAAGAAAAGTTTCTAGGGCCGGCAAGGAGAGAAGGGAGAAAAGTTTTTTTTATGATGGGATTTAATTATACTGTGGAATTTATATACTTCCTCCCTCCAATTCTATAAGTAAAATTTGACTCATTTTATTCATTGAAAAAATAATATATTTAATTAATAATATGAACTAAATACATTATTTTTTAAATAAATATAAAAAGTTAAGTTTTGCTTATGTATAAAGAAAATATTAACATGTGCCCAATATATGTTCTTAGGGCACATATTAGAGAACAAAAGTAGAAATTAATTTTTGAAACTTGTGCATTATTCATAAAACCCATGAGTATATTATAAAAATCATACCATTCCCTTTGGTCATTTTTATAAGCTAACAATTACTTTTTAGATTTATTGAAAAACGAATGTATCTAATCTATATTGTAATTCAAATACGGTAGTTTTTCAATAAATTTTAAAAAATGGTTTGTTGCTTATAATAGTAATCGAAGTGAATACTTGGTTATTTGTCTTTTTTATTTACCGCATTTGCAAGAAAAATTTGTTCATATTTACTTGTTATATTTATAAAGAAATTGTTAAATAATGCCCCTGAGGCACTAAGGATACCAAATATAGTATAATAATCTTAAAATTTGTGTAGTCAACATATTTAAAATATGGATCTTGCTAACGAGTGCCCTCGGGGCACTCTTTAAGCATTCCATTTAAATAAATGATTTATTCAAAAAATAAAATATTTCAATTCTCAATGTGTTGACTTCATATATCTATTACTATATATAAAAAGGATACAAATTTTTGGATGGCTTTTTCATTATTCTTATTTTACCCTTAAAAAACACTACATAAAAATAGATTTTCAGTTTTTTTTAGTAAATAATTATTTTTTTTCTTTATAACTAAGCCAAACTTCTACATAAAAATAGGTTTTCAGTTTTTTAATAGTAAAAAAAAAATATATATTTTTTTCTTCTTAATAATTAGCCACAACAAAAAAAGAGGTTAAGTGATTATCAATTAACTAAGTCCAATAAAAAAAGAGATTAAATAATTATTTATATTTGCACAATAGAAAATTTCGATCACAAAAAACAAGAAAAAAAGAGAATATCGATCACACAAACGGGCACGGACGGCTAGTTTCCATAAAAATTTCACAAAATTTACTATTTTAGGTGCTTAAAGAGTGCCTTGAGGGAGGGCACTCGTTAATTAGCATATCCTTAAAATATAAACAATGTTGTTTTCAATATAAAATTAAACTTTTTTAGCTTCTTAGCATTAGTTATCATGACCCTATTTTTAAAGTTCAATACATAATATTGATTATTAATGTGTGAATAATGTTGGTGCAGCTTATTAACCACAACAAACACAAATAAAAAATGCATACACCCTCTGTCCCAAAATTTAAAGGAGAATTGGTTAAAGAAAATTGATATATTTGGTTTGGATTAAATACATCAACTTTAGATCAATTTTTGGGACAAAGAAGTATAAGATAGAGTAGGACACTAATTCTGGCCTTTGGTTTGCGATAGGCGCATCAGGTTCTTGGTTTGCAAATCAAAGAGATTAACACACACAAAACTAATTAAAATGAAAAAAGTGAAGATAGATAGGCGAGGAAGGTTGTGTATCACTTTCATTAGATATGAACTCAAACATTACAACACTTCATTTTATAATAATCAACTTTAATTTTATTTGCTAAAAAAAACAGATAACTAATTGAATTTTTTTTTTTTTTTGGCAGAATAATTGACACACCACAAAAAATATGATTTTTGGAAACGATTTTTTTTATGGGTCTTCCTAACTAGTGCACCCGGTGCACTAGTTAAGGAACCCAAAAGTAGTAAATTTTACATTGAAAAAAACACAACTTACACTTTAAAAAGATTGGCTACACAAGTTTCAAAATAATTTTACCACTTTTGGTTTCTTAACTGGTACAAGGGGTGCAATGTTTAGCATTTGCCTTTTTTTATTATAAGTTGTTACAAATCGCTGGCAAAATTACCGAGTGACAATTGAATTTGCATATCAATATTGTGTAAAATTTTGTTATACATTCGGTAAACCTAATGTAATTTTAAAATTAAAAATAAATAGTTATTTTGATTTTAAATGTGTGATAAATTGTCGTAATAATCTCTGAATGCAACTATAAAAATGTATCTAAACATACTTATTTATAGTAAATTTATATCTGAATGAGTTTTTAATTAATTTGTTCTGTCTTTGAATTTTTTTTCCTTATATTAATCAATTTAGTTCATAAAACTATTAATTATATAACTTTTTTGTCCTTATAAATATCACAAATTTTGATTTTAATCCCTAAAAATAAAAATAGGAAATTTTTGCCTTCATAAAAAATTTGTTTTATTTTTTGTCCCTAATGGAATAATTTTGATATGTTTTTAACTAACACTTTTTTTAACGTAATAGGGACATATAAAGGTTTGACATAATAGATAGATTCGCCTGATGAAGCTGATTCTGGATTCTGATGGGCCAAACGCTTTTGCTTCGAGTTCGGGAGTTAGCGTCTAGTTGTGACAACTTTCTGGGCTGAGTTGGTGACTGCTCTAGTAGTGTGGATTCTGGGGGGTGCCTTTCTGACATGAGTTTAGGAGATGAATCTTGATTTGATGTTGGTTTAGGGGTTTTTTTTTTCCTTGGGTGTTCCGCATATATACGGCACCTTTATAGTTCCTTTTTTATCGGTCTCGTTCGTCTTGTGCAGAGACCTAATTAATAATATAATTTGCCATTTCAAAAAAAAAAATGAATATATATTGAACATAAAAATGTCATAACATTGATATTAACATAAATTGGTCATTAGGAAATAAAAATAAAACTCAAAATTGATCACAACCTCTCCTATTTTAATTTTAGAGAAATTAAACTTCAATGTATTTTTACAGACGAAAAACTTATTTAACCCTATAATTATTAACAACATACATGTTTAGATATATTATTATTATTATTTTGAAATATCATAGACTGACATCTCACATATTTATATGCCAAAATGAATGTTTACTCTAAAATTCATGGATCAAATAAGTTGAGTTTCCGTATTTAGTTCTTCAGTCCCAAAATATAAGGAGATTGTTCAAAGAAAATTGATGTATTTGATTAAAAGTTTAGACTAAATACATCAACTTTATTTGATCAATTTTCCCTTATATTTTGGGACAGAGAAATACAACTTAATTAAAATTTTATTATATAAAATGTTAATGTATAAACTATCTTTATAAGAGACTAAAATAAAGTCAAACTCTGCATATATATTAGAAAAATCAAGTCTCATGTATGTATAAACAAGAGAAAAATGTGGCCCGGCTGAAGAGGCAAGGAGGGGTTTCAAGAGATTAATACTCCTTTTATCTCAAATTAAATGATTTGTTTGACTTCATTTACGTTTATCAATATACAACTTTGATCACTAATATCTTTAATTATTTATTGGAAAATGCTAAACAGTGCCCCCGGAGAAATGATTAAGCATATTAAACTAGAAAATTTGTCTCGAAATATGTGCATTCAACACATTGGAAATGTAAAAAGTTGTTTTCTCAATATTAAATTTTTATTTTATTTCCCTTTTTAGTATGTTTAACCATTGCCCCGGGGGCACCGTTTAGCATGACCCTTATTTATTATTAAAAATTATAAAAATTGTATATTTTGAAAATGAGTCGAGACAAATCAAACATCTCATATGTTAATATTTGCATGTATATATTAGTAAAAAAATATGGTCAAAATAGATCAAATAAATAAATATTACACTAAGTCAAAATTAGATCATTTATTTTGGGACAGAGGGAGTATTTTCTATTGGCCCATGTTGGTGCACAAGGTGATAAATGAATGAGAAGGAGAATATTATAAATGCTTTCTGAAAAATGGAGGCTACAAAAGAGAAGAAAGATAATCCTTTTTAAATGACATCAACTACTAGCCTATTTATAAGCAAAACTAGGTCATAAGGACAACACAACAAAATACTAAAATACCCTCAAATATAAATTACTTCTACACCATCCCTTAATTTATATTTACACACAAACTAACGCTCCATAAGTTAAACAAACTTTTGGACTTTTGGATCCTCATCAGAAGTTTCTGCTTGCTTCTGGCTTTCTGCTTCTCCTTCAGCTTCAGCTTCAGCTTTTCTTTCTGCTTCAGCTTCAGCTTCTGCTTCTTCTTCTGCTTCTGGCTAATAACCTCAGAAGCTCTACTACTTCTGAGCAACACTGCTTCTGAGTAATGGCCACAGAAGTTTCTTCTTTTAACAGCTTCTGAATATGAATTACTTCCAGAACCATTCCTTAATTCATATTCAGCAAATTCAATTTCTGCAACACCAATTCCATCCCTCAAATGGATAAAGTGTTCAGCCTTGACATCCTTCATCAGAGCATCTGCAAGTTGTTTTTGAGCACTACAGTGAGCAGCTTCTAACACTTCATTCTGGACTTGACCTCTTCGCAGATTCTTGTCTTCAGACCAATCAGAGTCTATCAGCTCTGCATTAGTTTTAACACCAGAAGGGCCCAAAAAATCATACCTCAGAGTCTCAAGTTCTTCTGTCATGGCCTGCAACCAGACTTGCTTCTCGAGAATTTCTTCAGTAGTAACAAATTCAGAACTTCGGACCTCAGAACTTGCCCCTTCAGAGCCTTGAACACCATAACTTGCTCCATAGTCTATTCCAGAGTCACAATCTTCTTCCAGTTCTGGAACAATATCAGATACTGGACAACCCACTCCAGAAGCTCCACCTTCAGAGTCTTGACCACCAGAGTCTTGAATACTCCTAGAAACTCTGCCTTCAGAAGTTTCACCTTTAGAAACATGACCATTGTTAGAGGCTGGACTACCTTTAGAAGCTCCTCCTTCAGAAGGTCCACCTTCAAAGTCATGATTTCCTCCAAAGGCATGATCAAATTCAGAAGCTTGTCCTCCAGAACCTACGTCTTCAGAATCTTGATCACCACCATCTGAATCACCACTAGATTCTGGATCAGAATCAGATGCACCATCTGAATCATCACCACCATCTGATTCAGAATCAGACTTGCCTTCAAGGTCTTCTTCTTCTTCAGAAGTTGGAGACCCAGAAGTTTCACCTTCAGAAGCTCTTGCATCTGAATTGTTATCAGAAGTTCTTCCTCCTTCAGAACCTTGACTTTCTTCATCTTCTGAACCTTCAGAATCTCCTTCAGAGTCACCTTCAGAGTCTGAACCTTCAGAGTCTGATCCTTCAGAGTCTGATCCTTCAGAGTCTGATCCTTCGGAATCTGATCCTTCAGAGTCTCCTTCATCTTCAGAGTCATCTTCTGACTCTGACTCATCTTCAGAAACCTCAGATTCTGACTTTGAGTCATAGAGTCTGACTCCAATTTCATAATCATCTTCTGAAACTTCTTCAGAGTCAGAAAACGTCAACTTCACAAGTTCATCATCATCAGATTCATAAGCCATTAATAGCACAGGTTCATCATCAGAGCTTCTGGCCATATTTGCTTCTTCTGACTCTCTTTCTTTGTTTGACCTGCAATCAGTTGCAAAATGGCCAAGCTTCTGACAACAGTAACACCGTACTTTTGTCTTGTCAAACCTTTCTTTTCCCTTCTGATACTTCTGCTTATCAGAGGTTGAGGTTCCTGGCTTATGAGCTCCATCAGATCTATTCTTGGCTTCTGACCAAGACTTCTTCTGATACTTCATCTCAGAGGCTGCTTTCAGAGCCTGCTGCTCTACTTCTCTTTCAGAGTTTCTCTCAGTCAGACGCAACTCTTGTGCTTCTAGACTGCTTTGTAGCTCTTCAATTCTCATGGAACTCAGATCCTTGGAATGTTCTATAGCTACCACAATGTAATCAAACTGAGGGGTAAGGGATCTCAATACCTTCTCAATAATTACTTGTTCTGAAAGGGTTTCACCACAAGCTTTCATCTCATTGGTGATCAGAATCATTCTGGAGATGTACTCAGGGACCTTCTCATTGTTCTTCATGTTGAGATTCTCATACTGCCTTCGTAAGGACTGAAGCTTCACCTTCTTCACTGATGCGTCGCCACCATAGCATCTGACCAGTGTGTCCCACGCAGCCTTCGCCGTTTCTGAATCAGCGATTTTCTCAAACACGTTTTCATCCACGCACTGATGGATGTAGAACAAAGCCCTCTGATCTCTCTTCTTCGTATCCCTCTGTGCTGTCTTTTGTGCATCTGTTGCATCTGCTGCTACTGGAACGTAGCCTTCAATGACAAGTTCAAGCACATCTTGAGCACCGAACAGAACAAGCATTTGTTTCATCCAACGATTCCAGTTTTTGCCATCAAACACTGGAAGCTTGGTACTCATACCACTGTTTCCGTTCATCTTCAACCTTTGTGCGTTCACTAAGATCTCACTAAACACAATGTTTCCCAATCCCGCAGAATCAGAAATGTGATTCTGTTACAATTTCGTTCAAGATTCAACTCGAATTCAAGACACGAAATCAATAACACAACGCCTCACGTTTCACTCGTGTTTCCCGTGGATGGAACCGGAGCTCTAGATACCAATTGTGGTGCACAAGGTGATAAATGAATGAAAAGGAGAATATTATAAATGCTTTCTGAAAAATGGAGGCTACAAAAGAGAAGAAAGATAATCCTTTTTAAATGACATCAACTACTAGCCTATTTATAAGCAAAACTATGTCATAAGGATAACACAACAAAATACTAAAATACCCTCAAATATAAATTACTTCTAACATCCCATAGCAATCATGAACTTTTTACTACCATTAATCATTTTATTACCGGAGACAACTTCTGTATTTCCAACAACTATGGGGGTCCTTTTTATGTGATTCGCGTGATTAAAGGTTGTGGAGAATGATTTGTTGGATATCACACTCTCATAATCTCATTCATTGGTTTACCAAAAACTGTTTCTCATTCTGTCCTATAGCTATTTGGATCCTATGCAAGTTGCATCCTGTCTTATTTTGAAGACAACCATGCTACTACCTGAGAATTAAGAATAGATTAATGTCTTTTTTCATGGTCATATTAATCTCTACGAGCCATCATGCATAGAAAGAGACAAAGATTGGATTACATTATTTTTTACTGGTCTATCAAAACCACCACCACCACGCAATCTCAAACACGTGAATTTTGTTGAACCACTATTATACTCATTGTGGCCTTACTTATGAAAAAGGACATAATATTTAAGGGTCTTGCTAGAACATAAGGTTAAGAGCACATGTTAAAGAATTTTAAAATAAAAAGTTTATATTGAAATAAACAGTTTTGATTTTTAAAAATTTGAATGCATGATTTTTGACTATTTTAAACAAAAAATTCATATTAAATTTTTTAACATAAGCGCTCGCATATGTCCATGGTGCACATTTGTTCTCCATAGTTTAATTGTTTTGATTTTATATATATAAAAAAATCATAATAAGTACATTCTTTACTGCAATAATCATCATCACGTTAAATTTATATGGATAGAAAATATAATTTTATCTAAAACTAAATTTATATAATTTATTTTCTCTTGTGCCTTCTCAACAAGTGTTTTAAAGACACTTTGTTAACATGATAGATTATGCACTCTTAATAAAATTAACAACGGATATTATTAAAAGGAGTGTTATGAACATTTTTTCAACACACTTTCTAACGCATACTACTTTTTATTTGACGAAATTAACGTAAGTCTCCCACTTTAAAAATATATCCCATATTATAAAGTGATAGAACCTACATTGGTTTTATCAAAGCGGGAATGTTAGAGAGCCAACATTTTTATGGACCCGGATTGTTTGTAGTATTGCTTTCACGCTATAGACAATCTCGGCCGTCTAAATACAATCTAACGGTTCAGATAAATCTGATTTTATTTAACTGCTTTTTTTTACAATTTTAATCACAACCGTCCACTTTTGATCGAACGACTGTTATATTTTTATTTCTCTTATCACATGGAGTATAAATAAAAGGGTATGCACATGTTAAGATATCCAAATAAAAAATTCATATTAAATAATACAAAAAATTTAATTTCAAAAAAGTTAATCACACAATTTTCAAAATGGAGAACACATTTTCTTTTAAGTAAAATAAAACCAAGATCTAGGAAATAATTAAAGTCTTTAGACACAAGAAATATAAATGGAGATTTACTTTTCGACCCCCCGCCTTCCTTTTTCACCCCCTGAAATGACCATAGTACCCCTCCTCGTCATCTAGAAAGTGAGCACTTTTCGCACTCTAAGTAGCGAGTGTCAATATTTGATACTCAAATTGAACGCCGGCACCCCCCATGGATGAAAAAATTATGAAAAAAAAAGAGTTTGCATTCTAGGGAGCGAGCACTGTTCGCATCCTAGGGAACGAACTCTTTTTTTTCATGATTTTTTCATCCATGGGGGGTGCTGGCGTCCAGTTTGAGTATAAAATATTGACACTCGCTACTTAGAGTACGAACTAAAACATAGTTCGTTACTTAGAAAGCGAACTCAGTTTACACTTTAAAAAGGCTGAAGAGGAAAAAAAAATTAACTTTTATAAGGTTCGCATCCTAGGATGCGAATGGTGGTATTTCCGTTTTTGCAATTTTACACAAGGGTAAAGAAGGAACACTAAGGGATGCTTGTGAGACTCGGGGGTGCGAAAAGTAAATCTCATATAAATATAGTTTTTTTTTTTATACAAGAGGGTTAAGCTCAACAAAACAAAAAACAAAGCTACAACAACATATTACTATATATATATATAGGAAGGGATATTTATTTTGACACCCCTAAAGTCTTCTCGCATGGTATGTTAAATTTTAAAAATACTCCTACTAAAGTTTTTTTAAGTAGCGAATAATAGTTTTCCAAAATTTCTTATTTTTATAAAACATTTGTAGATGAGAGTTGATTTCACAAAAATATTACACACCTTCACCATTCAATCCACTTGAAATAGTTGCCTAATGTAATGGATCAGACTGGGAATCAGATTTCCTGCAATTACAGCAGGATTCTGTAACTGATTTGGACCGTCTGATCTCTGATCAGCGGTTAAGATCATTTTGCTTTATAAAACTGTATTTTAAATCTAAATCGTCCGACCTCAAATCAATTATCAGGATTAATTACAGTTTAATTCGATAAAAAAAAATCAGTTCATCGAACCATTAATTTAGTTCAATTTAGATGAAACAATAATAGTTCATTCTTCTTTTTTTTTTTTTGGTACAAAATAGTTCATTCTTCTAAACTGTTGTTATTGTTCAATTCGGCGCAGTTCAATTTTCTTAATAAACTGAACAATGAACAATTATAGTCTTCGTAGTCATTTTATCCTTCTCACTTGCCAACACAAATACGAACATGGAGTTAAGATCTCCGATAGTTCTTCTAGTCGAGATAAGTGTCTAAGTAACATGTAAAATATGTGATACTTCAACACAAGTAACAAAAGTATACAGCTAAATATACAAGCCAATATATAAGTACTATAATGGCTGACAGAAATGTTTTTATTTCTTTCAGGACTATATGTTGATACTAATGTCACTTTTAAAGACTAAAGTGGATGTCTACTCCATTGTCGAGAGATGAAAAATGTACCTGGATTACAAATTACAATGTCATCATTGTCATATATACATGGTACACCAACACCATTTTACATACATAATGCGACACTTGATTGCACATATATTTGAGAAATTAATATAGCAATACTAGTTTCATCTTTTATAATGAGTATCACCTAGCAAAAACAATATTTTGAAATGAATGTCAATTCTCATTTTTTAATATATACAATTGTACCATGTAATTATCACTATATGTTTAATAGCGCTATTTTAGTAAAACTAAACAAACATAATTATATTTTCTTAATATGTGTACAAAAATTATAGACGTTATTCATTTTAAAAAGGAGTGAATGGGTCCGACCTTTCCCAGATGCAGCAGCTCTATGAAGTTGGGCTCCATTTTTTGGACCTCAAAAATTTATTATATGATAGCAGGCTTCCAAAAAAAATTAAAAGACTTATCTAAAAAAAGGCCGGTCAACAAAAAAAAATATCAATCCATGGTTGAAGGTCTATTGGTGATTCAAAAGAGAAAAAAAGAAGTAAAGAGAATAACCCAAAAAAAAAAAAAAATAGTCCTCCTCTCAACACAAAATTGAGAAGACACTTCAAAAAGAAAATTGCTTTTTTCGCCTCCTATGTTACTTTAAGGCCCCCCTTCGTGACCAAAATGTCCTTAATAAGACATTTGTATCGTAGAAAATGAAGGAAATAAATTTCGCTACCTAGAATATGAAATTATGTTAAAACATAGTAGGTCTGCCTTGTCGCACACATCTGGGCACAAAACACACAATTTCGTCCCGTAGTTACCGAAACACCCATTTTTTGAAATTTCGTCACTTAGGATACGAAATTATGTTAAAATATAGCAGGTATGCCTTGTCGCGCACATCTGGACGCAAAACACACAATTTTGTCACCTAGGATACGGAATTGTGGATTTTGTCACCTAGGATACGAAATTTTGGTTTTCTGCAACAATTGATTTTGTCACCTACACTTGTTCTTTACTCTTTTGCGTAGTTCTCAATTTTGTATCTTGCGAAACAAAAATATTTAGATTTTGTATCATAGAAACCAAATTATCCTGGGTCCAAAATTTGGGGTATTTTGAAATTTTTGGGGGGTCTGGGAGCATAAGGGGGCCTAAATATAAATTTTCAAAGAAAAATTAAAGACTTATTTCAGAAAAGGTCGGTGTTATTTTAAGGCAAAGGATAGGATCCATAAACCAAATGTTTATGGATGGTGCATAAATCAATAGCAACCATCAGATCACACACTCCACGTGTTCTAATCCTAGCCTGCTTCAGTTCACACACTCACAACTGGATCTCACACACTTAGATTGCTCGCTCGTTCGTGATTCTCGTCTTCTCCGTTTCAAACTCTCAAGCTCTCCGTCGTGATTCTCGTCTTCTCCGTCTCCGCCACCGCAACTACAAACTCTCAATTCTTCTCTGTCTCTCAAACACGATCTTGTGCAACTACCTGTTTTTATTTCGGTTCAATTTCCATCAAGAGTGCCATTGCCGATACCTCCAGAACCGCCAGATTGGGTTGCTGTTTAATCATCGTCACTCAAACTGCCTCTATATGTACCGATGGTATTGGAACTACACAGTATCTACATATGCATTCATTTCCAATTCTTTTTATTGTCCTCCAAATGTTTGATGAAATGCTAAAGTGTCACATGCTTGAGGATAGTGACACTTACTTGCAATATTCACATGGTAATTGAATTGCAACATGTTCACTCTTGGAGATGCTTGAATGGTTTTTTTATGATGAGTGTAGTTATATTATGACAAAATGTCATTGTTATTTTGGTGACAAGGCAGATGGCAGAGGTTGTGTTTCTAAGTTTGGTGGTAATAAGATTGGCTTGTTATGTTTTGAAATAATGCAAATCCACTTTGCACATCCAAAACTGACCTTGGAGCTTTTGACAAAATCATCTCAGATGATTAACCATCAATGGTGTTTTCTCTTGTGTCGCCCTTTGTGTAGAAAAAAGAACTGACAAGTACTCAAGTTACTGAATTCAACTAGTTTGGTAATGTTCAAGTTTAATTTTCAACAAGATGAAAGTGCCATATTTTTTGTTTGTCTGAAATATTGCATGAAGCTCAATACATTCTTAGTCAAAATTTGCTATGCATTTGAAATTATTTCTTTTGTCATTAAAAATTTCATCTTTGTAAGTTCTCACATGTCAATTGAAGATTACTTTTTTGCACTATGGCTCAAGTTTAATTTTCAACAAGATGAAAGTGCCATATATGGATGTGGCTGAAAGAGTGCTTCAAATTTATGTATTATGGTCAATTATATGTGCAGCAACAGTCTTGAAGGTAGCAACACTTTATGCTACTTACCACCCATTAACCAAGGGATATTTGCTAATCTTTCAAGACACAAAGGTGGTGGTTGTGTTACACAGGAAGATGATTAATTGGGATACTGTGTTGCTTTAGTTTTGATTATTTTAAATCATAACTATTGTCTTTATATTTGATTAGTTTTGGTTTGAATGTTTATCGCGTTTGTTCTATAGTTTAAGGCAAAAATGGAAATGCATTTGTGAATAAGTGTGTACTATAGGTTGTGAATAATGGTTTGAATGTTTATCACATTTGAATATTAAAGATTTAAAAAATCTATTTTACCCTCATAGTCAATATATTAATGAGTTCACAACACTGAAACCATTTAACAAGACTAATGGTTTCGGTGTATAACATGTTGAAACCATTTAACAAGAATAATGGTTTCAGGGTATAATATTTATTTAAAATCATTTAACAATAATAATGTTCTATTACACTCACTTATAATCTGTCAATATTAAGTATTTAAAAAATCTATTTTACCCTCATAGTGTATATATATTAATGGGTTCACAACAGTGAAACCATTTAACAGGACTAATGGTTTCAGTGTATAACATGTTGAAACCATTTACCAAGAGTAATGGTTTCAGGGTATAATCTTTATTTAAAATCATTTAACAATAATAATATTCTATTACATTCACTTATTTATAATGGTTTCAGGGTGCTTAATTGCTCTATTATCTAAGAACTAGGTTTTGATAATTAATTTAAACTAAACCTCTTCTTTGGAGAATTTGTTGTGGGTGCTTACCTACTCGGGTTCCATTAAGAGGAAGGTATGTGCCGTGTCCAAGTGAGTGTCGTACTAATAATGAAAAGGATGATTAGCATATTCTATTTTGGATGTAGTGATAGTCAACAAGTGTGGAATGAATTCGGATTGCGTGACTTTATTGTGCCTAGATTACATGCTTATAACAATGTGAAAAATGTGATATTTGATTTGTGCAGGGCTGAATCTGAGACCATTGTTGGTAATTTTGCTATGGTTGTGTGGTGTAGTTGGCAACATAGAAACAATTGGGTTTGGAACAGTGTTAAGGATTCGGCGAAAGATGTAGCATTGCGAGCGGTTCACATGATTGGAGAATGGCGTGCAGTCAACACGGTGCAAAAATCCAATGTTGTCATTGATATCAGTAAACCAGACGTGTAAATCAAGGAGATCAGTTGCTCCGGTGGCAAAAACCGCGTGACGGTTGGTGGAAGTGTAACGTTGATGCAAGCTTTTCTCAAAATCTTAACCTTGAGATGGTGTATTCGTGACTCTACTAGTGCGTTTTTTGCTGTTGGTACGAACATTTGCCGGCACACTGTTACTGTAGCAGAAGGTGAGGCTATCGCGCTATTGGAGGCTATGCGTGAAACTATCTCAAGAGGGTGGTCCAATGTTGTATTTGAAAGCGGCTCCAAAGTTGTCGTCAACGTTGTATTGAACCTTTTATTATTAATGAAATGAATTAATTTTGTTTGTGTCAAAAAATTATCTTCATTTATAGGGATTGTTGCTATTTTCAAAACCATTATACAATTATTTTGGTTTCACATAGAAGACCATCAAAACCATTAAACCACATTTATGGTTTCAGTTACAATCACTATTTAAAACCATTAAACCATACTTATTGTTTCAGTTATACTCTTTATGTAAAACCATTTAACAATACTAATGGTTTCAGTGTATAACATCTTGAAACCATTTAATAATAATAATGGTTTCCACCATGTTTCAAGAATTTCACCCAATTTAAAGCAGATGATGATAATGTCGATGATGCCGATAATGGTAATATAGAAAACATTGATAAAGACAGTATTAATGTCAAACAATAAAATTTAATATACTTCGTCATAAACTTCAAATCCGGAAATTCATCATGAAATTCATACAAATCCAGAAATTAATCAACATCTTTAAACAAACTCAATAAAAAGAAGAAACATTAAAATTAACCTAGGAAAAACATTAATCCAGCAATGTGAAGAACTACAACCCAAAAATTCATCAACATTAGAATTCATTGGAGGACACCAAATCTTGTGACGCCATATCATTTTGGACGTGCTAGCTTTGGAAGCATTTCGCCATAGTATGAGGTTGTTTTCTTCTCCACATAATCTTTTATTGAATTGCTTAGATCTGTTAATATTGTGGAACAAATTCCAATTTTGAGATCCACTTTTTTGTGCTACTTCTTTTCCTTACCTTTTGCCTCTCCCGTTTTTCGCTTCTGATTTTTATCACTACTGGATGCTGAAGTAGTGTCCTTTCTTTTCTCATCATCCAATTGTGTCAATCCAATACTGAAGGTTGGCCCTTGCTCTAGGTCTTAGATTTTTCCACCTGGATCAAAGAAAACCATTAAGTACATCAAATTGTTTTGGAGGACAACTGTCTGAAACCATTCCTTGTGCAAAATGGTTTTTATTTAAAAAATATTAAGTACATAAAAAATATTTACATGTATTTTTATTTTTAATCATTGTAGCAGCAAAACTCACATTAAATGCGGAAATAAAAAATATTGCATATTCAAACTCATACTCTAACACATCAAATGTCTACGCAACTTTTAACTATTAAATTACCCTTATGCGACTGTAATTATGCATCCACCATCACTTTGCATATCAATATCATAAACTTGCATGCAAACCAAAGCAGAAGAAAAAAAGCACGACTTTGTTTTCACATTCACTATTTCATTTTGCCTTATTAATTAATGATCCTTATCCCCATTGATTTCAACCACCTTTTGGTTAGCGTATCATCAACCACTCTAAGCATTACCACAAATAAACAAGCCTTAATCTCGTTAAAGTCTCAATGTATAGCAATTGACATTCTAGCATATTGTTAATTCAGAATGAATGTGAAAAAAATGTTCATATAGCAAGACAAAAATGAGTAACATATGATAAGTTAATCATGTAGCATGTTAGATCATGTGATAAAAACCATTAAGTACATCTAATGGTTTTAGAGTAAAATTATCTGAAACCATTTTGTGGCAAAAGAATCCATTCCAAAAATAGATAGCAGAGAGAAAACAAAATATGCAGGGCTTTAGTCTTAGACAGTGCTGCATTTCAATTTTGACCTTGGTAAGATTATCTTCAATATTATTTTTAGCATATGAAGGTTGGTGTTTCATGTTAAAATTATCATTATTGTCTAACACAACTTATAACAGTTATGAACTACATTATGAAAATCATTCCTAAAATCATCCAATTGAATGCAAGGGCTATGAACTACATTATGAAAACCATTCCTTTAATTAAGTCAATCTGACATAATCAATATTATGTAAGCCTTTTAAATTAAGTTCCAACTAATCCTCATTTGGCATACATATCATACTAGATTTATCTAATGGTTTCACTAATTCAATGAACTGTCTAATGGTTTGTTAGAGTGAACTATCACCATGAATCACTAACTATTAAGTACAACATGAATCAGTGAACTATCTCACATAATCACTAAAGATGAAAACCTTTATGTACATCTAATGTTTTTGAAGTTAAACTCTCTAAAATCATTCCACACCAAAATTTATCACACACATACAGTGAATCAAATCAACACCCTGAAACCATTTCCAACTAACATATACAATTTCTAAACTATTTATTTGAGTTCATTTTCTTCAATTCAAAATTAAACTGTCAATTAGGGTTAAACAAATGCAATTACTTTCTAAACTCAACAACATAACCATTTCCAACTAACATATACACTTTCAAAACTAATTTTAGCAACATATCAACAACATAAACAATTGCAATTACTTGAAAGCACAAAAAAATTGAGGAAGAAAACCATTTCGAACCTGTTTTGATTTCATCATTTGTTGTGTTGTTTCGATTGAATGTTGATGACGAGTCTTCTCGTGATGTTGTTGTGTTGCCGGCGATGGTGGTGAGTTTTGCGGCGGCGATGAACGATGATTTCAGTGACGGTGATGATGATGATGATTTCAGTGACGTTGGTGATGATGATTTCAGTGACGTTGGTGCAGCAAGGCTCTGGTGATGATGATTTTGGTTTGGGTTGTGCGGTGTATTTAGTAAAATGTGGTGTAACTAGCAATTGGGCTGTGTTACCGTGTTTTATGTCCAAGGCTTTATGGACGGTCCATAAATTCATTTATGGACAGAAACTGAACCCTTATTTTAATATGTTTTTGTTAAAAAAAAAACTCAATCCATGGTTGAAGGTCTATTGATGATTCAGAAGAGAAAAAAAAAAGTAAACAAAATAACCCCAAAAAAATAGTTCTCTACCCTCAACACAAAATTGAGAACGCGCATAAGAAGGCAAAGTCTCGTTGTCATAGTCTCTCTCTCAACATGCATATGAATAATTTTTATGTTAAGTTACAAATACGACTACTTTTTTTATTGATATCATTTACAGTTTAAATGAAAATTATTCTTTTATTAAAGATCTATTTTTACGTTCACAAATTATGACTGAACTTCTAAATATTAGAGGTCGATCCCAAAAGTCCATATCATACTAGTATAATAAAAGATGATTGAATCCTATCTTATAATTATGACCATTTAATAAAAAGGTCAATGATAAGAGATTATTGAATACATCAATAATTTTTAATTATAAGAAACTCTTGTTTAATCTAAAAACAAAGACACTACCATGTGCAATTGACTAACTAGAAGACAAACTTGGAAAGGTTAGACTGTCTAACTCACGTATAAGCATCAATTGACTTTGGTTATTGAATACTCATTTTTCTAACCTTCGCAATTGCCATGCAAATTAAATAACTTCAGTCGATCGATGACCTTCCTTCACAAGAAACAGCCAGAATAAATATAAAATTTATAGTGAAAATATGGTGATACGTGTTAAGAAGTCCCACATCGGTTGTGAGAAGGCCTGGACAAGACTTTATAAGTAAGAGGCAATCCTCACCTTACAAGCCGGTTTTGTGAGGATGAGTTAGGCCCAATACTAATTTCTAATATGGTATCAGAGCCTCTCCAAGATCCGTTGGGCCACCCGTTATCGGGCCACCTACCGTTTATATCCACGCACCAAGCCCAATAGTGTTGGGCGGCCTGGACAAGACTTTATAAGTAAGAGGCAATCCTCACCTTACAAGCCGGTTTTGTGAGGATGAGTTAGGCCCAATACTAATTTCTAATAATACGGTCCAAGATAGAAATTTTAGAGCTCCAAAAGTTGTATGTAATGAGTATATATGTGTATATCTTAGTCTAATTATCTTTAAATTTAAATCCATTTGTTCATAAAAAATTTTATGAGTTTCAGGACAAACCAACTATGGTGTTCAAACTTACTCTATTTATTGATTTTAAAGATGATCATGCAACTTATAATGTAATCTTAATAACTAAAAGGTTCAATATCACATTACATTACATGAATGTCATAATGTTACTTAGTTATAAGTCATCTAAGAATATGTTTTGGCACTATGCAAATGTAAACACAAACTTGTATGCTATAACATATACTTCCATTTGCATTTCATTATCATTTGTTCGATATATATCTAAAGGGATTTTTAATTTAGAGGTAGTTTGTAGATGTTAAAGCTACAAATGTCAAGAGGGTTGACTTAAGAAGATAATGACAAAAAATCAAAGAGCATAATTGTAGAGACGTTGGCATATCATATCATAACATCAAATCAAATTAACTAGTAGGCGGGTTTTTTCAAAAAATAATATTGATTGCCTTTTTTGTTGTTATATTTTATTTATAAATTATGTTATCTCTATTCAATTATTGGTGCTGATCATAAACAAACTATATAACTAATACATATGATTCAATATAGTAGTTAGTTGCGTTAGAAAGGGAACGGATTCCTTAAACAAACTAGATGAAAACCTGATTAACAAATATTTGTATGGTACCTGAAATAAAAATTACTTAGACACGCACATAAAAATATATATTATTTAACTATTTTAAAAATACATATTACTTAAATTTTTTATTTTTTTACCTTTCTTTAACTTATGTTTATGAGCTTAAACAATTTTTATACCTGGATATCACTCAAATCTAAAGATTAATTAATGTCACAGTTATGCCTAATGAGATACCTATAGAAGATGAGCATTGAGCAACAACTATAGCTTAATCACGCGCATTACATTCAATGGTTGAAGATTGAATTAATTTTTTATTTTATGGAATTGTTATTCTCAAAAGAGTAGAACACACCACCAGGGTGAAAGCCAAAAAAAATAAAAATAAACACCACCGGGGTCTTGCTTAAGTGATTGATGCGTGAGTGTTGTAAATTTCAAGTAGCGAATTCAATTCCTACCAATAAAAAGGGATACAGTATAATAATTTTTTAGTCTATAGACAAAGATAATTACTATCTAAAATTCACACACATAACTGTGAGGTCTTGATCTCAAATCAGTAGAGTTGGACTTTTCCATACTACAACATAATTTGAAATCACCTCTCCCATACAATTTTAAATTAAGTAATGTCATTTCTATTTTACTATAAGATAAGAAAATATGATGTTATAAAAGGATGCAATGTCCTTATAGTTCAGCATTCATTTCTCACCTTTACAAAACAAAACAAAAAAGTTCCATTTCTCAAGGTTAGACTACTATAGGGAATAGTTTCAATTTGAATATGAATAACAGATTTTCACTAGTAGCTGCTTGCATGCTACTTTTGAGCTTCCTTGTGGTCTGTCAAGGAGGCAGCCTCAGGAAGAGCTTTTACCAGCATTCCTGCCCTCAAGCCGACGACATTATTAAGACCAAAACATTGCAGCATGTCTCTGCTGATCCCAACTTACCTGCTAAGTTGCTTAGAATGCATTTTCACGACTGCTTTGTCAGGGTATGAATCAATACACCAAAACTTTTATGTTTTCGGTTTTATGAATATTTGTGTGTAATATTTTGAGTAGCATTTCAATTTTCAACATGAAAAAATGCCAATTGCCTTTCAACATGTTCTTGAGTTATATTGCATAACAATATGTGTAACATGATTGCGAACATAAACATTTCAGGGATGTGATGGCTCAATTTTGTTGAACTCTACTGCCAATAACACTGCAGAGAAGGATGCAATTCCTAATTTAACAGTGCTTGGCTTTGATGTCATTGATGACATAAAGAAAGCGGTCGAGGAAAAATGTCCGAAAACTGTGTCTTGTGCTGACATATTAGCATTGGCTACTAGAGACGCTGTTTCAGCACAAGTAAGCTAACAATTTTTTATATTCTTCCAAGCAATGACTTTAGACTATACAACAAGATTTAGACTCGGAATTTCTTTTGTTTTAACATTTAACTGATATGTCACATATATAAAACTTGCAGTTTAACAAACCTTTGTGGGAAGTGCTCACCGGTAGAAGAGACGGCACTGTGTCGAAAAGTAGTGAAGCCTTGGCCAATATCCCAGCACCTTTCTTCAACTTCACCCAACTCAAACAAAACTTTGCACGTAAAGGTCTTACCGTGCATGATCTGGTTGTATTATCAGGTATATTCATATAAATTGTATTGCATACACATAAGATTGAGTGAAAATACTAATTAACTTGTATACTTGATATCTATATAATATATATATTTGTAGGAGCACACACAATTGGAGTAGCTCATTGCAACTCCTTCAGTAACAGGCTTTATAACTTCACGGGAAAAGGCGATCAAGACCCTTCTTTGGATTCCACATATGCTGCATTCTTGAAGACTAAATGTAAGAGTCTGAGTGACACCACTACAAGGGTAGCGATGGATCCTGGCAGCGCTGGCAATTTCGACAGTCACTATTATCCTAACCTTCTTCAGAAAAAGGGTCTGTTTCAATCAGATGCTGCACTTCTAACACAAGATCAGTCAAAAGGTATTGCTGAAGAATTGGTTAATCAAAACAAGTTCTTCACAGAGTTTGCACAGTCAATGGAAAGGATGGGAGCCATTAAGGACCTCACAGGCTCGGCTGGGGAAATTCGGATCAAGTGTTCCGTTGTCAACTCATAAATAAGTATAGAAATTGTGTCTGGTAAAAAGGAATTTAGTACAAAAAGTCATGAAAGATTATCTTGTCAAAATAAGAGTGAGAGTACAAACATAGTTTCAAATTAATGTGTATTGCATATTATCTTTCAATTATGAAAAATAAAATTTCTGAACTTCAAATTGAAACAGGCAATAAACTAGAGATACAGAAACTATGAACATCAAATTATTAAAAATATTGCACGTTTTTAATCAATTAAAGCGTAAAGACATCTTCATTGGAGTTTTATAACTCGGTGATAAAACTTAGATCACAGGCAGCCAGGGAATGCACCAATACAACGCTATCATAGATTCAACAAGGCATATCGAATCCAAAACCTAGATGAAAACAAACCACAGTAACTAGATAGATCCATGTCAAAGATTATAATGTTCTAAGTAGAAATGGTGCAAACCTTTGAATTGTTCGCCAATGGATTCTGGTTCTATAAAACTAAGCAAGTACCACAGGGCACAGGCTGCTCAATTTGAAAGACCTGTTAATTGTTATGTGTTCCTCAAATCATTAAAAACTATCTGCCAACTAGCAGTTGATAACAATCTACCTATATCAAAAGTTTACATCGTAAGACTTCTAGCTTAACCAAGGTCTTAGGTTCAATTTTTAACATGAGAATGCAGCAGTGTTAAAACTCTTAGGGAGAGTTTGCCGCTCATTTGGGTCCCACAAGGTTCGAGGGATTAGCATGTAGAGGATACCTGATTTATGCCAAAAAAAAATTTACATTACAAGTTAACCCCTTTTTTTATTATTATTTCTGATGGTAAAAATTTTATTAATAATAATGGTGTCCATCAACATAAACACACACTATCTATCCACCTTATATGAAGGTTGCAAAGGGCTTAGACAACTCGACAAAATAAGCAAAATTACGAGACCTAAAGGATCAAACACCAAATCCATTATCAGACCACACCGCACCTCCATGACAAATACCCCCTATGTTATCAATCTCATATAGCGGCGAGGCGTGGCCAACCCAAAAATTGGAGCAGGGCGGGTGCTATTTCAGTGAACAGACACGAATATTAAAAAATATAGTATTACTATTAGTTAAGGACCGAGAAATTATGAAAAAAATGTATTTAGCATAAATATTAATGAAAACTTAAAGATAATTAATTGATTTTTTATTGTAAAAAAATAATTAATTGATTTTTATTATTAATATGAAATATATTTAGTATTTGTATAAATGAAAAATATATTTATAATTAATATATAGTACTAATATACCACCACTTGTATTTACATTTTAATACTTGAGATTTTGCTCCTAATCAACAATTATAATTTTTAAACACCATTTATCAGGATTATCACAATATATATACCAGAAACAAGACAAAGACAAGCCTCATCCCCATATACACTTCATCATTTTACAAAACACTCTTCTATCTACGTTTTTTTTACATCCATCTGCCCTCCATTAAGGAACATTCTTTTGCCAATGCATGATGCATCCGCTAACTCATTTTCTTCTCTATTTTAATGTTCCGCCTACACTTGCAAAATCAGCAGCAGGTTTCTCAATTTATTGCAGAAGAAACGCAAATTCCACGGGCATTGATTCATATATTCAACCAAGGCCAGAGCATTTCTCGAGTCCGACTCATTTACATTGCAACTTAACTTGAGAGTTTAATATCTATGTGTGTGTGGGTGTGCGCGCGCGTAAACTTAACTTGAGAGTTTAATATCCATGTGTGTGTATGTGTAAACGGATATGTAATTCACCTTTGGCTGTCTGCATAAATATCCCATGAACCAAAAAAGGGTACAAGTGTAAAAAAAAAAAATCCATCTCATTCAAAACTTTAAAAAATATGTAATTTCATACAAAACAAAACTATATAGAGATAACATAATTGATGAGAGAGTAACCAAGTAATTAGAGAACAACTAAAAAATTAGAAACTATATAGAGATAACATAATTGTTGAAAGAGGAACTAAGTAGAGAATAACTCAAAAATTAGCCATAACATTTCCGGGTGCTTTACAAGGCACACAAAAATTCTGAAAAATAACTGAAATTTCCTTAAACCACAAAAACAGAGTACACTAAAAAATTGCACAATAAGTGAACAAAAAACACCTCATATCATAATTGAGTTGTTCAAAATTTCATCTTCTTCCAGCAATCCTCAGAAAAGGAGAAATTATCCCCTGTATCTCTTGCAACGACTGTTGAATCCGAATCTCTGCCTCGACAGTGCTCTTGAGATTTCTGATATGCTTCTTGAGAGTTTCAGAAGCCCTAATATCATCAGCCCTCATTTCAATAACCTTATTGGCCAATCCCATTAACAAACTAGAATACTTAGGCACAGTACAATACTTATGCAAGAAAGCCAAAAGCAGTTCCAGCTTCTCTGAATCCAAATCAGAAACACACCTCAACAATTTCTTCCTCGACACCAATTCCTCCATCACAGCAACTACATGGCCAGGATTCTTACCTTCCAACACACACACAAGAGCATCCCCATGTCTAAACTTATTCAAAAGCTTATCATGTGCAGCCAACTTCACCTTCTTCGGCCTCATAACCAAGTAATCACCCTCGGACGGTTTCTCTCCTTGCCCTCTTTGAAAATACCTAAAGTCAGTAGTTTTCAAAACCTTTTTCTCAGCACTCTCCAAAGGCCTAATTCGCCAAAACGAACTACCCTCACTCGCCCCAATCTCCTTCTCATTCTCATCCACCTTATTCTTCCTCTTTGAAGCATAAATCATCCCATTAGAAGATCCAATGACCCTAGTAGAACAATCCGGCGAATAACCAAGAGACACAAGAGGCGCAGGGAACCTCATAGAATGAGTAACCTTCATAGAACCATAATCAAACACCTTAAAATAACCATCTAAACCAACACTCATAAGCCTATATTGATTCGATTCATCACCCGAATCCTTCCCAATTTTACCAACACAAATCGAAGTCACCGTCTTATTATGACTCTCCATCGAATACAAAAGATTCCCTCCTCCAATTATATCCCACAGCTTAACAGAATTCCCACCTGCCGTCGCAATCATCCCACCAGAAGGCAAGAAAACAACATCCTCAACAGGACAACCATGGTTAAAATCCAAAGCCGATTTCGACGAATCCCTAACCCTAACATCCCAAAGCTTAACAATATGATCATAAGAACCAGTAACAAAAGTATCAGAATTAACAGGAGATGAATCACCACACCTAACATAATCCTTATGACCGTTAAATTGATGAATCTGAGTCGCCTCAGCTACATCCCAATACTTAACAAGAGCGTCATCGCCACCGGAAACAAGATGAAGCTTATCATGACGAGGATAATGAACAAACCTAACAGGACGAGTATGTGATCGAAGACGACGGAGACGACTACGTTCCTTGACATCAAAAACTTGAATAAGACCGGAGAGATCGGAGGCGGCGATGAGGCGAGCATCATTACGGAAAGATGCACATGCGACGGTGTCGGAGAAGGTGGTGATTTTGGCGGTTTCGGAAAGGGTTTTGGAACTGAAGAGGAGAAGAGAGGTGGAGTTAGCGGCGACGAAGGAGTGAGGTGGAGTTGGTGAATAGGTGATGGAATGGATTGGGAATTGTTTAGGGATTTGTTGAGTTTTGAAAGAGGACCAGTATTTGGATTCTGGAGTTTGTTGTTGAGTTCTTGGTTTGGTTTTGAGTTTTGGTTTAACTGGGAAGGTTTTGTTTCTTGTTTCTTCCATTGATGATGATGAAGATGGTGCTAAAACCTTTGGAACAGTGTTTGTTCTTTCGTTGGTTTTTAGGGTTTAAGGGGGAGAAAGCGGCACAGGCAAATGGAAGAAGAAACATAAACGAAAAGCCCGCAAAAATTTATTTTAAGAAAAGGTGTTTCAATAATATTTCCTACATTAGTATTGAATTTTTGTCCTAAAAAATATACATTTCAATAACATTTCTCAATTTTATTTCTTAAGCTTAAATAGTGTTTTAGTCCCTGCAATTGTCCCTCGTTTTAAAAAGAGCCCCTGTTAAAAAAAAATTGATTTTAATCCCTGCAAAATGTAAAAGTTTTGAAAAGAGCCCCTGAACAGGAATCATTGAGGCTTAAATATGCTTTTGGTCCCTGTAATTATGCTTTGTTTTGAAAAGAGCCCCTGTAAAAAAATAATTTTGATTTTAGTCCCTGCAATATCTCAAAACTTTTAAAATAGCCCCTGGTCTAAAAGTTTTGAGATATTGCAGGGGCTATTTTAAAAGTTTTGAGATATTGCAGGGACTAATATTAATTTTTATTTTTTTTATAGGGGCTCTTTTCAAAACAAGGCATAATTGCAGGGACCAAAAGCATATTTAAAAAGTGACATGCCATCAAGAAATTCAGGTCAGGGGCTATTTTAAAAGTTTTGATATATTGCAGGGACTAAAAACAAAATTATTTTTTTACAGGGGCTCTTTTCAAAACAAGGCATAATTACAGGGACCAAAAGCATATTTAAGCCAATCATTGATGTCATGTGTCAAAAAAAATAGTATTTTAGTCCCTGCAATTGTCCCTTGTTTTGAAAAGAGCCCCTGTTAAATTTTTTTGTTTTGATTTTAGTCCCTACAAAAGTCATTAAAATGGTGACATGTCATCAATGATTCCTGTTCAGGGGCTCTTTTCAAAACTTTTAAATTTTGCAGGGACTAAAATCAAATTTTTTTTTAACAGAGGCTCTTTTCAAAATGAGGGACAATTGCAGGGACTAAAACACTGTTTAAGCCTATTTCTTATTTGCAAGTCAGTAATATTAACCATATTTGCTCAACAAAATAATACACATACAAAACAACAATCATAAATAACTACCGGACTTAAATCCAAATTTGGACCTCAAGTTTTATAATTTTGTGATTTTGGCCTTTTAAATTTCAATTGTTTAATTCTAATCCTCTAAATTTTACAATTGCTAGATTTTAGGCCTCAAATTTCAATTGCTAGATTTTAGCCCCCAAATTTTAATTGCTCTATTTTTGCCCCTCAAGTTTGCCCCATTTTGCATTTGCTTGTCCCTTGTTGACTTTTTTAACTAAAAATTATTTATGTGGCATTTTAAAATTAAATAAATATTTTTAAGAAATAAAAATGTTTTAAATTTTTAAAAAAATTACAAATTGTTAAATTATTTAAAATGTTGTAAACTATTTTTAAAAAATAATTATTATTATTAAACCTTTTATTACAAAAACAATTTTTAATACATTTTTATAAAAGCAAATATTATTATTTTATAACATTTTTTATTTTAAAAACATATTTAATTTGTTTTTTAAAAAAGACAAATAAGTAATTTTTAGTCAAAAAAATTAACGGGGGCTAGCAAATGCAAATAGAAAAAAGGTTGTCTCTCAAACCCTAATCGATATAAACTCTAATCTCCAAATCAATTTCCCTCCAAAACAATAACTACCGCTTTGCAAATATTAACCCACCAAAATATCTTATGATAACGCTGACGTCGACATAATGTGTAATCACAATCTGATTGGGTGACACAAATTTAGTTAAGATAACACTCAACATTGACATCGTAATTGCGGTCCGATTGGGTGACAAGATTTTAGATGAGATAATACTAACGAGTGACGTGAGCATCACGTGCGTTAACTCCATGTATCATGTACGAACGAGCTGTTCCAGAGTTGTGGTTTATTGGATCTGGACCTCTCAATCCAAGATAAGGCTCATTAGGTCAAGGAATATTGGACTATAAAAAGGAGACACTTAGAAGAAACAAGGGACAAATTCATCATATTGTAAACAGTGTATTTCAAGCTAAGTCATTTTACGAAGTGCTCTAGGAATCCCTAGAGCAGCTCACCCGTTGTAACTAATTCGTGTTTACATACGTGAACAATTTGTATTCACAGTCTGATTGGGAGACTCTGATTTAGATATAGTAATGCTAACATCAGTGTTTATATCAGCATAATATGTATTCACAGTCTGATTGTGAGACTATGATTTAGATATAGTAATGCTAATATTAGTGTTTACCGTCCGCATGATTTGTAATCATAATATGATTAGATGATTGAGAATTAGATAAGATAATATTAATGTCAGTGTAATCTATAATTGCTATCTGATTGAATCAGTAAGATTTACACAAAGACAACACACATATAAGATAACATTAATGCTGGCGTTTATGTCAGCATAATTTGTAAGAGAAAAAAAATAATTTGTTCAACCAATTTTGGACAACTTTTATGCCGACTTTCTTTCTCATAGGTTGCGTTTGGCCCGACTTTTTTTTATGGTTAAAGCTACTTTATAATTAAGGCAATATATAAGACCTTTAAAAATAAAGTTAAAGTTGTTTGGCAATTTTATATATTTTTTCACTTAAAAGCTATCTTTAAACTAATAATAATCTGTTGATTTTTTTTTAATAATTTTTTTTTATTGAAAGTCTCTTGATCACACATTTTTTAATAAATTAATAAGATACTTTAAAATTAGAATAAAAAATATTCAAAAAATATATTAAAATTTGACTAATTTTTTTTAGTGAAATTTATAAAAGAATCAATGATATGTTTAGGAATAATGATTTTTCTAAAACAAAATAAGGAAAAGCTTATGAATTTGTATAATGATAAACAAACGTTCACAAATAATATTATTAAACACATAGAAAATATTTTACAAGAGCAATTATTTGAAGAGAATTCAATATTATGTATAATTATAATATTATATTGCGTGAGCCAGCAAAAAAAAATTATATTGCGTGAAAAAACTATAATATTATATTTTGTAAAAAAACCTATAATAGTGCATATATGTTATATTTTAATGATATTATAAAGCATAGTATTATTAAATAATTATTTCTTTTTTATAATATTATTAAATAGTGCATGCATGTATGCTATTAAATAATTAATTATTTCGTATTATTTAACTTGCTTTCTAATATGATTATAATATTATATTCTCTTATTCTCATTATAAAATATTATATTATTTTATATTATTATATCATTAGATATTAAAAAGTAATATAGTTTTCTCTTTCCATAAAAATAAAAATAAAAATAAAAGAAGTAATATGTACTTTAAATAAGAAAGAGTATACTAGTATACGTTTAGTAAAAGAAGTTTTAAAAAAAAGTATATATGTGTGCCCGTATATGTTTTGAAATTCTATGCAAAAGATTTATTTAAATAAAAAATTGAATACATGGAGTTGGATGTCGAAGCGAGAACCAACAAAAGAAGCAGGCGCATAAGTTGTAGGAAAGTTGATATTTGTGACTTAATTTTTGGCTCCTTATTCAATGTTTTCCTTCGGGTTCAGTTTCTGTCCATAAATGAATTTATGGACCGTCCATAAAGCCTTGGACATAAAACACGGTAACACAGCCCAATTGCTAGTTACACCACATTTTACTTAATACACCGCACAACCCAAACCAAAATCATCATCACCAGAGCCTTGCTGCACCAACGTCACTGAAATCATCATCACCAACGTCACTGAAATCATCATCATCATCACCGTCACTGAAATCATCGTTCATCGCCGCCGCAAAACTCACCACCATCGCCGGCAACACAACAACATCACGAGAAGACTCGTCATCAACATTCAATCGAAACAACACAACAAATGATGAAATCAAAACAGGTTCGAAATGGTTTTCTTCCTCAATTTTTTTGTGCTTTCAAGTAATTGCAATTGTTTATGTTGTTGATATGTTGCTAAAATTAGTTTTGAAAGTGTATATGTTAGTTGGAAATGGTTATGTTGTTGAGTTTAGAAAGTAATTGCATTTGTTTAACCCTAATTGACAGTTTAATTTTGAATTGAAGAAAATGAACTCAAATAAATAGTTTAGAAATTGTATATGTTAGTTGGAAATGGTTTCAGGGTGTTGATTTGATTCACTGTATGTGTGTGATAAATTTTGGTGTGGAATGATTTTAGAGAGTTTAACTTCAAAAACATTAGATGTACATAAAGGTTTTCATCTTTAGTGATTATGTGAGATAGTTCACTGATTCATGTTGTACTTAATAGTTAGTGATTCATGGTGATAGTTCACTCTAACAAACCATTAGACAGTTCATTGAATTAGTGAAACCATTAGATAAATCTAGTATGATATGTATGCCAAATGAGGATTAGTTGGAACTTAATTTAAAAGGCTTACATAATATTGATTATGTCAGATTGACTTAATTAAAGGAATGGTTTTCATAATGTAGTTCATAGCCCTTGCATTCAATTGGATGATTTTAGGAATGATTTTCATAATGTAGTTCATAACTGTTATAAGTTGTGTTAGACAATAATGATAATTTTAACATGAAACACCAACCTTCATATGCTAAAAATAATATTGAAGATAATCTTACCAAGGTCAAAATTGAAATGCAGCACTGTCTAAGACTAAAGCCCTGCATATTTTGTTTTCTCTCTGCTATCTATTTTTGGAATGGATTCTTTTGCCACAAAATGGTTTCAGATAATTTTACTCTAAAACCATTAGATGTACTTAATGGTTTTTATCACATGATCTAACATGCTACATGATTAACTTATCATATGTTACTCGTTTTTGTCTTGCTATATGAACATTTTTTTCACATTCATTCTGAATTAACAATATGCTAGAATGTCAATTGCTATACATTGAGACTTTAACGAGATTAAGGCTTGTTTATTTGTGGTAATGCTTAGAGTGGTTGATGATACGCTAACCAAAAGGTGGTTGAAATCAATGGGGATAAGGATCATTAATTAATAAGGCAAAATGAAATAGTGAATGTGAAAACAAAGTCGTGCTTTTTTTCTTCTGTTTTGGTTTGCATGCAAGTTTATGATATTGATATGCAAAGTGATGGTGGATGCATAATTACAGTCGCATAAGGGTAATTTAATAGTTAAAAGTTGCGTAGACATTTGATGTGTTAGAGTATGAGTTTGAATATGCAATATTTTTTATTTCCGCATTTAATGTGAGTTTTGCTGCTACAATGATTAAAAATAAAAATACATGTAAATATTTTTTATGTACTTAATATTTTTTAAATAAAAACCATTTTGCACAAGGAATGGTTTCAGACAGTTGTCCTCCAAAACAATTTGATGTACTTAATGGTTTTCTTTGATCCAGGTGGAAAAATCTAAGACCTAGAGCAAGGGCCAACCTTCAGTATTGGATTGACACAGTTGGATGATGAGAAAAGAAAGGACACTACTTCAGCATCCAGTAGTGATAAAAATCAGAAGCGAAAAACGGGAGAGGCAAAAGGTAAGGAAAAGAAGTAGCACAAAAAAGTGGATCTCAAAATTGGAATTTGTTCCACAATATTAACAGATCTAAGCAATTCAATAAAAGATTATGTGGAGAAGAAAACAACCTCATACTATGGCGAAATGCTTCCAAAGCTAGCACGTCCAAAATGATATGGCGTCACAAGATTTGGTGTCCTCCAATGAATTCTAATGTTGATGAATTTTTGGGTTGTAGTTCTTCACATTGCTGGATTAATGTTTTTCCTAGGTTAATTTTAATGTTTCTTCTTTTTATTGAGTTTGTTTAAAGATGTTGATTAATTTCTGGATTTGTATGAATTTCATGATGAATTTCCGGATTTGAAGTTTATGACGAAGTATATTAAATTTTATTGTTTGACATTAATACTGTCTTTATCAATGTTTTCTATATTACCATTATCGGCATCATCGACATTATCATCATCTGCTTTAAATTGGGTGAAATTCTTGAAACATGGTGGAAACCATTATTATTATTAAATGGTTTCAAGATGTTATACACTGAAACCATTAGTATTGTTAAATGGTTTTACATAAAGAGTATAACTGAAACAATAAGTATGGTTTAATGGTTTTAAATAGTGATTGTAACTGAAACCATAAATGTGGTTTAATGGTTTTGATGGTCTTCTATGTGAAACCAAAATAATTGTATAATGGTTTTGAAAATAGCAACAATCCCTATAAATGAAGATAATTTTTTGACACAAACAAAATTAATTCATTTCATTAATAATAAAAGGTTCAATACAACGTTGACGACAACTTTGGAGCCGCTTTCAAATACAACATTGGACCACCCTCTTGAGATAGTTTCACGCATAGCCTCCAATAGCGCGATAGCCTCACCTTCTGCTACAGTAACAGTGTGCCGGCAAATGTTCGTACCAACAGCAAAAAACGCACTAGTAGAGTCACGAATACACCATCTCAAGGTTAAGATTTTGAGAAAAGCTTGCATCAACGTTACACTTCCACCAACCGTCACGCGGTTTTTGCCACCGGAGCAACTGATCTCCTTGATGTACACGTCTGGTTTACTGATATCAATGACAACATTGGATTTTTGCACCGTGTTGACTGCACGCCATTCTCCAATCATGTGAACCGCTCGCAATGCTACATCTTTCGCCGAATCCTTAACACTGTTCCAAACCCAATTGTTTCTATGTTGCCAACTACACCACACAACCATAGCAAAATTACCAACAATGGTCTCAGATTCAGCCCTGCACAAATCAAATATCACATTTTTCACATTGTTATAAGCATGTAATCTAGGCACAATAAAGTCACGCAATCCGAATTCATTCCACACTTGTTGACTATCACTACATCCAAAATAGAATATGCTAATCATCCTTTTCATTATTAGTACGACACTCACTTGGACACGGCACATACCTTCCTCTTAATGGAACCCGAGTAGGTAAGCACCCACAACAAATTCTCCAAAGAAGAGGTTTAGTTTAAATTAATTATCAAAACCTAGTTCTTAGATAATAGAGCAATTAAGCACCCTGAAACCATTATAAATAAGTGAATGTAATAGAATATTATTATTGTTAAATGATTTTAAATAAAGATTATACCCTGAAACCATTACTCTTGGTAAATGGTTTCAACATGTTATACACTGAAACCATTAGTCCTGTTAAATGGTTTCACTGTTGTGAACCCATTAATATATATACACTATGAGGGTAAAATAGATTTTTTAAATACTTAATATTGACAGATTATAAGTGAGTGTAATAGAACATTATTATTGTTAAATGATTTTAAATAAATATTATACCCTGAAACCATTATTCTTGTTAAATAGTTTCAACATGTTATACACCGAAACCATTAGTCTTGTTAAATGGTTTCAGTGTTGTGAACTCATTAATATATTGACTATGAGGGTAAAATAGATTTTTTAAATCTTTAATATTCAAATGTGATAAACATTCAAACCATTATTCACAACCTATAGTACACACTTATTCACAAATGCATTTCCATTTTTGCCTTAAACTATAGAACAAACGCGATAAACATTCAAACCAAAACTAATCAAATATAAAGACAATAGTTATGATTTAAAATAATCAAAACTAAAGCAACACAGTATCCCAATTAATCATCTTCCTGTGTAACACAACCACCACCTTTGTGTCTTGAAAGATTAGCAAATATCCCTTGGTTAATGGGTGGTAAGTAGCATAAAGTGTTGCTACCTTCAAGACTGTTGCTGCACATATAATTGACCATAATACATAAATTTGAAGCACTCTTTCAGCCACATCCATATATGGCACTTTCATCTTGTTGAAAATTAAACTTGAGCCATAGTGCAAAAAAGTAATCTTCAATTGACATGTGAGAACTTACAAAGATGAAATTTTTAATGACAAAAGAAATAATTTCAAATGCATAGCAAATTTTGACTAAGAATGTATTGAGCTTCATGCAATATTTCAGACAAACAAAAAATATGGCACTTTCATCTTGTTGAAAATTAAACTTGAACATTACCAAACTAGTTGAATTCAGTAACTTGAGTACTTGTCAGTTCTTTTTTCTACACAAAGGGCGACACAAGAGAAAACACCATTGATGGTTAATCATCTGAGATGATTTTGTCAAAAGCTCCAAGGTCAGTTTTGGATGTGCAAAGTGGATTTGCATTATTTCAAAACATAACAAGCCAATCTTATTACCACCAAACTTAGAAACACAACCTCTGCCATCTGCCTTGTCACCAAAATAACAATGACATTTTGTCATAATATAACTACACTCATCATAAAAAAACCATTCAAGCATCTCCAAGAGTGAACATGTTGCAATTCAATTACCATGTGAATATTGCAAGTAAGTGTCACTATCCTCAAGCATGTGACACTTTAGCATTTCATCAAACATTTGGAGGACAATAAAAAGAATTGGAAATGAATGCATATGTAGATACTGTGTAGTTCCAATACCATCGGTACATATAGAGGCAGTTTGAGTGACGATGATTAAACAGCAACCCAATCTGGCGGTTCTGGAGGTATCGGCAATGGCACTCTTGATGGAAATTGAACCGAAATAAAAACAGGTAGTTGCACAAGATCGTGTTTGAGAGACAGAGAAGAATTGAGAGTTTGTAGTTGCGGTGGCGGAGACGGAGAAGACGAGAATCACGACGGAGAGCTTGAGAGTTTGAAACGGAGAAGACGAGAATCACGAACGAGCGAGCAATCTAAGTGTGTGAGATCCAGTTGTGAGTGTGTGAACTGAAGCAGGCTAGGATTAGAACACGTGGAGTGTGTGATCTGATGGTTGCTATTGATTTATGCACCATCCATAAACATTTGGTTTATGGATCCTATCCTTTGCCTTTTCCTTCGATAAAAATAAGTTCTTATTTTTAGAAGTACTTCTTTCAATTTATGTTTGGCCAAACTTCTCCTTAAAAAATAAAATAAGTCAAATAAAAGTTGGACCAAACGGTACCATACTTTTATTGTACTCTTGCTCTCTCCCCTCTCTATTGTTTTTGTTCCAAAAACGAGGGAAGTAAAAGGTTGTCCCAAAATTAATTGTACAAATACTATTACTCAATTTGTAATGAGACTCTGGCGATATCACGGGATGAAGCTGGAATACTACATTTGAAACCTAGGAAATTTTTATGCTAATCTCACCAAGATGAATTGATCAAAATGTTATAAAAACTCATTTTAAGGAAAATATATATATTTCTTTTATGATACAATGTACATACTGATCAACTGTATTTCCTCACTAAAAGTCATCCCTATATATTGAGGAGTACGAGATGCAAACATCTCTTCTATTGTTTCCACACCCCATTCCAATATAAACTCGATATCCACAAAATATTCACCCACTCGTTAAGAGGATAAATATAAATTAAAAAAAATCCACTCTCGGGCTACTTGCAAACTAATTGAGAATTTGATTATCTGCAACTAGGAAAATAAAAATCCAGTACAAAATATGCATTCTGCAACAATCGCACAGATATTTGAACAACATTTGGTGGGGAGCTGATGATAAATCCCCGATGGTTGTATTGTCATATATACGCTAGGGACCCACGGTCAAGGTCAGACTGTGGTCGACCCCGAGTAGGAGTTGGTGGCCTCTGAATATTAAGTTCCTATAATAAGAACAAACAAAACATAAGTTCATATGCATTTTTCCAGTTATTGTTAAACACAGTACAGAGAAGCAAGCTTACCTGCATCCATGTCTCGTCCATGACACGTTCAGGAGATGACTCTGGTGACTGAAGGGGAGGTGGTATGGGATGAATTAGTTTTGGGACCACAACCAAACCCCTTCCGACTACCAGTATAGCTCCCGCATTGTTTGCAGTTCCTAAATGACACACCCAAAATAAGATTGAAATGCAACCACATGAAGAAGAGAATGATGATGAGAAATCATGCTTACCACAGTAGTTAGTTGCAGAAAATAGTGTGATTAATTGTCCCTGGGCAAATCGCTCAAAACCATCCATGACACACTCATGGGCTCTTATGATGAGCTGTAGTTTATTTTTCTTACAGAAATCAGTAACGCGATCAGGCTGCACATAATAAGAAAAATAATATAATTAACATTCCATTCTACAAAATGTTATGAAGACAAACAATATGAACGTTGATTTGTATTCAGAAACATCTGTTGATATTTTTTGCATGTAAAATTGTGTCATAATTGTACTTTTGAACTTCTATGCCCTGACCCTTTTTTATCTTGTAGAGGCCACCAAAAAATTTCAACTTATTTATTCATTTTCTCCTTTTAGGTAATCAAGAAGAATTTTAACTTATATCCCTACAGAAAACTGTGGGTGGGCATGAAAGGGAGGATAAGAAGGATTAGTGGACCTTCTCAAATAACTAAGAACCTAAGTCATTTGTACATGATTGATTAATAGCATGAAAGGCTTATTTTTACTATGAATGATAGCGAGCGTACTTACCCCGAAAGTGACGAGCCCTGGCCCTCTAGCATTTGGTCTCAGACCCTCCACGCTATCATTTTCTGTGGGATCAGACCTTCAAATGTATAGATGCTATAAGACAAAAAGAATGCAAACATAACAAAGCCAAAATGAAAAAAGAAGAAAGGAGGATACCATAAAAGGTCCATTAAAACAATAGACCCTGCATCCATTGTTATGGGCCTTTCAATCTTCTCTATCTGTTCTACTGAATTGATAGATCTTCCAATACCACCATGCATACAGATAATTTTCTTTTCAATAAGAGCAGCGAGCGGAAGATGGTTAAAAAGTTGATTGAATCTTGTCCACGCCCATATTCCATCATTTTCACCCTACACGCACCAAGTTAGTTGCAGAGTTGAACCTAAAACCGAATCAATATAAGTATGTTTCTGTCTTTACCATTCGCTCAATGCACTCTATACGAAAACCAAATAATGCATTTATGTCAGCAGCTTCATGGTTTCCACGTATCAAGTGAACATTGTCAGGATATTCAATCTGCACAATCACAAGAATAAAAGTCAATTATAAAGATAATCAAGTTCAAATACAATAATACCTGACAACTTTTTATAGTTAAAAGTAGCTTGCCTTAAGAGCAAGTAGCAAGGTAATGGTTTCCAAGCTGTGCTGTCCTCGATCAACATAATCTCCTAAAAACAGGTAGTCAATATACCTGAAACATCAATATTTAGCTAATTACAAAATGATCATATTAAGTAGCACAGCAGGAGAAACAAATTCTCACAACATTAACTAGAAAAACTGTTATTTACAAAAAACAAACTGAAACATACCAAGGCTGCATTTTGATTGGCTTATAAAAAACTTATTTGAACTTATCTCTTGACATAGGCACTTGTTAGATTGTAGATTATACAAATAGGATGTTATGAGATGTCCATAAGATGTTTACATCTTATTTCAATAAGCTCTCCAGAATAGCTTATAAGAAAACAATATAAGTACATTGTCTCTTTGATTATATTGTAGTAATAGGTCCTAAGTGTTTGTTCAATCAACATTTAATTAAGTTGTTTATCCAAATGCACCTCAAATGATGAATTAAACAATCATGTTAAGAAACAGAATGCACGTATTAACTTAACCCACAACATCACCTTGCATGTTTTACTTAAGGAAACAATACAAGTACATTGTCTCTTTGATTATAGTAATAGGTTCTACGTAAGTGTTTGTTCAATCAACATTTAATTGAGTTGTTTATCTAAATGCACCTCAAATGATGAATTAAACAATCATGTTAAGAAACAGATTGCACATATTAACTTAACCCACAACATCACCTTGCATGGTTTACTTCAGATCACAACAAACCATTCAGAAGAGGTGCACATTGAAATCCACATTTCAAAGGAAAGGAATATTTTGAGCAAATCAAAGTGTTAAACTGTATTTTGTTACTTAGTGCACAATTACATCCACAGGGCCTCTAGTGTATCTAACTTAAAATCTTCTTGGTGTATCTATAAGATGTACCAACAATTACTCTTAAAAATAATCTGATGATCTCCTTGTCAAGGAGTTGTTAATTGAAAAAAAAAAGTTGGATGGTTGACATTTTACAAAATGCTAGTCTAAGACTAGAATGTTGGAACTAAATTCTAATTGTCGCAAAGGAATAAAAATCCACGATCACATAGTGTGACAGAAATAGAGAAGAGCTGATTTATAATATTAGCATAAGCTATTTTGGCACCAGGAATGTTAATCTGCCCATGTTTACATGTAACAAACTTACGTTATGTCTCCTGCGGTTGAAGGAAATCCATATTCATCAAAGAGCCGCATCAAATCACCAAACTGACCATGAAGATCACCAAATACTTTGACAGGAGCTTTCAGCTGAAGAACAGTTGGTTCATGCATAAATATTTGCTCAGCGGCATAGCAAAGCTCACCCACTTCATAAGAATCCAAGAAGAACCGCCTATTTGCAGGTGCTTTCCAGTTGCGAGGCCGGAGCAAATTCGAAATTATCTGGCAAAAATAGAATGATAATAAGTGTTTATCTAATGCAGCAATATGATAATTGAATGGGAATACGCATTAAGCGGAATGTGCATCAGAGAATGCTTGCCTTTTTATGTAAACCCTGAGGGGATTTCTGCCTGGTGAACTTTTTTGTAGGATATGGCAAATCATTATTTATGGGAATCATGCGTCTGCTTTCATTTTCAAACTGATCAAGTGACAATTGTCTCACCAATCCACCTAGGTTACCTACAGCCTCCTTAGCAACTACAACCTGTAATAAAGTATATATTAATTTTCATCCTTGACAGAAATTTCATCAGTTTATAAGCGCAAGGATTCCAAGCACCTACAGCTCTAGGATGAAGGTGAACATCTCCCTCCGTGTCACTTCCATCCGAAACTGCATCAGCAGCATGTGAGTTGTCATCTGACACATATCTTTCATCAGCAGGACTACTTGATATTGCTTGCACAGATTGCCAGACAGCACTAGCAGCCTCAGCTTCAGCAGCTGATGCCTCCCTCAGTTTCTCCAGGGAAACTTTGTCCAAGCTAGTAAAATCAACACATCAAGTTGTCATAAGATTGAAGTAGCCATACACAAGAATGACAGGCTAGAAGTGTTGAGCCTCTAAAGAAAGAAGCAACAAATGGCATACCCTGATCCACCAAATGATGGGGTTTCTGGTCCACCATCCAAACTTGGTGTTTTTAGATTATGTCTGGGACTTGGAAAAGGTGAACCTCTCTCACTATTTTCAGACTGCAATGGCGCATTTTCAGCCACTAAGAAATCACCCAGTAGTAAATCTGCACAGAATAACATGGTTTCATTATAATTGGTAAAGAAAGGAAACAAATTAGTGCACCAGAGAAGAATGAAAATATAAATTTATATGACATATCCAGTCCAAAAGTTAGAGAACTTAAAAATTTTAGTTTCTGCTAGCTTATTGTTAGAATAGTTCCTGCTAGCTTACTGTTAGAATAGTTCCTGCTAGCTTACTGTTGGAATAAAACACAATCTTCTACATGCATTGTATCAATAGTTTTCCACTACCAGCAACTTTTTCCAGCGACTTTTTTTGCCACTGTTCCGGTGACCCAAATCCATTCTCTATGACCCATCTCCTCAGTAGCCGTCTCCCACTTGTTTTACTCACCTTCCATAACATGGCCATTCCAGGAAACAAGCATGTTGGACTTTCATCCCATTGACACTACACCCCAATGGATCTAAATGTCAAACTACTATTGAGTTAGGGGGAGCCACTAAAAATATTCTGGCAGATAGAGATCTCTTGGTACAAACTCAACAATATTACAATAACCAAAATTGACATTGTTTTTGCTGTAACTGTGGTAAGCTAGTTTCTTGAAGCTCGGTGTGTTAGTTATTGGGATGTCGTGGTTCATATTCTTAGGTATATAAAGAATGCACCAGGGAAAGGGTTATTTTATCAGAACAAAGTGCTGAAATTTCTTGCCATGATCACCGTTAGATGACCGTTGTTGCCTGATCTAATGCAAAGGCAGAGTATCATGCAATGGCAAGTTGGCAACAACATGGGGAATTTATGCGGCTAAATAATGGCTTCAACTAGGAGATATGAAACACATGAAATTATTTGTGATAACCAAGCTACCCTACAGATTTCCCCAATCCCATTTTTCATGAAAAAACTGAACACATAGTTGTTAAGAGTCCCATCTCGGATGTGAGATGGCATGAACATGGGTTTATAAGTAAAAGCAATCCTCACCTTACAAGCCGGTTTTGTAGGGTTGAGTTAGGCTCAACCCAAATTCTAAGATGGTATCAAAGTCTCCTCCAAGATTTGTTGGGCCACCTGCAATCAGGTTTCCACTATCGGGCCACCTGGATTTTATATCCACGAATCAAGCCCAATAGTGCTGGTGTGTTAAGAGTCTCATCTCGGATGTGTGCTGGCTTGAACATGGGTTTATAAGTAGAGGCAATCCTCACCTTACAACCAGGTTTTGTAGAATTGAGTTAGGCCCAACTCAAATTCTAAGACATAGGAATTGCCTTCCTTTTGCATAAGAGTGAAATCTCTCTTTCATGAGAAATCACAATTGGTTTTGCCAATTTAAACACACCCAATTCCAAAAACTCTAATTGCATCTTCACACTATGCATAACTGAGAACCAACCAGCTCAAGGCTTTACAATGCATGGCCAAAAAAGGTTATTAATGAATTGCGTTATGTTGAGAGAAAAATACAGTATAACACCAATTTCAAAATAAAGTGAGATTATCAAAGAAAGCCAACAAAGGCTTGGAAGAGCAAATGCAATTACACTATTACATTTTTAAAAGGGGAACAAATAATTTTTCAGCATGAGATGTGATAACTTATTTGGATCGCTCACCATCAGAGATATAATAGGCAAACAAATGTTCCTGCTATGATATGGAAATCAAATTGCTGTATGATTGGACATGGAAAAAGAAAATGAACTAGACACATCTGCCTCAATTTAAGTAACACAAAGGACATAATTTGACATGTAGAATATGGATCCTGCTTAATTCTTGCCATGAGAGTACATGGAACTACAGACACGTGCAGCTTTCAATAAACCAATCAATGCCATCGGATTTAATAAAAAGTACAAAAGCAGTACATTAATATGACAGACTGACTGACAGCATTTATCTCACGTAATGCATAAATATAGCCATTCATTATCAGATTAACTGTTTTTCAAATATGTTGCTTTTGGTTTTTCATATGAAATCAAACCCATATTTCTTTTTTTTTATAAAGCATCAAACCCATATTTCTATCATTACAACTTCATCACTCATAATGAAGAGTACTGACCTCCTCTAAGACCACCATAGATATAGACTTGAACACCAACGGCTGCTGCTGCATGGCGACATCGACGCATAAGCTCCAAAGAAGGGTCATGATCACGACCTTTGTTTGAGCGTGATGAGGACACAAGGCCATTTCTATCCAACCAAACCCCAGCAGCAGTGTCCAATACTGTCAAAACAAGAAAATAACATATATAAATATAAATAAATAATAGTTATGCACACGTAGAGGAAATAAATGAGACAGCATGGCAAAAAAAAATGGTAGTGGATTATAAACACAGGTTACCTGCAATGGATGCTTCACCTTCCACAGCTCGCCCACCCCTAAGAACACCTCCTGTAACATGCAATCGTGCACCAACAAAAACCTGATAGAATGAATGTCATTTCAATCAAAAAAACAATCTTCAGAGGTGTTAAAATAGCTAGAAGACATCTCATAATATCATGATTATAGCTTAAAATAAGGTGGCAGCTCAGTGGTAAGAGCTTGGTCTTGTAACCTCAGGGGATGAAATTCAAATCCCCTAGGAGAGAAGTTGTAAAATGGTTGTTATTGCCACTTTAGTCAATTATAATTTCCCTCTTCCCCAATTGTTTTTAAATAAAAGAGTATTGAAAATGATCTCTTCAGAGTAGTTTCTATATTACTAATAATTCATGGTTTGTTTCCTTAGTTAGGGTTATGAATCATCTATTAGTATGAATTAAGTTTGTGCCTAATCTTTTGTATCAAGCTTTTATAATCAACAATGGATATAATTTTCCTCTCAAGTATTCTCTGCTCTCTTTTCGTCCTCTACCTAGATCCCTATAATTTCAGCAAAAACCAATAAGTAAACTAGTCGAGATCAATTCACATCATTATAAAAGTAAAACCACCAGTTTTAATCCAGAGATTTTGTTTTTCCTCCAACAACTAGAACTTGTGGGAAATGGCATTAAATAAGAAACATAGAATAAAAAAAATTCTGTATTCAACTTTCCAATTCCATAACTGTGATAGAAAAAGTCTTGTTCGTACATGAATAACCAAAACATCAGTTCTTAAGATGAAAACATTTAAAGCAAGCGGTAAATGCCTATAAATATTCCAAAAATGACACAATTGTACACACAAATCAGAAATGTAGATTCCATATAGGGATGGATTTATTTTATGCAGAGCAGACAGTGCTTTATTCGTTCAGAGAAGACATTGAGCAAACACCAAACAGTATAACAAGGACACGAAAGAAAGGCAGAGGGAGATCGTCTAGTGCAGCAATGCGTGAATAAGTGTGCAGTGCAGTGGTGCTTCATAAGTGGACAGTGAACTGGAGTACTAAATAGCCAGACAGTTAATGTTTGCTAGAGGTCGCCAGACAATCACCAGAAAGGAGTGAACAACTGAGTGAGCCATCATGTATTGAATCTTTGATCATTAATGAAATGCATTAAAGTTTGTTTGGTTCAAAAAAAAAACTGAGTGGGCCATCACTGTTAGGGTGGAAACCAGTGTTGTCAAGATCAAGATCCTACCTTGGATCAGAAGGGAGATTGCAAAATCATAAAATGTATGATTGTGACCTGGGAGAGTGCAAAATTATAAAATGTAGGATCGTGACCTAAGATCATTCCAAAATGAAAAAAATTATACTAATCATAATGAAGTTTTCAGTCTTGCATTTCAGTCTCGCAAAGCATCTTGGCAAGGCCCTACCCACGGAAACAGATGGCAAATGATAACTGAACAAGATGAAGTAGAGCGTCTCACGACTATATGTACATACTAAGCCTGAAGCTGTTCTTAATACAAGTCCTCGGGAGCTGGTTCCTTGAAAACTCTTCCCTTGACTTGTATATGAACTGGTCAAAATTTCATTTCTTTTTCTTCGCCTCTATCAATTCTTTCGTCGAGAAAATATATATATTAAATAAATTAACCTTTTTTTCATTTAAAAATAGTTGATTTAAAGAAACTACAAAATTAATATTTAATTATAAATTGATTTTATAAAAATAAAAATTAACTTACTATGGCTAAGAAATATTTAAAATTAACCATTATTCTTTACCTAATCTAACATTGGGCCTTCATGTATAGCTAGCACTCGGCCCAAACCAATTTTAAACAAAATAGTAAAAAAACAAAAAGAAACAGAAAAAACTACAAAAGAGCCCTTTCATGATAAGATTGAAACCGGTGATAAAAACAAGAGAGATGAGAATGGAGACAGTGCGATGGTGATCCAGATCTGCTGCAGCCGCACGATGTAGCCTAGAACCATACCAACTTGACTGCACAGCGGAGGGAAATTAGAGGGATTAAGCTAGACAGCCTGACCTAGAAATGGCATTTGTTGGGATTGCAATAGATCTCACGATCTCGCCGATTTAAACTGTAATTTTGCATGCAATCCATCCCGTACAAGGGAGGTAAGATCATTAGACCATGCAATCTAACAATTCAGATCACGATCTTGACAACAATGGTTGGAATGATGGCAAGGAAGCATCGAGAGGTAACCAAACTGAGAAGATTTTTTGTGAGAGTTGAAAAGCTGACATTTAGGTGATTTTAGGCCTGATTTTTTCTTTTTATTGAACTGGCTCACTCGAGCATAAACTCACAATTTTCATCGAGTCTGAACGTGTCCGCAAGAGTTCAGAAGATTTTACTCAAAAACGAATTTTTATGTTATTAAGCTTGATTTTCATACCTAAAAATGAAAACCCAACGAGTGAACAAGTTAAATCAATGTGTAGGAAAAATAGCTTTAAGTGAGAAATTATCCTAATAAAAGTGAGACCACACAGTGAAACTTAATGTTTTCACCATTAAATGGAAATAAAATCAATTCTTACAATTGGCATCTGTGATTTTGTTACAAAAGTGAAAGGAGTTTAATCTTGACGTCTATATCATGCATGAATGAATAAAAAAAATAATCAAATCATTTCACTTTTTTAAGTAATAACTAACAGAGAGATACACAATCCTAGTGATGAAAGAAATCATATAAGAAATTTACGGTTGAAATCTCCCACTTACCGATGCATGTTGATACCTTGGTGAAGGGGAAACCCCAGGTGCAAGAGTCCATTCCCACTGGCCATTCCTATGCATGAGCAGCCCATAGGCATCTGCTAGTGGCTACAGAGGACAAATACAACAGACGCTATTATATTTAACCAAATAGGCCTCAAATGCAAGATTCATAATAATATGACATCACAACGTATTCTTTTCTGCTTCAAAAAAATTACTTATTACACAGCACACTGCAATTTAATTAGACAAATGGGGTGTTATAATCCAAGAATGAAAGGTTATAGCATCATGTTTTCTAAAAGCAACATAATGCGAAAGAGCATGATAAGACATACAGTTCCAGAAGAGTCTCTTCCACCACAGAGTAAAAACATTCCATCTGAGCGGGCACTAGCAGTTGCATACCTATAAATTGAGGTAGAATAATATAAATTGTAATGTACTTCTACAATTGAAAAGTGAACACAGTTAAGATTTCACTTGCCAAAAGGCCAGACAGACTTACATTCTAGCAGAAGGCCTGTCACCCTCTGGGTTTAGCTTCTGCCATGCATATGGCTTTTGAGCGGTATCCAAAGTCCAAGAATCAGATACAGTTCGTTTCCCTACCACATGGTTAAAACAGAATAATTTTTTTGTCTTATATCACAAGACACATTTCTTCACAATAGTGTACTAAGACATGCATTCTATAACCAGACGGATCACAGAAATATCTAGCATATATGACTATACATGGAAAACAAACTTAGAGAAATTTCACTATTAATTTAATAGTGTGTATTTGAAAAACTTGTATCAAAACAAGATGTCGGTATCACGTAATAGCCCTGGAGTAAAAAAAGTCAAACTATAAACACTAGATTGTTAAAGGATTGTGTTATGTCTATTCGATAGGTTTCCCCTAACTTTCAATCTCTTAAGGTATGGCAAACCTGGATCCAAAAGGAAATTGTATTCAAGGCATTCAAGGGTCAAGTTTATCATTCGTGGTTTGCTTAACCATTTTGCATATTCATTAATTACTGTTTCATGAAAGTGAGCCTTGGCGTAGCGGTAAGGTTCTTGCTTTGTGACTTGGAGGTCACGGGTTCAAATCTTGAAACAGCCTCTCCAACTGGCAGGGGGGAGGATGCGTACATCTACTCTCCCCCGACCCCACCTACCTAGGGTGTCGTCTAGTGGGCGACATTAATTATTGTTCCATCAAGAAAGTCGGCCATATACCTAGTCTTTAAAACAACTTGTGGCATGTTTGTATAACCGTTTGGATCCAATTGCGTGTGTTCCGAGACAACTAATGTAAAAGTAAAAACTGATTGCGTTTAGTTAATGATATGTTTGGGATGTCTTGAACGACAAGGAAACGTGTATTTAATCATTTGCCGCGGTTTAATTAATAAAATGCATAAAAAGACAACCAGTCAGAATTTCACTCACCGTCATTTCCGCTGACGGTAACAAGATACCTCTGAGAAACCAAGTCCATTACATGTCCATAGCGAGGTCCCGGTCCTTGCCCTTGTACAAGGAGTCTACAATTAAATTAATCGTAAGTTTGTAACATCGAGTATTGACTAATGACACAGTTTCGTCAAAATTCTAGAAGCATGAAAAAGAAAAGAAAGTTCACCTGTGCCATTTGTATTTATCATTGGTCAAGTCAAGCACATAGAGATCATCAGTCGAATGTCCGGCAGGACCTATCCCGCCCTAGTCAAGCAGAACAAATCAAACAGATATGTTAAGTCATAACACCTTATAAAAACAAACCAAATACGTAAAAAGCAATCTCATCAAAATGTAATCACACAATCACACCTGAAAAACAACCATAGTGCCAACAGTCGCTGCGGCATGAGCAGCCCGAGGAGACGGCGGGTCTCCTGCAGGTTTAATCCTGAATATCATAACACCAAACAAACACAGTTAGTTACTTGAGTAGTAGCAATTCAATCAATCAATCTAGCTTTAACAACAACAAGAAATGAAGCAAATATGAAGTGAATTTGAAATATTGTAGAATTAATGAATGAATGAATGAATGAACAAACCTAGTCCATTTTTTTGTATCAATATCATAAGAATGAACGGAATTGGTAACTCCATCTAATCCTACAAAATAAGAGAAACAAATTTCAAGCAACAATTCAACAAAAAAAAAAAGAATAATCAAAATCAAAAGATACACAGAAAATGATTACTAATGCCAGGAGCTGAAGAAGATCCTCCTTCAATGGCAGTGGCGCCACCGAATAAAATCAAACGCGGACCATGAGACTTAGTAGCAGCGACGGCGGTTAGAGTATGAGCACAACGAGGACCAGGCGCATCTTCATCAGTATCCCAAAAACTTTCAATAGGTCGATAAGTTGGAGCAGGATACAGCCACGGTTTCGAACCCATCGAATAACTAACTAATTTTTGCGATTGTTGAATTGAAGAACCCTAAGAAGAAACAAACAGGTTTCAGCAATGGTGGTGGGCCCGGAATAGCTCCGGACCCGTTATATTGTATAGTAAACTAAGTATAAAATAACGTATTTACTTGGTTTGATAACGATAAATCAGAACTAAGTAGAGAATTTTGTTTGATCTTGGATTATTGAGAGTGTATGAATGAATGGAGTAAGGAGAGGTTTTTTTTTTATGTTGAAAAGTTTAATTTGGTTGATAAGGTTGAAGAGGTATACTATGTTGAAATTATTTAGAGTAACAGGGAGAGAACCCAGTTGAATAATGAGATTTATATTTATATTTATTTATTTATTTATTTATGTGAATTGAAGAAAGGGGAGTGGGAATGGAAAAGAGAACAGCCACCACTGTACAGATGGCCCTCGCGAGTCAAACAGGTTGTCAAGTGAATGTCAAAACGCTTTGCAAATATCACACGCCGGTCACAAATACAGTATCAAAGTCAAATAGTATTCTACCACGTGGATCTGATTCTTCTCGGTGGAAAAATGGTGTTGTGCAATTTTAGTAGTTCATCTTAGTCTATGACATGCGATCCACAATATTAATTGGTGATGAACGATTTGTTCTAACAAGGGATGTCAATTTTATTGTAAATGAGATTTCTGTGGAGATTATCCTGTTTGAGAATTCAAAGATGAAGAGTTTTTTTCGTGTGGGATTGGATAGAGGAAAAAGTTCCCTCGAAAGAGGTTTGAAGATGAGACGATATTCTATCTCCGTCCCGTGGAGACTCCGTCCCCGAAAACTTTATAAAATTACATTTATAAATGTATATTTAAATACTTTATAAATTGCTTAAAAAAAGTATTTTATAAATTATTTTTAATTATATTTTTACGCAATATGTGTATACATTTGTTTATGTATGATGTTTATTACTGTCATAAGACTTACAATAATATTTTAATTGTTTTATTTATCTTATAATTAAATAAATTTTACTATTTTTTTCACAATTAGTTTGATTGAAAATAATAAAATTTTGATACTTTTTTAAGGCCGTGGATCTCCGCGGGAACTGTGGGATCCGCGGGAGTGAGGATGGAGGAAGAATACTCCACAAAGTGGGGAACGTGGACGGGGATGAGAAACATTTTGGATGATGGGATAAGAGTGGTAAAGTATCATCTGCTCAATTCCCGCCCTATTGACATTTCTAAATATGAGTAATGATTGGACAAAATCTATATCATCTACCACGTTCCAATTATATATAGGGTCCGTATGGAATAATTTATTTTTAAGCTTATGCAAAACAGTTTATGTAAATAAATAAGTTTTTATTAACGAAAATTGTATTTTTATAAGCTATTTTTTCATAAACTACTTTAACAAACTTATAAAAGTACATAAAAATTTATTTATTTACGTAAACTATTTTATTTAAGCTCAAAAATATACTATTTCAAACGGATCCCTCTCTTACTTTTACTTTTACCAACATTAGTATAATTAGATTAGATTTGGATCTTTTATATAAGATCTTGGATTTTTGTTTTTGTTGATAAAAAATATCATTGAGAGTAAAGGCTTAGTTAAAAATAGTTTAATAGGATATTTTGAGCAAGACTACTAATAAGTTGTTATAAAGAAGGAAAAATATGTTCGCAAATCTTAACTCAATCGGTAGAAATGTTGAAATTGTTAGGTTTAGATGCCATGATCGGGGTTCGAACCCGGTCCCTCCACTTTGTGTGTATGAGTTTTCAATATCTATCAAGGAAAAAAAATATCATCTCAATTTTGTTTGTGTATGTGCATGTGCGCCTTTCAAATTACCCGCGTCATCTCGAAGAGGATCTCCTACCTTTTATGGCGGGAAAGGTGAAGTGAATTTATCAATTGTCTTCTCGTATATTATCATATCTCTCATTTTATCTACAATCTATCTTTTAACTTTTATCTTTCTCTCATATAAAGTCAACAAAATATTATCTTTCTTTCTCACAAAACACGATAAAATAAAATAAAATTAGGTCGAACAAATCCTAAGTTTGAAGGAAATTGAACTCTCTGCGGCTGGTTTTTTCACGTAATCATGTAGTCATAATATGGGTGGTTGTCTAATTTTAATCAAACATTCTATAAAAAGGCAAATTTAATTTTTATTTTATAATTTAAAAACTATCTAGCTTAAAGATTGAATGTTGCCGATGCGTGATTGTGAGAGGATTTTATAATTTAATTTTTGTTATTTGTATAGTCAATTGGACAATCGGGACACAAATGAAAGTATCAAAGTTAAAAACTTGAGATGAAAGAGCAAATACATTGCACAATGAAAGACTAAGATCTTATCTTCTAAACGAACTAGATTGACAAAAAATTTCTTATAAATAACTAAGCAAGCCGAAGTTATACATTATAAACATGTACTTCCTCCGTCCCAAAATATAAGCAAAAATGAGTTAAAGAAACTCGATGTATTTGGTTAAAGATTTGGATCAAATACATTCAGTTTTGTTGATCAACTTTTGCTTATATTTTGGAACGGAATGAGTATTTAGGATATCATCAGGTGAAGATTGAGCGGAGAGTACTTATCATTCTCTTTCTCCACCATCTAAAATATTTCTCATCTCCATTTATATTCTCCATTTCATGGAGTATTCTATCTTCATTCACGTTTGCATCTCTAAACATTATTACATGGTGCTAATGCTATATTGTTTTGTAAAGTTTTCCTTTATGATATATATGAAAAAAATTCATTGTTAACTTTAACTTTTTCACTTATTTCTAGGAAACAAATCTACAACATCCGTCTCATATTATAAGCAAAAAAAGAAAATTCACACTTATTCAGAAAAATAAAATGTGATAATTTGAAGTACGATTTTTTGTGTTTTTCTTGAAATAAATTTCATGGGAAGATGTAAAAAGAATTTTTATTGGTTATTGATTATAAAAAAAAATAAAAAAAAAATAGAGTAATTTAAATGCAATCTGTATTAAATTTTATGAAAGTAAATCTTGAAAATGATGAAAGTGAGATGTTTTTGTTTATAATTTAAGAAAATAAAAAATGATTTCTTTTCTTATAATATGGGAAGGAGGGAGGAAACTTATATAGAGTATGTTCAAGGACAATTTCGAATAATTCGACCATAACTAAAATTTATTATTATGATTGGTAATATATTAGGCGATGGTAATATGATTGATTTTTGGAAAGAGAAGTGGTGTGGAGCGGCCCCTCTTGGACAACTCTTTCCGAATTTATTTGCTAAAGAATCTGATCATAATGGTGTGATAGCTAAGAGGTTAGTGGGCAACAACTTTAATAGAGAGTGGGGCTGGTCTTGGTGCAGTGAGTTAACAGCCATTGAAGAGGAGGAATTACAGCATATTCTTTTTGGTGTGTCGCTGGTAGAAGCAAGCAAGGACAACTGGAGGTAGATACCGGAAAATAATGGGCTGTTTACTGTAAAATCTGTGTATTCTCTACTGCAGAATGATAGAATTATGCAGGTTCTTAACCCTTCAGTGCTTTCAGCAGTGCAGTCTCTTTGGGAAAATGATATCCCTTCAAAAGTAGGTGTTTTTGGCTGGAGATTATTACTTGAGAAACTCCCTACAAGAGCAGCACTTGCATCTAGAAGTATTCTAACTAATTTACATTTACATGATTTACCTTGTGTATTTTGTTTCAATGAGGTAGAGGATTGTCCACATCTATTCTTCAAATGTCAGTTTATGAAACAAGTCTGGAGCAGAATTTTTAGGTGGATGGGATGTGCTTTTAATCACTTTGATGAGGGGTGGAAACACGCGGGGAAAGATCAGCAAGCGCTAATCCTATTACGTAGGTTTCCTGGAATCCACCCGGAGGAGAATAGCCAGCGCTAAACTCTTGAAATAAAACTGGAATCCACCAGAGTGTAAAATTTGGAATCCACTAAACTTGAGAAAATTCTCTATAATTTTATTGAATCCAAAAAGTTGCCTTCAAGGCTACAATAGTTTAGCTTAAATAATAAAATAAACTTAATACTAAAAAATAGAAACAAATCTATTTTAAAAATAAAACAGAATTTCTTAAATCTAAATCTAAAAGATTATTATCCTATTTAATAGGATAATCAATAACTTATCCTAATAATATTGAAATCAAAACAAACTAAAAAAAAAACAAATTAAATAATAAAATAAAATATTATTTGCTCCTGCATCAGACTCCTCTTCTTATGAAGAATTTGACCTCAAGTTCTATTGTAATAAAGAGATGCCTTTGTCTGGAACTCATGAACACGAATACCAGGATCAAATACAAAAGTTTGTGTAGAACTGTCTGATGCCCGTGTAGATGAGCCCGTTTAACTGTTGAGCCTGCACTCAAGATACATGTAAACTATCGAATTGAAGATAGCTTAAACTATATATAAATTAGCAGCCCCATAAACATATAAACAAATGAAGGTATCAGCAAGACCCTGAACTCCAATACCTAGTGACACAATAATAACAAAAGTGTCTTAACATAGTCTCACAAACCACTGAAAAGAGAACAAAGTTACGAGAACCAGAAAACTTTAAAACATTCTGTAAAAGTGACAAACATAGTAACAAGTAATTGAGTAAACATATGCAGCATTCTTAATCAGCAGGGAAGGCATGACTGAGGAGCTTCTCATCCTCACAGAAAATCTGTAAATTCTACTACTCCAACAGAAATTCAATAAAAATTGATGAATAACATTAAATAGAAGTTGAGAAAAAAATTAGAGATTCTTGCTTGAAATATGTCTTCTGATGACGACATACTTGTACACATTAAACAAACTGACACCAATCATAATAGTGAATAGGCCAAATCCTTTCAACCAAGTAAATGCATCATGAAAGTATAATGCTGCAACCTACAAAAAACAGCACGAAACCGGAACGTTAAGTTCAATATCGGCAGGAAGCTACTAGATTTAAGATTTAATAATAATAGAGGCGTGAATTCTATATTCAATATAAAGTCTTATATGAGTAGGGCAGCCACTATATGTGCGCGCGTGCGTGTATTTATGTCAAAGGGAAAATAAACTCCTGCCATAAAAAAGGCAAGTGTTCCACCAAAGAACATCGGTAAGCAACTTCGAGCTATATGCCATTAATTAATCCTTTTTAAACCATACAAGAGTACAAGACAAACACATAGTATTATAAATAGTACTATATATAGATAGATATAGTTGGCTGTGTTCATAGGAGCTTTGTTCTTCAAATTCCAATGGTCAAGAGCTTAATGACAGCAACTTTAGTGAGAATAATACGGTGAAGATAAGAGCCAAAAAATGCTTCAAATTCCAAAGGCAATGCTTTAACATCATTGAAATGTTTGTTAATTTTTTGCTAAAGTTAAAGTTTATAGGGAAATACTGTTTGAAAAGCATTGACTTTAGTAACTAGCAGGGACTATTGGAGTGACACACTTCTCCCTTGTACCTTAACACTGTTATTCTTCTGTTAAAAGAACAACAAAATTCTCATGAGTCCCATACTTACTCTCACAATAAGCTAAATTGACTTCTACATGACAGTATGTAAATCACATGAATTAATTGGATGTTTTATTTTCTATGTTTTGTCTCTTAAGTTAATAACAAGCATTGACTTTGGAATTTGAAGATTCTGCTTTTAACAAGCATATCCATATTGAAATGTTTGTTAATTTTAGTCCCTCTAAATAAAGCATTTCAATAATCTTTTTGTTCGAAGATACAATAAGTATATGAAGCATGATGATATAAAGCATTCAGACAACAATCTCATGAAATTCCAGAAACAATCCACCAATTACACTATAACAACCACATAAACCAATCAACAATCCAACAAATTTTAATCTATGATACATTAAATTTTAATCTATGATACAAATTTTGAAATCCCTAAACCAAAAGTCTTATTTCTAGTATTGATAGTATATACTCTATTACATCACATGTTCAATTTTAATCTATGATACATTAAATTTTTTAAACTGTAAGTTTAAGGAAAAAGATTCATAATGTCATTTATATATGCTTCAGCATTTACAATAAATAGACATATGACATATGCTAAATGAAATGAAAAATTGGTTCAAGACAAAACTCACCTATCTTATTTTCTGCTATTACTACAATTTACTTAAAAAACTTTAAAACAGCTCAATCAGTTATGAAAATAGAGAAGTATTTCTGCCATGTTGTTTTGTTGTAGCTAGCCATGTTTGAGTTAGAAAAAGTCTTTTTAAAACTTGGCAAGTAGATCTGTGTCCGAACAAATAGCTTAATTAAGCATTTATTGAATAAGCTCTTATCATACAAATGTTTATCATATAAGATTCTGTGTGTAAGTAAGCTATTTCTATTATCAAAGAGAAAATGTGGTTGAATTGATTTTATGAAAGCTATTCTGAAGAGCTTATTGAAAATAAGCCAAAAATAGTTTATGAACATGACTTCCCAAATGCTCATACAAGTGACTATGCTAAGTGATAAGCCCAAATAAGTTGTACATAAGTCAATTTAAACACACCCTTAAACTACTACACGCTATGTTGTTCATAAGTCAAAATAAGTCGTTCATAAGTCCTGGATATGATCAAGAAAGGCATTATGCCGATCATCAGAATGTCTAACACCATGTTATTAGACATAATGTTGTCTCACCCGGTGATCATCAGAATCTAGTTAACTTTTGATCTAAACGCGTAAATATCGGATACTAGATTCATATTTGTTTGTATAAAAATAAAACACAATTTCATATAAGGACTAATGGTAACCCATACTCTCAAGTCTCATTGCCAAAAAACACTCAGTAGCTGCTGGTGTTGAAGCTAGAAATCAAAGTACAGGGAAAAACAAGCTACAATAGCCAAAGGCATTTCCTTAGATACAACTACAAGAGCCCCATAAAAAAACCTAGTATGTGCAAAATACAGTACAAAACACAAATTTACAACAGCACTATACACTCTCAAGCTATGGTCTCAGATTTTTTATTATAAAGAAGAGGTTGAGAAACATGTTTTTGAAAAGAACCAATTGGAGAAACATGTTGAAAACTCTTAAGATTAGTTTGACAACCACCATGAGCAATCAAAACTAAAGCTACTTGCAAATGTCCTGCTTCAGCAGCACAATGCAAAGGAGTGTAACCAGCATCATCAACACTATCAACTTCAGCACCATGTTCCAACAAAATCTTGACACTTTTTATTCTACCTTTAAACGAAGCCCAATGTAGTGGGGTCCACCCGTTTTGATCCTTTCTATTCACTTCTGCTCCTTCCGCTAAACACTTCTTTAGCGCGTGTACATCGTCCACCCTCGCCGCGCGTAGAAGTGCATCGCCCCAACGGAGTAAACCGAATAAGCGCGTGTGGCCACGCTCCTCCGCTAATTCAAACGCGGTTTTTCCTTTTAACTCTTTCGCGTATTTCACGTCGGAGTTTTCTAATAGAAACTCCACCGTTTTTAAGTGATTTCTCGACGCTGCGTGATGGAGTGGGGTCCACTTTTGTGAATCCACAGTGTTAGGGTTTCCTCCGATCGAAATGAAAAATTCGATTACGCTCACGTGACCTTCCATCGCCGCCACGTGAATTGGTGTCTTCGATTCGGTGTTCGTCGAATTCACATCCAATTCATCGCCGAAAATTTCTAACAGAAACTTCAAGATGTCGATTCGATCTAAAACTGCCGCTTCGTGCAAAACAAAATCCACTGAATCGTTGATTCTGCTACCGGAAGCTACTAGAAGCTTCAGAACATCGAGTTTCCCGGTTCTGATTGCCGACGGAATAAGCGATCGACCGTTTGAATCCGTTAAGTTCGCGTCTCCACCGGCAGTGATAAGATCGGTGACGTAGTCCAATTGTCCGCTTTCCACGGCAGGTTTCAGCAAATTCGTGAGATGCGATTTCTCACAAGCAGATATTGCTTTCGCGAAGAGACACCGAGCTTCGACGGAATCATATTTTAAGACGATGAACTCGGCCACGGTGGGACCTACTAAGGTGACGGTTATAACGGCATCGCGGAAAACGTGAGGGCCAGGTTTATTGAACAGACGGCGGAGATCGTCTGTGTTGGCTTTACCGGTTGGAAGCATAGAAGTTCTAACGGTGATGACGTCAGCAGGATCAGAGAGAGGTGGTTGATTCATGTTTGAGAGATGAAGTGTGTATGTTGATGAAGAGAGTGGTGGGATTACTGATAATGGTTTGTTGATAGAAAAAGTTGATGGGTTTGTTGTTGTTAGAGAAACTGCAACAGACATGGTGTGCATGAGATTTGTGAGCTTGAATGAGGTTATGCACTTTTGATTCTTCTGAAAGTTAAGCTCCACTTCCTTGAACTCTGCTTTCACCAACCTATCCATGACGGCGGCGGCCGGTGATAAGTGGTGGTAAGAGCTTTCAATTCTAAATAGTCTCTTTTGCTTTTGTGTTTATCAAATTTGATAGAAAGAAATTATTAGTGTTTGCTGGAATGAAGCTGTTTCTTTTGTTTCCTATTTGTTTATTTGATTTATATTGTTTTCATTATTATTGTTATAATGTTATTGACTTTGGGATTAAGAAATTTTGTGTGAATTGATTATTGGTCATGTGTGATTAAAATATAGATGTGTTCGTTGGTTAGGGTGAGACTGTGACTGAAAAGTTGTGGGTGGGGTGAAGAAATATATGAATTAGTAGAGGAATAAGACTAATTAGATGTTTTTCTTTTCATGCTAACTAAGTTGCTATTGAATTTGACAGGAAATAGAAAAGGTAAAGAAGGTGTGAACTTGAACCAATTCAACCAGCCATCATTGATTCAAAGCATGCATATTTTGACATGGTAGAGGTGTAACTTTGAACCAGTTCATACCGTGTAAGCATTTTTTTATGACATTTTATTTTGGAAAAAGATGATTTTTGTTTTGTTTTTGATGAATAGCATGTATATATTATACTGTATATATCTATCTGATAGAAAATATTAGTATTTTTTAATTCATTTTTGCAAAACGTTGGGTACTGATAGAGAGGGAATTTACCACAATTTTTTACAAACCTCCTGGCTCGTTGGATTGTCAATTTGTCATAGTGCAATTTTATGTATTTTTTGTTTTATCTGAAAGTGAAAACAAGGCATCTTGTGTGTATATACCAAATTGATATTCTGCTCCACACTGGTTTTGGATGTATGTGAAGACTATTTACGAATTTGATTAGTGGTTTAATAGAAAAATGGCGTGGTTGCAATTTCATATATCATTTTTTAGTTTTTTTTAATACTATGATGTCATACTCAGCAGCCATGAGTCAATTCTTTATAAATTTATGATGACAAATGATATGTTTGTCAAGAATGGATTCCCTCATGTGAAATTTTTATAAGAGGTGGTCAGTGTAATCACAGCCGTCCATGTTTTATAAAAAGTTAAAATTGTAAATGGTAATGAAAATTGAAGGTTTAAATTTCACTGCACATAAGGTACACAGGAGAGAATTTATTTCAGCTAAGTGGGCAAAGTACTATATTTGTGATGTAGTTGGGACTTGTTTTTTGGGTAATTGTCTGTGGATAAATGAATTTTTACATAAAATTTTGATGTCAAATATGATTTTCTTGGATTTTCATGTGTGTTTTACAATTTTTTGAAATGCATGTAAGTTATAAAAGATAAATAAGTGAGATAAAGAAATATAAATTTGTATGTTGTCTGTATACTTTGATGTTTAAATAACATAACACTTGTAATTTTAGGTTATTTTCATTCTATCTCAACTTCTGCAGCTTATTTATGCTCTATAACATATGTTATGTACCAAAATTAAGTCCTATATGTCCAAGAATTAATCTTGGTTTTTTCAATAAAAGCTATATGCATAGTATATCTTGAAGTGAGTACTTAGTGCATCTTGAAGTGAGTACTTGGTTTTTTCAACAAAAGCTATATGCATAGTATATGTTGAGCTGTTATCTTCAAACTCTTTCACATCTTTAGTTATGTAAGAATTTTATATAGCTGGCTTAATTTTATTTTAACCAAATCTCGTGTGCCAAAATTTAATCCATTATTTAACAATTGCTTGGTTTTGGAATTAATTATTTGATTTACTGTACTCGTTTGCAACAAATTTGTCATGTAATACAAACAATCGTTTTCTTTCACCAAGTTAACAATATTATTGGCATGTTTGAACTTTGGAGACACAGTAGCATGCGTCTTACTGCACACACTGTCTCATCTCCCCACTGTGTAGCTGTCATGAGCTTTTCTTTTGGTCCAATAAATAGGATTAGGCTTGTGAAGGAAGAGCTTTTTTTTTTTAGTCCAATAAATTGGTTTTGAATTTCTAAGTTTTTTTACCTGGCACTACCATTTTCCGGCTTTTACTTTCAGTTTCCACCTTAGAGATTTACTTCTGCCACCATATTAGTTACTCGTGCGCCCTACGCCTTTTCTGTTTTACTTTTCCATTACTTAAGTAGCGGACGTTATAAAAATTAGAAAATTTTTAAAAATGTCGTCCACTATTTAAGTAGCGGACTTTATAATGGTAGGGTGTTTTGGGGTGTATCCGTGAACTAAATAGTGGACAGAGGTATTTTGATAAAATCGTAGGGTGCGCGAGAAAATGGATAGGGTGGTAAAAGTGATCTCTCCACCTTGAGATAAGATGTTTCTCCAAGATTCATGAGATATTATGATCCACAACATAAGTATGTTAAGCACTATACTAAGTTACATGGCATATTTTAGATGATGAGTCGCCATGTTTTAAATGTATCTAGATAATTCCATGAGTTATTGGTTAGTTTACTAGAATATATCAATTTTTGTTACGCTTAACTTGTAAAAAAGTAGGAAACTAGTGAATGCAATAGCTATCAATAGTTCCACATAAACTTGTTGCAGGTAGGCATATTTTAAATGTGATCCCTTCGTGTTCTCAAAATATGCCTCCACCTCGCCTTAATCACATCCAAGAAACACACTGATCATGTATAGCAACTACTTATATTTTATCTTTATAAAGTTTAAATTTTTTTCCCTCAATTGAAATATGCAAAAGACATTGATCATTGTCCAACGTGGTGCCAAGCTAACCAACTGGAAGGTGGAAGGTGCTGATTTTCAAATGCTATCTCTCGCACAATGCCAAGTAAAGCCAATGATCTATTATGTTGTAGTTTGTCCTGACAAGCGACCCTAACCACTCCACTTGGCGATTCGGTTTTGTATGATTTATTACCTTCTTTTCATTTGTTACACACTTTAGGATTTTCTTTATAAATACAATATTAATACAACTAAATATGAATATAAACAAAATTAATAATTAATAAATCTTAATTTTATACCTCTCCTATTTCTGCTTCTGCACCCCATATCAGAATTGTCATATGGTTATGGTAAATGATAATAGTGACAAATCTATCGGTTCTTCATGTGTTGATCGTGGTGGTTATGGTATATCAGGCCACTCTCCCTCATCATCCAGATATTGATCTAAAAATAACATACTCAAGCTCATGTGGTATCTGAACTTGTGCTCGCCGTAAACGTAAACCACTTGAACTTCTTGCTTTAGCATTATGCGTTCCTAGCACAGGTGTTCTTTGCTTGCGGCGACCTCGCTTTTGGAGCAGAAGGAGCATTAGCAACATGTTCTCTACGAGGGGATCCATGTGCATTGCTTTGCTTACCATGTCTGTCTCTCCCAAGATTTCCATATCTGAACAATAACAAAATTACACAAAATTTTCATTCAGGCAGTTTATCGAAAACTTAGAGCATAAACTAACCCAAAAATCATATTCAACTAACATTTGTGCTAATCTTTAACCAATCCAGCAACTAACCAATATTCCAATTCCTAATCACAATCTATAATTTAAAAAACATAATCAATAACTTATACCGCAATCAACTTTAACCTAAAATACACCAAAAATAAAAAATGTTATTGGAACGATTATAATTTACTTGTCTGTCACAAATGTTGTTTAAAAGAAAAAACACAAATTTGTTGGAGTCTTGGGGTTCGCTAAAGAAACAAAGCAGTTTGTTACAACGGAATAAGCAACTGATATGTTTCGCTTTTGCTTTTGTGTATAAAACACAAAAGTTCAGAAAATAGATTCTGAACCCATGCGAGCGGAAACTGTTTTCTAAACTGTTACATTAGTTTCAAGGTAATCAGAATTGGACCGATCATTGAACTGGCGTACTAACTGGTTCAAAATTTAACTGATCGGATCGGGGTTCAACCAGGTCGGACCGTTTTTTATTAAATATATATTTTTTTATGTTAAATAATATATATATATATAATAAACTAAAAGTTACACGATATTCATAATTTTACACTATTAATTAAAAAATGATGTCCATATAAAATCTTATAATTATTTAATTTAAATCTTTTAAAAAAAGTTATTGGGAAAGTTGGTAATTTTGTTACTTTATATTTATTCATATATTATTTTAACTTTGTTGGTAATTTATAACAAATATAAATTTAAGTGTGTTTTATAAAATAAAGTGTCTTTTTTAGTCTCATTACAAATTATTAATAAAAAATAAGGATAAAGTTAAATGCGTTTTGTAATAAAAATAAGAGTTAAATAAGTAAATGATGTCCATAGTTTTTCAGAATTTTGTTTTAAGTCCCTAAAGATATTTTTCGCAGTTTTTGGTGTTTGAAGTATTTCCTGCCATAATTTTTTGTCCCTACTTTTCATTCAACTCGTGCATATCATTCGAAATTTTTAAATTTATTATGTTATCATGTTTAGTACATTATATGAATCTCTCTTGCAAATGTTTAGTTTTTTTAACAAAATATGAATTTTTTTAATTTTTTGCACAAAGAAAAATTCATAAATAATTCATCTTATGTTAAAAAAAATTAACTTTTTATCGGAGATGTTCTTATAATATTATAAATATGAATACAAAAAATCATTCAAAAATATGAAAGTATACTAGAGTTTGATTAAAAGTATGGACTAAAAGTTATGAAGAAAATTTTCCAAGGACCAAAAAGTAGGAAAAAAATCTTTATGGACTAAAAACAAAATTCTAGAAAACTATTGGGACTGTTTACTTATTTAACCCTAAAAATAAAGTGCATGTGTATTGTTGTATGAACTACTCCACTAAATCTCACATTGGAGAAATCTTGTCTTACAAATGGTTATAAATAAGACTTTGTAAACATGTTTTCTAATATATTTGTAGTCTTCCACTTGATTGATTGTCATTTAATGTGACTTTTTTGTGGTATGGGATTTGTCTCACTCAATTCGTGGATTTTTTAATTTTTTCAATTAAAAAAGTAAAGTTAAATTTAAAACCCAGTTCAACCTGTTGGTTTGGTCGGTTTGAGTTGATCTCACTCAATCGGTTCACGGTCGGTTTTTCAGTTTCAAAATCGATTCACGTGTGCGGCGATTTTGGGGTCTGCTCGGACTGGATGCAGACCTGGTTCCTGGTTGAACCGACCGGTTCGGTTTTTACTACCTTGATTTGTTCATGAATTTTTTTTTAAAATTTTTACTCCAAAGACAAAAACGAAATTTTAGAAATAAGAGAAACGCAGAGAGTGGGGGAGGGGAGAAAAATTCCACTTACAGGTTACTCAGCCCACCGCGGCCCAAGACAAATATTTGCAAATACTGATCCACTACAAGCTTCTTCTTTTTTTCTTTAAAAAAAAAACCTATATGCTTTATCTTACGTTAAAGTCTCCATTTTATTTTTGATGGGTCAAAGCCTTTTCTTTAAAAGGTTACAATAAGAGTTAAAGTCTAATTTTACAACAAAAAAAAAGGAAGAATATTCTCGAAAAAAAAAAATTATGGAATTAGTGAGAAATAACACCCTATATTTTATCTACATATCTACTTCATCTTCATATTTCAACGCCAAATGTTACAATTGAGATTCAATTGGAGACATTTTTTTTTTCATAATATAAGTTCGAGGTTTCTACTAACATCAGAGAGCTTGTGGAAACAAAATAAATTCTTCCATTCTAATTGAAATTTTTTCATATATAAAAGTTAAAAATCCAACTCTTACCACCTGCTTTGAGGCACTTGGACCGTAAACACAATTCACAAATATCTTTGATAAAAAAAGTTCACAAATAACTAAACTAATTTACACTCGTGGCGATAATCATTGTTAAGCCATTAAATTTGGTCTGGTGATGAGTGATTTGAGTAGTATGTTAAAGGTTGTAGATTCAATCTCAAATCCATTGTATTTGAAAAAAAAATACATTTGATTTGCAGGAAAATATAATTATAAATAGATGTTGCTCATGAAGATGTAACAATGTTGTTTCTTTTTTTTAAGGAAGCTAAAAAGACAAAAAAACAAAACAGAAAAAGAAAAATATCCATATCTGTTATTTAAGTAGTGGACACCTCCAAAAATACCCTACAATTATAATGTCCACTATTTAAATAGAGCACGATATTTTTCAAAATTTCTTATTTTTTCTACATCCATAACTTAAGCCACAAATGAATATTTTGGTCATTTCGTAGAGCGTACGAATAACCATTATGGTGACAAAAATAATTTTCAAAGTGAATAATTGTGAGTATACATCTTGAATGAGACTGGGAAGAAGTGAATAATTGTGATTTTTAGTACCTCTTATTTTATGATCACCTAAAGTTTTATGAATTTTTAAATCATCTAATAAAAGTTATAAAACTGACTTCAAATTTCAACAAATTAATAATATTAAAATGATGGTCCACCAATTGAACAAAATAAAATAACAATATAGTAATTGACAATAACAGTGCCCAAATGTCCAAGTAATATTATATTTTGCTGCTCAAATGTCCAAATAATATTATTTTTTTCTGTTCAAGTGTTCATGAATACAAATATACATAAAATATTTCTGAGAGCATAATATAACTAGTAAAGATATTATTATATGTGGAGACCGAAAATGATCATCAAATTTCTCACTTATTTAATTTAAATGGGGAAATTTTTATTACTAAACTACCTGAAATAAATAAATAAATTAATATACACAAAATAATGACAATGCAACATATTGTTTTTTTTTCTTCTCTCTCCTCCCATAAGAAAAAAATCATTGAGGTAATGTTACGTCATATCATACCAATCTAACTAAAAGGATAAAACATCAATTCTGAACATTACGGTACATAATCTATAATCTTGTCTATAATCTTGACAAATACTAAACACAATTTTTTTACTGTAGATTGTATTTAGAGTGCCACGTTGACAATGTTGATGAGAATTTTTATGTTATTTTTTATTTACTTATCTACTTAGCAGGGCCGTCCCGAGCAATTTGGAGGCCCGGTTCTAATTTTAGAAATATACTCTTAATAAAAAATAATTTTTTAAATAATTTTTTTGATTGACAAACAATTATTATTTATTTAAATTATAAATAACATCAAAAACATAAAAAAAAACAGTTATTTTTATAAATTAGTATTTTTTTTCTTCTTCCAAAGTATCACTAGTTATGAATAAAATCATATAAATTAGTGTAATTTTATTTTTTGAATATGCAAGGATTATATTTATATAAGGTTCAGCTTATAACATATACTGTATCTTTTGTAAAAAAAATAAAAATATACTGTACCTTGTAATGTTACATTGGTATAAGGCATTTGTTATATGTCACGGACTCACATCCATGTGTTCCAAGTTCTACTGTATTTCGTTATTATAATAGAAGGTAAAAACTAAAAGTTAAAATAAAAAAACTGCGAGCGCAGGATTTGATAGCGAGACCTTCAGCTTCTCAATTGAAAATCATATGACAACAACCGCTAGACCACTCGATATGTGTTGTTTATTACTGCATGTTAAAATATTTATTAGATCTAAGTTTAAAAAATTGGCCCCAAAAATACCACAATTGGGCCCCAAAAAATTGGAGGCCCAGTTCCATAGACCTGGTTGCACGTGGTCTGGGCCGGCCCTGCTACTTAGCCGTATTTAGAATTTATCTGGGGTGAGTTTAACTGGGGTAGGTGTTTACAGTTATATCAAATAAAATATAAAACATAAAAAATATAGAACATATATCGTTATGAAGCCCCGAACGCGACATGATACGGATACGATATGATACCGATACGCCGATACGTGAAAATTTTAAAAAAATTCATATCCGATACTGGCGCGATACGTTATTTAAAAATTAATTTTAAAATTAAATATATAAATGTACAATATATAAACATTACTAAAATCAATAATATTAATAATGATAATTTTTTTTAAAGACAAAAAATTATTATAATTATTATTATTATTATTATAAATGCCAATAATTCATTGTACAAAGAGTACACACAAGCCAATTAGCTTGCACAAGAGCAAAACAGTTTGAGGCTCAACATACAAGGGTTCCTCAGTCCTAACTAAAGACATATAATAGCTCAAAAAACATATAATAGTCATGACATCAAGCCTCTTCAACAAGTCCATCTTGTAGCAATATAGACAATTATATAGGTCATGTAGCTGACCAATTAAAAGCATAAAGCACCAATTCTTATACTAGAATTTTGGGACAAGCCCAAATACTTAACAACCTGTTATATAGTAGGACACCATAGTGACTTCAGAACAGTGACAAAGACAAAAATTACTAATTATAATAAATTAAAATCATTAATACTAAGTTAAGTATTTGTGTTTCATTAATATTGTCCTAAAAAATAATGATCACCAGTATATTTTAAGTTATACATCTTAAGTTAAGTATTACTGTATACAAAAAGAGCATCATTAGTATTATCCAAAAAAAGACATAGTTAGTTACCCGTGTAACAACATAATAGTTTGACATTCACTAGAAAACACGGATTGTATCGGGTATTATTTTTTTATTTAAAAATAAATATTTAACCGATACTTTTCCGATACGAGTATCGGGAAGTATCAGACGCGTATCGGATATTATTTTTTTATTTAAAAATAAAGATTTAACCGATACTTTTCCGATACGAGTATCGGAACGTATCGGAAGAGTATCGGTATCGGGTGCGTATCGGACACGATACTTCACCAATTTTAGAGTATTGGGGCTTCATATTGTAGCTCGTCGCTGTGGAGGTTTCGTGGTCAGAATGTTCATTGAATCCGGTCGATTTTTCCGTTCCCAGATAAACCTTTTAGAGATGGTGCTTTTGTGGTGGAGGCTTAACTGGTCCGATAATTATTTTCCCTCCCAGTTCAATTTACCCTAATTTGAATTTTGAAGTTTGGTTGAGGATCTATAAATTGGGGATGATGGTTGATTGTTATCGTCACTTATCCTCAACGATTATCCACACATGGTTCATTATTATCAATTATTATCAAATTTTGTTCCTCCCAATTTCTTCTCTTGCAGTTTCATCTATATTTGTCATCGCTTCAGGTAAATATTGAATTTAAAATGTAATCAATTAAAAAATATTGAATTAAATTTTGATACTACATGTCCTATCAGAGTATATATTTTATATGCGCCAAAAAAAAAGAGAGTATATGTTTTATATAGTATTAATGTTAAATTAATAATATTAAGGAGAAAGAAAAAAAAAGTGCACCGTGCGTACGCACGGGTTAAAAAACTAGTAAATCAAAAACTGGGAAACATTCATAATAATAAATTTAAGTTCAAGTATATAGGCTAGCTGTCACAAAATAAGAAATATAATCCACCATTTACTAGAAATATAAATGTTTATAATATTAGAGTTTTTAATATGAGAGTCTCTTATGCTTAATAAACTATTTATATTTGGATATGTTTATTAAAATGTACTTGCATAAATTGATCAAGTGTTTGGTTGTCTTATCACATAACAAATTATAAATTTAAGATTAACTCTGCATAAAAATAAATAAATTTAATATTGACTCGAAAAGATAAATTAAAAAAAAAAAGTGGAATACTTTTAAAAAGATAAGTGTGAAAAAGAAAAAATAACTGTAAGAAAAAAAAGAAGATAGTTTAAGATTGACTCAAGAAATAAATTCTAAAAAATATGTTAATATTGTGTAAAATGGAGCAGGCGGGATCCGAAGCAGGATTCTTTTTCATAAGCTCCATGATAAGCCCAACGATAAGCATATTACGAGAGCTTATTAAAATATGGCATAAGTAGCTTATGAAATTATGATAAACACTTTTTGTTAATTTACCCAATCACTAATATAATGACTTATATATAAATTTGTTTTTAAAAAACCTCCAATTTGATTTCTCTTAATTTTTAAAAGGTTTTTTTTTTTTACAATTTTGTTAAGAATATTGATCAACTAGGATTAGTTGATAAGTTACAAAGTTGGTTAGAAAGTTAATTTGGGAGTTAGTTACTCTAAATAGTTCTATTAATAAGTTACTTCATTGTACATTTTACTCATTCTTTTATCAATGTATTAAAACTTCATGTTTAAGAGAAGTTTTTTACATTTAATTCTTTAACGGGCGTCTTTAAGAATTACTCCCTCTGGTTCTATATATAAGAAAAATTTACTTTTTAGATTCATCGTAAAGTTAATGTATCTGGACAATATTATAGTCTAGATACATCAACTTTACAATAAATCTAAAAGGTCAATTTTTTCTTATATATAGAATCGGAGGTAGGAAAAAAACAAATTAGCCCTAGTATTTTTCAAGGATTGTCTTGATGCAATGAAAATTTGGGAAGCAACGTACGAGCAAGTAGAAACAAAGCGTAGTCCAATCCAATCCAATGAAACAAGTGGAGATAATCCAATTATATGTATGACACGCGGATTTTGTTAGATGGTTTTGGTTGTGTGTGTCACATTAGCATTATTAGCATTACAACAACAACAACAAGAATTGCTCTTTCTTTGATGAATAATGAATAATGATGATGATGATTATCTAGTTAGCTAGCTATATACGTAGCTGATGATTGAACAGAGACAGGCATGTTAATAAATGAAGTCTTTTCCATTTGGTGGGTTTCAAAACAATCGGCACAACATGACAAAACTTGTTCCTAGTTGTTGACCTAATGCACATAACGCCAACACACACCTATGCTGCCCCGCACGTTAAGCTTTTATTTTACTACTACTGGTAATTGTACTTCCACTATCATACCAAAAAAATAACCAAATTAAAAATGGCTCTTAATTTGACAAAATTACGATGACATAATTTTAAAGAGTTTGAATTACCTGCAGTCACAAAATAGCGATGATCGATTAGCAATATTGTGACACATTAACATGGAATTAGAACTATACATTTTGTTATATGCTAAGAAGTCTCACATCAGATGTGAGTTGGACTGGATAAGTATTTATAAGAAAGTGACAATCCTCACTTTATAAGTTGGTTTTGTGAGGATGAATTAGGCTCAATACTCAATTTTAAAATTATATTTTATTTATTTTACGATTGAATTCTGTATAGTGTCGTTTTTGGTAGAAATGGAAGATTATGAAAAAGAGGGTAAGTAGAGAAAAAAAGAAAGGAAATGAATTAAACAAGGAAAGGAAGTACTAGTAAGCAACACGGCAATTTTGTTTGGTATAATTAGAGTGTGTGTGGCACATGTATGGCCACCGATTCCATACTATAGGACAACACATCCAGCCAAATACATAAATGCACGCTGTGCTTTTATTTTATTTTACTTGACTAAGATGTTCCTTTTAGTCACCATATTGTATTTGTACTATTATATATGTAAATGTATGTATAACCAACCCTACAAAAGGAGGTGCATGAACATAATAATATATATTAAAGAAAGTGAAATAATGGTTTTAGCCTTTTGGTGGTGAGCCATCCCTAAAAACATTTGTTGTAAAGACTATTCTCACTTGAAGAAAGAATCAATATATAGTAAAATATGTAAAACAAATTCACAAGTGCACCCGGCCTAGTTAGGACATAGTAATATTTACTTTAATTTATTCTTTGAAGTTTGAGGGTGACATAAAATTATATATATAATAAAAACTAGAAGAATATTTTCATAGATTTATGATATACTCTCTCATATGTAAAAAAAATGATATACTTCCTCCTTCACAATTTTTTTTAACGGCAAATATATTATTAATCAGATTTCTGCACAAAACAAACAGAGACCGATTAAAAAGGAAATACATAAAAATAGTGTCGTATATAGGCGGAACACCGAATATAACCAACAACACAAACACTTCCAAACCCCAAGGAAAACACCAATCCGACCCAAAAAATTGCCACTAAACACTAACTTCCGATCTCGGAACAAAAGTGATCGGCCCATCAGAATCCAATAAGCAGCTTTGTGGGACAAAGACTGGCACGACCCGAGGAAAATCAATCACCACCAGTGTAGTAGTGTTCAATCGAGACAAAGAATCCTACAAATCGCAACAAATTTGAAAACAACCAGATAATCAAACATCTAGACAACCAACCACACGTGACAGCAACCGAAAGACCGAAAACAAATAAGACGACTCCAGCGCAGTAGTGGTCAACCAAAGATCATGAATCCTGCAAATCTCAACAGATTTGAAAACATCGGAGAATCAAAATCTCTAGTCAGCCAACCACACGTTGCAATAACCAAAAACACCACTGACTAGAGAAAAAACACCACGAAAACACCAAAGCGCGCCATTACCACCACCATACACGTCAACCCTGCCACAACATCACCTCACCAAAACCACCACTGTCAAAACCCGATCCGGTGGACTAACCACCGTGAGTAAAAACAGAGCCACCATCAGAAGCAAACCTATGTCAAACAACCGCCAGAAAAATCACCGGCGCAAAACCCCCATCCTTACAAAAGCCTTAACGCCTTCACTGAAATCACCGGAAATGATCCGAAAATGGAAACGACCCCACCGAAAATGGAAATGACCCCACCGCTGAAAGAAACAGCAAACCCACACCAGAAAACGAATGCCAGTAACATAACCACATGGCGACGCAAAGAAACTCCTACGAAAACACGAAAAACTAGTTCACAACGGAGGAACACTGACGAACTACTGGTGGTGACGCGCTACCATGAGGCACGATCGCACCACCAAGAAACAAAGACTACATCTTGAAAATGGAAGATTTGGATGAAAAAGGAAGGGAGGCGGCGGATCTGTTTCTAGAGAGAGGGTTGAGTAAGTTTTTGAAGAGAGAGAAACATGTTTTTGACCTCCTTATTGTCGATATTTCATTCGTCACTATTATATAAGAAAAAATAACTTTTTAGGTTTATTGAAAAATTAATGTATTAATTGGTCTATAATAATGAACAGATATATCAATTTTATTTTATTTTTTTCACCACCAATTTAATCTGGTTCGGATGTCAGTTTTGACATCAAATAGTTTCAGTCCTCTTCTAATTGCAGTTGTGGAGATAAAAACATCATTTTTTAATAAACCTAAAAAAGTAATTTTTATTTATAATAGTGATCGAAGTAAATCTATATTGCCCTATTTTCTTTTCTCAAAAGATTAACACAAATGTTTCATCCACATAAAGAATGCATGCATATTATGTATTGCATTCCTTTGTCGTATATGTTTATTGTGGATTTTATTTTATCATAAATAAATGAAAGTAACTTTGTTGGTGAGCTTACACTTATTACCAAGTGATAGCAAGATGAATTATTGTAGTTGGATTAATTCAAAAAAGTTTTTGTGACTATTACCAACTTGTACTTAAATTATTAAGTGGTATCTATGACATGACCCGTCTTAGTATTAATACTCATCCGTTCTCTTTTAAATATTGTCAGTTTTTCCATAAAGAGTTTGGTTCTTTATTTATATTTGTACGTCAATTTGAAAGTTCAACAATATTATTCTAAATTGTTTATTGTATAGTAAAAAATAAAAATAGGTGTTAATAAATAGTACAAACGATCATCGAAAAACAATTAATTTCATAAAAAATATTAAAATTTATTAAGTTATTTATTTTGTAGGCATAAAATACAATTTAAAGGTATCCTCGTGAGATTAACTCAGTTGGTAGGAACATTGCATTATATATACAGTGGATCGAAGTTCAAATTTCCGGTCATCTCACTTATCCTTCTTAAGGATAGAATTTTTAACAATAAACTATTTGAATAAAAAAATATCAGTTAAAGGTAAAAATTTGAAGTTACAATTTAGAAATAATTCAGGAGTTTAATACACGGTAGAAGAAAACTAAATTCTCTTTCTATTGTGAAATTGGATTTGTTCACACTGTACAGCTAAAACCAATTCCAATAGCAAAAGTGTTACGGCAAACTTTAAGGATATGTTTAGTTTGAGACAAAGAAATAGGAAAAAGAGAAAAATACAGAAATCAACAAATGAATTTGGATTAAGTGTTTAGATCCGAGAGCTCACCATTCACCAATAGTGAAGTTTTTTAAAATAAAATAAAAACAAAAATGAAAAAAAATGATGGAGTTTTATTAAGTTTAAAGTTTGAAACCGGCCGGATGAGAGAAAATATGAATGAAGTTCTCATATTTTCCTATGACACCGTAAAGATACAAATTTTTTAACTTAACTTTTGGGTCACTCTCTTAATGAATTAAGTTAATTTTTATAAGAATGAATTAAGTTAAAATTAAGACATAATAAAATCATAAAGTCTTGTACAAAAAAATCATAATATAAAGTTACATTTATATTAGACAGATGAAACTGTAACTCCAACTTACAAAAGAGTGAATAGAAAAATCATGTAAGAGTGAATGAAAAAAGCAACAAAAAGAAAACATAATTTTAGCAAGAAAGTGGTGGAAACCACTACTAACTATTGAGTAAGCTTTAATCAACTAAATTTTTTATTATTTACTATAGAGAAGAAAAAGAAAATCTAGAAAAGTATTAGTATAATAAAACATGAAACACCAAACACATGTTGCATGAATTTGCTTATAAAAAAAATGTTACATGAATTTGATCAAGCAAAGGGTCCAAATCCAAATTCAAGAATCATTGCAGCAATCAGTCATTCAGTTGGTACAGCGTGGCTATCTCCATTTCCATTTGATTATTTGTGACATGTAAATTATCCCCACAATTATTTTCCACCAAAAGTAAGAATTCCACATTTGCATCTTTTTTTTCACGTGCCTATCTAAATCTTCACATCCATCATCATATTTTTCACTCATACTATTTTTTGAAGAAACTAAATTAGTCTACTCAAATTGACACCAGAGAGAATCGATTTTCACTCATACTATTAAATTGATCAAAAAAACTCAAACTAAGTATCGACTAATTTAAAGAGAAACTTCATTATTCACAATAAAAAAGTTCAACCGAAGCCGAAACAAAATTTGGTATGAACTCATGTAACACAAAAATTGGCATTGAAAAATACTCAAACATGAAACTATTAAAAGAGCAAATCTTAGGTGTACACTACCATAGTTTACATTTATATATTTCAAAAAGTTATAACTATATTAAAACTATGAGTCTTTTAATGTTGATCAATCGTAAACGATCGATTTACTGATCGTAGCTTGATAACACTGTAGCGACTGCATCACATACATTTCTCGATAATATTAGGCCGTCAAGCAAAACCTACGGCGGTAATCCACTGGAGAGGTGGGTCCCAAACAATGTTGAAAATAAAAATAAAATGATGTGATTAATCATAGCACTATAGAACAATATGGAGAGATACACATACACCCACAAAGGGTCCCTTGATCATAGTACAAGCTTGTTTTGTGATTATATACAAAATTGTTTGGACCCATTTCTTAAACGAGTGCTTCATAACTGAGCCACTTGTTTGTAGCGCACGGTGAGCAAGACAGATACAATAGAACCGGTTCCACCCAATACGACAAATTTTAATCATAAATCTTATCAATAATTAACAATAAGAGCAACAAAATATCATATCGACCAATAATGAATTGGTCATGGTTAAAATCTTATCAATAATTTTAAGCATTGAGGTTTATATTTTTTAGAAGTTTAGGCCATTAAGTATTATTATATTATCTATGTGATTCTTATTTCTTTAAGTAATGCTAATGGAATTGGATTTGCTATAGTAATAAAAGCACATAATTTTAACGTAGTTTTAAATTTGGCTATTGACTATTAATCACACGATTCTGGTTAAATCAATTATAAAATCAATCAAAATAATCTCAGCTATATATAATAGATTGGATGGTCCAAAATCAAACTGCGTGAAAATTGTGTGAAAATTTAGACCATTAAATCTGATTCCAAATTCTATAGTAACTGTATGTTAGCCCGTGCCGTACACGGAATTATTTTCTTTTTTAATATTATTTATATAATTAATTTGGTTTAAAATTCTAAGGTAAAATTGATATATATTTTGCATGATATAGATTTAACGATGTTATAAAATAAAGTGAGATTAAGAGTATTACTTCGCTTTCCATTTTACACTATTATGAGATAGATTCTTTATCTCATCTTCATCCCCGAAACTATATAGTGATCCAATAAATATAAAATAATTATAAACTTCATTCTCAAATGAAAATATGCTTAGATTTTTCATGACCTTAAGATTTTTTGGGACTGTACCCTTAAAATTAAAATATACCATGATTATTTTTTCATCTCGAGTCCACTCTTTATAAAAAATTTACATTAGGTTCATTGTCAAACACGGGATAATATTTATTTTTTTCAATAATATTTATTTTCATATGTTATTTTTTCTTTTGAAGGTTGTCTATGTCTTTTTTTCATTTTATATTATTTAGAAGGTTATATACGTTTTTTCAATTGTCTATGAGATTGATTTCTTTTAGTTTATTTGAGTATGAAAATACGATATATCTTTAACACAAGACTCTGTAGGACTTCATCAACAAAAATAATTGTAAATTTTATACTATTTTATAAATGAATATTAACATACTTTGACCCTGTTTATATTCTCAAAATTTTCTTTTCACCTTACCACAAAGAAGCAATCTTCACGCTGAACGTCAAATGGGAAAACCTATGTGTGAATCTCTCCACTCACATTAATAAATTAAGGTTCTTAAAAAAGTTCGAACGAAGGTTATGGAAAGTTTAAAAAGTTTGAACGAAGGTTATGAAAAGTTTAAAAAGTTTAAACGAAGGTTATGGAAAGTTTAAAATAGCATAAATTATAAAAAATCAAAATTATATTAATTTATTTTAGATTTTCCATAGATTTCATAAGCCATATGTAATCTACTGAAAATGCGATGGACACATAATATGGAAAAAAAAAACCCTTAGTCGAAATTCAAATTTAAATTAGACAATGTGTATTTTTAATAGTAGGTTGGGAAGTGTTACCCGGTTCCTATTATATATCACTGAGAGATTCTCTCTCTCCTGTCTCCGTCGAAGGATTCTATAGGGGCTCCATCAACAATAAAATAGTTGCTAATTCTATATTATTTTTTTAATGAATATCAATAAAATTCTCGTGTTAAGTTATCACTATCTTCTACATACACTTTTCATCATGGGGGACCACTTTTTATCGTGCTAAATAAAATTTTGAATAAATGATCCCCGTGATAATAGTAAATATGAAAATATGGATAACCCCGACAGTCGGAATTCAAAATTTAATTTGTCAATGTGTATTTTTAATATTTGGGTGGAAAGTGCTTCCCGTTTTCTATTCTACACCATTAAGAGATTCTCTCTCTCTCTCTCTCTCTCTCTCTCTCTCTCTATTTCTATCTCTCTTCCGTCTCCATTACATGATTCTATAGAGGATTCATCAACAAAAAATAGTTGTTAATATTCAATATTTTTTCAATGAATGTCAATTAAATTTTCGTGCTTAGTTCTCACTATGACCTACATACACTTTTCATCATGGGGATCACGTTTCTTCGTGCTAGATAAAATTTTGAATAAGATTTCCTCATGATAAAATATGAAATATGAAAATAAGGATAATTCTCGCAGTTGGAATTCAAATTTTAATTCGTCAATGTGTATTTTTAATAGTGGCGTGGGAAGTGTTATCCGTTTGCTATTATATACCACTGAGAGATTCTCTCTCTATCGTCTCCGTCGCAGGATTCTATAGGGGCTTCATTAACAATAAATAGTTGCTAATTCTATATTATTTTTTTAATGAATATCAATAAAATTCTCGTGTTAAGTTATCACTATCTATGTACACTTTTCATCATGGGGGGTCATTTTTTGTCATGCTAAATAAAATTTTGAATAAATGATCTCCGTGATAAAATATTAAATATGAAAATGTTGAGTCTTTGGTATTGGCTGCATTTTTGGAAATAAACTTTGTGCAAGATGTGCGATCCGATGCCTCAGGCATTGCGTAGAGCATTGGTAATGCTCAGGAGTAGCGCTCATGGCAAATGCTATTTATGGAATGTTTTGTTTCTCTTTCATGAATCTTGCATGGCGCGTTTTATATGTTTTTATGTAAGGAAGGTTATTAATGCTTCAGATCCTGTTCAAGAATATTTCTGAGGAGTATCTCTTTGAAGAATATATTTCTAAAGAATCTCATTTAATTAATGTGGAGTAAATGCTTGGGTCAAACAAACCAAGCCCATGCTTGTGTTATTTTCTGAAGTATTTAAAGGAGCTACAAAAACCTAATTCAGCAGAGTTGTTCACGCCGTTATTGTGTTTGAGTCTAGAACTAGGTCTTGCGTGTGTTTATTATTGTGAGCCTTTCTTGTGTCACCTTGATGCAAGCTTAGGACGTGTGTTCTTGAGTTGTATTGTGTGATCCTTCTCCTAAGCTTTGAAGTACGGAGTTAGGACTTTTGGTGTGTTTAACACTCAAAGCCTTTAGGCACGAGTGTGTAGTTTTAGGAGTGTGTCTCCAAAACGTTTTGTTCTTGTGTTAGTGAAATCCTTGCTGGCTGTAAGGTTGTAAGGGAGTGAGATGGGATCTCATATCTAGGAGTTCCTAGGTAGAAGAGTCATTGGTAGTGCCTAGGTTATAAGTTGTAAACGGGGCGTTTGCTGTAGACTGAGTAACTAGGACTATTATAGTGATATTCCTTCCTGGATTGGTATCCCCCAGACGTAGGTTCGCCGAACTGGGTTAACAAATACTTGTCTTCTTTATTTGTTTTTCTTTATATGCTTTGAACTACTAAGTGTTAGACCAGACTCAGTGTTGGAGCATCGGGTAGAGCATCGTGCTCAGCGTGCCAGGAATTTCAATTGGCATCAGAGCAGGCACCCTGCCTGTCTTTAGGGTGAGATTCAGGACCTGAATTCTCTGGCATCATGGTAAAAGATGGAGGCTACATGAACAGATCACCATTGCTCAATGGATCCAGCAACTATGACCAGTGGAAATCCAAAATGACGGCCTTTTTGCGATCAATTGATAGTAAAGTGTGGAAAGTTGTGCTAACTGGATGGGAACATCCTGTCCATACTAGCAAGGAAGGTACCTCAACGGGGGTAAAGAAACCTGAAGTAGAATGGACTCCAGAAGAGGAAACTGCAGCGCATTACAATCACAAAGCCATTTATGCTCTCTTTAATGGAGTAGACGCTAGTGTTTTCAAACTCATCAAAAACTGTGTGTCAGCCAAAGAAGCATGGGAGATACTAGAAAAATGCTATGAAGGGACTACCAAGGTAAAACAGTCAAAGATTCAACACCTCACATCCAAATTTGAATCCTTGAGAATGAAAGATGATGAGAGCATCCAAGATTTTCATTTGAGTCTTCTTGACATTGCAAATTCCTTTGAAGCCTTAGGAGAAAAAATTTCTGATGAAAAATTATCAAGGAAACTTCTCAGATCCCTTCCCAAAAGGTTCAATATGAAGGTAACGGCAATTGAGGAAGCACATGATATCTCCACTATGAAGATGGATGAACTTGTTGGATCCCTCCAAACTTTTGAAATTGTTTTGAATGAACGAGGTGACAAGAAGAACAAAAGCATTGCCTTTGTTTCCAACACTGATGAAAGCAATGACCAAAGTGAGGATGAAGAGGAAGATAGCATAGCTGATGCTATTGCCATGCTTGGTAGACAATTCAACAAAGTGCTGAAAAGAGTTGGAGGTAGGAATCGACAGAATGGGCAGAGCATCCGGTTCGACATCAACAAACAGCAGAATAGTCTTAAGAAAACCAAGCCTGAAGATAAAAGCAGTCAAAGCAAGGGTGTTCAGTGTCATGAGTGTGAAGGATATGGACACATAAGGTCAGAATGTGGAATTTATCAGAAAAGACAGAAGAAAGGGTTAACATCTTCTTGGTCAGAAGAAGACACTGATGAAGAAAGTGAATCAGCTAGACATGTAACATCCCTCACTGGAACATGTGTTAATGTTGAGGATTGGGAGTCTGATGAAGATGGGGATGTGTCTTATGAAGAACTTGCCAGCACCTACAAAGAATTGGTCACTAGATATGAAGAGATGTGTAGGATTCTTGAGAAACAAAAGAAGACCATCAACAAACTTCAAGCTGAAGTGAGCATGCAAGTTGAAAAGACTACACAGGCAGAAGAAAAAGTCATCCAAGTGAATGCTCAAATGGATGATCTAAGGAAACGTGTTAGCCAGCTGAACCCAGGAACAAATCTTCTTGAAGAAATTCTGGATAGTGTACCAAGTGGGAAGTTAAAGTCTGTTGGATACAACTACTCTAACCTCAATCAGTATCAACAGAACCCTGAGACCAAGTTTACATCCAGTGAAGAAGTATTTGACCCCTGTACTGGGAAGACAATGTCGAAGCATCAGACTCAACATTCTAAAGCCTACCCAGTTCCAAAGTTTGCTCTAGATCCAAAATCTTCAGCTCATCAAAGACAAAGACCTTTCGGACATCAAAGGCCTAACAACCAAAGGAGATATCGTAAGTGGGTGTGTCATCATTGTGGAAAAAGAGGACACATTAGACCTTTTTGCTACAAGTTGTATGGATACCCCAACCAGGAACATAAACCAAATATGGTACAGGAAGAAAGTGTTGTGAAGAAAATGTGGAGACCTAAAGAAGAAAATGCTGAGCTTCCTATAGAAGAAGATGTTGGGTTAATTGCTCACACATCCCTCAGAGCTTCCTCTAGGGAAGATTGGTATTTTGATAGTGGATGCTCTAGACATATGACTGGTGAAGAAAAGTATCTCAGAAATGTAAGATCCTATAAGGCCAACTTTGTAACTTTTGGAGATGGTGCAAAAGGAGAAATAGTAGAGACTGGGGATCTAATCAGCAATGGATTGCCCAACCTGGAGAATGTACTGTTAGTTAAAGGCCTTACAGCAAATCTGATCAGCATTAGCCAGCTGTGTGATCAAGGCATGAAAGTTAACTTCACTAAGGCTGAATGTTTAGTTAACAATGAGGAAGGTCAACTAATACTGAGAGGGACTAGGTCTAAAGACAATTGTTACCTGTGGATGCCTCAGGAAGAAGTTCTCACATCCACCTGCCAAATCACCACAGAAGATGAAGTTCAACTATGGCACCAGAAACTGGGACACCTGAATTTGAAAGGAATGAAGAAAGCTATATCAGTAGAAGCCATCAGAGGCCTTCCCAAACTCAAGATCGTTGAAGGAAAGGTGTGTGGTGAATGTCAGATTGGAAAGCAAATCAGAATGTCGCATCCAATGCTGGAGCATCAGACAACCTCCAAGGTTCTTGAATTACTACACATGGATCTCATGGGACCCATGCAGGTTGAAAGCTTAGGAGGAAAGAGGTATGCTCTTGTTGTTGTGGATGATTACTCTAGGTACACATGGGTGAATTTCATTAGAGAAAAATCAGATGCTTTTGATGTCTTCAAAGAACTGTGCATCCAGGTTCAAAGAGAAATGGGAAGCAATGTTGTAAGAATAAGGAGTGACCATGGTAGAGAATTCGAGAACTCCAAGTTTGATGAATTCTGTTCAACTGAAGGGATTAAGCATGAGTACTCTTCTCCAATAACTCCTCAACAGAATGGCATAGTAGAAAGGAAGAACAGAACGATTCAAGAATCAGCTAGAGTCATGCTTCATGCCAAAAACATTCCTTATCACTTTTGGGTTGAAGCTATGAATACTGCCTGTTACGTACACAATAGAGTTACCCTCAAAAAAGGTACAACCTCTACTCTTTATGAACTATGGAAAAATAGAAAACCAACAGTCAAACATTTCCATATTTTTGGAAGTAAGTGTTATATTCTGGCTGATAGAGAACCTAGAAGGAAACTTGACCCTAAAAGTGATGAGGGAATCTTCCTTGGTTACTCCACAAACAGTAAAGCTTATAGGGTTTACAATTCAAAGTCTCAAGTTGTAATGGAGTCTGTGAATGTTGTTGTAAATGACTCTCCCTTGAAAGCTAATGAAGGGATAGATCAAGGTACACCTGTTATTGTGAATGCTGAACAAGATGTTGAAGCATCCGCACAACCCAATACTGCAGAACCTGATGAAGACACTCCTGAAGAGGAAGGTGAAGAAAAGGCAAGACCTCAAGCACAAAGCAAAGGTCCCTCTGTTCGTGTCCAGAAAAATCATCCCTTGGATCTGGTTATAGGGAACCCTGAACAAGGGATAACTACAAGAAGAACAAATGATGTAGTTGCAAATTCTTGCTTTGTGTCCGTGTTTGAGCCAAAGAATGTCAAGGAAGCTTTGACTGATGAAGCTTGGATTGAGGCTATGCAAGAAGAGCTGAATCAATTTGAGAGAAGTGAAGTATGGGACTTGGTCCCAAGGCCTGAAGATGTAAATGTAATTGGAACAAAATGGGTGTATAAAAACAAGTCAGATGAGAATGGTACTGTCACCAGAAATAAAGCAAGGCTTGTGGCACAAGGATATACTCAGATTGAAGGACTTGACTTTGATGAAACTTTTGCACCTGTGGCTAGACTAGAATCCATCAGATTACTTCTAGGAGTGGCCTGCATCCTCAAGTTCAAGTTATACCAAATGGATGTAAAGAGTGCATTTCTAAATGGATACCTACAGGAAGAGGTGTATGTTGAGCAACCCAAAGGATTTGTGAACCCAGAACATCCTAATTATGTCTACAAACTGAAGAAATCCCTATATGGTCTCAAACAAGCACCTAGGGCCTGGTATGAAAGGTTGACTCAATTCTTGGAAGAGCAAGGTTACAGAAAGGGAGGATCAGACAAAACCCTGTTTGTAAAAGAAGAAAAAGGAAAATTTATAATAGCCCAAATCTATGTTGATGACATTGTGTTTGGTGGAATGTCGGACACGATGGTCCAGCATTTTGTCAAGCAAATGCAGTCAGAGTTTGAGATGAGTCTTGTTGGAGAATTGACTTACTTTCTTGGGCTCCAGATTAAACAAATGGAAGACACCATGTTCATATCTCAAAGCAAGTATGCCAGAAACATTGTTAGAAAATTTGGAATGGACAATGCTACACACAAAAGAACACCAGCACCTACTCATTTGAAACTCACCAAAGATGAAAAGGGGATAAGTGTTGACCAAAGCCTCTATAGAAGCATGATTGGGAGCTTGTTGTATCTAACTGCAAGTAGACCTGACATAACCTATGCTGTTGGGGTGTGTGCTAGATATCAAGCAGACCCTAAAGTAAGCCACTTAACTCAAGTTAAGAGAATCCTGAAATATGTGAACGGCACTAGTGAGTATGGGATAATGTATTCTCATTGTGAAAATTCTACTCTTTATGGATATTGCGATGCTGATTGGGCTGGGAGTGCAGATGATAGAAAAAGCACTTCTGGAGGGTGTTTCTTTCTGGGCACCAATCTAATATCCTGGTTTAGTAAAAAATAGAATTGTGTGGCCCTATCTACAGCAGAGGCAGAGTACATAGCAGCTGTGAGTAGCTGCTCACAGTTGGTGTGGATGAAACAGATGCTGAAGGAATACGATGTCGAACAGAATGCTCTAACATTGTACTGTGACAACATGAGTGCCATCAACATCTCCAAGAATCCAGTTCAGCATAGTAAAACAAAACATATTGACATCCGTCATCATTATATAAGGGATTTGGTTGAAAATAAAATAGTGGTTTTGGAGCACGTTGGTACAAAAGAACAGGTTGCAGATATTTTCACCAAGGCTCTTGATGCTGTACAGTTTGAGAAGTTAAGGGGCAAGTTAGGAATTTGCCTCCATGAAGAAGCATAGCAATTACTGTTATTTGTGGAGTGGCGTGTGGCAGTTATTCTTATCTCTCCTCATCAAGTGCAACACGCTGATCTAGGTAATCATGGCCACAACCGTTATATCAGCACGCCACCATCAATTTTTGGTTATTTCAATTTCAAATCTTTACCAAATATTTTCTTCCCAAATATAACTCCTTATACCTACAACTTCCCATCTTCTTGTTCAAACATTCTCTCCATACCAAAATTATTCTGGTCGTGTGAATCCTACTTTCGCAATATTACCACAATGTCTCAACCATCCACTCAAACCTCTCCATCCAAATCCTCACCACAAAAATCACCATCGTCACACACAACCACCACCGTTCCCAACATCCCAGAAAACCCTTCTGGCTCTTTACCCCAACCCTCTAATGTCATCACCAACGCAACTCCACTCACCATGATTCACCCCTCATTCAGTTCTATTTTGAACCCCACTCCATCAAACCCTTCAACTTCACCAAAACCCAAAACCTCTAAGAGAACAAAATCCACTACCACCAGAAAACCCAAAACCCAAAAATCTAAAACTCGATATTCATCGAACTTCAACATGCAGGAACTGTACCTTAGTGATCCTGGGAATGCGAATCCCAATGTTGCTCCTGATGTCACAACACCGAGCCCTGATGTGCAGATCGAAACAAACAAAGGAGAATCTGCTGAAACCCTAAGTCTTAAAAAGGGGGAAAATACTGCCATGAGTGAACAATGTGTTCCTGATACTCCTGTTGATGAAGGAGTTGATGAAGAAACTCAGAACATCAAAATTGCTGAAGACGCCCTAAAATCCCTAGTGGACTCTGTTTCTGGTGTGAAGGTTGTGCCGGATGTTCCAACATCCTTGGCACAAGATCAACCACAAGATGATGTGATAGATAATATTGCTGCTGATGTGACTGGTACTCCTAATACACAACCAGGTGAGCCTGTTGTTGATTCACCTGTGCAACAAGAAGAAGCTGTGACTGGTGATATGAACACTGACAATGCTATGTCAGAAAATCTGAATTATGTGACTGCTGATGAAGAGGAAGGTGCTAAGACAGATGACAGTACTGAGGATGATGTAACAATCATGAAGATTGTTGGTGATTCTAGAAGGAAGAAAGGAAAGCCTGGTGTTGGTAACAGGCTAAGAGCAAGAAAAGAAAAGGTGCCTGAGGCTGTGGCTGAAGAACCAAAGTCAACAAAGAAGAAGAAGAATGTTGTAACTAATGCAACTCAATCTTCCAAGAAAAAGAAGGTAGCAGCTGAGGCTACCACATCCACAAAGAAGAAGAAGATGTATGGTCCTGTGAGGAGATCAAGCAGAGTAGAAATACCTGCTAAGCAGAAGCAACAGGGATAAAAAAGAAAAACCATCAATCTGAGTGACTCCGAATCTGATGCTGAGGAGGATGCTCCGCCAATTGCTACAACATCTAAACAAAAGACACCAAAGAAGAGAAAGACTGCTGCTGCTGTCAGTGATGATGATGCCGTGGTCAATGCTCCAGGCATTCTATCTACACAGAAAAAGAAAGCAGGGAGATCAATTCCACAAAATATCCCTGAAGTGCCTATGGACAATGTGTCCTTTCATTTCAGTAACAGTGCTGCAAAATGGAAGTTTGTTTACCACAGGAGACTGGCTCTAGAGAGGGAACTGTCTGATGAAGCTTTAGAGTGCAAGGAGGTGATGGATTTAATTCTTCAAGCTGGATTAATGAAGACTGTGAATGGGCTAGGAAGCTGCTATGAGAAGCTGGTGAAGGAGTTTATTGTTAACATTGGTGAGGACTATGGCAACAGACTCAGAAAGAATTTCATCAGGTGTTTGTAAGAGGTAAGTGTGTGCAATTCTCTCCTGCTGTGATAAATGCTTATTTAGGAAGAAGGGAGTATGGTTATCCTGGTTTTGAACCAACTAATAACCAGATTTGCAAGACTATCACTGCAAATCAAGTTAAGGTATGGCCTCTTAAAGGTAAGGTCCCCTCTGCCATGCTGTCTGTCAAATATGCTATTCTGAATAGGATAGGTGCTGCAAACTGGGTTCCCACTACCCACTCTTCTACCATAGCCACTAGTCTAGCTAAATTTGTGTATGCTGTTGGTACTGGTGCTAATGTTGATTATGGTGCCCTTATATTTGATCAAATTGTTGAACATGGTAAATCTTGGGCTATCAAGCTGGTTATTGGTTTCCCTACTCTCATCAGTGATATAATCTTGGATCAACATCCCAATATTCTGGTTCCTGAGGATACTCCTTGTAAGAGGGAATCACCCATGTCTCTCTCTTACAAGTTGTTTGAAGGAAAGCATGCTGCTGACATTGTTCTGCCTGCAAAGAAAGTGGTACCTCAGGAGAGTGTTGTGTCAACCACTATGAACAAGAAAGCTATGATCATCACAATGGAAGCTGCTGTGAAGGCTCTAGATGAGCAGAAAATGGAGCTTGTCAAGGTTATCACTGCTCTGAAACAAGAGGATGCTGAGGAAGAGGGATTGATTGGTGAGAATGCTGGAGTTTCTAATGCTGGTGATAGTGTTGCTGGTGATGGTGGTGATGCAGCTGGGAATGATGTTCATGAAGAATGAGGTGACACAGAGGAGCTGGAAGTGTCTGATTCCAGTGGTTCTTTTTAAATGATGTAATGAATTTGTTGCCCTGTTAGTTGTGTTCTGTTGCTGTTACTGGGCATAGTTTTTTTTATTCTGCTGGTTTGTACTAAGGCTATGTAGCCATAACTTCTCTGCACTGGTACTTTTTGTCAAATTTGTGGCAAAAAAGGGGAGTAAAAATGGTCTGTTTTTAAATTATGATCCGCTCTGGTTGGTGTTATCTGCATATGCTCTGATTATGATATGTCTGATTGAAGTATGTCTCTGGTATAGTGTGTGATCTGATACGCAGGTGTTGAGGGTGAGATGTTGGACGCAAGGCTCCAACATCCCATGCATATGTGCAGGGGGAGTAGAATTATGAAAATGCTGAAGCATTCTATCCCACATCCTATCAAGTTTATTTTTCTGACCATTTAAGGCGAAGTAGTTATTTCTGTTCCGCTGTTGCATGCCTCTCTGATATTCTTAAAAGATACAATTTATTCTTCTCTACTGTTTTCCATGAAGGAGTAGTATGGTAACATCTTGAACTATAGCCTCTACAGATCTTTATGCTTGTGTGTTTATGTTGAGAAAAAGAAATGTAGTTGATGTATCTGTTTAAGTAAGTATTTGTATGGTCATAATTTGTTTTAGCCAAAAATTTGCCAAAGGGGGAGTTTGTTGAGTCTTTGGTATTGGCTGCATTTTTGGAAATAAACTTTGTGCAAGATGTGCGATCCGATGCCTCAGGCATTGCGTAGAGCATTGGTAATGCTCAGGAGTAGCGCTCATGGCAAATGCTATTTATGGAATGTTTTGTTTCTCTTTCATGAATCTTGCATGGCGCGTTTTATATGTTTTTATGTAAGGAAGGTTATTAATGCTTCAGATCCTGTTCAAGAATATTTCTGAGGAGTATCTCTTTGAAGAATATATTTCTAAAGAATCTCATTTAATTAATGTGGAGTAAATGCTTGGGTCAAACAAACCAAGCCCATGCTTGTGTTATTTTCTGAAGTATTTAAAGGAGCTGCAAAAACCTAATTCAGCAGAGTTGTTCACGCCGTTATTGTGTTTGAGTCTAGAACTAGGTCTTGCGTGTGTTTATTATTGTGAGTCTTTCTTGTGTCACCTTGATGCAAGCTTAGGACGTGTGTTCTTGAGTTGTATTGTGTGATCCTTCTCCTAAGCTTTGAAGTACGGAGTTAGGACTTTTGGTGTGTTTAACACTCAAAGCCTTTAGGCACGAGTGTGTAGTTTTAGGAGTGTGTCTCCAAAATGTTTTGTTCTTGTGTTAGTGAAATCCTTGCTGGCTGTAAGGTTGTAAGGGAGTGAGATGGGATCTCATATCTAGGAGTTCCTAGGTAGAAGAGTCATTGGTAGTGCCTAGGTTATAAGTTGTAAACGGGGCGTTTGCTGTAGACTGAGTAACTAGGACTATTATAGTGATATTCCTTCCTGGATTGGTATCCCCCAGACGTAGGTTCGCCGAACTGGGTTAACAAATACTTGTCTTCTTTATTTGTTTTTCTTTATATGCTTTGAACTGCTAAGTGTTAGACCGGACTCAGTGTTGGAGCATCGGGTAGAGCATCGTGCTCAGCGTGCCAGGAATTTCAGAAAATATGGATAACCCCCGCAATCGGAATTCAAAATTTAATTAATCAATGTGTATTTTTAATAGTTGGGTGGAAAGTGCTTCCCATTTTCTATTCTACACCATTAAGAGATTCTCTCTCTCTCTCTCTCCCTCTCTATTTCTATCTCTCTTCCGTCTCCATTACATGATTCTATAGAGGATTCATCAACAAAAAATAGTTGTTAATATTCTATATTTTTTTAATGAATATTAATTAAATTTTCGTGCATAGTTCTCACTATGATCTACATACACTTTTCATCACGGGGATAACGTTTTTTCGTGCTAGATAAAATTTTGAATAAGTTTTCCTCATGATAAAATATGAAATATGAAAATAAGGATAATTCTCGCAGTTGGAATTCAAATTTTAATTCGTCAATGTGTATTTTTAATAGTGAGGTGGAAAGTGTTACCCGTTTGCTATTATATACCACTGAGAGTTTCTCTCTCTATCGTCTCCGTCGCATGATTCTATAAGGGTTTCATTAACAATAAATAGTTGCTAATTCTATATTATTTTTTTAATGAATATCAATAAAATTCTTGTGCTAAGTTATCACTATCTTCTACATACACTTTTCATCATGGGGGATCACTTTCTAACATTCTAAATAAAATTTTGAATAAATGATCCCTGTGATAAAATATTAAATATGAAAATATGGATAACCCCCGCAGTCGGAATTCAAAATTTAAATAGTCAATGTGTATTTTTAATAGTCGGGTGGAAAGTGCTCCCCGTTTTCTATTCTAAACTACTAAGATTTTCTCTCTCTCTATTTCTATCTCTCTTTCGTCTCCATTACATGATTCTATAGATGCTTCATCAACAAAAAATAATTGTTAATTCTATGTTTTTTTAATGAATATCAATTAAATTTTCGTGCTTAGTTCTCACTATGATCTGCATACACTTTTTATCATGGGGATCACGTTTCTTCGTGGTAGATAAAATTTTAAATAAGTTTTCCCAATGATAAAATATGAAATATGAAAATAAGGATAATTCTCGCAGTTGGAATTCAAATTTTAATTCGTCAATGTGTATTTTTAATAGTGGGTGGGAAGTACTTGCCGTTTCTCATTCTCCAACACTGAGAGTTCTCTCTCTCTCTCTATCTCTCTCTCTCTCTCTCAAAATCTTCTATTTTGCTTTTGTCTCTAATAAATATAATTTTTTCTTCAGAATAAAATAAAATGTTTTTACGTAAAAAAAAATGTTTACTGATATGTGTTATTTTTGAGTTCAAGACTTCAATTCTTCGAGTGATCTTGTCCATGAAAAAAATAGTGTACTTTCTTATTTTAATTTGTTTCAAAGTAATCTAAATATAAATGTTCCTTCATTTTACAAAATTAAAATATTAAAAATGTACTAAGATAGTGTCGCACAAGTGGTAGATACTTGAGCCTCTTAACCATTTGGTCTTAAGATTCATCCTGACCGGTGTATATGGAGAATCATTTCTTAGGAGAGTTCAATCCCTTAAATAGATCTCAGTTAAATCGAGGGAATTAATCTTTGTAGTTGCGCACGGATGATATATTTGGCTTACCAAAAAAAATAATAAAAAAGGTGTGTGTCTATATATATATATATATATATATATATATAATATTTGAGAGTTTCTATAAAAAAAATATTATTTGTGAGAGTTTCTAAAAAAAATATAGTATATAATATTTGAGAGTTTTCACAAATTTTTTTTTGAGAGTTTAAAAAAAATATAATATTTGAAAAAGTTTCTACAAAAAGAAAACAAAAAAATATAATATTTGGAAGAGTTTTTACAAAAAAAAAATTATAAAAATTCAATTATTATTGTCAATGGGATTCAAACAACATACATTTGTTAGTAATTATAAGGTAATTTTCTCTACAAAAAGAAAGATAGTTTTCCATAAATTATTATAGGCTAAACTACATATTTGGTCCCTTACATTTATTTTAGGTTTTAATTTGGTCCCTTACGTTTAAAAAGTTTCAATTTGGTCCCTTATGTTATCAACATTTGCATTAGTTGGTCCATTCCGCCATATTCTACTGTTCCACTGTTTCAATTGGACACGTGTCAACGTGTCCAGGTGTCCACGTGTCAATCCAAGTTTGCAAACTGTCTGCCACGCAAGCAAACCGTCTGCCACATGTGCAAAAACTGACGGAAGGGACCAAATTGAAATCTAAAATAAACGTAAGAGACCAAATTGGAACTTTTTAAACGTAAGGAACCAAATTGAAACCTAAAAAAAACGTAAGGGACCAAATGGGTAGTTTAACCAATATTATAAAAATTTGTAACAGCCCGTTTTTCATAAGCCAAAAAGGGCATTATTTTTTTTTTTGTACACAATCAGAGTTACGCATAAAAGATTTTAAATGAGCCGGCATTCAAATATACAAAAGAACTCATTACCAAAAGGTGCTTCGACAAGCAAAGTGTATTCCTGAATAATTACAGTCCAAGTCTAAGTATTCAAAACAAGTTAGAAAACTCTATGCTAACCCAAAAGCACGGTGCACAAAACACACCGGCGCATAGTCTAACTACTCTAAGCTTCAACACAAGCTCACTATGGCCTAGAGCTGCCAACACCATCCTCTCGACCTACATCGTCATCTGGGGTGGGATGAGCCCGCAAATGAAAGAAAGGGTCACCACAAAATAACAGTATATATATATATATATAACCGGTGCGAAAGATTGTACACATCACAAATATTTCCACAAACACAAGAGAAAGCTCTTAATCTCAAGAGTAATTCCCACCAACGGGCTTATATAAATAAATCACCAAGCCTAATGCAGACTTCTACAATGGGTGTGACAACCGATCTCTGGTTAGCCACATGCATGATTTAATTCCGGAATTCAACCTCTCTATAGAAGGCGTAGGTCTCTGGTGGGATAACACCTCCTACTATTGGTGGGATAACACCGAGTAGAGTCACACAAGACAATACCAAAACAATCACGGTGGGATAACACCGGGTGAGTCACACAAGACAACCACCAACTCAATAAAATCCAGTAGGATTTGGCGAAGTCGCACAGACAAACGCCCGGTACGAAGGCAAGTCACACAAGACATACACCTAGGCACGCAACTATTAAATGCATGACATATATTCTCTTCGGCATATACGGGATAGTCACACAAGACAAAATCCTCGCGTAGTCCTATCTGACGCACGCATTCATATATGCTCATGCAAACAATCACATAGCCTAAAGCCTATGTACAAAGCATCTCAACATACATACATTTTCCCAATCATATGTAAATTGCACACATTTTTATAACACGTTCTCATCAACGAGAATACATAAGTACAAACATGCCAAAACACACAGCAATTGCATACACAGCAAAACAAAGCATGCCGTAACCATTTCGAAAGACGGAAATAAAGTGGAGCCCTTACCTCAGCAAGCTTCCGTTTATTAAAACTCGTCCAAACAACACAACGCGCTTCCTAAAACAAGCAGCGTACCATCAATACATCGTTTCCAAACCCAATGTATTGAAACTACATCAAAACCCCAAAACTCTAAAGGTTTCTAAGGAAAATCCGCTCTTTCGGATACCATACCAAAAACTACCATATTGATCAACCCCCATGTGTTATTTGTACTATTTTTAGGACCCAAAACAATAGTCAAAAGTCTTAAATAATTTGAAATGCAAAATGGCCGTTTTCTTGCGTTATAAGCTACGTACTTTCCGAGTACCCGAAAAACTCGTTTCCAATCCCCACCACTTCCATAAATTAATAAAAAGGGATTATAAAGCTAAAAACCAAGTTTAGAAATCAGAATCCAAAATCTCAACTCCCAGAGCTCGCCCTGGCGAGTTGGTGGCGAGTGAAGGCAGTGAGGACTGGTCTTACTCGCTCTGGAGCTCGCCCTGGCGTGTTGTCATGACCTGTGACACTCGCCTTGGCGTGTAAACGCTCGCTCAGCGAGTTGCACCTGTCATGACAGCAAAAGACAGCAACTCACACCACCTTTTTCCACCCAAGCCTAGTTTGATTCTATTAGTTCCCAATACTTTTTCAAGGCACAAAAGCAAACCATTTTCATAAGCAAGCAATTCATTTCCGAAAGCTTGTTGGTTGCTTCGAGTGCAAGTTATTTGATTTTCATTTCCAAAATCAAAACCAAATCCAAGCACAAGTTTTATTACGGGCCTTAACCGTCCGGTAATCATTTTCAAACATGTTTTCAAAGTAAAAAGCAACTCCACATGTCACAAGAGTTTTAAACCATTTTGACCCCAAAAACACTACTCAAAACACTTAGGAAATATTTTCATAAACCACAAAATATTTTTCATCGGATTTTCTAAAACAAAACCATACAACGCATTTCCCTTTTGCCCAAAGGTTCAAAGACAACTTTTCTTTTCAAAACCTTACAACTTAACCACATGTTATTGATCAATACATAAACCAGCCAAAACCCTAACTTTTCTCATGAGATTTTTCACCAACTCATGGAAAACAAAAAAACAAAGCCTACACATGCTTCTCTAAACCTCATGAACAACATTCATGAAACAAGAATTAATTCCTAACCTTTCCATCTCATGAACATAATCTAAACTCATAACTCCAAGAGTTTTAACCAACCAAAATGAAAAGGAAAAGGGTGGTTACCTTAAACAAGTGATTCTCTACAACGATTCCACAAAGCTCCCAAGCTTGAAATAGACACAAATGGTGTAGAATGGAAAATTTGGTGAAGGTTAGAAAGTAAAGGAGTTCTCACGTGAAAGAGAGAAAGAAAAGGAGTGAAGTTTGTGATTTTCTTAAGTCCACAAGTCACCAAACCTCCTTACTATGTCAAAGGCTCTTGATAGCCAATCCACCATTGGATCAAAGTCAAAAGTCCAAGCTTAAACCCTAGCCATTGGATCAATTTACTTTATGAGAAATCACAAGATATCATCAACTCATCCATAACAAGTCTCGTACTCAGCTCTCGCGCGACGCGACGAACATAAACCACAAAAACATAAAACCTACGGAAAGAACGTCTAACGTTTAACATTTCCAAAACTTATCGCCGAATCTTTTTCCGCGACTGTAATTTTCTTCCATACCTTAGAAAATTATTCTCAGAATATATCATAACTCGCGCAGATATATAAAACTCCCATCCGAAACCTCACTTAAAACAGACGCAGTAAGATTTTCCATCCGCGGGTAAAATCCTACTCGTTTTTCCAAAAACAAGAATAATCCAAAACTCGTTATTCTGAAACCACAAATAACTTCTTAAACAAGAAACAGGATCACAAGACAAAAGTCTGTACAATTACAGTGCACGAGCACAAAACAGACTCGATTACAGCAAAACCTAATAATTACACGATGTTTCATCACACGAACACATCGAAACCCTAATATTCCTTAAACCAACTATACAATGAAATCTTGGGTCTTACAATACTACCCCCCTAAAAGAAGTTTCGTCCTCGAAACTTAGGCATCGTCGAACAAACCGGGATATAATTCCCTCATCTTACTCTCGAGCTCCCAGGTGGTATCTCTTGTAGCTTCATTCCATATTACCTTCACCAAAGGTATCTCTTTCGTTCTCAGACGTTTCATCTTCCTATCCGCAATCTTGATCGGCGGAACTTCAAATGACAAATTATCTCTCAGCTGGATGTCATCTGGTGTGATCACATGTGATGGATCCGGTGTATACTTCCGCAATTGCGACACATGGAACACGTCATGAATCAAAGATAGTACCGGTGGCAACGCGATCCGGTATGCTACCTTCCCAACTCGTTCCAAAATCTGATAAGGCCCTATAAACTTTGGAGTCAACTTCTTCGCTTTCAAAGCCCTTCCAACACCAGTTGTTGGAGTAACACGGAGAAATACGTGATCTCCCTCCTCAAACTCTAAAGGCCTCCGACGCCTATCCGCATAACTTTTCTGGCGATCTTGAGCAACCTTCATCATTGCCCTTATCTTTCGGACCTTGTCCGTCGTCTGTTGTACCATTTCCGGTCCTACTATCATACTTTCCCCATCTTGGTACCAACACAAAGGAGTCTGACATCTCCTCCCATACAAAGCCTCGTATGGTGCCATTCCAATACTCGCGTGGAAACTGTTGTTGTATGTGAATTCTATCAATGGTAATACATCGTCCCAACTTCCACGATCATCCAATACACATGCTCTCAACAAATCTTCCAAAGACTGATTTGTTCTTTCGGTCTGCCCATCCGTCTGAGGATGGTAGGCGGAACTCAATCTCAGTTTCGTCCCCAACGCCTCATGCAAAGTCCTCCAAAAGTGTGAAGTAAACTTTGGGTCTCGATCCGACACTATACTCGACGGAATCCCATGTAACCTCACAATCTCAGCAATGTAAATATCGGTCAACTTTGCCGCTGTATCCGTAGTCCTTACCGGCAAAAAATGAGCGGACTTTGTCAAACGATCCACTATCACCCAAATGAAATCACGCTTCCTCCTGGTCTTAGGTAAACCAGTGATGAAATCCATAGAAATGCTATCCCACTTCCACTCGGGGATATCTAATGACTGCAGCATCCCTGCTGGTCTCTGATGCTCAATCTTCTCTTCTGACAAGTCAGACACGACGCCACATACTCAGCCACATCCTTTTTCATACCCGGCCACCAGAAATCATGTCTCAGGTCTTGATACATCTTTGTTGCTCCGGGATGTATACTAAGTTTACTCTTGTGTGCCTCCCCTAGAATGGTGTTTCTCAAGTCCATAGCTTCGGGTACACACACTCTCCCTTGACACCTCAAGATGTTGTCCGATCCCACCTTGAAATCTCGGTTGGTTCCTCGAACAATCAAAGCCCTTTTCTCCATGAGAAACTTGTCATCTTGACAATTTGCAATGTCCTCCAATAACCCGCTTGAGATGGTAATCATACCCAGTCTCATATTCCCTAAAGCAAACTCTACTTCAAGGTGCAAGTCACGAAACTCTCTCAACAACTCTTGTTGACTAGCCATTTGTGCCGAACAAACCGACACACTCTTTCTACTCAAAGCATCGGCTACCACATTAGCCTTTCCAGGATGGTATTCTAAGGTGAAATCAAAATCTTTCAATGTTTCCATCCATCTCCTCTGCCTCATATTAAGCTCTTTCTGATCGAACAGATACTTAAGACTTTTATGGTCACTAAACACGACAAAAGTGCAACCATAAAGATGATGTCTCCAAATCTTCAATGCAAAAACAACGGCCGCAAGCTCTAAATCGTGCGTAGGATAATTCTTTTCATGCACTTTCAGTTGCCTTGACGCATAAGCCACTGCCCTCTTGTGTTGCATCAACACACAACCCAAACCTTGATGAGAAGCATCACAATAAACCTCATACGGTTCCTCCGACTGTGGTAACATCAAAACTGGTGAAGTCGTCAACCGTTCTTTCAACAACTGAAAACTCAACTCACACTTCTCAGTCCAAGCAAAAGGTTGATCTTTTCGCGTAAGTTGGGTCATCGGTGCCACAATCTTAGCAAATCCTTCTATAAACCTTCGGTAATAACCGGCCAAACCAACAAAACTTCTCACATCAGTCACTGTTTGAGGCTGTTTCCATGAAAGTACCGTATCAATCTTGGCTGGATCCACGGCTATTCCCTCTTTTGATATTACATGGCCAAGAAAATTCACCTCTTCCAACCAAAAGTCACACTTTGACGGGTTTGCATACAGCTTACATTCCCGCAAAACTTGCAATACTAGACGAAGATGCTCTACATGTTCCTCTTCACTCTTCGAATACACTAGAATGTCATCAATAAATACCACCACAAACTTGTCCAAGAATGAGTGGAATATCCGATTCATGTAGGCCATAAAGATAGCAGGTGCATTCGTCACTCCGAACGGCATCACTAAGAACTCATAATGCCCATATCGCGTCCTAAACGCCGTTTTCTGAATATCCTCATCTCGTACTCTTATCTGGTGATATCCAGATTTCAAGTCGATCTTTGAAAACACTGAGGCTCCCCTCAACTGATCCATCAGATCATCAATCCGTGGCAATGGATATCGGTTCTTGATAGTCACCTTATTAAGCTTCCGATAATCCACACACATACGAGATTTCCCATCCTTCTTCTTAACCATTAAGACCGGTGCTCCCCAAGGCGACACACTAGGCCTTATGAAACCTTTAACTAACAAGTCTTCAATCTGACTTTTCAACTCTACCAACTCAGCTGGAGCCATCCGATAAGCTGATTCCGAAATCGGACCCGTACCCGGTTGCAAATCAATAAAGAATTCCACCTCTCTACACGGAGGAAAAGCTGGAATCTCCGATGGAAACACATCTTGGAAATCCTGAACCACAGGAATTTCCTCAATTCGGATCTCCGACGTCACTCCTAAGCTAGCAAGTGAAACTATCTCCGGTTCTCCATTACACATAACCACAGAAAGCCGATGTGCAGACAAGTACCTTCGCACACCTGGCTCGGGAAAGAAAACCAATTTCCGAGCACAGTCTAGAATAACATAATGATAAGACAACCAATCCATCCCAAGAATGATCTCGAGAGATAAGAGCGGTAGACACACCAAATTGACCAGAAAATCCCTATTATGGATTACTACCAAACAATGCAAACATGCAGTATTCACTACCAAATCCTTAGCAGGAGTCAAAACATTCAAATCAAACGGAAGAACAGAAACATTCAAACTCAAACGATTTGCACAAGCCAAAGATATGAATGAGTGGGTTGCCCCCGTGTCAATCAAAGCAGTTAAAGAATTACCTGCGATGTGACAGCTCTCATGGATGACGTTGCTAGCCTGCCCACTCAACTCAGTGCCCATACAGTAAGCAAGTGCCTTTGCCGCAGGTCTGGCACCCTGTGAGCCTTGTGCCACATTTGCCGACGGCCCGGCCTTCGGGGCTCTGCAATCTCTAGCAAAGTGTCCCGGCTTCTTGCAATTGAAGCAAGCGCTTCCCCCATTCGGTTGCGTGCACTCATTTGAAAAATGCCCCGCTTCTCCACAGTTGTAGCAAGTCCCCTTACCACCATCAGATTTTCCCCGGGTTCCCTGATTCACCGATCGGCCCGGTCCTTTGCTGTGTTGAGGACGGTTATAAGGCTTACTCCCTTGCCTCCCACTATTCTGAGTCGAACCACGATCATTGGTACGACTTGGTCCCCCGGCACTAGACCCTCCTTGGCGGTTCACCCGCTTATTCCTCATGTCCTCTACCTCTTGGCACTTTTCAACCAAGACCTGGAATTGTCGGATACCCAATGGCACAACCGCATCCTGCAGTTCGTACCTCAGTCCATCTTGGAATCGACGGCACATATAATCCTCATCTATCCCATCCCTAAAGAAGCGGAAGAAACGGGATAGTGATTCAAACTTCTTGGCATATGTTTCAACATTCATGCCCCCCTGACGCAACCTCAGAAATTCCTCCCCATACCTTTCCCTTGCAGTCTCGGGAAAGTACTTGGCTAAAAACCTCCTCTTGAAGTTCTCCCAATTCAATTCCTCATGGCCATTCTCCATGATAATTCGGGTGTTCCTCCACCAATACTCAGAACCCTCTAGTAACTGATAGGTAGCTAAGACCACCTTCTCTCCTTCTGGACAATGAATTGCCCCGAATATCCTCTCCACAGATTGGAGCCATAAATCAGCAGTTTCCGGACCTCCCTCCCCATTAAACTTTGGAGGAGTTTGGTGGTTGAAATTTGAAAGAAGTCTAGATCCAACAGCGAGTATTTCTCTTTCGCGCTTTTCCAGATCTCGCTGCGCCTTAGCATGGCTCTGAGCAGTCACAGCCGCTGCCATCGTATGCATGGCATAAGCCATCTGGTTTATATCAGCATTGTCCGCCATAGGTGCTGTAGGTGCCCTTCTTGGAGGCATTCTATTCTGCACAATACCAATTCTGATTAGATTCCTTATCCAAACATTTCTGAGTCTCAACAGAAAATCTCATCCGACGGTTACTAACTCATAACCCGACACAGAACAACACTAGAACTGACCCGATACTAGCTATGTTCTAACCGACTCTGGACTAACGACTCAAGTATACACTTTCCCTTTGAAGATTTAAAGCCGTGCTCTGATACCAATTGTAACAGCCCGTTTTTCATAAGCCAAAAAGGGCATTATTTTTTTTTTTGTACACAATCAGAGTTACGCATAAAAGATTTTAAATGAGCAGGCATTCAAATATACAAAAGAACTCATTACCAAAAGGTGCTTCGACAAGCAAAGTGTATTCCTGAATAATTACAGTCCAAGTCTAAGTATTCAAAACAAGTTAGAAAACTCTATGCTAACCCAAAAGCACGGTGCACAAAACACACCGGCGCATAGTCTAACTACTCTAAGCTTCAACACAAGCTCACTATGGCCTAGAGCTGCCAACATCATCCTCTCGACCTACATCGTCATCTGGGGTGGGATGAGCCCGCAAATGAAAGAAAGGGTCACCACAAAATAACAGTATATATATATATATATATATATATATATATATATATATATATATATATATATATATATATATAACCGGTGCGAAAGATTGTACACATAACAAATATTTCCACAAACACAAGAGAAAGCTCTTAATCTCAAGAGTAATTCCCACCAACGGGCTTATATAAATAAATCACCAAGCCTAATGCAGACTTCTACAATGGGTGTGACAACCGATCTCTGGTTAGCCACATGCATGATTTAATTCCGGAATTCAACCTCTCTATAGAAGGCGTAGGTCTCTGGTGGGATAACACCTCCTACTATTGGTGGGATAACACCGGGTAGAGTCACACAAGACAATACCAAAACAATCACGGTGGGATAACACCGGGTGAGTCACACAAGACAACCACCAACTCAATAAAATCCAGTAGGATTTGGCGAAGTCGCACAGACAAACGCCCGGTACGAAGGCAAGTCACACAAGACATACACCTAGGCACGCAACTATGAAATGCATGGCATATATTCTCTTCGGCATATACGGGATAGTCACACAAGACAAAATCCTCGCGTAGTCCTATCTGACGCACGCATTCATATATGCTCATGCAAACAATCACATAGCCTAAAGCCTATGTACAAAGCATCTCAACATACATACGTTTTCTCAATCATATGTAAATTGCACACATTTTTATAACACGTTCTCATCAACGAGAATACATAAGTACAAACATGCCAAAACACACAGCAATTGCATACACAGCAAAACAAAGCATGCCGTAACCATTTCGAAAGACGGAAATAAAGTGGAGCCCTTACCTCGGCAAGCTTCCGTTTATTAAAACTCGTCCAAACAACACAACGCGCTTCCTAAAACAAGCAGCGTACCATCAATACATCGTTTCCAAACCCAATGTATTGAAACTACATCAAAACCCCAAAAACTCTAAAGGTTTCTAAGGAAAATCCGCTCTTTCGGATACCATACCAAAAACTACCGTATTGATCAACCCCCATTTGTTATTTGTACTATTTTTAGGACCCAAAACAATAGTCAAAAGTCTTAAATAATTTGAAATGCAAAATGGCCGTTTTCTTGCGTTATAAGCTACGTACTTTCCGAGTACCCGAAAAACTCGTTTCCAATCCCCACCACTTCCATAAATTAATAAAAAGGGATTATAAAGCTAAAAACCAAGTTTAGAAATCAGAATCCAAAATCTCAACTCCCAGAGCTCGCCCTGGCGAGTTGGTGGCGAGTGAAGGCAGTGAGGACTGGTCTTACTCGCTCTGGAGCTCGCCCTGGCGTGTTGTCATGACCTGTGACACTCGCCCTGGCGTGTAAACGCTCGCTCAGCGAGTTGCACCTGTCATGACAGCAAAAGACAGCAACTCACACCACCTTTTTCCACCCAAGCCTAGTTTGATTCTATTAGTTCCCAATACTTTTTCAAGGCACAAAAGCAAACCATTTTCCTAAGCAAGCAATTCATTTCCGAAAGCTTGTTGGTTGCTTCGAGTGCAAGTTATTTGATTTTCATTTCCAAAATCAAAACCAAATTCAAGCACAAGTTTTATTACGGGCCTTAACCGTCCGGTAATCATTTTCAAACATGTTTTCAAAGTAAAAAGCAACTCCACATGTCACAAGAGTTTTAAACCACTTTGACCCCAAAACCACTACTCAAAACACTTAGGAAATATTTTCATAAACCACAAAATATTTTTCATCGGATTTTCTAAAACAAAACCATACAACGCATTTCCCTTTTGCCCAAAGGTTCAAAGACAACTTTTCTTTTCAAAACCTTACAACTTAACCACATGTTATTGATCAATACATAAACCAACCAAAACCCTAACTTTTCTCATGAGATTTTTCACCAACTCATGGAAAACAAAAAAACAAAGCCTACACATGCTTCTCTAAACCTCATGAACAACATTCATGAAACAAGAATCAATTCCTAACCTTTCCATCTCATGAACATAATCTAAACTCATAACTCCAAGAGTTTTAACCAACCAAAATGAAAAGGAAAAGGGTGGTTACCTTAAACAAGTGATTCTCTACAACGATTCCACAAAGCTCCCAAGCTTGAAATGGACACAAATGGTGTAGAATGGAAAATTTGGTGAAGGTTAGAAAGTAAAGGAGTTCTCACGTGAAAGGGAGAAAGAAAAGGAGTGAAGTTTGTGATTTTCTTAAGTCCACAAGTCACCAAACCTCCTTACTATGTCAAAGGCTCTTGATAGCCAATCCACCATTGGATCAAAGTCAAAAGTCCAAGCTTAAACCCTAGCCATTGGATCAATTTGCTTTATGAGAAATCACAAGATATCATCAACCCATCCATAACAAGTCTCGTACTCAGCTCTCGCGCGACGCGACGAACATAAACCACAAAAACATAAAACCTACGGAAAGAACGTCTAACGTTTAACATTTCCAAAACTTATCGCCGAATCTTTTTCCGCGACTGTAATTTTCTTCCATACCTTAGAAAATTATTCTCAGAATATATCATAACTCGCGCAGATATATAAAACTCCCATCCGAAACCTCACTTAAAACAGACGCAGTAAGATTTTCCATCCGCGGGTAAAATCCTACTCGTTTTTCCAAAAACAAGAATAATCCAAAACTCGTTATTCTGAAACCACAAATAACTTCTTAAACAAGAAACAGGATCACAAGACAAAAGTCTGTACAATTACAGTGCACGAGCACAAAACAGACTCGATTACAGCAAAACCTAATAATTATACGATGTTTCATCACACGAACACATCGAAACCCTAATATTCCTTAAACCAACTATACAATGAAATCTTGGGTCTTACAAAATTCAATTATTGTTGCCAGTGGGATTCGAACAACATGCCTTAAGCTAAAAACTTTGAATGACACCTAAGCAAGAGAAGCTTTAATTGAATGCCACATAAACAATTACTATTGAGAATACACGAAAAACCTCCGTTGGAATCTCGTAATGTATATAACTAGTATGTTAACCCGTGCCGTGCACGGGATTATTTTCTTTTATAATATTATTTGTATGTTTATTTTGATTTATTATTTGATTATTTTGGTTTAAAATTCTAAGGTAAAATTGAGATAGTTTTGCATTATATAGATTTAATGATGTTACAGAATAAAGCGATATTAAGAGTATTACTTCGCTTCCCATTTTACACTATTATGAGATAATTTCTTTATCTCATATTCATCTCCAAACTATATAGTGATCATATAAATATAAAATAATTATAAACTTCATTCTCAAAGGAAAATATGCTTTGATTTTTCCTGGCCTTAAGATTTTTTGGGACCGTACCCATAAAATTAAAATATACCATGATTTTATTTTATTTTTCATCTCGAACCCACTCTTTATAGAAAATTTACATTAGGTTCATTGTCAAACACAAGATAATTTTTATTTTTTTTCAATAATATTTATTTTCATATGTTATTTTTTCTTTTGAAGGTTGTCTATGTTTTTTTTCATTTTATATTATTTAGAAGGTTATATACGTTTTTTCAATTGTCTATATGAGATTGATTTCTCTTAGTTTATTTGAGTATGAAAATATGATATATCTTTAGCACAGGACACTGTAGGATTTCATCAACAAAAAATAATTGTAAATTTTATACTATTTTTTAAATGAATATTAACATACTTTGACTCTGTTTCTATTCTCAAATTTTTTCTTTTCACCGTACCACAAAGAAGCAATCTTCACGCTGAGCGTCAAATGTGAAAACCTATGTGTACAATCTCTCCACTCACATTAATAAATTAAGGTTCTTAAAAAAGTTCGAACGAAGGTTATGAAAAGTTTAAAAAGTTTGAACGAAGGTTATGGAAAATTTAAAATAGCATAAATTATAAAAAAAAAATCAAAATTATATTAATTTATTTTAGATTTTCCATAGATTTCATAAGCCATATGTAATCTAATGAAAGTGCGATAGACACATAATATGGAAAAATCCCCTTAGTCAAAATTTTAATTTTAATTAGTCAATGTGTATTTTTAATGGTGGAGTGGGAAGTGTTACCCGTTTCCTATTATATATCACTGAGAGATTCTCTCTCCCGTCTTTGTCGCAGGACTCTATAGGGGTTCCATCAACATAAAATAGTTGCTAATTCTATATTATATTTTTAATGAATATCAATAAAATTCTCGTGTTAAGTTATCACTATATTCTACATACACTTTTCATCATGGGGATCACTTTTTATCGTGCTAAATAAAATTTTGAATAAATGATCCCCGTTATAAAATATTAAATATGGAAATATGGATAACCCCCGCAATCGGAATTCAAAATTTAATTAGTCAACGTGTACTTTTAATAGTCGGGTGGAAAGTGCTCCTCGTTTTCTATTCTACACCACTAAGAAATTTATCTCTCTCTCTCTCTCTCCCCCCCTCTCTCTCTCTCTCTATTTCTTTCTCTCTTCCGTCTCCATTACATGATTCTATAGAGACTTCATCAACAAAAAATAGTTGTTAATTCTCCATTACATGAGTATATTTTTTTTAATGAATATCAATTAAATTTTCGTGCTTAGTTCTCACTATGATCTACATACACTTTTCATCATGGGGATCACGTTTCTTCGTGCTAGATAAAATTTTGAATAAGTTTTCCCCATGATAAAATATGAAATATGAAAATAAGGATAATTCTCGCAGTTGGAATTCAAATTTTAATTCGTCAATGTGTTTTTTTCATAGTGGGGTGGGAAGTACTTGTCGTTTCTCATTCTCCAACACCGAGAGTTCTCTCTCTCTCTCTCTCTCTCAAAATCTTCTATTTTGTTTTCGTCTCTAATGAATATAATTTTTTCTTCAAAATAAAATAAAATGTTTTTACGTAAAAAAAAAAAGGTTTACAGATATGTCATAAGCTATTTTTTGGGTTCAAGCCTTCAATTCTTCGAGTGATCTTATCCATGAAAAAAATAGTGTACTTTCTTATTTTAATTTGTTTCAAAGTAATCTAAATATAAGTGTTCCTTCATTTTAAATAATTAAAATATTAAAAATGTACCAAGATAGTGTCGCACGAGTGGTAGATACTTGGGCCCCTTAACCATTTGGTCTTGAGATTGATCCTGACCGGTGCATATGGAGAATCATTTCTTAGAAGAGGTCAATCCCTTAAATAGATCTCAGTTAAATCGAGGGGATTAATCTCTGCAGTTGCACACAGATGATACATTTGGTTTACCAAAAAAAAATGTATGTATATATATATATATATGTTTAAATATAATATTTGAGAGTTTCTATAAAAAAAAAATATTTGTGAGAGTTTCTATAAAAAAATATAGTATATAATATTTGAGAGAGTTTTCACAAAAAAAATAAAAATTTGAGTTTTAAAAAATATAATATTTGAAAAAGTTTCTACAAAAATAAAACAAAAAAATATAATATTTGAAAGAGTTTTTACAAAATTTTTTTTATAAAAATTCAATTATTGTTGTCAATGAGATTCGAACAACATACATTTGTTAGTAATTACTATAAGATAATTTTCTCTACAAAAAGAAATGTAGTTTTCTATAAAATATTATAAAAATTCAATTATTGTTGCATGTGGGATTCGAACAACATACCTTAAGCAAAAAACTCTGAATGACACTTAAGCAAGAGAAGCTATAATTGAATGCCACATAAGCAATTACTATTGAGAATGCACGAGAAAGCTTATATATAATATTTGAGAGTTTCTATAAAAAAATATATTATTTGTGAGAGTTTCTAAAAAAAATATAGTATATAATATTTGAGAGTTTTCACAATTTTTTTTTGAGAGTTTAAAAAAAATATAATATTTGAAAAAGTTTCTACAAAAAGAAAACAAAAAAATATAATATTTGGAAGAGTTTTAACAAAAAAAAAAATTATAAAAATTCAATTATTGTTGTCAATGAGATTAGAACAACATACATTTGTTAGTAATTATAAGGTAATTTTCTCTACAAAAAGAAAGATAGTTTTCTATAAAATATTATAAAAATTCAATTATTGTTGCCAGTGGGATTCAAACAACATACCTTAAGCTAAAAATTTTGAATGACACCTAAACAAGAGAAGCTTTAATTGAATGTCACATAAGCAATTACTATTGAGAATACACTCCGTTAGAATCTCGTAATGTATATAATAGAGAAAGAGATAAATAAAAGAAGAAAACCAACCCATTTTTTTCTAATTCGTTAATATATTATCCGAACAAAATCCTAATGAATCAGAAATTAAACAAGTGTGTACCTGTTAACAACTCGATGTAAATTTAGAGTTAATTTTCAGCAAAAGAAGACAGCAAAGTGAGGGGTTAAATTTTTTTAGAAGAGTAATGTTGTTTCCTACTTTGACAATGAAGAGAGCTAGGAGGTTTTCAAGTTTTGATACGATTAAAAACATGGCCACAAATACTGATGGCAGGAAAAGAATGTGAAATTGAAAAGAAAAAAAAAGCACGTACCGAAGTAAACAAAATTGTTTACAATTGGATGATTTCACTAAATCCCCAAATTTTTTTCTTTTATTCAAACTCTATATTTTATCTTTTAATTACGTTTTTTATTTTAAATTAAGTTTTTATTTAGGAAAATAAAATTTCATTTTAAAAAATTGAAAAACAAAATAAAATCTGACATGGTTGCCACTTGCCACATTAACTTGACATGTTACCCAAATTGAAGGTCAAAATAACAGGGGATTAAATGTTTGAATTTTTGAAAATAGAGGGACTAAAATTGCAGGAATAAAAATAGGGGGACTAAAATTGCGGATTTTATAAAACAAGAGGATCAAAATTGCATTTAAGCATTTTATTTAAGAAAATATAATGTCATATTTAAAAAATTTAAAAACCAAAATAATGCGATGTATCATCTAAATTAAATGTCAAAATAAGAGGGGGATTAAATGTCTCAAATTTTTGAAAATAGAAGGATCAAAATTGCGAAAAAAAACACGGGGACCAAAATTACGAATTTGGTAAAATAGGAGAACCGAAACCGCGTTTAAGCCAAAATAATATCCAGTTTGAGTGAAGTGGTAGAAATGGTTTCATATCCAACTCTGTAAGACCCAAGATTTTACTGTGCGGTTTTCCTAAGGAACTTTAGTGTTGGCTAAGTTTTTAGGGTTTTTGGCGAAGCGTTTTCATGAGTATTATCGCGATATTAGGATTTTTGCTGAAATGGAGTCTGTTTTGTGCTCGTGCGCTAGAAAGGCACAGACTTTTGGGTCGTAATCCTCTTTTGAGTATGAGAAGGTTTCTGTGAAGTCAGAATAACGAGTTTTAGATAATTCTTGTTTTTGGAAAAACGAGTAGGATTTTACCCGCTGTTGGAAAATCTTACTGCGTCTGTTTTAAGTGAGGTTTCGGATGGAAGTTTCATATATCTGCGTGAGTTAGGATATGTCCTGAGATTAATTTTCTAAGGTATGGAAGAAAATTACAGTCGCGGAAAAAGATTCGGCGATAAGTTTTGGAATGGAAAAACGATAGACGTTCTTTCCGTAGGTTTTCTGTTTTTGTGAGTTTCGTTCGTCACGATGCGCGAGAACTGAACGTGCGTTTTGTTGTAAGATGTTGTGGAAAATATCTTAAGTGGATGGTGATGTTTTTGATCCAATGGCTTAGGATTAGTCTTGGAACTTTTCCTATTTGATCCAAGGGTGGATTGGCTAATGAGGTTTTCCTTTAGTAAAGGGTTTTGGTTGGTTTGTGGACTTAGAAACATTCCAAAACATTGTCATTCTCTCTTCTCTTCACCGTAGCTTTTCTTCTTCATTTGCCTAGTCTTCACAAATTTCAATCCTTCACCATTTTCATCCATTTCAAGCTTGTTAGAACTAGGAAAAATTGCAAGGATCATCTCCTCTAAGGTAACTAGACTTCTTTCATCTCTTAGCTAGCTAAAATCATAGAGTTTGATGGATTGTTAGATTATGTTCTTGAGAGGATTTTGTGAGAAATTGTTGATGAATGATTTCTCTTGCTTGAAAGTTGTTCATGAGTGAATATCTAGGATGTTTAAGCTTAGTTATTTTGATTTCCATGGTTGGATGAGAATCTCATGAAAATTCTTGTTAGAGTTTGATAAGAAAAACTTAAATTGATCATAGACATGAACTTTTGTATGATGATTTTGTTTATGAAGTTGTTTTTGAGCTTTTAGAGAAAATGGATGTGTGAAAAATAGTTTTGTTTTGAAAAACAAGAAATTTGTTCTTGAGAGTTCAAGAGAAAACTTTTATGAATTTTAGTTTGTGTTTTGAAAAGTATTTGTTGTTCAAATAAATGGTTTTAGTATGTGAAAATTGATTGCCTTGGAGTTAGGAATCAAAGTGTTTCTTAGTTTGTTTTGAAACGAAAATATTTTCGCGTAGCGAGAAATAGTGCAATTAACTTCGTGAATTTTTAATCACTATGGGGAGGACTCGAAATCACTATCCGAGAGTGTTAGAAAGTACCTTAAGCCTCTCTAGAACTTAGAGAATGAGTTTCGTTTCGATAGGATACGTTGAGAGTATTTTATTGATATTACGCTGCTTATATTTTAGGAAGCGCGAATTGTAGAATTTCGTGATAAAAGTTAACGGAAGCTTGCCGAGGTAAGGGCATCACTTTATTTCTGTCTTTTCACTGAGTTATAACATGTTTGTTGGTTATTTTCGGTGATGCGTGTTTGTGTGTTTGGCATGTATGTGTTATGTATTCTCGTGATGAGAAAGTGTTTACAATACGTGCGTTGTTTTACATATTATTGGAGATGTATGTATGAACATGTGGGTGAATACATATGATTGGAAATGTATGTATGTTTGTTGTGGTTTGTTACATATGATTGGATATGTATGTATGTTGTTGGGATGGTTTACATATGCTAGGGAGGTATGTATTTGTTGCATTAGTATACATGGGGAATCGTATGCTCATGCATTGTTAGTGCGTAGTGGCGGGAGTGGACTACGAGGTGTGGTTGCGGGAGTGGACCCACCTGATTCTTATAGGGTTTTATTGAGTTCAATACATGGTTGCGGGAGTGGACCATGGGGTGTGATTGCGGGAGTGGATCCACCTAAATCCTTTGTGATTTTGTTGAGTTCGATACATGGTTGCGGGAGTGGACCATGGGGTGTGATTGTGGGAGTGGATCCACCTTAACCTTGTGATTTCGTTGGTGTTTTAGTAGGGGTTGGACCTACAGTTCTGGAACTCATGCATTGTGGTAGCTAGGGTTAGTACCACACATTGTAGAAGTCTGCATTAGGCTTGGTGTGCATTATATATATATAAACCCGTTGGTGGGAATTGCTTTGGTGGTTAAGAGCTTTCTCTTGTGTTTGTGGAATTATTGTTATGTGTACAATCTCTCGCACCGGTTATATATATATATACCTTTTATTTTGTGGTGACCCTTTCTTTCATTTGCGGGCTCATCCCACCCAGATGATGGGTTAGGTCGTGGTGATGACGGTGGCTGTTCCAGGCCCCAGTGAGATGCTGGAGTTTTAGTATAGTTAGACTATGCGCCGGTGTGGGATGTACACCGTGTTTTTTGGTTAGCATAGGGTTTTCTAACTTGTTTTGTTGTAAGTATTCGAATACTTAGACTTGGATTGTAATTATTCAGGAATACACTTTGCTTGTCGAAGCACCTTATGGTAATGAGTTCTTTTGTATATTTGAATGCCGGCTCATTTAAAATCTTTTAGGCGTAACTCTGATGTGTATAAAAAAAAAAATATACTGCCTTTTCAGGCCTTTGAAAAACTGGTTGTTACAAACTCTTACATCCAACACAAATTAATGGACAAGGCTTGTGTGACTTTTGGGCGGCAAAGGCACACTGCCTTTGGGCCAATTGAATATGTCCGATCAATCTGATGTACAAAATTTTGTCATGTGTGCTGCTCTTTATTTTATTTATTAAATAAAAAAAATATCAGAACAACGTAGAAATTCTCCCAGCCAAAGGTCCTGCCGCCGTTCGTCGGCCCTAGCGCCGCCGTTACCAGTAAACCACAGTCACGTCCGTCGCTCCGTACACCAGAATCAAAGGCCCGCCGTCACACTCTGTCGACACAACAAGAAAACCTAGTTTTACTGGCGAAATTAATTTATTGGTACTGACGGCTTGAGCCGTCTTTAACATAGTGGCGACTAGGTCCGTCAATAAATGATACAAATCCGTCAGAAAATTAAACAAATAATATATTTTCAAGGCAAATCCGTCATAAACTTATTGGCGGATATATCCGTCACAAACAAATCATTTACTGACGGCTGGAACCGTCACAAACCAATGACCGAATTACTGACAGCTAGGGTCGTCACAAACCAATAACCAATTAAAAAAAATAGCCGTTCAGTCTTGGACAGAGGAGCAGCATGCGATGCATTTATTGGCGGTATGGGCCGTCAGTAACGACCAGGGCCAAGACTTAACTGTTCACTTCTTCTCCTTTGCAACGGTCTGATTTCAACTCTTCACTATATTTTCATTCATTCTTCTCATTTCATTTACACAAATCATATCTCTTACTAAAATTTCTCCAACATCTCTCTAAAATTTCTCAAACATCTCTTCATAAAATGTAAGTGTTTTCTACTACTAGATCAAGTTTAAAAGTTTATATTTTTTTTGTTAATATTTGAATGATATTGTGTATTTATATTAATGTTATTTTTAAATTTTAATGTAGAAAATGTAGTTTTGTTCCTCTTACTGATGTTGGGAGTTTAATATATGGACATTGATTGACATAACAAGTAAGTATAATTTAATTTAGTTAAGTTTAATTTCGTTTTTTTTAATGATGTGTTTTTTTATAATAGTTTTTTATTATTATGTTGATTTAGAGAATGTTGTTTGATTCGACGGTTGATTCATCGATTGGTATTATTTGGAGTTTAGTCTTGCAAACTTGAAGTTAGACACTACTCGACACAACAAGTAAGTAATATAATTTAGATCAATAAATATTGTTATATGAATTAAAATATGTTTTCTGTTGTTTTTATTTCATTTTATATGAATTAAAACTTTGTATGTCAATTAATTAAAATTTTGCTGCTGTTTTTATTTTTTTATTTGTTCTTTTACACTGTTTTCTTAAAACTTTGCTGCTGTTTTTTTATATTTTTTAATTATTATTTGTTCTTTTACACTGTTAAATAATAAACTTGTTAGTAAACTACCATATTGTCAAAACAAAACTATTGAATTATTTTCGAAAATACCATATTGTAAAAAAAAACAACGATAGTTAGTAAACTACCATATTGTAAAAAAAAAAAACTAGTGAATTATTTTTTAAAAAAATAGTTGATAGTAAACTATTTATTTTAATTTTCGAAGATATTTACTTGTTAGTTGTTTTTATTTAAATAAATACACCCATAATTATTTTAATTACTTGTTAGTTGTTTTTATTGTTAGTTTTTAATTTATCATATACTAAAAAAATCAAAGATATTTTAATTTTTATTTACTTGTTAGTTGTTTTTATTATTATTTAAATATTTAAATAAAAATAATATAATAAAAAAATTCGTTAAGTGAATTATTTTCGAAGATTAATTAATAAACTTTTTATGATAGTCGATACACTTTGCTTTTGATAAAAAAACAAATATTGAAGGTTCAAGAAACACAAGAAAAAGGGGGTTTGAATTGGGTTTCTATGTTTAAAAACTTTTTCTTTTTCTTCCCAAATTCAAAGACACTTAAAGAATGTTGTTTATCAAATCAATTTTGAGAGGATGGATATAAACAACAAACTAAACTTATATCAACACAAAATTAAAAGAGTAAGAGAGTGAAGATGACACAATTGATTTTTATACTGGTTCACCGTTAACGAGGCTACTCCAGTCCACTCCGCCTGAGTGATTTTGCCTTGTACCTCAAGGACTTAATCCAATAATCTTCACTCGATTATTACAACCTACAATGGCTATCTGCCACTGACTTTTTCTTGAGACTGACTAACCTTAGTCTCTCAAGGGAACTTCAACAACCTTGTTGATTACAACCTTTGTGTGTAGTGATGCTTCTAATAAGAAGATTCACAAAGTATATTTCTGAGCTCAAACACTTAGATTATATTTTCTTTCTAAGTGTTTTGTACAAAGATTTTTACAGAAGAATGAATGAATATTTTCTAAGTATACTTTTGTATGTATGTATATGTATATCGTTGTTGTGTTTGGTTGTTGTTATTTTTTGTACTCCTTTATATAGCTGATGAGGAATAATGCCGTTGGTATTTTGATTTGGGAGCGTCTTCTTCTTCATTGCTGATTGTCATGATTTGCGCGCTACCGTTGTGAAACTTTCCTTATTTTTTTTGCTTGTCTGTTAAGCGTAGAGGATCCTTGTATTAGCTTCACTTGATTTTCTTCCAACGTCACTTTCTTTGTTGATCTTGACTTTGAATATCGCTCGTTGATTCTTAGCTTGGTCTTGATCGTTATTCCTCTTTACTCTTGAGATGTTTTGATTCTATATGTTGTATGTTGAACTTCTATATTTTAGAGTCTGTAGTCTAGCACTAGTGTCAGCAGTGAGAACTTCACTCGTTCAGAATCTTCACGTAGCCCAAAGTCAGAATCTGACTTCTTAAGAGTCCAAAAAGCTTCAGAGTCCAGAATCTTTTCTTTTATAGGCTAAACTAAACATTTGGTCTCTTACATTTATTTTAGGTTTTAATTTGGTCCCTCACGTTTAAAAAGTTTCAATTAGGTCCCTTACGTTATCAACGTTTGCATTAGTTGGTCCCTTCCGTTAGTTTTCACTGTTTCACTATTTCAATTGGACACGTGTCAACGTGTCCAGGTGTCCACGTGTCAAGCCACGTATGCAAACCATCTGTCACGCATGCAAACCGTCTACCACATAGGACAAAACTGACAGAAAGGACCAAATTGAAACCTAAAATAAACGTAAGAGACCAAATTGAAACTTTTTAAATGTAAGGGGCCAAATTGAAACCTAAAATAAACGTAAGGGACCAAATGTGTAGTTTATCCTCTTTTATATATATTTCTCAGAGTCAGCTTTCTTTGATTATTTTCTGCACACTCGACTCACTGTTAGTGCATAAAATTGTTCTCTATTACGACTTTATTATCATCAAAACTCCCGAGGTTGAAAGTTGTCGAACCAGTCTTGCTCCAACAAATATGAATAGATCTAATTAACAGTCATGTCGATATATAATATCTAATTATTTATATATCCAGACATGGATCGTAGGTGGATGTATGATCGATATGACGATGGAAAGAGATGGCAAGTTAAGGAAGTGTTTAAATTTGGGGTTCAATTATTTATTGATACCGTAAAACAGAAGCTCGTTGTTATTAGGGAAGGGGAAATTAGATGTCCGTGTGTGGAATGTCAATGTACACGATGGGTCGGAAGATGAATATGATGGAGATGAACTTCCGGATGCTGAAGCCCAAAGATTTTATAATCTTTTAAAAGAGACAAATGAACCGTTGCAGAGGACTCGAAGTTAACAGTGTGTGTTAAACTTCTGGGTATAAAGTCTCATTATCTAGTTCCAGAATTAGCCATGAATTTGATCGCAAAATTGTGCTTGGAAACAACACCCATCCCCGCCCACCATGATATGTCGCGAACTTATTATGAGGCAAAACAGCTATTGTCGAAGCTAGGACTAGGAGTGAAGAGAATTGACTGTTGCATCAATGGTTGTATGTTGTTCTCTAACAACGAATTTGGTGTAAGTGATGAAGACTTAGTTGAATGTAAATTTTGTCAAGAACCAAGATACCGTGAAACAAAAAATTCGCGGTCAAGTAGGAGAAAATCAGTACCAAGAAAGTCTATGTTCTATTTACCCATAGTATCGAGATTGCAAAGGATGTTTGCATCATTGCAAACTGCATCCAAAATGACATGGCATTCTGAAAATGTTGAAAAAAGAAATAGTTCAGGTGAGTTGCGACATCCTTCTGATGGACTAGAATGGAAGCATTTTGATCAAGTTAATCCTGATTTTGTGTCAGAGCCACGAAACGTACGATTGAGTTTATGCTTTGATGGGTTTACTCTGTATACTCAAGTATCAGCCACTCTATACTCATGTTGGCCTGTCATTGTTACCCCATACAATCTTTCACTCAAAACCTTACATGTTTTTAGCCGCTGTAATACTTGGGCCATCTAGTCCAACTGTTGGTATTGATATCTATTTGCAACCTTGATTGATGATTTGAAGAGGTTGTGGGAAGATGTTGTGACATATGATATCAGCCGCAAAAGAAATTTCACTATGAAGGCCAATTTGATGTGGACCATCAATGATTTTCCTGCTTATGAGATGTTGTCTGGATGGGGGACGCATGGTAAATTGGCATGTCCTATAAGCGGAAAAGTGAAGTTGTTCTTCAAAACATGATACTAGACAAATTTGTGGAGTTTTCCGGGGGTAAGAATCATGATCGTATTCAGGGTCAAGGGAGTACTTCTTCATTCATTCAGAAAACGCCGGCAGGATATATTGATGCTTCATCCGACTCGTACAACAGTATTGCCAACATGTGTACATCTCGATCTCAACGTGGGGAAACTATGGAAGAAATGGAAGCGTGACTAAGAGCTGATTATCAACGGGACCTAGCAGCACTCAGGGCCGAGTTATTACCCATGTCATCAAGAAACCAATCAGTTGAACAAAATCAGGCGGAGGAAGAGGAGGAGTATTGTCCTGGTAATGTTGCTTTCAATCAATCATTGTCTGATCCTGATCTGACTTTCTTTAGTGGTTTCCAGAATGAAACTATATTGCAGGAGTTGCTACAAGCAGATGACTTTCAGATTCCCAGTTTAACAATTGATAATACCGCTGCTTGGAATCAAGGCGGAGGGAATCCAAATTTTCAAGGTGGATGAAATTTTCAAGGCGGTGGAAATTTTCAAGGCAGAGGGAATTTTCAAAGTGGAGGGAATATTCAAGCTGGTGGGAATATTCAAGGCGGTGGAAATTTTCAAGGGAGAGGGAATTTTCAAGGCGGTGGAAATTTTCAAGGCGGTGGGTATGTTCAAAGCGGTATAAATTTCCAAGTGGGATGGCAAGGTGGTAGAAATGAATTTCCTATGAGTAGGGGTAATAATCGAAGTGCCGGAAGGACAAGTGGCGAAAGTGGAAGCGGAAGAACAAGCGCCAGAAGTGCAAGAGGAAGAAGGGGGAGAAGCGGAAATGCATAACTCGATGTTTGCGTTGTCATTTTATTATGTTAGATTTGTTGAAGTATTTTAACTATTTTGTAATTTTGGCAATTATCCTACTTTGTTTATATTATTATGACAAACTTTTTAAATTTATTGACGGCTTGGGCCGTCTATAACCATAAAGCAGCCATTTGACCGTTGTTTTGTTTTGACGGTCCAGACCGTCAGGAAATTCGTCCCTTTTGGTTTAGACGGCTTAGGCCAAACTTATCCACGCCTCATTTAGTGACGACCCTTGGCTTCCAGTATGTCATCAGAAACTTCTTACTTTGTGATGGATTTTCCCTCTTATTGAGGGCTTATGGCCACCAGGAAATTCTTGTTTTCTTGTAGTGCGACCTGAGTTTAAAGAAGAAAAGAAAAAAATAGTAGTTGGAACCAATTGAGATCGGCATCGGTGGGTCAACGGTGGCGAGCGCCGCAGTGATTTGCAACAACGATATGAAGTAGTTTAGTCGTTCCACGGTGTGCGGTGGTGCGTCGTCTTCGAAAGAGGAGAAAATGTAAAGGCGACAAAAGAGGTGGAGATGATACTGCGTTGGAATTGGAAGAGAAAGAGTTGAGAAATATAATCCGGTTCTTTAAAAAATAAAGAGCATGACACATGGCATAACATGTTGTACACGATTAATCGGACGAACAATATTTACCCAATGGTACATGACTTTGGAACTACATAGTTAGCTAATCCGGATCCCTAATTAATACACTTTTTATTTGTTAGCAAAGCTTGACCAATTCTCATCAATTTTGTTATGTTGTGTCGGTAAAGCTTTGGTTTCTTATTAGTGTTATTTTGGGTTCATGAATGAAATTTAGGACCGATAAATTTTGAACTTGACTCGAAGTTGGTGATAGATGGTATCCATTCAGGGCAAGTCTATCATAGGCACAACATTGAATATATTATGTTTAGATACACTCACAAAGTAAAAATAAATAAAAATAAAAGATAAAATGTTGGGTCATGTGACTTAATTATTTAGCGACTTGCTCTTCCATTTAAATAATCATGATGCTATCGAGTTTGAAGAAATCATCTCACATTGTAGATGACTTATTCTTTTATTTTTGTCAAGTATGCTAGTGGCTAAAAATTCTACCATTAAGGTGAATAAGTGGGATGACCAATGTTCGAACATTGGCCCCTTGCATATATAATGCAATGTCCCAACCAACTGAACTAAGCTCATGAGACTCTTTAGTGTTGAATTTATTCGGAGATAAATGAGATTGTGAGAATGAATTTTTTCCATTGAATGTGCATCTAAACTATTAGATCAAAAACATGTGATAATATTTTAATTAGAAAGAAATAAAGAAAAGTTGGTCAATATTTAAGATGTAACAATCGAGAAAATTTGAGATTTTTTTTTTGGAGGATTCTTTCTCATGAGATTGCACATATAGCTTAATTAAGGGGCAACATGCGTAGCTAATCCTCATATTGATTGACATACCAAATTGTATCTCATACATATTAATTAGAGTTTAAATGATATGCACTATCAGTATAAATTAACTTTACACTAACAATTATTAAAAATACTTTAATATTTCATGTCATATCAAGAAAGTGAGATGATATGGCGGAAAATATGATTTTAATTAATTGACAGTGTAAAATTATTTTACACTACCTGTACATATTTCTTTTCTTCATTGATTAATAAAATACTATGAACTTATTTTCTTTAAAGAAAAAAAACTTTTCTATTAGAAAAAAAGTATACATTTTCCAAAAGCACTCCATAATAAATAACGTGGGTTTTGCCTGGACGTAAAAAGTAATTTGCGTTGCGATAAATGTGGAAAAACAAAACTTAATATTTTGTGGAATTATTTTGACCAATAATATTTTGTTGAATATATATAGAAGACAAAAAAAAGGTTAACTTAAAGACATAATAATATTGTTAAGAAGTCCAAAACGGGGTTGTCAATAGCCATCAACAAGAACAAGAAAAAGAAAGCTTCTGTTGTACACAAACTGCTCCGTCACAACTCACAAGTCATTTCTCTCTCAAATACACATGCATACAGACAAAACAATATATACACACATCAAATATAAATAAATCTTAAATTCATTATTTATTATTTTTTTCATATCTTTCAATAAACCACTGTTTTAAAATACTGGCTAAACATGTAAAATATATTAAAAAAAAAACAAATTTAAACTTTAAAAAACTCGAATACATAAATTTTCAAATCAATTTTTTTACATATATTTCCTTAACAAACGCTCTAAGATACTCTTTGTTAATAATTAGATTAAATTAATTAAACATTTAGTCCTTTAAATTAACTATAATTTTTTATTTCACTTTAATCCCTTTTATTATTTTTGTTTTATTTTGATACCTTCAATCATGAATGTTAAATATTTGATCTTTTAAACTAAGGTAAAATATGTTTTCAGTCAATATTTTTGTAGTGGATTTTGGTTTTTGTCCTTGTAAAATAAAACCACTTATTTTCATCCCTATAGACAAAATTTTGATATTTTTTTAACACAATAAAAAAACTAAATTGCCTAAAATTTATAATTTAAATAACTAAAGTAATAAATAAAATAAAAATAATTTGAAGATTAAAACAAAAAAAAAAAAGTTAAGAGATGAAATTATGATAAATTGCTACGAAACACGAACACTTCTCAGATTAGTCATGTCATGTGTTAGATATCGACACGATATCAACACTTACAATTACAATTAATTAGTACATTATTTTTTTAAATTATTATTAGTGTCTGTGTCATGTTCATTGTCTTTATCAATGTATCTAGTATCTACTTTGTAGATAAATTGAGCATGAGAAATATATTTTGCTTTACAAAAAAAGAAAAGAAAAGTGGGACCCAATATGAACAGTTTAATTCGGCCGCCAGCTTTGTCGTCTCTCTTGTCTCTCCGTTTACATCTCTCTCTCTTCCTCCCGAGTAATTCTTATATAGGCACAACCCCAAATAGTTATTATTTAGGCACACACACATGATTGAGAAAATTTAAATCTAAACAAATTTAGTCACATCATTTAACATCACTTCATCATATTTTCAATTATTTTTTTCAAACCTTTGTGTGTGTGCCTAACATGTCTTATTTAGGTTTGTGCCTAAGTAAGTGTTGCTCCTTCCTCCCTCCGTTCATTCCTTTTGACTACACTTTCTCTCTCTACACCTGTCTCTCTCTCTCTCTCTCTCTCTCTCCTCTTCACCACTCTTTCTTATCGTCTTCATTCACACCTCATCATCATATCATATCATATACTCTTTCTTCCATATTACTACTATCTCATTGAATCATCATCAATCAATGTTAAAATTGTGATCCCTTTCATTTCTTCTTCATTTCTCACCTTAAACCGACAAATCAATCTTACCCAACTCTTTTTTTCTATTTTATTATTATGAGGCGCCATAAAAGCTCCCTTCTTTTCTTTCTTTGAGGATCACTCTTACTACTTTTTAAGCGTGTCTTTCTTTCGATTTGTTTTTCTTTCAATCATTCTCCTTTAGATACCAAACAAAAAAAACACACCGCAGACATGGCTGGTAGTAATCAAGTCAACCTTAATGAATCTAAGGTATCTTTCTTTGTTTCTAGCATTGTGTTTTTTGTTTCTTCATTCTTTTCTTTCTTTTTAGATTGATTTTTGATGTTGGGTTTTGGTGTTTAAGGGGAAAAGTTTCAATCTTTAACATAGATTATGAAGGATTTGCATATTTTTGGGGGAAAATCTCTGAGTTAAAGAATGTTGTCTCTTTGTTTTTTTTTATATACTTTCTGGGTTTTGTTGATAATGATGGTCCCTATTATAGGGTTCATTTCAATTTTTTTGTTTGTACTTTCTATTTTTTAATTCTTACATGTAGGCCTCTTGGGTTTCTTGTTCTGGTAAGTTAGTAAATTTCTGTTTGATTTAGTGTCCAAAGTTGAAAAATTATCCCCTTTTCCCTATGATTTCTATGGCTCTTTTTATGATCCCTTTTTTCAATAATTTATTGCTTTTATAAGCTTTGAGCTTTGATTAGAGTTTTTTTGTTTCAAGTATTATACTACAGTGTCAAATGAAATGCATAGTTCATATGGATAAGGTTCTATTCTAAGTTTCTAACAAGATAGTTCATATGTATAAGCTTTGATTATTACAAGATTTGTTTTTTTCATTTAGGAGTACTATATTCTATAGTGTCAAATGAAACATATAGTTCATTTTGGACAAGGTTCTAATAAACATGTTACAATGTTTGTAGAGTGTTGTTCCTCTCAATACTTGGGTGCTTATCTCCAATTTCAAGCTTGCTTACAATCTACTAAGGCGTGCTGATGGAACATTCAATAGAGAGTTAGCTGAGTTCCTTGACCGCAAGGTCCCGGCCAATACTATTCCAGTTGATGGAGTGTTCTCTTTCGATCACGTGGATCGAACTACAGGACTCTTTAGTAGGGTTTATCAACCTGCTCCTGAGAATGTTACTACTTGCGGCATTATAGAGCTGGAAAAGCCCTTAAGCACCACAGAGATTGTACCTGTCATAATCTTCTTCCATGGTGGAAGCTTCTCTCATTCCTCTGCTAATAGTGCTATTTATGACACTTTCTGCCGTCGCCTTGTGAGCATGTGTAAGGCTGTTGTTGTTTCTGTAAACTACCGGCGATCACCTGAGCATCGGTATCCGTGTGCTTACGAAGACGGTTGGAATGCTCTCAATTGGGTTAAGTCAAGGACATGGCTTCAAAGTGGAAAGGATTCTAAGGTTTATGTTTACATGGCTGGTGATAGTTCCGGTGGTAACATTGCTCATCATGTCTCAGTGAGGGCTGCTGAGGAAAATGTCGAGGTACTAGGTAATATTCTTCTCCATCCACTTTTCGGTGGGGAGAAGCGTACGGAATCAGAGAAGAAACTGGATGGAAAGTATTTCGTGAAGTTGCAAGATCGCGATTGGTATTGGAGAGCTTTTCTACCTGAAGGAGAAGATAGAGATCACCATGCTTGTAATCCATTCGGACCTAAAGGTAAAAGCCTTAAAGGACTTAAGTTCCCTAAAAGCCTTGTTTGTGTGGCTGGTTTGGATCTTCTACAAGATTGGCAATTGGAATATGCAGAAGGTCTCAAGAATTATGACCATGATGTCAAACTTCTTTACCTAAAGGAAGCTACTATTGGTTTCTACTTCTTGCCTAATAATGATCACTTCTATTGCCTCATGAATGAGATAAACACCTTTGTTCATCCTCCTAACTGTTGATATATTACTATTGCTACTACTACTACTACTTAACCATACATGACTAAAAGCCTGACTTGTATTTTTTATGTCCCTACTTTATAGTGGTGGTGTGTAGTTATAATATAGTATGTAGCATTACTCACTGTCTTAACATCTATGGTGGTAAATCCGATCTTTCTGTAACCGGTGGACTATTTCTCCCTGTTCTCTGCCTATATCTTTTAAAGGGTAGCACCAATTTCAGGCGTCTGAGGTAACCGGAGTTCGGTTTGGTTCGTTTACGGGGTTTGGCTGTTTTGCTGTACCACCGTATACGAAGCTTTACTCCATTTTACTACTTGTTCGACCTCGAAAGCAGAAGGGGAGATACATGATAGGGCTTGGCTGATCAATTTGATTAAGTGGGTGTTTTTATGTTGTATAACTATTATATAGAGTGGGAACTTTTGAGTATAGCTCATCCTGTTGTGAACTTGTATGTTATTATAGTAATATAAATGTCTTGTTTGTTTGCTTTTTAGTTATATTTTTGTCCAAATTGCTTATGTTGTAGTGTTCTATGTTGTGTCCTGCTTTTTTTTTTCCCTTCAATTTCTTGACATAAAAGTTACATGTTTATTTTCTTTTTGTTGATGTATTGAAGTTAAGAGAAATGTTGGAAAATATTTTTCTATCAACACATTTTTGTTATTGACTGAATTTTGTTTTACTGAAGTCATTATAATGAGATAACTTAATTTACATTCTATAGAATGAAGTCATAATAGTGTGTTGTTATTAGCATTCCTCTTCAACTAAGAGCTGCATTGATCTGAGATGTTTGCGCCAAAATTTGGTTTGTAACGGTGGAAAGGGTGCTAGTTAGCTCGTGGGAGGTAAGTTTTTTAAGTAGGAACCAAACTTGTTAATTCGGAATTTACAACATTCGTACAATGTACGCAAATTACTCGTGTTAGATCCTTGTGGTGTTTCATTTAGTGAAATCGTGGTAGAAACCGCATCATGTTTTCTAGATCTCATTTTTCACGGCAATTACTCATTGTGACCCGAGATTAGCTAGCTTTTCGACAGGCAAACCAAACAGGTTAGAAAACAGTGAGTGAGTGTGATTAAAATGATGAAGCTGCATATGAATTTGAATTATTCTATGGTTTTTATATGACTCTTTGCATGTCAGTATAGGGTCTAACATAAAGATTCACTTCAAAAGATTGACACCAAGTATATGTTTGGTTTAGAAGAGAAGTTGTGAAGAGAGAAATAGGTAAGAGAGAGTATGAGAAGAGAGAAAGATATGAGAAATAGAGTAGATTTGAGGTATTGATTGGTTTAAGAGAAAGATGAGAGAAATAGGAAAGAGAGAAGTGTTGATTATTTTTGAAAATACATAAATACCCTTCACTTTGAAATATCTATCAAAATTAATTGTATGAATCATGAGTAGATAGAGATAAGGGTATTATTGGAATAACAGCAAAAAATTGTCTTTCCCCTTCCTTTCTTCGCTAATCAGGGAAGAGCTGCAAAAGTGGTGGACCCCACTATAATTCAGTCTTTCTTCTTTATTTCTCTGTTGCATCAAACAAGAGAAAGTGGCTCTTTCTCTTCACTTTCTCTCTTCCCTTATTCTCTCTTCTCTATTTCTCTTAAAACAAACAAAACCCAAATGTCCAATGTAGAAAAGAATAGCGTTTGTTTGTTGTCATTGCATTGCATATATGCTGTTACAAAGGAATAATAATGGAACATGACAAGTAGAGCTGTCAAAATGGGCCGGCCCGAATAGTCCGATTTTTTTCCGGGCTTGGGCCTTAAAAATCTAGCCCGAATTAGCATCCGGGCTTTTTAGCCCGGCCCGATAAAGCCCGCAAAAAATATGGGCCGGCCCGAATGGGCCGCGGGCCGCCCGCAAGCCCGATTAAATTATAATAAAAAAAATAAAAATAAAAAATATGAGTAAACAAGGAAGAATGTTTATAATATTTTTACTTGGGCCACCAATCTAAAAGTCGACACAAACATAATAAGTTAACAACACGGCAACAACACAACACACACCTTCCAATTCCATCAAACGCACATTTAAGAGAATAAATATGCACTAGTAACGCAAATTATGTACATAAGGAAATGAAGAGAAGCTAAAAGTAAAAATAACTTATCGTGTCATTAAAATAAATAAATAAATAAGCTAAAAATATAAAACCACGATCGTGAAATATTTCTCTACGTAATTACTCGTAAATTTTAAATAGCTTAAATAACTTTACATTAATACTAACAAATTTCAACCTATTTGTAATTAATTAATGTTATGATCTCTTTGTCAAATTTATTGAGCACTTAAATTTATTCTTTTTTTTATTACCCTTCATCTATTGCTTTAAAAATGTTTTTTTTTTAAAAAAACCGGGCCGGCCCAAAAGCCCGTACCGGGCCGGGCTCGGGCCTTATTTTGTAGCCCGTTTTTTATCCGGACTTTTTAAGCCCGGCCCGACGAAGCCCGAAGCCCGAATGGGCCGGCCCGAAACGGGCCGGGCCGCCCGTTTTGACAGCTCTAATGACAAGGGTGGGTAGGATTAGAGAGGACAATCCTTAGTCCTTGTTCATTCATTACCTTAAAGTCAAATCCCATCCACCAAAAGGACATCAGAAGCTTTCACAGAAGAGTCATTAGCACGAGTTTGAATCACCAATTTCTCCATCTTTCAACAGCAGTTGGATTAAATGTATGTTTGGTTATTCCGTGACAATTTAAGAGTTGATTTCGTAAAATTGATTTTTACAAATATTGAGATAAAGGTAAATTGATGTATGTTTTTACACGATCATGTAAAAGTAAGTTGGACAATAACTTAAGTGTATGTTTGGTATTATAGTGAATATGTCAGAATCACGATGATTTACTGTGATTTTCTAAGAGTTACATTATGTAGCTTCTGCAAAATCACGATTAATCACCGTGATTCTGACATAGTCTAAGTGTAAAAATAAATTCTAAAATTAGAAGTTGCAATTTTGAGTTTCAAATAGAATCAATTTAGGTGATAAAAAAAATTTTGCTCTTCCAATGTTTCAAAAAATATTATTACTCTTTTAAAATTGGAATCAAATATTATACTAGTAGTTCTTTTCATTTATCTTCCAATGTTTAAAGCACTTATAGGAAAATTGAAATAAGTTAGCGATAATTATTGTCTTCTAATTTTTTTTTCTTTCGTACCGGTTTCCGACTCATCAAAAGTGGACGACTAATCTGACTCGTGCGTAGAGGCATGCCACTGGGAATCGAACCCGGTATTCCCCGGATACGTCTTGGAAGGAGCTCCTTGCCACTTGGAGTCCAAGCAACTTGGTTTTTTTTTCTTCTAATTTTGTTAATGAATAATGTCATCTTTTTTTCTCTAACTTTGTCACTTCTTGGAGACTTTGTGTCCGAGTTCAATTTAGCCACTCTTCAACCGTGCTAAATACATTTTGGCTATGGCAAAATATTGAATCATGTGTCAAATTACAATAGTTTTATTATTCAATTAGTTTAAAATATAATATGTTCATTTTAGCTTAATTGGAATTTTTTGAATTCAAAATTTTAAAATTATAGTAATAATTTTAAAAAATCTTTAAAAAAAAAAACTTTGGTGTTGTTTGTGTGGTCTCACTTGATCAATACAATTGTATTTATTCCAAAGAATTGTAAAAATCAATTTACCTTTATCTCAATATTTGTAAATTTCTGTTTATTCCAAAGAATACACTGAATTGTATTTATTCCAAAGAAAAATGCTTTCTATTCCTCTTTTGTTTGAGGCTATAAATAAGATAGAGTCTTTTCTTTTTCGCAAAAAAGCTTCATTAAAAAATATTCAAAAAAACATATATATGACTTTATTCCATTTTATTCTATTATATCCCATTCTACATTGTTATTCCATTTAATTTAATCATCTCATAAATACTGAAGTATACTAATATACAATTTTTCTATATGCTTGACTAGTATTTAGAAACAGCTAAGCTTTGACAATGACATGAAACTCTTGTCTTTAGTGGTATTGATTTTCTTGGGATGCTTATCTACTTTTGTTTTTTGTGATTTTGTGGGGGAAAAATAAAACAAAAGAGATTAAGATAATTAGGCACAAAGACTTGTGTTAATAGAAGTTTAAAGCTTTGATTATCACGTTTTGTTGTGCAAGATTATTGTGCTTAACTTCTTCATGTCTTATTATGAATAGTTCTTTTTGATTATGTGTTTGAAAATATTCCCTAATACGACAGAAGAAGGAGTCATTATCAATAAATGAGATTTCTTTATTTTGGATTATGGACAAAATTTTATTGTTATGCTTGATAAAAATTAAAAACCTTGCTTTTCAATGCTTTATTAAAAATTAAAAAAATAATATTTGATGGGTCATTGCTTGTGTTATGCGCATTCACACCAATACCATTATGACGAATCTTCTACTCAAGCGTGTCGTTAGTGCCCAATTTTATATATTAGTAGCATATGTATTCTAATATTCTTAAATCATAATTCTTCTACCTCATAGTCATGTTGGCTACCTACTTTCAGCTTAAATCCATTTCTACATAGTTAGATTCTTATACAAGAAATTAAAAGTTTAAGTAAACACTAATATGTTGCTGAAAAGAGCAATAGAGTTAAGTATCTATAGGGGAATATTACTCCGAGACATCGTGATTTTACGAAGTTACAAAATGTTTTTTTTTGGGGTTAATTATGATGATTTTGTTGGATTTAACTGTTCTATTAAGATCGAACAGTCTAAATAAAAAATAAATTTATTCTTTTATTTAAACTGTTTGATTTAATTTAATTGGATGACAATATCTATTTAAAATTTTATTTTTTAAAAAATGTATAAAAACAATTATTCATTTTAATGAGTTTCCCTGTTATTTCAATTGTTAATTTAGTCATGGATTCGTTTCCCGTGACCATTGCTCAAGATGTGAATTTTCTGCAATTAGGCTACTTTACAAAAAAATAATAATATTAATTCGTACTGAATGTAGTCAAAGTTGTAGTTTTACTATGATAGGTCTGACATTTCAATTAAAATCGGACAATTAAAATTTAAAATAAATTCATTATTTTATTTAAACTATTTGATTTTAATCGGGTGATAATTAATTTATATCGTATTTGTATCACTGCATACAATGCAAATCCATAAAAATACTAGTAGTTAAGAAAGATAGGATAGGTGAGATAAATTTAACAAACTTGCAATGAATTGTGTGATTTATTATACTCCCTTCGTCCCTTTTTATAAGAGATAGTTTGATAAAAAAAAATTATCCCTTTTTATACAAACTTTTTACAATTATCAATGACATTAATTATTATTTTTCCAAACTTACCCTTATTTACTTTGCATAGTTTTTTTAATAGCATTAAATTCTCTTTTGTTTGATACAAAGCACTGCAATTAATTGTAAGGGTAAACATGTAAAATCATATAATTTGTCAATCAATTTAATACTAAAACTCACTTTCTTAATACCCGTATTTTGTCAAACTAGCTTTTATAAATAGGGAAGGAAAGAGTATCCAATAACTTAGATTAAATATGAGAGTTCTTTGACCAATAATTGCATTTTACATATATTGTTGGGTCTTCTTGATTGGTATCCGCTGTAAATTGGGTTGGTCTCTCCAATTTTATACTGAATATGTCTCTTCTATTCTAAATATTTCCTTATGAAGAGGAAAAGATAAAGAGGCTCGGTAAATTTCTTACTAACTCCGTCCATAATTATAAAATTCTATTAAAAAAATTATAAAGATTAAAAAAGTGAATTGTGATATTAAATTTATTGACAATTAATATTATTTTTACAATTTTATCCTTCATGAAAGAGAATGAGATATTGTTTTTCTAAAGTATTTATTATAGATTGTAGAAAAATATGCACTTTAATTAGGGGTATGTTAGTAAAGAAATAATTAATAACCTTAAAAATTTGAAAATACTCTTATAAAAAGGGACAAAGAAAAATTCAAAAGGGTCTTATATTCAGGGACGGAGGTAATATTAACATAATATCATCAATAATAAAAAACAATTAATAGTAAAAATTTGTAATATGAAATTAAAACAAGTTTTATCTCAACTGACAAAAAATGGTGAAATTGTTAAGCCGAACGTTATGATTAGGGTTTGAATCCTGCTCTTTTACTTTTTGTGTGTAAGTTAAAATGACTTTGTCATTTCGTCTATTTTTAAAAAAGTTCTTTTAAATTCATAGACAACTACATATTCATTTATATTTTTTAATGTAATTTTCAAATAAGGATTGACATCATCTCTGACTATAAACTAATTCTCACTCTGTTATCGTGATCATTTTCAAGCAACCTCGCATTATGTTTTAGAGTCTTCATGATAGACTGAAGAATTGTTTGCATATTTTTCTCAAATGTATTTTAAAATCACTCACAATTTTAGATGGTGAAATCGTTATGCTGATAAAATAGTTAACATTGATTTATCTGCTACTAGTTTTACTTAGTGAAATAGTCTATCTAACTCTGTTTAGAATGATTTCAAAGTTTACCTTTGTATATATTTTGTTGATTTGGTTATTTATGCTTGAATAAGTGTTCTTAGCACTCTTTTAACACATCACCAAAGTTTTATCCCAATAAATTTTTCTTAATAAGTTTTTTAATGAGACAAGAGATTATCACACCTCGAGTTTTGATCTAATCCCTTAAGATTCATTTGTATCTGTTTTGATTTTTATCTAATCTATTTCATTACGATACTTTTAGACACAAACAAAGTTAAAATAAAATATAAAATAATCAATAGCTGTGAAACCCAGTTAATAGTGAGACTCATATTTCATTTTTGTATCTATCTCTCTCCGAAATGGAAGGAATCTTAAATGGAGAAGATCCTAATTCGATATTTTTAGATATGTTCTTTAAAGTGCCAACATAGTTGAATGTTTCATTTTTTATGAGTAATTTTTACCTTTTGCTTTTATAGAAAAAGAAGTAATAGTCCCATAAGTCCTAGCTCAACTGGCAAAATATGCCGAAATTGTTAGGCCGGACGTCGTGACCCGGGTTCGAACCCGGGATCTCACAATTATGTGAGTTTAATTTCCAGTGAATGACCACTTCAACTAAGACAAAAAATAAAAAAAAAGTAATAATCTCAAAATAATCCCTACCTACTCTAGAGTAAGACCGAGCTAGTTTGGTACTCCTACTAACCAGTCAACATTTTATGAATTCATGATAATATTAAAACTGGGGTTAGCATTTGAATGATTTGAATTCAAGAGATATTAATTTGAAGTCTTTGAATGGTTGTAGGCCAAGCCACATCAAACAAACAAATGCTATTCAATAAAATAAAATATGAACCACCACTAAAGACAAAATTAAACAAAAACATGTTGTTATTACCTGATTTGTTGTCAAAATCTTGCAATAGTCTTCAAATAGGTAAAAATGGGTTTGGGACCTACTTATCTTGTTCATTGTTTCTAGCAAATAAACTTTCAAAAACTACTTGTCATCATTCTGATAGTAACCCAAATCCATTCCATCTACAGAAGGAACTTTAACTTTTAGAAGAATGAAAACGAAATTCAAAAAGAAGGAGGAGCTAACTAACAAACTCTTTAACCTTTTCCTATTGTGTATACTTGATTGATGGTCCAAATATTTCTCCCTAACTTTTGTATTTAGCGCAACAATTAAAGGATATTTTCTTTAGTTAATCAAAATTTAACTGATAAGTCCTCGTGCTATGTTGGTAAGGATTTCGTATTATGTATGAAGAAGTTGAAGTTCGAATCCAGAACACTCTATTTATTCATTTTAAAGGTGAAATTATAGCCGTTAGACTATTTGATAAAAAAAAAGAAAATAAATTCAATATTTTTTTTTAAAATGTTAGAAAGTAGTATTTTCAATTGATAAAACATATTGCACTTGACTTGTCTTATTGTAAATCTTGGCGCATTTTGCTATTGAATGTCTCATGTTTGAGGGACGTGGAAATTTTCATAAAATTAACATAGAAAAATGTTATTTAGCAAGAATATTTTGATGCAAGAAAGAGAAGAATCTTAGGTGGCAACAATTAATTGGTCAAATTATAATCACTCTCTCTCCCATGTACGGTTAGCTAAGTATTAATTGGTCAAATTTCTTAATTTTATAGGTTCTTCTCTTTCTTGCATCAATATTTTTTGCTAAATAGCATTGTTCATTAACATATTATGTCCCATATTTGACGAGTTATAACATGCATCTGTCTAATTTCATGATGCACATACTTCTTTAAGTTCATTTGTATTCCTCGTACCATCCACTCTTTTGCTTACTCGATTTACTCTTCTACTCACTCTGCCTACTCTTTGTAGGTTCATCCAGGAATGGATTTACAAAAGAACATAGTATGAATTTTATTTGCAAAAGTTTAAAACCCTAGACTTTGACAAAGTTAGTCTATGATAAAAAGGTCATAAATAACTGCTACTTTTTTTGGTTTATAATTTTTGGGTAAAAGATGCTCTTGAAGAAAAAATAAATGGCTCAATAAAAAAGATAGAAGTCGGTTGATAGAATTTTTCTCTTCCCACCCCCTGTGTTTCTTTTCTACCCCCCATTTTTTTTAATTTTGCCCTTGTATAAAAACTTTGAAATGCATTTTTCGAAGTTTTTCTACTACAAATTCAGAAAATCCGTTCCGAAGTTTTTTCCAAGGCAAAAAGATTGGGAAATGCGTTCCAAAACATTTATTCAAGAGCAAAAACGGAAACTTGGGGTAGAAAAGAAACACGGGGGGTGGGAAGAGAAAAATCCCCATTGATACAGAGGAAGGCCAATTGAATAGAATATTGGGCCAACAAAGACAGCAGCTGATCCAATTGGATCTTGAACCAGTCAAAAGCCCAAAACAAACAACACAAAAGCTAATTTTTGTCTCCCATCCCTCCTCTGGCAAAAATTCGGAAAACACGTTTCGAAGTTCGTTTTAAAGGTAAAAAAAATTTCAGAAAACGCGTTCTGAACTTTTTTACCAAGAACAAAATTGAAATATTAGGGGGGGGGGGGGGATGTGAGTCCCGGGGGGGAAGAGAAAAATTCCACAAAAGCCACTTCAATTTAAGACATTTTCTCTCTTGTTTAGTAAAAAAAAAGAAAAACATATTATATTCGAACTAAAATTGTTTCGATTAGTGATCTAACTTGATTATTCCGATAAAACTTCATTTAATATATGTTTATAGGATTATCTCTCCAATTTTTTTTCACGATGTCTCTTTTTTTTTTAATCTAATAGTTGATAAATCATAAAGAAAAAAACACACTTAAGATGCTAGAGAAGAAAAGCGTATGAGTGACTAAGATTACTATAAGTCTATGACAACCTGAGGGGGAAAATTGTAGAGGACCCGATTCCATGCATGTTTAGATTACTATAAATCTATATCGTGTATTCACTGCTATCCCTTTTTTTTGTTGTATTAAGTGTCATCAAATTATAAAATAACATAATTTTATTTCCTTGTTTTATTAGACAATATTTTATAATGCAAAACAAAATAATACACTGGTTTCATAAAAAAAAAATTATTAGACAATATTTCAATGGTTTCATATTTTTTTTATTTCATTGGTAAAAAAAGTACATTTCCAAGGAATATTATACATTTGAACCATATTATTTCATCTAATATTTATAAAAATAATAGTAGTAAAAGGTTCAATTCGATTCACATTTACTGGTTCATCAGTTTTTAAAATTAAAAATTTAGAACTGAAATTGAAATAATTCTATTTTCTTCGATTCAATTCGCCTTTTAATTCTAACCAAACTAAATCAATTAATTCTTAATCTAATTTGATTCAATTTATCAATTTCATTGGGATTTTACCCCACACAAAATCATTGAATTATTTTATACTTCAATAACTATGAAAAACAATTCAGATTGTGTTATGAAATAAAGTGATAGAGAAAGAGAATAGAGATAGAGAAGAGATGAAGAAGAGAAAGAGAAAGAACTCTTGTATTTCTTATTCATAAGTGTGTATTTACATTGTAACATAAGCTCTATTTATAGGACAATATATTGGGCCAATGATATGGGCCAAAGCATAATGGACATCTACTAGAATTATTCATAACACTCCCCCTTAGATGTCCATCGAGGATATGCCTCATTAAAACCTTACTAGAGAAAAACCCATTGGGAAAAAAATCCTAGTGAAGGAAAAAGAGTACATCATCCTTTGTGTGTGAACTGCCTCATTAAAAACCTTACTAGGAAAACCCAGTGGGATAAAATCATGGTGAAGGGAAAAAAAGTGCAGAACATATTTGTGTCTCCCCCTCATAAAGACAAATATATATGAGGTGTAGAAAATCCAAATAATCTTCTATATTAGTTTCTCAAAAGTTTTACTTGAAGTTGACTTCATAGAGAGATCTATCATATCTTCTTTATCGTACGCTTCTCCAAATTTGCATTTTGTGCGACATTATCTTCATACTGAATTGTTGCAAGAGCCCTTTGACAGAAAATTCACAAATCTCTTGTATCTGATGAATCTCGTACTTGAACCAAATCACATTCTTGATTATCTCATGTAGTGCTAAACTTTCCTCATCATTTTATTTCATAAGATTGTTATTGTAGTTAGTTTCACAGATCTTCATGAGTGACTGTATTTACTCATGTAAACATATAGTTTGTATTATACAAATAACCTGCATATCTCAAAATAACAAAATATATATAATAACAAATAATACGTCAACAATGTATTTGTCTCCTTTTGAATCAAAATGTGGTAGACGTGTGATAATTTTTGTTCACAACAGGTGACATCGATACACAAATTATATCTTTTCATATAAATGTGTTTAGTACCTTATTTCATTCCAACATATTTCATATGAGTGTCTTGGTGCATAAAATCTCATTGAAATACAAAATTTTCAATTCAAAATAAACTTTGATCATCCAATATATTTCATTCCAAACTTTTCTTTAATCAATGAATTTCAAGAGCTCTTCAGGAGTTCTGATCAAGTTTATATTATCATCATAAAAATCAATTATAACAAATCAATTTTCAATGATGGACAAATGTCATTCTCATATTTCTCATTTGGAAATATTCACTAAAATTATTATACTATATCGCTATCAACAATGGTAATGAAAAAAATTACAATTTTCCGATCCTTCTGGGATACTTAATATTAAACTTTTGGTTATTCAAGAATTATACTTTTAGGGGTACTTGATATGGAATTATTAATTCTTCAAGAATTATACCACCAATATTCATAAACATTGATTATGAAAAATTATTCTTGAGCGATACTACAAGAATGCTTTAATATTGAATTTTAAGTTCTTCAGGAACTATACAAATAATTTTTCATTAACAATATGGTTAAGGAAATCCATATTCTTTGAGCAATCCATCAGGGATGCGTTAATATTAAGGCTTTAGTTCTTCAAGAACTATATCACAATGATCTTCATAATAACCGCAATGATCTTCATAATTTCTTCAAGAAAATTGCATTCTTTGAGCAATCATTCTAGGATGCTATGAACTTTTGGTTCTTGAGAACCATCTTACAAGATTTTTTATAGTGATCAAGAATAATTCACTTTTTCCAAAATCCTTCAAAGATGCTCTATATTAAATTTATATTACAAATGATCTTCATAGTAAGAGCAATCAATTCTTGGCACAATCCTTCAGGGATGCGCAATATTAACTTTCTAGTTCTCCAAGAACTATGTCCAAATGCCCAAAACAATTATATAATTCATTTTTTTTAGAAGTCTTTTGTTTCAATATGAAGGTTTTCTTTTATAGTTCTTCGGGAACTATATCACAATTGATCTTTATAAACAAAAACAAATATCAATATTTGAGCAATCCTTCGAGGATGCTTTAATGTTTGAATTCTTCTAGAATTCATCAAGATTAAATATGATTAACACATGAAAATATAAATAATAATAATAATAATAATAATAATATTATTAATAATATTAAATTCCTTTATTAACTTTTAGAAAATAATGATGCTAACATTCATCAAGGAATTAGTTGGTCATATGAAATCAAAATTGACAATAATAATAGAATTATTAATTGGTCATAATGCATATTCCTTAATTGATCCGGGTAATGAATTGATAAAAGAAAGAAATAAATAACCATTAAAATTTTCCGTAAATAGTATTGGTGATGAGTCAAAATCAATGCAAATTGGTCAAAATTAACATATTTAGTTCTCTAATTTACATGGCCTTATATTTTCTTTCTTATTAAAAATTCCATTTAATTGCCTTAATCGTCATGCTTTTTGTAATAATTATATATTAATTTATGGTCAATTAAAAAGTGGCGCATGGAAGACATATCACGTATAAATTATAGAAACAATATATGATCATAAAAAGTAAATTGCAATTAAACTATAAATTGTTAAAACTCTAAAAATAAAATTGATAAAATTATCCTTCAGGGATACATGTATGTTGAATTCTTCTAGAATTCATAACAAATAAATTACATTCTTACGTAGCATCCTTATACTGTAATAATAGTCCTTTGTGCAATCCTTCACGGATGCATATATACATATATTGGATTATGAAATTAAATTGTGATTTTAAGTTCTACAAGAATTATATAGAATGTAAGAACAACGATTTGTGCAATGCTTCAGGAATGCATGAGTATTGAATTCTTCTGGAATTCAAAGGGAATCAAATTCTTATAAGTTCTTCGAGAACTACATAATAAATCAGTATCAATTTTCAATCCTTCAAAATGTAGGAATATTAATAAAAGAGAACAAATAGATTTCATAATAAATGGCGATCCATTTTTTGTATGTTCATCAGGAACTAAAATCAGTGAATTCTTCCGGAATTCTTGATGGAAAATTTGAGTATTGTAAATTCTTCGGGAATTAAGTTTATTGAATTCTTCGAGAACTCATAGATTAAATTTTTAAGTTCTTCGGGAACTAATATTATCGAATTCTTCGGGAATTACTAGATTAAATTTATTTGTTCTTTTGGATGATCGAAGTATCGATGTTTCACCATACATGTGTCGGTCACGAAGCATAAGATGCTTCACCATACTGTTGTCGGTCACGAAACTCGAACAATATCGAACATCCAAATACATAAAGACATGAATCTTCAGGATTCATATTTTATCATGCTATGAATTTTCAGGATTCATATTTCAAAAATTTTACCACGATGCTTCTGGATCGTAGACTATGAATATTCATGATTCATATTTCAAAAATTTAACTATGGTGCTTCTGGACCATAAGTTGTAAATCAATATAAAAAATAAAGATCTGGAAAAAAAAAACTAGAATTATAAAACTCATACATAAAAATAAAGAGAAGGGAAAAACTAACAAATTCTAGAAAGAATTGTTTATGAGAGACTATCGTGCTTATAACGTGTTATGAAATAAAGTGATAGAGAAAGAGAATAGAGATAGAGAAGAGATGAAGAAGAGAAAGAGAAAAAACTCTTGTATTTCTTATTCATAAGTGTGTATTTACATTGTAACATAAGTTCTATTTATAGGATAATATATTGGGCCAATGATATGGGCCAAAGCATAATGGACATCTACTAAAATTATTCATAACAGATTGCATTAAAAAAATGAACTCTTCAAAAAAATTCAGTTGAATCGACAAAGCCGATATTTTTAGGCTAAACATTTTTATTGGAGACTTTGAGAACTCATAACTATGTAAATTTCATTTGCCAATTCCATCATCACGTATATAAAAATAAAATAAATTTTGGTGGGGACAATAGCATTTTATATGCAGGAGCCAGGGTTCGATCCTGGATACTCCACTTATTCGTGGATTTTTAAGCCAGTAGGCTATTTGTCAAAAAAATAAAAAATAAAAAAAAATAAAAAATATCTTTATCTTGAATGATTCGTTGTGTAGCAATTACCCAAACCAGAAAATTCGGTGGAATTGTTTCCCTTTTTGTAACAACACACTTTAGCTCAGAATCACACCATACCATACCATATCAGACAAAACCCAAAATTCTCAACTCACAAAATTCCATCCTAAGAGGTATGCTATGTATTTCACTTTATTACTATGTTTCTGTTTATTTATTATATTCATAGAATCAAATTCAAGGTTAGTTTCTTTTCCATTTGTAGTACACACATTTCAGTTGACTTTCACTTTATTCTGTTGATTCTTATAATCTGTTGTATTTGTGCATTATTGTGTGTATTATTCATTCCTGGGATTTTTTTAGTTACTGATGATGATGATGTTTTGGAAAGGGTTTTTGGGTTACAAAAGTGGGGTTGTTTTGTTATTATGCTTTATAAAGTACTATAAACTATTATGTAAAGATGTTGCTTTGGATAATGTTCTTCACTTCATAGTTCAGAATATCATGATGTTTGTCAAATTTTCTCTTTCCCCAGGAACATGTTTTTGTATTTTTCTGTAAATTTCATGTTTCAAATTGAATGCATTAGGATATGGCTACTAGTTGTTTCAAATTATAATGGTTTCTGATTATCGATATGACAAGTTAGATTGAATAAATTATTTAATGTTTCATTGGTACCTTTTTTTTTGTAGGATTGACAAGCAAAGGGGTTTTATGAAGATTTTTTTAGTAGATAAGATGCTTTGGCATTGCAAATTTTTTTCCTGCTGTTTTGAATAGTTATGTATGCTATATCTGGTGCGCTTTACGTTGACCAAATGGGTTATGCTATGAGTAGATTAGAGGTTGAATCTAGTGAAGGTGAATATGGAAATGCAATCGATGAAGATTCTAGTACTGGACAAACTAAAAAGGCATATAAAAATGTAGACAATGAAATTGCTCAAATAACTAAGTTGAAATCAACACCTCATCAACTACTAATACATGATGGATCTGGAAGGAAAGAGTTACCTGTTTCGCCAGTGAAGATGCTGGCAGGTCGCGAATCTAATCGTTCGGGACGGGGAAGGTTTTCTTCCGCTGATCGGTGTCATATTTTGAGCAGATATTTGCCTGTAAATGGTCCATGGCTTATTGATCAAATGCCTAGTCGAGCGTACGTGTCTCAGTTTTCAGCTGATGGTTCTCTTTTTGTTGCTGGGTTCCAGGTAAATATCCTCGCCTTTAACTATACTTATATGCATGCTATAGTTTTAATTCTAATTAAATTACTTTTTCAGGGAAACCACATAAAGATATACAATGTGGACAATGGTTGGAAAGTTCAAAAAAACATTCTGACCAAGAGTTTGAGATGGACAATCACTGATACTTCTCTTTCTCCTGATCAACGCTACCTCGTACGTTACTATGTTTTATCTTTAAAATAACAGGAAACAAAAATGTCTCGATCCTTTTAATACACTGTTTTTATTCTATAGGATTGCTATAATATATATTGCTGATACTGCCAGGGATTTTATTATGACATCTGCGTTCTTCAATTTCAGGTTTATGCTAGCATGTCGCCCATTGTACACATTGTAAATGTTGGATCTTCCGAGACAGAGTCACTAGCAAATGTGACGGTATTCATAACTAATGCTGCTCTTTGATTTTTAACTTCTTCTAATTAAATAAATACTGCAGTTGTTTTGAATGCTATGAAATATCCGAATAATAGATAGTGATAAATAGAAATTCGATCTTCCAAGATGTGTGTAACTGGTGGATGTCTTCCTACTATCTTTTGACGTGTTCTTTTAATGTGCTTCAGTTCTTATTATGCAGGAGATTCACGATGGTTTGGATTTTTCATCAAACGATGATGGAGGATACTCTTTTGGAATTTTCTCTGTGAAATTCTCAACAGATGGGAGGGAATTAGTTGCAGGAACTAGTGGTGATTCTATATATGTATATGATCTTGAAGCAAATAAGGTTTCACTGCGAATTTTAGCGCACACGGTAATGTTACTAGCCGAAATTAAACTGGATTTCGACTATTGTATGAATCTATTAATTTATGGTGCAGTCTAAATTAAACTGGACGAGTCGAAATTTAGTTAGCTCTATGAGATGTATAGAACTGATTATGCATCATGTGAAAGGAGTGATTTTTATAATCCATGTGATGGAATAGATTTGCTTAGCTGCATAATAGAATGCGACTAGTTTATCTATTGGCAGTGTCTTTACATTAGTACCTGTGAAATTCGATTTGAAAGTTTCTGCTTGATCATTAATTTATCATTTTTATGGAGAAAATACTTTCATATCGTGGTTATTTTTTCGGGATCAGAAGTATTAATCCATGCCATAGATGTTCTAACTTTTGGTTTTCATTTTGCGCTGCAGGCTGATGTAAATACTGTTTGTTTTGCTGACGAAACTGGCCATCTTATTTACTCTGGAAGTGATGATAGTTTCTGCAAGGTATGTTCTGCATTATAAAATGGATTATTCTGTTGAGATATTATTTACTTTTTCCCTCATTTTTAGTATCCCAACGTTTGAATTTATATAGAATCAATGTACACCTTTTACATAGGGAGTCAATCTTATACAAATTACACCAAGTTTTTTTTTTGATAAATCCATTACATCAAAGTTAAATTAAATAGTGAACCTTTGAGTAGTTATTTTAGTTGAGATAAGTGTCAAAGCTCTTTCTGAGCTTTGGTCATCATTGCTTATTGCAGAAATTTCATGCCATAATTAGAGTTGTTTTCACCTTTCCCTCTTGATTTTAGATAAGGGACATATTCTAATGTACAAATTTATTTAGGTCTGGGATCGGCGTTGCTTAAATGCCAATGGCAAGCCAGCAGGGGTTTTGACAGGGCACCTTGAGGGCATTACATTTATTGATACTCGTGGAGATGGACGGTATTTCATTTCAAATGGTAAAGATCAGACCATCAAACTTTGGGACATACGCAAACTCTCGTCCAATGTTAACTGGTATACTCTTTTTTCCTTTTAGTAATCTGTACTTTGAAGTGCATATCTGTTGAATCGTAAGAATATGATATGTTTTGACAAAATGTTCAACAAATAATGGTGCTAGTTTACTTCTGCTATGGGGAAAGATAAAAGTTGTGCATAATTTAACAAGAAAAAAGGCAGTAAACTGCCAAGTGAAATATGTCACGACTTAATTCTTGATAACTTGTTTATGGAATAAATCAAACGAATAATATTAGGACGAACTATAAGTCTAGTATGGTTATGCTTGCTAATGCATTATGCATAAGAACAAATATATGTGTTCAAGCGAGCACACAATTCTACAAGGTAATTGTGTTGGAATCTGAATTCATCTTACATCTTAAATGAGTCTATAAGTTAATTATACTTACAAAATTATGATGCAAGATTGTGAGGGGTCAGTATACTTATGAACTATATATGAAGCATTCTTAGTTCATTACTGCATTTCATAGCAAAAATGAAAAATACAAAATTTTAGATAAATATTTTTACAGAATAATGTGTCATGTAAGATTCATGTCAAACTAACTGATCAACTATGGTTCTGTGTCAATTTGTGTCAGCTTGTCTGTCTGGTGAGGCTTGCATGTGATACCGATTACTAGCCTAGCTAATGATGTCTGTTCCTTTCTGTGACTATGCTATTTCTAGATAAAAGTCTTGCCAATACAAAGGCATACTCTAACTGAGTTTTCTCTTAATTCCAGTAATCGTGGATATAGGAGTTTTGAATGGGATTACAGGTGGATGGATTACCCGTCGCAAGCAAAAGACGCGAATCATCCTTGTGATCAGTCAGTAGCTACATATAGAGGCCATTCTGTCTTACGCACTCTTATCCGCTGCTTTTTCTCTCCATCTTTTAGGTGAGCATTAATTCATATTTAAAGTCTATTTGCTTCAGATTATAAAAAAAGGGATTTTGTTATTCAATAATTTAGAGATTAATTTGTAGTCTGATGTTGTTTCATTCAAACTTACAGCACTGGCCAGAAGTACATCTATACTGGATCACACAATGCATGTGTTTATGTATATGATTTGGTATGTATTTTAGATACTGTTGCTCTAGCTATATCTCTAGGGTAACTTTTTTAGGTAAAAGTTATCAAATAGTATAATCCATAACCAAATTTTATAACATAATATTCACTATATTGAACAAAAATTCGTTCAACCCTGATAATTATGTTATTGGGATATCTCTCATTTATCCATGTAATGTAGTAAAACTTTTTAATTGGTAAAAACAATGAATTTTTTAACAGTTGAGTGATAAGACTAGGGGATTCTATCTTGCCTAATAGGAAACTTTGATAATTCATTACAGGTGACAGGAGCACAAGTTGCAACACTGAAGCATCATAAATCACCTGTAAGAGATTGTAGTTGGCACCCCTTCCACACTATGCTTGTTAGTTCTTCTTGGGATGGGGATGTTGTAAAATGGGAATCTGCTGGAAGCTCTGATATGGCAGCTTCTTCGGTTAAGAAGAGGGTATACAAACGACATTTTTATGAAGATTACCTATTATGATGTCAGTTAAATCAGTTAAGAAATGATCTGGAAGATCCATAAATGTTGATATGAAGTTGTATATGGTGTTTGACATAATAAGGTATAATATAAACTACCACAAAGTCTTGTACATAAATACTACTAATAAATAACCACTTAAATTGACAGTGGATTGATTCATTTGTAGTGTCTGTAATAAATCTGTTATATAGTTTATATATGGTTGCATCAGTCGTGTCAAAATGAATCCTCATTTCTCTCTCTTAATCTAACGGTTTACGGCGGACTATACCATAAAACCAGCCGTAGAGGATCCAAATCTTAGTAATGTACGAATGCATTGTGATTGGTGCCGTCTCGACGGGCTGGCAATGACCAAAGCCAACTTGTGAATAGTTCGAAGTTTGATTCGGCAATTGTTTCATTACCTTTCCTCTCCTTTATTTTAATTTAACATTTGTTTTTTTCTTTTAAAAAAATACTTTAAAAGGTTAAATTTAAAGATCAAATTTTGACAAAAAAATGACTTCAAAATCATGTAATTTGACTTAACGAATTGAACCTAACAAGCCGAACCAAACTGTTCGTGAACTTTAAACAAGCCAAACTCGAGCTGAAAAAAGAGTTCATGTCGAACTCGAGCTGAGTTTTGAGCTGAACCAATTTCTATCGAGTCGAGCTCAGACGAGTTCGACTCAGCTCGACTCATTTCCAGCCCTATGTCTGGTTATTTTTCTGTCTTGGTGGTTTACCTATTATATTCATTATGACTCCTTATATAACTGAATATGGTAGTTTTTTGATATGGTCTGAATATGGTAGTTGTGAAGGGCAGGTTGAATTATCTGCTGCTAAAAAGCAAAAGTGTGCCAAAAATTTTGAGTTAAAAGAAAAGAGAATATTCTCACATTAATGGCGGGAGATGGCTGTTTGTCAAAAAAGGACAACACCATTACAAAGATGATACCTTAACATTTTGTGAAAGAAATAGGGGGGGGATCATTCTATCTCCTCTTTGGTCCATCTAGCCAGTGATGCCAAAATTGGTCACCCTTAACTGTTAGTTAAGTCACAAGCGAAATGATTGAAATATCAAGTAAATTGGGTACTCATAGGAACAAAACAGGACATGAAGTTGGGGGTGGGGGACTCCATATATATGATATATGACAGTATGCATTTAACCATAAATTTATGAAGAAGAATTTAACCATAAATTAGCAGATACAGAAATGCATTGTGCTAAACTTATGTGTGAAACAATGAAAAGCATAAAATCTTATAAGGCAGAAGCTGAGTTTTTTTGTTTTAGTGATGAAAAGCAACAAGCTGAGATGCAAAGACAGATGAGTGAGAAATAGTAGTGGCATTTGATTAGGACGATTTCTCAATCGGTGGCCTATATGCTCAAATATGTCAAAAAAAATTATCGGAAGCGCGCTTATGATAAAATGTCGCATTTTAGGAGGGTTCAGCAATCATCTTTTATTAGTTAACCATGAGCGTTAGTTGTTTAATAACTGATTCATCTGTGGCCTGCAATCTATATTTTGTTAACAGTTGCTTTTTCTACTATGCTTTTCCTTGTTTGTGGCCACACTCTGTACTGAGAATAATATAAGAATGAGTCCAAACTTAAACCCCAAGCCACAAAAGGCTTAGATTTACAACACAAAAAGAGATTCCCAAATGAGTAATTTGTCCCCACAAACATTTTCCACTACAAGGAGCAGCACCCCGTGCTTATGGAAAGCTAAAAAAAAGCTGTAGAAAAATGTTAATTGTAAGCCACTAGCCACCACAACTATTCCCACAAAAGGATACATTTTGAAACATTGCAATCATTTGTTCTTAGTTCTTATAAAAATAACCAAACTGAAATGAATGAAACCATCATCATGCGGCATACATGTGCTCAAGTTTAGAATGGACGGGGTGCCATGCCACTTTCTCTGTAATAATTAGGAATAGAAATGATCTTCTACTAGGACATAAGCAGCATTTATAATGAGTATAACAAAAGGGAAAAAAGGTGTTTGTGTGTGAGGAATTCAGATTGCCTCGGCGGTTTCACCATTCACTCAGTCGGCACATCAGTAGATATTGAATTGAAATCAAGTAATCAAGATTTAAATACATTTTAAACTACTAAACTTGAAAACTAGTCTGTTCGATGTCAATCCAATGGTTATTGATGTCCCGACCGTAGGAAATCTGAATTCTTGTGCTAAAGAGTCTCAATAGTTATATGAATGTGATTATGGGGAGATTAAAACATAAATTGACCATTCTTTCTTTCTTTCCTTTTTTTAAAGCAAAAGTAACTCCATTCAATTCAATACAATGAGGGAGAGAATTAAAGATAGCAGGACTAAACTGAAATTCAAATATTCTGGCAAAGTTATGAGTAACTCTATTAGTTTGGTTTTGATGAACACTATTATATTGTAACTAGAATTAGAGGATATAAGAAACCTACACCTATTAAACAAGGTCCCTAGTTCATTGCCATAACTCATTCAACAGATTGACATTCCCTTTCGAAATGACCCTATCGGTAACTATAATGAAAACAAACACCTATCCCAAAACCCCTTTGGGCGGTAAAATTAGCGCAATCAACATTACATTTTAACCATCCACTCACTACATACAAGTCTTCCTCCAAGAGAGCATGGGAAAAAATGGACAAAAAATAGAAATATGACTAGACATTCCTTATCTACTGTCCTCCTTAGGTGAAAAAATATATCGCTGTTCTGAGTTACTCGTTTGATCTATGTAATGTAAAATCAATTCCATTTACCGTACCTCAAGATAATGTTTTGTTGATGTGGTAAGGAAATATAATTCCACAAGTGACATGATGCCATTATAGAATTTTAATTCAGACAGAATTACAAATAAAATGCAACAACATAATAAGATATAATGATTGGTAATTTCAGCTTAGTTTTGCATAACATAATGAATCAAAATCATATTACATTAGTAATATAATATAGAGCATAAAACAACAAAAATAGCTACAGTTTCATAAATATTCACATTCTTCTTATTTCACCCTTTTCATTTCCCCACAGGCAGCTACCACAAAATTTTAACAACAATAATATTAATATTAATAATGAATAAAATAAAATATTAGAAGCAAGAAGAAGAGAACCTATATAATTTTTTTTATTTTATTTTGATTATCTACTCATCAGATTCATCCCTTGTTGTACTGATTGCACTGTGTAGTAGGCCTTGTTTTTTGCTTCCCAGCTCTCAAAGGGCAAGGAGTCTCTACGGGAGGGACCATACAATTATACTGCATACACAGTGAACTTCTCTCTGGAATCACAGCCGTTGGACTAATCTCAATTCCCGTTAGATAATTATGCTGCAAATACAATATCTGTATACTCGCATCAAGTAACCGCGTCACAAAACTAGCGGGTACCCGACCCGTGAACCGGTTATTATTCAAGTACAGATTCTGCACGCTAGCTAACATAGGAGAAATTTGACCGGATAATCTGTTGTAACTAAGATCAACGGTTGGGATTGCAACTTGATCAACCGGTTCAACTGAACCGGTGAACTGATTTCTTTGTAACTGGAGATTCGTCAGTGGAAATGAGAATATCCGACCCGGGACGGTTCCAGTGAACTGGTTCAGACTAAGGTCCAAATAGTTTAGCTGCTCAAGCCGGGTTAAAACCCGGTCCATTGAACCAGTGAGTTGATTCCACGACAATGAGAGATACTGAAGCGACGGAGGGAGAGAATTTGGACCAATCGAACCGGTGAGAGAGTTGTGTTTCAGGTCCAACCGGCTTAAACTCTGAGAATCAAACCGGGGAATAGAACCGGATAAACGGTTATGACAGAGAATGAGATTCGTTAGTCCCGGCAATGATCCAACCGTCGGAGGAATTTTTCCGGTGAGCTGATTATAACTTAGATCAATGGTTCTCAGACTGCGCAACTCACCTAACTCCGTCGGAATCTCACCGGAGATGAAGTTTCTGTTAACACCAAGAAACCTGAGATTCTTCAAATTGGAGATATTTTGAGGCAGAGGACCATAAATCCTTCCCGGAACAATAGTAAACTCAGTAAGAGAAGAAAGCTTACCAATAGCCGGGTCGAGTCGACCGGTTAAACCGGCTGAACCGGCTCTAGGATCACCGAGATTGAGAGAAATAACCTTATCGGAATCACAAAAAACGCCGGAGAAGTTGCATGGATCAGAAGTGAAATCCCAAGAAGAAAAGAAATCAGAACCAGGCATGTCTTCAAGAGATTTCCGAATAGATTGTAGAGCTAGAAAATCTGTTGGGTCTAAAATGGCGTTTACATGAAAGAAAAAGAAAAGTAGAAGAAGAAGAATCATGTTTTTCGCCGCCATTGAAAAAACACAAAACTACTTACTACACACTCAGAATGCAAGAGGAAGAAATAGGGAGTGTTTGGTTTTATAAGTGAAGAAGAAAGAGAGCATGCGATTAAGCTTGGAGAGAAAGCAATTCCAGAATAATCTGATTTTAGTTTTAGTTTTTATTTTTGGCTTATGAGAGAAGATAATGCAATGTGTGTAGTAATGAATACTTGAGGAACGAACACAACAACTATGTTTTACTACTTGGTAGTACGCTCGGTTCCAACGAACCTAATTTTTTATTCTTTTTTGTTTCTTGGGAAATGTTCCCGTCAAACGGTTGTCCGAGCCTACTTGGCTTCCTTACCTTAGCTTCGGAAGCCACGTCATGAACTTTGTGCTTCGTTTCTACAGTATATCACGTGACTTGCATGCCTTTATATCTCTTCCGAACCTGAAGCAATATGCATTGGCTTAGCTATGGGAGCTGTCAAAATGATTGGGCTTTATTTTACTATGGTGACACGTGTCAAATACCCAATTACTTCCTTGTGAAAAATTATTATTATTTTTACATATTACATAGTAAAGCACTAGTTAAATACTAGTATTACTATTAGGACAACACAAGAGACATATGCATTTTGTTTGGTTATTTGGTGCTAGTGCTGGATTTGTTGGGTTTTGCTAAATACTTGGATTACTAGTTTTTTTTTTTAGCTCTAGTTAAAGATTTCAAAAAGGATAAATTTGTATTGAAAAATAATATTTTATAATTTTAATATAATTTTACTATATTGGTTTGTCTATTAGTTAGTATTTTCCTTAAACTAAATAGTATAAGTGAGGGCGTCTCCGAATTTTTGGAGGGCCTGTGAAATTATTAAAAATATATTTTCAGAGACCCAATAAGATTATTAAAAATAGGTTTTGATAAAAGAAAAAAGCAAAAAATTCAAAAGAATTGTCATTGATTTAATTTACAAATAACATCAATAACACTAAAAAATAATTAGTTTTTCACTAATATAAACAAAAAATTGACAAACAAGATAATCTCTATCACACGTCTCTCCATGTGATAAAACTATGGTATAACAATAAATTATAAATCGTACAATCACTCATTTAGAAGCTCATAATCCCTTATTTTATACGTCTCATTTACTAATACTACTATATGTAATTTTTTTTGAGGCCCTCATATTTATGAGGCCCTATGCCGTTGCTCATGTGGCACATGCATCAAAGACGCCTCTGAAGTGAGACAATATTATATCATGTATAAATTTGTTTTTATATTGGAATGATAATATGTCACGTTTGATTTAATAATAAGATTTATTAATCTAATAATAAAAATAATTTATGCATAGCGTAAAATTTGTCTCATAAAATAAAATAAAATAATTTCATTAATGGTGAGAAATGTGCCAAAAAGCTTAGTACCAAAGGAACAAATTAACACTAGGAAGAGACAGAGGCAAGTATGGATTTTCTTTTATGTGGGGATAGTAGATATTGAGTGAGTGACAGCTATGATATGTAATGCGGTTGATACTTCATAGTCGAATAGGACATAAATAAGAGGTTAGACTATGATTATCTAATTTCACCCTCTTGGTGCTTGAGACTTTTTGTTAGGGAACCCATCCTTTTTGGCTATGTGATTATTATTATGGAAAATAAATCATAATCATAATAACTAATAAATGTGGATTTCTCATTTTGTTTTCAATTCTGTTTCAAGTAAGTAAGATCACATTTAAATGTTACCAAATCATTCATGAGTTTGATACTTGATGAATGAATTCCATTAATAGAGAGATTGATTGTGATGCCTACTTTCTTGCACTTCAATCCCTTTGATACAATAGCATAAATGTCATTTAATTTATGATAGACCCCTCCAATCTTTTCCTTGTTAATCAAGCTACCATCATAAAAAGCCCATATCTTGAAATATTTATTTAATTGACACTAATGTTACCTTTTTCTTTTGTCACACTTATCTTAAAAGGAGTATATATCTTTCTTGGATAAAATTGAAAGGTGAAGGAGGTAGTTTGAAGGTGAAGTAAGCATAGTCAAAATTCATATTTGGTCAAAGTCATTTCAAAGCTTGTTTTGCAATTCACACATATTCTGCTTTCACTAGTGTTGTGTTGAAGAATGGTTTCATGTCCTCTTTTTATTCTCTTGAATACAGAGTGTAAAGTCAACATATAACAGAACCAAATCAATTAACTACCATGTGCTTCACTACGTACTTGGGCTAAGTTTGTTTTGGTTTCCTAAATTGTTCATCTTTTTGTCCTCTAGCTACCACTCTCACCATCTTCTTTTACCATAAAATATTTGAGAAATTCTAATTAATTTTTTTTATATTCTTTTTACCAAAATGTATATGCATTATTAACATTTCCACGCATTTACTAGTCGGCGCATCAATAACATTTGATATTGAGATCGAACAATCTAAATTCAAATTTCAAGTTTTTAAAAATTTTAATATAAATTAAAATTTAAATCGTTCAATCTATTTCACTCGTTCAATCGATTGCATAAATACACTAACACGAATTCATGTAAATTGTGATAGCAGAGGAACAGCTAAGCCTACTTCATTTTATCGTAATTGGGCTCAATTTGCTTTTGCTTGGGTGAAAAGTCACATTAGAAACAAAGCTATATTTTTTATATTAAAATGAAAATAATAAAGGTAGTTCAAGTATAACTGAAACAGCAGTAGATTATTTTTAAAAAAAAAAAAATTTCGTGGAGGGCAAGTAATTTTATTACAAATCCGTGTGACAAAATTCAGGTTATATACTGTAAATAATTTGTTGACTACTTAATAACTATGATGAGTTGTTCATAAATATTAGTTCAATTAATAATGTTGATATGTCCAGATTGAACGTTTTTATCTAAATTCGAACTTGAAATTTGTGTGAATTTTAGTAGTATTTTTTATAACATAAATTATGATTAGTTAAATTGATGAGGTATGGTTTCTACTTGTAGTAGAAATCAGTGATAACAAGGAAGTGGGTGAAATTGGTACATATTGAGAGTGAGTAATACAGTAGTATAACAAACAAACATAAAGGTGTCCTTGGATAGAGACTAAAGTGTAGTGAAAACAAAGACAACCTGGCTAGTTATTTAATGTGGTAGTAGAAATGTGTCTACCTCTAACACAAATCAAGCCAAGTCATAAAGACAAAAATAAAAAAGTATCTTCATTATATATGTAAAAGAATGATGTTTCTTAGTTTATTAATTTGGTCCCAAGCAAGACATACAAAAACGAACAACCGCAATGCTGCTATTTAGAATTTGGACTCTCTTTAACTAATCACTTAAAAAAATTAGTAGGTTTTTTAGGTCATCTAAAATGTGATCATGGATTCATGGTCCAACTATTCTTTGATAAACTTACAAATATTTTCTTAGAATATTAACGAATTTAATTCAATCTTATAAAATAAATATTTTTTATATCATACACAGTTTATGACCAATGACATAGTCGGTCATATTTGAGATGTCCGATACCACAATGCCTTATATTTAAAGTTGAAATTTTAGGGTTTCAACTATAGAAGTTCAATAATTTATTACTTAAAAATATATAAAGTGTGTATATAATGTATATGCGTGTTAGAGAGCAAGGGGGGATAAAAAAAATCGACAAATTCATATATAGTCAACAAATACTCCCTTCGGCCTTAAAATACTATATATAACGAAGATATCTTTGAATGTACACCTTGAATTTGCTCAAATGACGTTTATTCATTTTTTTATTTACATTATAAAATCAAACAAATCATAAAATAAAATATTTGCATAACATAACACGTATGGAAAAATAAGTTTATGTGGTTGTTTAGCATTGGAAATATGTTGCAATTTTTTTTATTGAATTAATGTTACAAACATGTTAGAAGGTATCAAATAATATTATTATTCTTCCCAAGAAAAATCATGATTTTTGTTAATGTTGAATCTATTGAGAGAAGTTTTTACGAATTAAAATTGTTGAAATCTTATTTACAATTTGATATATACGGGTGAATCGGGAATGTAATAGTTTTACATAGATATATTCTTTCAAAATTAATTTTTCTAAGAAGCTTGATCACTAGCATATTATTTATGATTTTGCCCAAAAAGAAAAAACCCGCAAGTATGATAATATTCAAATAATTAAGGGCATCAATTTTTTATGTTTGCACGTAACACAAAAAAACTCATAAACATTTTTATATCGAGTTATCGATTAACTTATTAAGCTGGATTTGTCATAATCACAGTAAATCACTGTAATTTTGACAAGCGTATACATAATTCTCTTACAATATCCCACGGCTCGTTAGAGATTTAGAAAATTACACCAACCACAACCACAAAACAATCTACTTTTTTTCTAGTACATTATCTTCAATTTATGGGGTTTGTGGTGGTGTCATTTGAGGATGTGTGGTGATTGTATTATTTATCTCCAGTGTGTAATTCATTCCGCATGCGTATTAATGGAACATCCTTGTGCTGTCTTTTTCGTCCTGCTTTATGGTATGATCATTGATCATATGGTATTTTTTTTATACTGTATAAATGTATTTAGTTGAATATGGAGAAAATTGAAACAAATATGAATCTCAAATTTTGTTGTGTGAGGTAAGAATGCAATGTGATTGTAATGACGCTTTAACAACCATATCATACATCTGTGGAGCAATTTTTAATGGGACCAAAAGCTTTATGGATGTATAGTAGTTATGTGTGTAATTTAAAATAGAATTAAGTGAAAGGTCCTCCTGAGATAAATTATTCAAAAAAATCTAAGTTCAATTTGTCATTGAAATAATTTTTAATCAGGTATTATTTATCTCTACGGACGGTACTATGTGCAGTGGCTGAGTAAAAAAAAAAAATTAACCGTAGGGGCATAAAATACATACCTTCGTAGTATAAAATATATTATTATTTTTTTTTTTTTGTATTGATGGATCCAATTTTATAATTTCATATTCATCAAGGGCTTAAGAATTAGAAGTTGATGAGTGTTGTGAACTTTACAGCTTTTTTTTTAAAATAAATTCATTTCTTATTAATATAATATTTTTTTACCTAATTAAAACTATGTTCAAATTATACACGTGCACTATAATTTAGAGCTGTCAAAACGGACGGTCCGACCCGTTTCGGGCCGGCCCATTCGGGCTTTGTCGGGCCGGGCTAAAAAGCCCAGATAAAAAATAGGCTGCAAAAATAAGGTCCGAGCCCGGCCTGGTACGGACTCTCGGGCTGGCCCAGTTTTTTTTATAAAAAAAACTGATTTTTTAAAGGAAAATTAGATAGATGAAGGGTAATGAAAAAAGAAGGAATTTAAGTGCCCAATAAATTTGAAAAATTCAGGAGACTTGTTATGCAACAAATTACAGAGAGATCACAACAATAATTAATTAATTACAAATAGTTTGAAATTTGTTAGAATTAATGTTAAGTTATTTAAGCTAGTTACAGAAATAATTCAAGACCGTGGTTTTGTATTTTAAACTTATTTATTTATTTTAATGACATGATAAATTATTTTTATTTTTAGCTTATTTTCATTTCCTTATGTATATAATTTGCGTTACTAGTGTATGTATATAATTTGTGTTACTAGTGCATATTTATTCTCTTAAATGCTCATTTGATGGAATTGGAAGGTGTGTTTTACGTGTGTGTTGTGCTGCTGCCGTGTTGTTAACTTGTTATGTTTGTGTGGGCTTTTGGATTGGTGGCCCAAGTGAAATTGTTATAAACATCCTTCTTTATTTACTCTTTTTTTTTTAATTATAATTTATTCGGGCTTGCGGGCGGTCCGCGTCCCATTTTTTTTTCGGGCTTTATCGGGCCGGGCTAAAACCCGAATGTTAATTTGGGCTAGATTTTTAATGCCCAGGCCCGGGGAAACATCAGGCCATTCGGGCCGGCCCACCGACCCATTTTGACAGCTCTACACTATATAGACCTCGCATCATATGCAATAATCCCAATTAAATACTATCAAACTCTAACGATGAAGTTCCGCAATCAACACAAATTCAAGTTCAACAACGTAATAATATATGGAGTGTGTTACTCTCATTACAATAATAAATAAATTCATCTCTGACTTTGTAAAGCGCTTTCAATTAGTAGGTGCCTTAGATTGTTAATATTCTAAAAAGGCTCATCACTCTTCCAAACGTTATTAATATTTGTCTTTTAAAGAGTATGTTATAGACTAAACTGATAGTAAATAGTTAAATAAAGAGACCACATTGATAGTAAATTATTTAAATATAAGAAGAATTTGCTATAGAGTTGAAGATCTTTTTTAAATATTAATAATCTCTTGATCTAAGACATATTTAAAAGCATCCTTACAAGATTAAGGACTAATTTGTTGGTTTATTAGAATATGGATAATATTTTTATCGATAATTGAGAAAGTAAATTTATAAATATCTTTTATATGTAACATGCGTGTTATCTCTGATGGATTGAATTGAGCTTATTTTCAATTAGTGATAAATGAATCCGGAACTAATCAAAATATCAACACTCAAAACATACTAACATTAGTATAAATTTTTTTTTTCTCAAAAGGTTGTGCAGGCATGTGCCCATATAACCCTCTACCTCCCTCCCATTGCTACTGTGTGTATGTGAGGGGGTGCACCTGCACCCCCTGAAATTTTAAAATTTTCATCAATATCTTAATATTTTTTGCACTTTGCACTCCTTAATTTTTTTTTGTAGCACTTACTTAAATATTCAAAACACTTTTCATTATTTCTCATTCTTTCCTACTAATTTCTTACTAAAATTAAATTATGTCAAACAAAACACCAAACAAACAATGTAAAATAATGATAAATCTCTAACAACCTTGAAACAACACTAAGGTTTCTATGGGGGTTACATATACTATGTTTAGGATTTTAAAATTTTGGATTTTTTTATATAGCTTCAATAGTGATTGTTGATTATTCAATTGGGGGTTACAATAACATATTTGTGTGTTTTGTTGGTTGTTTGTTTCTAGTTTGTAATTTGGTCCAAATGCTCCTTTAAATTTCTGTATTACGATTTCGAGCTAAGTCATCCACAATTTTCTTTCAATTTTAGCCATGTGGAATTTAATGTTTTCTTGAAGCCAATATCTGTGTTGGTTATTGATATGTATATTCTCAAGTGATAGATAGAAAAAATTGACCAATATCAAGCAATGAAAAAACTAACCACTTAATTGTGTTTTTGTGTTGTTACCATATCAATATACTTATGCATCGTTTATAGTTTGATTTCTTTCTTTTCTATTTGATATATTTCTCATGTAATCAAAACTTATGTTAAAAGTGATTTGTTAACATATAAATAATGAATTAATTATTCAGTAATTTTAAAACATGAAACTGCGCAATGGATAGTCGTAAAACATTTATATGTAATTTTCTTTAGCAAGAGGGTGGCAAAAGAAATGGAAATCCCCAAGATTGGGCCAAAAAGTGCGGTTTCAATATAATTCTTTCGATTTGCACCCCTTGCGTGCATGATTTTGTGTACTTTTGACTTCTTGAAATGTTATTTTTGGATTTTAGTAGCTACATTTGAAAATCATGATTGTCAAAAACTTTGAGCTGTTTGAATTGATTTATTTTTAGCTTATGAAAAATAGTTATACAAATAAATACATTTTTATGTTAATTTATAAATTCTCACAAACAAAAGTTGTATTTTTATAAGTTTGAATAAGCTAATCAGATTTTTATTGTAAAAAAAAATAAGGACAAGAACAATTGATAACATTGATAACACTTCTACAATTACAAGGCTTAATAACTATATATAGAACACAAAATTTACCAATCCAACCCTTACATGAAACAACACTCACTGAATATTACTTTCATAATATATTGAATAAACATGAAACTTCAAATGAGTCACCAGTTTATTGGGAAAGAATCATATATGTATCAAACTAAGCAAAAAATGCTTATTCACATCACCATATCCCAACATTCAAACTTGATCTAATTCTGAAGGAATAATTAAGCAAAAACCAAATCAAACAAAATCGGCTGCTAAGTCGAAAGCTTCATTTTCTTTTTCACGACTTCAACTGTTAGCAATCGTGTCATCTCTTACTCCCCTGTGGGAATAGAACCACCAGCAACCTTGATTTCTTGTTGCAGCTGCAATAAATCAATACAAAGTACTATAATATAGAAAATGAATGATGTCTATCATGACGCGAAAAACAACTCCTTTTACCAAATAACATGTCTCTTAAAATAACACATGATAGTACATACCCTAAATAGGTATTGAAGGTTCTTCTTCAGTTGAGAGTATTCCTTTTGCAATTGTTGTAGACAACTAACACACCTGCAACCAAACCAACATTTATAGGCAGTGCCGTATAATCCATTGTTCTGTTAAGTGTATGTTGACAAAGACGCATCACGCATGTAATAAACATTTTCTAATCTAACGTTAGGCCCACCGGAAACCGTAAGCTATAAACATTGTCGAAGATATTTACCAATATAGCTCAATAAAGAGTCTGCTGATATATATAGTGATATGTCTCGTATCTTATTGCCTACGTTTTGTGTCTGCTCATCATATGTATGTTATGGATTTCAGTAGATTCTATTTGTTCAATTATGGTTGTTGTGTGCTTCTAGAATGTCAAGTTCTATTGACTAGGACACCAAAAAAACACGGGGACATATGAATCAAATCAAAGAATGGATAATTTTGTAATCTAAGAAATGCAAAAACAAGATTATTCAAATTATACTAGTTACAAATGTTGAAGAGATAGTTTAAGTACATTTTTTCAGGAACAGAAAATAATTTAATAAAACTCACCCATCACTGTTCTGAGCCTCACAGAAATTTCTGAAGGTTGCACAAATATTTTTAACTCTAGCAGCACCAACACTGTTAAACAAAGAACGTCACAAATAATAATACAGCAAAAGGAAGAAGAAATATCTATTTCTTCAGGTTAATGCAGTAATACAATACACTAGATAATTAAATACTAATATCTTTTTAGGTTAATAGAATGTTTGATTTATTTGGTCCATGATATAGACCAGATACATCAAACATTCTATGAACCTAAAAAGAATTATCAAATTTTTTCTTATGATAAGAACTAGAGGGAGAGTACAATATTAATACCTAGCACTGCTTCCCTTCTGTTGATGGACATATGCATCTATTTGTTTGAAATTCACAGGTATTTGCTCTCTACACAGATAATCAAACAAATCACTTTAACATTTCCATAAATCAAATTAAAAGTTGTCTCAGAAAGTTTTCGGTATAAATTAGGGTTTCACAACCCTCGAGCTCATAAGACCGTGTTTTATGCAATACCGTGTTTGACACGAAACATATAATTATATTTAATAATTCTACTTTCTCAAATTATTACTATTGTCAACATGTCAGAGTCAACAACATCATATTCGTGTCAGTGTCAACATCATATCTGATGTTTGTGTTTGTGTTTCAAAAATCAATTTTCTCAAATTATTACGATTGCCAATGTGTCGGTGTCAACATCGTATCTAATGATTGTGTTTGTGTGTCAATAATCAATTTTCTCAAATTATTACAATTGTCAACGTGTCAGTGTCAACATGATATCGAATGTCTGTGTATATGTTTCATATGATTTGTATGTCATATCATCGAAGCGGTCTAAGAAAGTAAAATCAATCTAGTATTAAAGAAAACAATAGTAGTAAAGTAACACTTACAAGGCACGTGATATGTTGTTGAGTAATTTCTCAGAATCATCAAAAAACATAGTCATAACCTCAATCACAAAATCAGGACTACTATCATCTTGCAGTTTCTGAAGCTGACTGAACTGATCATCCAGAAAACCCTACTCATCCAGAAATAACAATAATAGATAATCAAAGAAAAACAATAAAGAAAAACATGAGATATTGAAGAGAAAGAAAGGATTAGGAACCTGTTGAAACAAAGCAGCTTCGTAATCGCGAAGCTTCTTCCTCTGTAACTGATCCATGGATATGTGATTCGATAATTAAAATCTGAATTACTAATATATACAGACAGAAAAAGAGCGTTGAAAGTTTTTGAGTTGAAATTGAAACAACAGCTGCAACAGTAATAAATAGAAATTGTGTGTGTCTGTCTGTCAGAATTGAGAGATGAAAACGTTACTTGTTTTGTTTACTTGCTTTCCCAAAATGGGGATTTCTTCCTTAATTTGCTGGGCTGGACACATATACTGTTTCTAGTTATGTCTATGTAATGTACTCTCCCTTTAGTCAAAAGTCAAAACACATAATTCTTCAAATAATATTTTTTTTTATATTCAAATTATTTTGATTAATTTACCTTAATATTTTTAAGAATTTAAATAAAATTAATATAAAAATCAATTAAGTACAAGGTGTGACTAAAATATATATAAAAGTTTATCCGTGCAAGAGAAAATTTTATTTAAAATTCAAAATATATAAAACTGATATGATTTTTTGTGTTTTTATATTGCGAAATTTGGTGGAATATATTATTATATGGAGAAATTCAAATTATTATTCTCATTATAAATCATAACTATATGGCTTTATATATAGAACTACATAAAAATAAATCATATCTTTAAATTACAAACCAATCCTATAAATTCTTTTTGTAAAAAAAAAACTAAACCTATAAATTCTAAACAAATCCTTAAAATTCTAAAAAAAAATATAAATCATATATCCTAATATTATCTTATTAAAAATATAAATCTAAACTATATTTAAATCTAAAATCTTCAAAAGATATTTAGACATATTTTTTTTAAAAAAAAACATGAGGTGGATTTGAGTCTTAAACAAGTCAAATGATTCAACCACTAGAAATTAAAGTCAAAAATATTTTTTTTAGCCTTTAACCATCCCCAAACATTGAATATTTATTTTTGTCAAAAAAAAAACCATCCCCAAACATGAATTTTGATTTAACTAACAAATACTCAAACCACAATATCTTATGACCAAACAATCCTTTTTATTTCTTTGTTTCCAAATGCGCCAACTACCTACTACTCAGATAACCTGTAAACCATCATGACCAATTCCTTTACTCAATAAATAAGACCCACAAAATCGAATAGTATAAACTTTAACATATTTGGTAGAAGTGTAAAACACAACATATGTCTAACTATGCCATAAGAAAGATCACTCAAAAACTACTAATCGTTAGTTGGTTCGGTGGTGATTGGCGCTGAACTTGGTAGGGAGAACTACGGTTTGATTTCCGCAACTGCGATCAGAAGGGAGCTGGAATCACTTGATGTCAGAACTGACCCCCGAACCAGATTAAACTGATGGTAAAAGCCAAAAAAAATAAAAAATCACTCCAAAACTTACCAAAAGAAACACAATTAAAGAAAAAGTGATTAAACTTTTCTTTTCCACAATCACCTGAACATAATGAAAACTTGTGTTTAAATTTTTAAAATACTGCGCGAAAACAAATTGTCTTTAGTCAAAATCCTATTCTTGACAAGTGTTCATGCAAAGAGAGACTTTCAAGGAGAGTATTATTCCAGATAATATCTTTATACATCAAAAATACCACAAAAGTATTATTTTGATTAATTATTTTAACAATTTCGATTAATTTGTTAGCAGGGAATAGAGATAGATTTGTCAAAAGTAGAGAAAGATTACAGGATATCATGGTAGCCAAAAAACGAAAAAAAGATTGCAGGACCTTATTTCTTATGCCTCAATTTATTTTAACCATCGGATTATTCCTTCATAAACACTTGGAAGCTCTCTTAGCACCCGTTTGTTTTAGAGAAAAATTTTACTTCATATTTTTTTAAAAATTTGTATGATAAATTAGTTAAAAATAGTGGAAATTATTTCAAACTCATTTACTATAAGTTAAAAGAGTAATTCTGACATCTTATAAGTGTTGCTCGGTTGATAGCTACAGTAAAAACTCTTTAAATTAATACTCGGTAAATTAATAAACTCTCTAAAATAATAAAGTTGTCCGGTCCCGACTTGGGCTTGGGTAAAAAATTGAAAAATTCGATAAAATAATAAGATAATAATTTTTCGGGAGATCCCTTTGTAATTTTCGGTCCCAAGAAAATCATAAATTAATAATTCATAGAAACTGAAAAAAATATATTACACTCTATTAAAATATCTTAATGACATTTCCCAATTTGTATTATTACCGTTAACTATACTCAGCTATATACAGTATGTATAGCACCTATCATGTATGAACACATATAGTGGAATAATTCTAAATTTAAAATAATTTGTTCCTCTTGTTTACATTAAAAGTCATTATTGATTTCCAATGCATACAGTATTACTAAAGTCATTATTGATTTACAAGTCATTAAAAACTCTTTAAATTAATAATTATTAATTTATCGATAAATTAATAACTCTCTAAATTAATAAATTTCTCCGGTCCTGACTCTATTAATTTAAAGAGTTTTTACTGTATCTAAGATATTATTTGAGAGATTGAAGTTCGAACTCCAAATTTCTCACTACTCCGCACTTAAAGTGTGCAAGTCTAGCCTGCGGATTAATAATTCTTGTCCTTCTGATAAAAAAACACAAACTCTGCACATTATTACAGCCTACCAAGAGAAAATAAATTGAAGCATTTAAAATGAAGCAAAGAAGCACCATTACATGACATTTTAATACCTTTATTTCAACCTTTTCCTTTAGAGGAAAGAAATTGTTCATTTATTCACATCGGCGAATTCCAGAATTAATAAAAAAATATATACATTACACAAAATCCATGCTCAAATCATATTTACATGCAAGCTTGATAAAAGTTAAGCTTAGGACTCATTGCAAACCCACACATATACTAATAGCTCCCAATGTTGGCAAAGCCATCAAGAATATTTGGATGCCCATATACAGCAGTGTACATGGGGTGAGGGACAGACTGGGAGGGACACAATTGATCAACAGATCAGCATAATTGCGTTGCTCAGTGTCATTTCTTATTCACAAACATGTACATTGCTTTTTGCATTTTCTTACCGAGACTTCAGGGTAATAGAAAATGAGATGATTCTTTTGATTCCGAGACTTCCACTTTATTTGTGGTAATCAACCTAAAGAAGATAAAAATTCACAAGTTCATTGTTCTAAGTTGATAAATTGATGATAAATATGAAACAATAACACCCATAAAGAAAAAAGATGCAGCTGCAACTATAAGCTTACATATATTATTTATTTTTACCTTACTCCGAAAAGTCAAAAAGGCCACCAAGTATTTCATCATTCTCCCCATCTTCTGGTTGCTCTCTTTCATGGTGGCTGCTGCTGCTGTCGTCAACATCATCAGTTACTTCTTCAGTTAACACATTACTTTCATCATGCACAAGTGTTTTGCAGTGGCCATCCGGAAAAGAATGCCCGACATTTTGCATTACAGAGGCCTCTTCCAAAAAATTGATATCTAAATTATGATTCAGGAACAATGTTGAGTCGTCGCTAATCCCAACACCTTCTACACTATCCCTTCCGTTAGAGTTTATCTTTCTCCCATGTGGTAATGGACTGCCACTGAGACAATGGTCATATGGAGAATCCAAGCTTCCAGATGGAGACAAATTTTCTAGCACAATCTTGTTTTGCTGAGAAGGCTCGACAGTGATTGTTTCCCTTCTTTCCAGGTAGATCTCACCAAGCATTTGGCAACAAGAAGAAACGTGATCCATGTCAAGCAAATTTTCAATCCTTCTTGATGAACCTGAAGTAAATTACAAACATCCAATATATGGGTAGATTATCACAGGAAATTCAAATAAAACATTAAAAAAACAATCGAAATTGGGGCTTAGTCCATCCTCCAAATAAATTATAAAAAAAAACGAAACGGATCTTGGTGATAAAACAGAAGAAATTTCTTATACTTCTACAGAAAGGAAATATACATTCACGTTATTGTATAACTGTGATGATGGGTTTGAAAAGATTACATTTGTATTTACTCCTTGAAAGTTACAATAAGTCAATAACAGTTTCTTACCTCCATCAGAGCTTTCAGTGGAGCTCAGTGATGCTGGTTTTGAGTGACAAATAACGGTCATGTCAGTAGTTTGCTTGTCTTCAGCCCCGTGCAGAGCAGGAGATGCGAGGCCGACATATTTTCCCTCTGGAAGGTTTCTGAGTCAAAAAGCCAAGTAAGCATATGGTGAGATAAAGAACCACGGACGATCACAGATAAAACAAAGACCACAAATGTCACTAATGATAAGCTATGAATTTTGTTAGACATTATAGCTAACTTGTTGAGGTAACAGTTCCCTAAAATTGCCTTTAATTTATAACTGCATGCAAGCAGAAAATGCTAAAACATGGATGAACGCACATAATGACCATATGGAATCAATTGCAACATTTGATAATACTGATGTATTTCCTTGTCAGAATCTCTTTTTGATTCGTTTAAGATTTGAAAGTAACACTACAGAAAAATAGATAAGAAAGATGGTTTCTCTGCTTGGAAGGCGAACACAGAGAGCATGATTTAAGCCAAGGAATACAAAAACTTGTTCTCATACGACATGAATCACATGATACAGTAGGCCAGTTGGGGTGAATATGCTATACCAACATTGCAGTTTAAACCAATAATTTAAAATCCCACAAAACATAGGCTACATACTAAGCATCAAATGACAGCATATTGTTTCTACCCTAGTAGGAATTCTCCCTTATAATAAAATTTCCACCCAAATGCCTGTAAATTATCATCCTATTGTTTCTTCATGTCTTTGGTAATGCCTGTTTTGGTTGCATCACAAATCACAGAAAATCAATTTAATAATCTAAGAAAATGTTGTCTTGATCAAAATAGCACAGCAGGATTGACAAGCCAAGATAGGTGATCTACTAAAAAGGAAAAGTCACCACCTCTCATTCCAGCTTCGTCTGATGCTCTGAAAATGGTCAAAGACGGGCAACAACTCCTTGCGTCTTATTTCAACTTCATTGGCAGAGATCTTTTCAATTTCAGACTCACCACCAGCATCAAAAACAGTTCTCCCAGAATTCATTGAGTAGAAGCAAATCTGCAGAACCAATATAGTTAGCAAGTTTCAATCAATGCCAAGAACTGTATACGAAAATCCAAACTTTGCATAAATAAATACCTTAGAATTTTCCCATATTGGAATCCTTCCAAAATTTACTTGCACCTCCGCATTAGATATATACCAGTGAGATCTCTCATGGGGCTTCCCTGTAGCGGGCTTTACTGTCTGCTCTCCAACACCGTCACTTATATTTAAATAATTAAATCCATAGCCATCACCAGAATACATTCTCTCCTGAACTCTACCAGTACCATCTTGTCTGTCAAAATTATTGCTGCAAGGATCCCCTTTTTCTGGCCATTCTAACCTTCTGCATACGTCCCACCATTGAATAGGCTCAACTTTCACTCGGAACTCATCCTCCTGCATATGCAGGGTTGAAGCTGACTGGGTTCGTGGACCACTTTCATTTGGTTCTGGGCCAACAGATGGAAAAAGTTTGTGTTGAACTATATGACCCGATGGTGTATATACCAATAAGTGCTCTAAGGATTTCATTTTTGACTTAACAAGAGGCTGCGAGTGAGGCATGGAATTATGAAATATCGCAGCAATAGCACCAGATGGAACAAAAACTTTTCCCGATACATTTGTAGTAGAATTTTGAATGGTATTAAGCCATCCAAAACTGCTATACTTTATTCGGCTAACAACAGAAAGGACAACAGGTGCTGGGGGAGGCAAAGATTGCTGGGGAGAAATGGAAGATGAAGTAGACCACCAAGGCCGAGACAAAACAGGAAGTAAGGCGGGCTCTTCCCCCTTGGAACTGATAATTTGGAAACCAGTATCGCCTCCAAAAGGTGACAAAACAAAAAGATGGCAAGTCCCCTTCGAAGAGACAATTGCAACCCACTGACTAAAATGACTAAAACAAATGTCCTGGATCATCTGCCAAATAAGAAAACAAGATGATGAAAATCATCAATGCAGGCAACAAATGGGATCACAAACTTCAAAAGAAATAAACTAAAAGAAATTTACACTCCCTTCCCCTAATATGTGTAATGCACTTCAATCTATTTTAATATAATAAAAAATTTATGGATATCTTTCTTTCTATTTGTAATCTCAACATCATTAACATATAGTTTTAAACCTCTATTATCAACTATGAGACGATAAAATAAATATTTTGAACAAAGTTCCAAAGCCTATAACATAGATATTTAAACTTGATTTTATTTTTTAAAACTCTAAAATTAATAACAAATTGTTCAAAAATACTAAACGACAGATGTAGAGAAAGGAGATTTTTTTATGGAAGGCTTTTTCATAGTCGTGAACTATCATCAAAAGGTTTGTTTATGTTAAGATAAGAAGAGTATGGCTTTTAAATTAAGAAGAGTGGAAAGAGTAATTCCATATTCTGTCAACGGGATTGTAATTTATCCACAAACAAACCAATATTGCAACTAAGATATACTAACAGCTGGTGTTATTCCACGATGAAGTCTATAAAGATGCGCATGAGTTGTGCTCCAGTCACAACTTGAAACCCCTGAACCCTTGCGTGCAGAAGATGGCATTATCCGGAAGATATTAATATTATTTCCATAGACTGATGCAGTGACCAGAAGTGTCCCACTAGGATCAAAACATAGAGCAGATATAGGGCTAGAGTGAGCTTTAAATTGTGAGATGATAGCTCTGGAAACAAAATCCTTAACAATAACCTGAAACAACCACATGAACCAAGAACAACTCAGAAATGAATATTCTACTTTAAAGTGTAAAAACATTGAACCTATAAACTAGCTGAGCCATGATGATATAATATACCAACCATTCCTGCATTGTCCACATCATTTCCCGTAACCCTACTAGCTTTCAATCCGGTATGCGATTGTACTGGAGCACTAGAACCGTCAGGAAGCAACTCCTGACAGTATTTGTATATACCAGCAGCCAAATGTTTACTGGACTCCATTGCATAACGAGCCACCAAAGTACTGCTGCTTGGAGATGTTGACGGACTAACTCCGGGAGAAGGACTCAGATTTTGTGGGCTTATGCATCCAACCTTTGAGGGCAGTGGGTTGTTGGAAGCATACGCTAGCCACCTAGGACCCACAGCCATTGGACCATAACCGACATTTACACCTATTGTTCCTTGTCCCGCTAACTGAGGAACTGGATAGGTGAGAACACTGAACTTACTCTCAAGAGTCAATGCATCAAAGCAGTATATCTGCCAACAATAAGAATTAGCAAGAAAGTAAATCAATCACAGATTCACAGTATAGATAACAAACATTATCCGACAAAAATGGTCTAATTTAAAATGAGTTAGGAGGAACTATAGCATACTTGTGTGGCAAGACCAACAGCTACTATCTTCGAACAACACCTGATCATACACACGACAGACCGAAACCTCAAAACATGAACATAAGAGTGAGATTTCAATGAATAAAACCGAACAGCCGTAGCAGAATTAACACCATTCACAGATTGAGTCTCCACCTTATTACCCTCTCTTCCTAAATTACTACCACCATTTTGTCCAACACAACCATCATCCCTATCCCCAGCCCCAGCAACAACCAACAGCAAAGGATGCGATTTTCTAAACCCGTCCTGACCATCAGAACCTACACCTACAGGAAAAGGCTGCATCTGTAAAAAAGAAACCGGTCCGTCGCGCTTCGAAACCAGCTCAGTAAATTCAGATGCATCTTGAACATCAAGTACTTGAAATCCATTTAAATAACCAAGTAATAGAACACGTTTAGAATTTTTCTGATCAAGCTCTAGTTTATCAAAACCAGCCCAAGTAACCTAAGCAAAATAATATCATTAATCATTAATAAATAATAATAATAAATTGATAATATTTTGCAATAGTAATTAATTAATTAATGAAGTAACCACTAACCACAATAAGCAATAAAATTACTAAAATTGTATAAAATTAAATTAAACTAAAAGGAGTAATAATAACGATGGAGTAATAAGTAATTAATTAAATGAAGTAGAAGAATGTTTGTAACCGAATAAGGACCTGATCTTTGTGATCATCGGAAGGAGAAGTAATGGAAGAAGCGACGGAGGCGCCAGCGGAACGAACGGTGGAAGCGACGGTGCAGGCATTGGTGGAAACAGTTTTAAGACAAGAAGAGATGATTCGTAAGGAACTCGGTAATAAACCGTTGTTTTTACCTTTCCCTTTCTTCATGATGATGATGATGATGATGATCGTTGTTTTATTGTTCAACCATAATCGTAGAAGAAGAAGAAGCTTTGACTTATGAGTTTTGAGAGTAGTAGTAGTAATTGGGAATTGAAAAGAACCAAAACGACGACGTTACGGAAGAATGATATTAGTTTGAGTGAGTTGCTAGGACTTCGGCTTCTTTATCGTGTCCGTCGTTCATGTCAGTCGTTATGTTCTGACTCTGGTTATTGTTTTTTCTTTTTCTTCGCTTTTTTTTTTTTTTTTCAATTTACTTTTTATTTATTTGTTATTTTATCTGTTTCTAATCTAACGTCTTTTTTCTGTTTTTCCGGTGTTGTTGTTTTTGGTTTAACTGGTTTTGCTTCTCAAATGGGGATTGATTGGATTGGGCTTGCGAAGCACTCTAAACATAAAGTCATTCTAGGAGTTTTTTGACCAAAATTTACAACAATAATAATTTTAAAATATAAATAAGGGGTTTTTTTTTTTTGTTACCATAAGGGGTTGTTTGATGAGAATGAATTCTGGCCATTTTTTTTTTCTAAATTTTCTCAATTATTTCAATCTTCAACTTTCAATTTATCTTTTTTTTTTTTTCATTTTTTTTTCTCTCTCCTCCCAAATCAAAAACTCAAAATCAAATTTACCCTCATGTGACATGAGAGAATTCGTTCTTTGATGATTAATATTTTACCACTTTGGGTTTGTCTAACATGTGCAACATTGCACGTCTTTTTCTCTATTACTATAGTTTTATCTATTATTATAGTTTTAGTGGACTGGGGTAAGGCCCAAAAATAAAGATATAGGCCCAAATGATCAAATGGCCCAAACATACAACCCATCAAATTCAAATGAATAAACCTGGCGGGAAAACAAAACAGAGGCGACACGCCCCGACGACGACGCCCTCGCCTCAAACGTAACCGCATTCGTAGAAACTTCACCGGCAAGTCAACACGTGGAGAGGAATAACCACCCCCTACCTCCATGATCACCACCAAAACAGGAAGAAACCGCCCATCATCACCGTGTATGAGGCGGAGGAGAAGGAAGAAACCGCCACGATCATGGGGTTCCCATGATCGTGGAACTCCATAACTACTACCTATTGAAATCTATAAATAGGAGAACATACTTCATTGTAAAAAGCCGGATCATTTTTTTTATATAATATACAGAAATGCTGCACAATTGTGGAGAATTACTCATTTCTTAGATACGGTCCAATTATTTATCACCCCCCTTATTTGTTCACTAGAACATTTAGAATAAATAAATGATATACATGCACGTCTTTTTAGAATTAGTGGCACAATTTGAATATTTATACACCAAACTATAGTAATGGACATTGGCATTTCTTTTGGGAAATAGAAAGGATCCCAACTCCAACATTGCACATATTAAAGTAACTAAAAGTAGTAACTTTTTATTAAAAGCAATAATTATTTATTAAAAATTTGTTCATTTAATATAAAATACAAAAGTTCCAATGCGAACTTACTATTTTAAACTTATTAACATGTGCAACTTTGCACATGATAAAAAAATCCTACTACTTTTTTGACAAATACTTTTTAATCTTTGATTTGGTTTGGATAAGAATTTGTATCTTTTTTTTTTTTTTTCATCCCATAATATTGAGGTCATTTGTCTATGAGTCCTGGCTCACCTGGCAAAAAATTGTCAAAATTATTAAGCTGGATGTTATGACTGAGATTCGAACCCCGACTTCCTCACTTATGTGTGTGAATTTATAATGATTTTTTTATTTCGTTTATCTACCCAAAAAATATTGAGGTCATTTTTTGTTTTATTTCTATAACCAATCGTAAGTATATATTAAAAAATATTTATTTTTCTTATTTTTTTTAAGCAGTGGTCAGATTTTCACTATTTAAAAAAGAAATAATAATAAATTTAATGTTCGAACTCCAACATTTGTATATTGCAATATCTCTACCAACTAAATTATGGTCATGTGTCTTGTGGCGAGGAGGTGGCTGCAAAACATATCACAAAACTAATCACATGTAATTGTTCGCATACTAAAACATATACTTCTTCCAATTTCAAATACAAGTTAATAAAATATTCTTATATGTGATGGTTTTAATACAAATGAATTTAACGAGGGTCATGCTAACTAATCCCTTCAGGGCATTAGTTAACATTTTCTATTTAACTATTTTCATTCTATTTAAAGATATCATTATTCATTAATAAAATACCTCTCGAATAATACAAGGTTTTTTTTAAAACAAATCATTTATTCTCTTAAAACATATTTTCTTAAAGGATGTTTTAAAAAATAAAATGAAACCTTAGTTAAAAAAAAATTCTTTTAACTAAATTATTTAATAAAACATCATAAAAAATTTGCAATCCCCTACTCCCAATATAGATCCAAAACTTAATTTATATTTGTCATTTTTGTCTTTTTATTTTTTTATAGAAATGTCATTTTAGTGTTTATCCCTTGCATATATAAATCCAAAAATCACACTACTATTTGTCAACCATGCCATTTTTTTGTTTTTCTTTTTACAACTTGTCAAACATGTCATAGTAATTTTTGACTTTATAACATATTATTATAAGAAAGACTTTTTAACATCTTGGATATTTTATATATGCAATCAGAAATAATATTATGAAGTGATAACATAATGACAAATAATTCTATAATAGTATTTTTTTTTCCCTGAATAATATTATATTAACAGAAATGTATATATGCAGGTATGGTTACTAAACTTTTAACATTATATTTAGGGAGATTAGGAACAGAACAGTGAGCTCCTAATCTTAAAGTTGAGTCAAAAAAAAAAAACTTAAAAGATAAAGAGAGGTATTACACAATATTTCTTTCTTTTTACATAACTAAGTATTTGATTCCCTATTACCATATTGAAAAAAAAATTATAAAAAAGTGGAAAAAAAAAACTACTTTTGTACATAGCATGCTTCTTTGTGCATTCCAAGGTGCAAAATTTTGTGTTTGATAATCATATGATTTCTGTTCCATTTACTAATCAGAATCATCAAGGAGCTCTTCCCGAAAGACTCTTCGAAAAAATGGCAATCGAGTTTTCTTCATGGCCTTAAAGCAACTAAGGTTTCCATTTAGAAGCTGCACAACCTATACACCAAAACACAACATCGTAAGTCCAACGTTGTACTGTGCAGCGGCATGTAGAACAGTCAAATCAAATATAGATGAGATTTGACGAATCTACATGCCGCTGCACCATGCAGCGATAATGAATATCCGTATACAAACAATTGTAAGGAGACGAGCTTATACAACATGCCTGTCTCATAGAGGGGCGACGAATGGAGGACTGTTGTATGCATAAAGAAGCTGTCAAGAGCATAAGATTCATCTGCCTAACGTCGAATTCCCTGTCTAGTGACGGATCTATCAGCTCCATAATATCATTCTTTTTCAACAAAGGTTTTGCCTGAAAATATCATTAGGAGGAAAAAAATTATTGCCTAGACTACAATAATCAAGTGCACATGAACATGAACATGACATTTGTGTGTAAATATTTAAGAAACTATACCCATAAAACAAGGCTTTGTTGTGAATAATCAAGTGCTCTTCTTCCACTGACTAATTCTAATAGCAATACACCAAAGGCAAATACATCTGTTTTCTCATCTACTATGCCATGAAGCAAGTATTCAGGAGCAAGGTAGCTGTGGAAAGTCATAAATGAAACCTAATGAGTTAATTAAAAATTAATAGTAAAAATAAGAAGACACAAAATTTTATATGAGAAAGTAATAATTAATTTTGAAGGTTACAAACCCAAAAGTTCCTTCAAATTTTGAAACATTGTGATGAGTCCAATTCTCTGGTAGCCATTTTGCTAGCCCGAAATCACAAATCTGCGCCCAAAAAAATATGAACGTTTCAATTCAGGAAAGAGATCTAGAATTGTTCAAACTAGTATTCGAATTCGTGTTTTGTCTTTAACTAGAGTTCATTAACCAATCGTTGGTTAATGCTAAAGTCGGGCTTATATGCATAAAAACTTTTATAGTTTTCGATAAAGTTGGTTTCATCCATCACACACAATGAAGAATCTACCAAAAATGGTTTGGCTATAAGGTAAACACAAAAGATGCTAAGAAGGAAACAATTACAGAATCAAATATTATATATAAGAATCAAAAGCTTAGATACCTGAGGCTCAAAGTCCTCTGTGAGCAAGATATTTGCAGCTTTTATATCTCTGTGGATAAATCTTTTTTGACAACCCTCATGAAGATATAATATACCCTTTGCTGTTCCTAATGCAATTTTGTGCCTAATATACCATGGTACTTTCTCCTTGGAACCTATGTCACAAATCAAAATTTGATTAAATAAAGTACTCCATCACGCACGCAATCAATGAATCTCAGCCGTTGAATGTAAGATCAGACAACTCGTATTGTAACTTCAAAATATGAGTTGTCTGATCTTCATCTAATGGAGAGATATGCGACTCGATTATGTCAATGCAAATAATGCAATTTCAACTCAACAAAATTATTTAAGTCATTAATCAATAGATACATTACCATATAGCACTGAAGCTAGACTCCCTTTTTCGGACAATTCAAGAACTAGAAACATTCCTCCATCCACTCCATAACCAACAAGCTTGGCAGTATTAGGATGATTAACATGTGCCATTACACCAAGTTCTGATAAAAAATCTGCTATGATTTCATCAGCAGTTCCTCTTGTTAACCGTTTGATTGCTACTAACCGATGATTCGCCAAACACCCTTTGTAAACTTCAGCATAACCACCTTTTCCAATCAAATTTTCTGCACCAAACTCAATGTAGTAAATTTCAAAACAAGCAACACTCAATGTTACCTTAATAACAAATCTAGTGTCCCACACAGATAACTCGGTAGGGACACCTAATTACTAAGGGTCTGTCTGAATTGACTTATTTGAGATTATAAACCAATTTATGCCATGTTCATAAGCTCTTCAGAATAGCTTATGAAAACAATTTGTGTATGCTATAAGGTGCAAATTAAGTTGTTTATCCAAACAAGGCATACCTTGGCTAAAATTATTGGTTGCAATTTGTATATCATGATGAGAAAAGATTTTCCATGGTGATCTACAAGGTGTTGAAGTTGCATTTGAGAGAGTGAGACAACTTGGAAGAATGTTATCTCTCATGCTTCTACTCATTCTTCTCGAGAGTTGTCCATTAAGAGAATGATTCAATGCAGGTAACTGTTTCTTTGATCTGGTTTTCAACAATTGAAAAAATGAATGCCACCTTGAAAAAGGTTTTGAATTATCATCATGAGACTCAGAATCTAAATTAGGTTCTTTGGAAGAACTTGATTCTGAATCTGAACTTCTAAAATAATCCTCAAGAACTGTAATAGGTGAATCAACTTTTTCCTTCATCATAAATTATGTATATAGCTTAAGAAAAGCTTAATAGATTTTTTTCTTTGGAAACAAAAAAGGCTTCTATCTTTGTTCTTGCAAAGAAAATATAACTTAAAAAGATGATATATTAAAAGTGATTCATGAAATGGTTTTTAGACAAGAAAATGAAAGGTTTAAGAAGTGTAAGAATGAAAGAATCCCAAAGGATAGGATAAAGCAAAGGAAAAGAGGAAAACCATTATTTGAAGAGACCCAAAAAAGAAAGTTGAGAAGAGAAGATGAATATGAAAAGAAAACTTGTGAATATGATGAAAATCTTTGATATTTTTATTTGAATATACAAAGATGAAACAGAGAGAAACAGAGGAAAACAGAGGAAACAATGAGAAAAAGTGGAGAGAGAGAGAGAGAGAGAGAGAGAGAGAGAGAGAGAGAGAGGAAAGGATGTATTTTACCTATGAAGCCCCGATACGCGACACGATACAGATACGATACGATACCGATACGCCGATACGTGAAAATTTTAAAAAATCCATATCCGATACTGGCGCGATACGTTATTTAAAAATTAATTTTAAAATTTAATATATAAATGCACAATATATAAACATGACTAAAATCAATAATATTAAAGATGATAATTTTTTTTGAAAGACAAAAAATTATTATTATTATTATTATTATAAACGTCAATAGTTCATTGTAAAAGGAGTACACACAAGCCAATAAGCTTACACAAGAGCAAAACAGTTTGATGCTCAACATACAAGGGCTCCTCAGTCTTAACTAAAGACATATAATTAATAGCTCAAAAAACATATAATAGTCATGACATCACCAGTACATTTTAAGTTATACATCTTAAGTTAAGTATCATACAAAAAGAACATCGTACTATCCCAAAAAACATCACCAATACTATCCAAAAAAAGACATAGTTATTAGTTACCCGTGTAACAACATAATAGTTTGACATTCACCAAGAAACACAGATTGTATCAGATATTATTTATTTATTTAAAAATAAAGATTTAACCGATACTTTTCCGATACGAGTATCGGGAAGTATCGGACGCGTATCGGATATTATTTTTTTATTTAAAAATAAAGATTTAACCGATACTCTTCCGATACGAGTATCTGGACGTATCGGACGAGTATCGGTATCGAGGACGTATCGGATACGATACTTCGCCATTTTTAGAGTATCGGGGCTTCATAGTATTTTACAGTTACTTGACCTCTCCGCTTCAACAAACAACAATGATCATTACCCTTTTCAATGTTTCCATGCTAGTGGCCTAGTGCTACTAGTCACAATTTCATTTTTTTTTTTTATCAATTTGGTTTTATATTAGTATTTATATTTTTTTAAAATCAATTAGGTTGTCTAGAAGTCCTAGCTCAACTGGCAAATGCCAAAATTGCTAGGCCGGACGTCATGACCCGGGTTCGAACCCGGGACCTCACAGTTGTGTGTGAGTTTAATTTCAGTGGATTACCATTTCTTCTAATACCAAAAAAAAAAAAAAATCAATTAGGTTAAAATGCATTTTAGAATATGAAATGTAAAAAGAATTAAATTTAGTATACACATCTTTTATATATTTTATGTAAATATCTTTTATATTTAGTATATATATCTTTTAATTAATAATAAAAAGTATATATATCTTTTATATTTTATTTATGAATCACGGCAACATTATAGAAATTAGTTACAACCTTGTAACCAAAATAATTGTATATTGATCGATTCAGTTTTTATTTTGTGTGTGTGTATTCATCATATCAATGAAATATGAGATAAATAATTATATTATTATGCGGTCTTACAAAATTAATTTTGTAAAATAAAAATAAAAGCATTTTTTTTTATAAATTTCAATGAGGCGAGACTCGGCTTACATAAAAATAAAATTGTTAAAACTAGTGTTTAATTGATTTTAAAAAAAAAATTCAAGCTTTTCTCTTTTCAATGAGGTCATGTTAGACTCTAACATTATATTTTTGAACCAAATGACTATAACATTATATTAATATTTTATTATTGTTGAATTTAATTTATAAAATGAGAGTGTGTTTTTATTTTTTTCAAGGTGAGACTTGAGTTTTGTTAATATTATAAAATGTTCTCCATATTTTGAGGACTTAAAAAATAATAAATAGTAATAATAATTCAATACTATCATGGGTTGGAGTGTTATCTTTGTAATTTAAATTTTTTGGGTGTAAATAATCTAATATAGTAATATTTTAGGAGTATGAATTAAGAATGGTATTTGAAGATGAGAAGTATGATTATTATAGTTTGGATTGTTTAGTCGAGTGGCTTTAGCCATCAGCCATGGCAACATGATTTTTATGATTTGTTATGTATTGTTTACACGTTTTATATATACTTGTTTCTGAAATATTTTTATAGTAATCTTAATTTTTTTAAAAGAATGGATAAAATCGGTCTTTATTGATTTACATACAAAAAGAAAAACGTCCTTATCCTTGTCACGGTTGCTTTGCTTCATTGGTCATAGTCAGAGACGGCTCTCGTGTCTTTGTGCGTTTGTGGTCTCTTCTTGGATACGTCACGTGGAAAATGCTACCTTTTGCTAACATATTTTTGCAACAGTTTATGAATTCAAAATGTATTGAATTTTTATAACATTATAGTAAAAAATTCATAAACATTCTTTTTTAGGAAATTACTACTCCCTCGTATCGAAAATTACTAGGTTACTATTTGACTCTGTATACTGTTTATATAATTAAATTTGATTATATTTGATTACCAATAGAGGGATTAGGTCAATATATGTCTCCGGTTGCACTATCATCAAGTACCACTTGATTATCTCTTTATTTTCTGCTGATGAGGTGTGTCTTGTTTGTCGCAAAGTGTGTTTGGATAGATGTAGAGCGCATGCAATTCATTGTCGAGAACTTTCAGGTTTCAAATACAGACATGACTTTGTTCGTGATGTCCTTTTTATGTTTTTAAGCGAATAAGCGCGCATGAGTATCTGTGAAGAAAGAGACACCTGTTAACTTCTTGACTGACTCATTGGAAGGGAGATCTACACGACTACACTGAGGACAACTGATATTTTGGTGTACGAGTGGGTAGGAGGAAAACATACATGTTTGGACTTGACTGGAGTATCCCCACTCGTGTGTTTGACGACTGAGAATTTTACTGTAGGACAAGCGGCCCTTAAAGCTACTTCAAACAAAGTGGTCAAACATGAGATATCGTGTTTTAACAATCAACATGCGTTTATACCATTTGCATTTGACACGTTTGATTTCCTAGCACCAGATGTTGTGAATATTTTGGAAAGAGTTCAAAGAGTCTTGCATATTAATGTGGTGTCCCCTAGGTCTCTAGATATAATATTTAAGAGGATAGGTTTTGCCATTCCAAAAGGGTTAGCGGCGCAACTTGTTGTCTGTTTACCTTCTATTCAAATATAATTATCCTACGTGTATATATATATATATATATATATATATATATATATATATATAAGATATTGTTAGATTTATCTCAATGAATACTTTTAAAATATCAAATTTTTGTAATTTATAATAATACATAACCAAATATATTAATGGTCAAAGTTGTGCATCGCATATGTACGGAGTAGTCAAAAGAAACACTTATTTTGGAACGGAGGGAATAAATTTGTCCCGGTTTCTTTAATTCATTTTCAAATAGGTTTTGACTATTTTAATATTTCAAATTAATTTCTATTTCGGTAAAATATAATTTCAATTTAGTCTCTCGGTAAGATATTGTTAGATTTAGGCTTTGTTTGGATGAAAAAAGAAAGTGAGAGGAAAGAAAGTGAAAAGAATGATTGTCAAAGGAAAGAAAATAAAAAGAAAGTGAGTGGAAAGTGAGATGATTATTTGATTGTTTGGTATGAGTGAAAGTGGAAAGAAAGTTAAAGGAAAGAAAGATATGTAAATTTAAAATGACAAATATACCCATAATGTTTAAGAAAAAAACAAATATTAATTGATGTAGTTATTTTAATCTTTGGGGGTTATATATGTCATTTCATGCAAAATACATATGTCCTCCCACTTTCCTTCCACTTTTTGGGGGATTGGTTTTTGAGTGGGCCCCACTTAAAAACTTTCTTTCCTCTCCTTTTTAATGACCAACCAAACAATGAAAAATAGAATATTCTTCAACCTTTCTCTCCTTCCACTTTCTTTCCTTCTAATTTCCCTAGAACCAAACATAGTGTTAATTCACTTATTGTCAAATAAGTCTACGTCTTTATTCAATTTATTTATATAAAAGTAGTCACTGGCGTTTTTAACTTCTTGTCAAATTAATCTATAACTTTATCAAAATAGTCTCTGTTTTAAATTGACTATTGATGCTTAAATTATGTGATATTATTGTTTGCGTTAATACTTTTAACACACCATATCAACGTATTTAATGGTGTTAAAAAATGAATGCTGACTACGGTCTGGCAAGTGCACCAGTCTGTCGTCGAGTAATAATTCACACTCTAGGTGTCTAGAATGAGTTCGTATCCACAGGGATCGTGCCGTATCCACAGGGATCGTGCCGAAGCTTCACTAGCGTTATTTAAGTTTGGATAGTTTTGCATTCGCTTTGGGTTTTGGAAAAAGGTTTTATAAAATTAGCATAATGCTTGCATAAATAAATAAATAAATAATAGTAGATTCAGAAACATAGAGGATAGGTATGGTGGTTGGACTCTCTCCCTTCTTCATATCTGGCATGACCGGTGTATAACATAGTTATTTAGATTAATGTTCGGCGGTGGCTTTTCCTTGTTGTAGTAACACCTTACTGTTACACTATGTCTATTAAAGTTCCCCTACTTTCATAACTAAGGTACCTACGAGAGCCTAACCTCGATGTGTCACATACCCTAATTACTAAGTGAGTTGTTTATAAACATGCATTATTATCTTCACCAATTATCCTCTAGATCCTAGTATCGGGCTATTCATCATCTAAGTGCTCAGTTCACACATAGTTCATGATTCCTCCTCTAACCGCCCATTCACGACTAGTTCAGGACGTTACCGTCTCTATACACCTAGCGTTATTTACTACTAGTTCCGGACCATATTAAGTTAGAAACCTAATATCAATTCTATGGGCGCTCCCGCTTATCCGGCCAGATTACGAAAAACGTTATTAAGTGCATGAAAGTAAATAACAAACATAATACTTAAATATCATTTATTATAACTTTGACTCAGTCACAGACTCCAAATATTCATTGGGGAGTTCATCTTCTCCACCACAACCTAAGGCATCTATTACAAAAGACTACATATTTAAATTACAATAAAGAAATTATAACCTAAACATAAAAGCCTAAATAAAACATACCTTGCTGAGTTAGTTTTCCCGTAAGGGGAGAAAACTATGCCCAATAGAGCTCATCTGAACCTCTCCTTATAGTAGAGAATGTTCTACTATTTCTGAATGAATAAAACAATGAATGGGAGGCTCTATTTATAGTTTTCGTAATGGGCCTCAGCAAGGCATCGCACCACGACGAAGCCATCGTACTGCGATGTGAAGATTTAGTTCAATTTTATAACTGATCCTGTGCATTTCATCAGCTTGGGCGCCAAGTTACTCCATCGTACTGCGTTGTGATGCATCGTACCGCGATGGAAGATTTTATTCAGATTTATTTCTTCTGTTTTCTTGGCAAACAAGCTGCTTCCATCGTGGCACGATGGGAGTCATCGTGCTGCGATGGAATGCTCAATTTCTTCACTTTTTGGGCTTTTTCTTGTCTTTTGACATCTTGAACCTTGTCTTGATGCTTTTTCCTGCTTTTGTAGGTTTTCCTTCGTATTTGGGCCTGTCTTGGTCATTTTACTACTAATATTAATACTAAAAATACCATAGAAATTCCTGTCATCACAACCCCAAACTTAAACTGTTGCTTGTCCTCAAGTAACATGCTGTCAGACAAGATCGTTAGAAAAATAAGAGATAAATAAAGATGATAGGAATTTCACAACCTTGCTTTATATTTCAGCAATGGTACCGCTGATTTCTTACCGCCGCGATCATGCTCAGTCCTGCTAGGCTCAGGAGACGTCAATAGTAGCAAATCGGACAAATGTCTGCAAGAGTCCATGTTCAACTTTTGCTCTCTCTCACATTTGTGTTTTTCGCTCATAATTGAAAGGGTTATCTCTCAATCATCGTGCAACCTGCCATTTTACCATAGGCTTGCAAGAACTCTAAGCAACCAGTCAAAATTCAATATACATGCATTTTTGGAGGTCTTTTCAGGGTTATAACGTGGCTTAGGTCAATGTAGGACATTTTTGGGAATAGTACGCTAAACATTGGAGTTAAGTTCTACTTTGTTGTTCCTTTTTGTGTACGCAACCTTTGTTCCTTAGGGTGCCTTTTTGTGTTGGTACCCGGAGATTAAGAACCGGGTGTGTCTTTGTGTGGTTCTTTTCTATCACTATCTTTGCCTTTTGGCTCTTTCTTTTTCATTTTTTTTTTTTGAAGAGACTATTTTTTTAGGGAATTTTTTTATGTTTTCCCGTCTCTTTTTCATTTTTTTTTCTTTTTTTGTAGTGATAGTTCTCCGTACACCCACCCCAAACTTAAACGTTGCTAGTTCCATGAGCAACCCCAAACTTATTTTGTTGCCAAGACTTGAGAACTATTACCTTAACTCCAAAGAGGGTAATTTCATTGTTTTTCTGGTCTATAGGCTTGTAACGTGGTTTGTCACCGAAACAAAAGGGATAATTTTTTTTTTACGGCTCAAAATTGGCTAGCAAAGGATAATATAATAAAGGGTGGCTTGAAAAGGCTCTAGGTTATAACAAACAATTGCCTCAATGCATATAATATCAAATCAACTAGTCAGCAGAGAATTAGAGCAAGTTCTAGAAAATAAACAAGTGCACGGTACTCTCATAGTAATTCGAAAGAAAGTGGTAATACCGTTTGGAAATATTTGGCTCAAATCCTCACATGGCTTAGGTATCTGAAAGTTGAACACTTGTCTCACAGACACCAACTTCATCACTCGTCTCTCTGTCTCCCGAACTTCGCACTTCGGAGCAATCACCTTTGGTTTTCTGTATGAAGGCGTGAAATTCGGCTCATCAACATTTATAACTTACTTCACCGCAATCTTACATATAACAGTTTATCATGCACTAGATAATAAACAGCAAACAGTTATTTAATTATTTTTTTTGTAAGTTTGAAAAAAAGGGTTAAATAAATGAAAATGACATGCGGAATTCCATAGTATACTTTATTGAATTGAAAAACAATACTGAATTGAAATTACTGAAAATATAAATACTTATCCTTGGGTTGCCTCCCAAGCAGCGCTTGTTTAGCCTCTCATTAGCTTGAGGCATTTTCTCCATTACAGAGGATAGGTTCGCATGTCTCTCTATTGTGCTCCTTTGTTCCAGCTTGAAGCACTAGCCATCCTCCTCTTATCTTGATTACAATCTGGGCAGGACCAAGTCTGTGTCACCGTATCCTCAACTATCCAGTTGGCGACTTTTTACCGGTGCAGTTTCATAGAACGTAGTGATTTCACCCCAAACTTATTTTCGTGCATGTCTATCTTTTTTATGCTTTCTTCAGAAGGAAGAAGTTGTTCTCCTGAGGTGATTTTGCAGATTGGTTCTCCTGATTGTAGTGGTTCATCCCTGATGGCTTTTCTCCTTTCTTGTCCTCTTCGCCAATGGTTCCTGTATCTCCGAACCATTGCTGTTAACAGCTGATGACAGGAATTTCTACGTCATTTTTAGTATTATTATTAGTAGTAAAATGACCAAGACAGGCCCAAATACGAAGGAAAACCTACAAAAGCAAGAAAAAGCATCAAGACAGAGTCCAAGATGCAAAAAGACAAGAAAAAGCCCAAAAAGTGAAGAAATACAGCATTCCATCGCAGCACGATGTGTGCTATCGTGCCACGATGAAAGCTCCTTGCGCGCCAAGCAATCAGAAGAAATAAATCTTGAGAAAATCTTCCATCGCAGTACGATGCCCTACAACGCAGTACGATGATGTAACTTGGCGCCCAAGCTGATGAAATGCACATGATCAGTTATAATTTTGAACTGAATCTTCACATCGCAGTACGATGGCCTTATCGTGCTGCGATGCCTTGCTGAGGCCCATTATGAAAACTATAAATAGAGCCTCCGGTTCATTGTTTTATTCATTCAGAAATAGTAGAACACTCTCAACTATAAGGAGAGGTTCATAGGAGCTCTATTGGGCATAGTTTTCTACCCTTACGGAAAAACTAACTCAGCAATGTATGATTTCTTTAGGCTTTTGTATTTAGGTTATAAATCTTGTAATTTAAATATGTAGTCTTTATAATTTATGCCTTAGGTTGTGGTGGAGAAGATGAACTCCCCTATGAATATTTGGAGTCTGTGATTGAGTCTAAGTTATAATAAATGATATTTAGTAATTATGTTTGTTATTTACTTTCGTGCACTTTAATAACGTATTCTCGTAATCTGGCCGGATAAGCGGGAGCGCCCATAGAATTGATATCAGGTTTTGACTCGGTATTAGTCCGGAACTCGTAGTAAATAATGCTAGGTGTATAGAGACGGTAACATCCTGAACTAGTCGTGAACTGATCGGTTAGAGGAGGAATCATGCACTAGGTGTGATCTGAGCACTTAGAAGATGAACAGCCCGATACTAGGACCTAGAGGTTAATTGGTGAAGGTTATAATGCGTGTTTATAAACAACTCACTTAGTAATTAAAGTATGTGACACATCGAGGTTAGGCTCTCGTAGGTACCTTAGTTGTTAATGTAGGGAAACTTTAATAGACATAGTGTAATAGTAAGGTATTACTACAACAAGGATAATTCACCGCCGAACATAATCTAAGTAACTATGTTATACACCGGTCATGCCAAATATGAAGAAGGGATGAAGTCCAACCACCATACCTAGCCTCTATATTTCCTGAATCTATTATTTATACATTCCGCATTTATATTTCTGCAAAGCATTACGCTATTTTTATAAAAACCTTTTTCCAAAAACCAAAGCGAATGCAAACTATCACAAGCTTAAATAACGCTAGTAAAGCTGCGGCACGGTCCCTGTGGATACGAACTCATTCTAGACACCTAGAGTGTGAATTATTACTCGACGACAGACTGGTGCACTTGCCAGACCGTAGTCAAGTTTTTGGCGCCGTTGCCGGGGATTGTGTTTACAAAGCCTTACTAGATTTATTTAAGCTTGTCAATTTTTTTTTCAAAAATACAAAAAAATTAAAAAATCAAAAATCTTGTTGATGATTGTGGATTTTGATCTGTGAAAGTTCTGGCTAAGGATAAGTCTTGGTATTTAAGCGATCCGTTGTGATCCACCTCACTTACCTGAGAATTTTCATAGTGACAAAGACACATGAGACAAACCAAAAATAGTTCCACAGAAAAGTATTTATCCAGTGCTACTGAGGTATTTGTTTAAAGTGCATGCAGACAGGTACTCAAGAGCTAAGGATTACATGGGCTAGCAACAGCAAAAATTAAAGACAGCATTCTCACAGGAAAACTCTCAAAATGATGAGAGATGGATCAAATTGAGAAAGAGAAGCTGCAACAAAAAGTCAATGGTCAGGAGGATCATTTGACTAAAGCTTCCACAGGAAGCAAGAGAAGAAAAGGGCTGTTACAGGAATGGTTCGGAGACACAGGAACCATTGGCAAAGATGACGAGAGAAGAGAAGGGCCATCAGGGATAAACAACTGCGGTCAGGTGAATCAATCTGCAAAATCATCCCTAAAGAACATATTCTTCCTTAGGAGGAAAAGCGCGAAACAGAAAGACATGCACAGGTACAAGTTTGGGGTGAAATCACCATGCTCTATGAAACTGCACCCGGAAAATAAGTCGTCAACAGGGATAGTTGAGGGAATGGTGAAACAGACCTGGTCCTACCAAAGATTGTAAGAATTTACGGAAGATGGCCAAGTGCTTCGAGCTGGAACAAGGAAGCACAGAAGAGAGAGACATGCGAACCTATCCTCTGTAATGGAGGAAATGCCTCAAGCTAATGAGAGGCTAAACAAGCGCTGTTTGGGAGGCAACCCAAGGATAAGTATTTTATTTCAGTATTTTATTTTTCAGCATTTTCAATTCAATAAAATGTACTTAAGAATTCCTGTATGTCATTTTCATCTATTTAACCCTTATTCAAACTTACAAAAAATTAAATAACTGTTTGCTGTTTATTATCTAGTGCATGATACACTGTTATAGGTAAGATTGCGGCGAAGTAAGTTATAAATTCTGATGAGCCGAATTTCACGCCTTCATAAAGAAACCAAAGGTGATTGCTCCGAAATGCGAAGTTCGGGAGACAGAGAAACGAGTGATGAAGCTGGTGTCCGTGAGACAAGTGTTCAACTTTCAGATACCTAAGCCATGTGAGGATTTGAGCCAAATATTTCCAAACGGTATTACCATTTTCTTTCGAATTACTATGAGAGTACCGTGCACTTGTTTATTTTCTAGAACTTGCTCTAATTCTCTGCTGACTAGTTGATTTGATATTATATGCATTGAGGCAATTGTTTGTTATAACTCAGAGCCTTTTCAAGCCACCCTTTATATATTATTATCCTTTGCTAGCCAAATTTGAGCCGTAAAAAAATAATTATCCCTTTTGTTTCGGTGACAAACCACGATATAAGTCTATAGACCAGAAAAACAATGATTTACCCTCTTTGGAGTTAGGTAATAGTTCTCAAAGTCTTGGCAACAAAATAAGTTTGAGGTTGCTCATGGAACTAGCAACGTCTAAGTTTGGGGTGGGTATACGGTGAACTATCACTACAAAAAAAGAAAAATAAATGAAAAAAAGACAGGAAAAACATCAAAGATCCCTAAAAAAATAGTCTCTTCAAAAAAATGAATGAAAAAGAAAAAAGGAAAAAAGAGCCAAAGGGCAAAAGAAAGAGTCAAAGGGCAAAAATAGTGATAGAAAAGAACCATACAAAGACACATCCGGTTCTTATTTTCCGATACCAACACAAAAAGGCACCCTAAGGAACAAAGGTTGCGTACACAAAAAGGAACAACAAAGTAGAACTTAACTCCAATGTTTAGCCTACTATTCCCAAAAATGTCCTACCTTGACCTAAGCCACGTTATAACCCTGAAAAGACCTCCAATAATCATGTATATTAAATTTTGACTGGTTGCTTAGAATTCTTGCAAGCCTATGGTAAAATGGCAGGTTGTACGATGATTGAGAGTTAACCCTTTCAATTATGAGCGAAAAACACAAATGTGAGAGAGAGAAAAAGTTGAACATGGACTCTTGCAGACATTTGTCCGATTTGCTACCATTGACGTCTCCTGAGCCTAGCAGGACTGAGCATGATCACTGCGGTAAGAAATCAGCGGTACCATTGCTGAAATATTAAGCAAGGTTGTGAAATTCCTATCATCCTTATTTATCTCTTATTTCTCTAACGATCTTGTCTGACAGCATGTTACTTGAGGACAAGCAACAGTTTAAGTTTGGGGTTGTGATGACAGGAATTTCTACGTCATTTTTAGTATTATTATTAGTAGTAAAATGACCAAGACAGGTCCAAATACGAAGGAAAACCTACAAAAGCAAGAAAAAGCATCAAGACAGAGTCCAAGATGCAAAAAGACAAGAAAAAGCCCAAAAAGTGAAGAAATACAGCATTCCATCGCAGCACGATGTGTGCTATCGTGCCACGATGAAAGCTCCTTGCGCGCCAAGCAATCAGAAGAAATAAATCTTGAGAAAATCTTCCATCGCAGTACGATGCCCTACAACGCAGTACGATGATGTAACTTGGCGCCCAAGCTGATGAAATGCACAGGATCAGTTATAATTTTGAACTGAATCTTCACATCGCAGTACGATGGCCTTATCGTGCTGCGATGCCTTGCTGAGGTCCATTACGAAAACTATAAATAGAGCCTCCCATTCATTGTTTTATTCATTCAGAAATAGTAGAACACTCTCTACTATAAGGAGAGGTTCAGAGGAGCTCTATTGGGCATAGTTTTCTCCCCTTACGGAAAAACTAACTCAGCAAGGTATGATTTCTTTAGGCTTTTGTATTTAGGTTATAATTCTTGTAATTTAAATATGTAGTCTTTATAATTTATGTCTTAGGTTGTGGTGGAGAAGATGAACTCCCCTATGAATATTTGGAGTCTGTGATTGAGTCTAAGTTATAATAAATGATATTTAGTAATTATGTTTGTTATTTACTTTCGTGCACTTTAATAACGTATTCTCGTAATCTGGCCGGATAAGCGGGAGCGTCCATAGAATTGATATCAGGTTTTGACTCGGTATTAGTCCGGAACTCGTAGTAAATAATGCTAGGTGTATAGAGACGGTAACATCCTGAACTAGTCGTGAACTGAACGGTTAGAGGAGGAATCATGCACTAGGTGTGATCTGAGCACTTAGAAGATGAACAGCTCGATACTAGGACCTAGAGGTTAATTGGTGAAGATTATAATGCGTGTTTATAAACAACTCACTTAGTAATTAAGGCATGTGACACATCGAGGTTAGGCTCTCGTAGGTACCTTAGTTGTTAATGTAGGGAAACTTTAATAGACATAGTGTAATAGTAAGGTATTACTACAACAAGGATAATTCACCGCCGAACATAATCTAAGTAACTATGTTATACACCGGTCATGCCAAATATGAAGAAGGGAGGGAGTCCAACCACCATACCTAGCCTCTATATTTCCTGAATCTATTATTTATACATTCCGCATTTATATTTCTGCAAAGCATTACGCTATTTTTATAAAAACCTTTTTCCAAAAACCAAAGCGAATGCAAACTATCACAAGCTTAAATAACGCTAGTAAAGCTGCGGCACGATCCCTGTGGATACGAACTCATTCTAGACACCTAGAGTGTGAATTATTACTCGACGACAGACTGGTGCACTTGCCAGACCGTAGTCCCAAAACAAAGGTTACCGTCAATTAACAATCAATTAATTTATAATTAGTCACTTGGTCAAATCAGATGGCTCTAATGTATTACATCAACTGTACTATGTTTGGCACGTTGATATGATAGCTACTCGTCTCGTTTTAATTTTCTTTTAACCATAATCCATAATACAAATTTTTTTTTGTATTTTTTGAGAGCACTATGTTTCTATATTGTAACATGATTAAGTGTATGTTTGGTTTCACTTCTGGAGCAGCCAGAATTGATTTTGGATGTGTAGAATTGATTTTGACTTGTTTGGTTTCTCAAAAGTATAATTGATTCTGCCTCCAGAATTGATTCTACTTGAAGCTAGAAATCGTAGCTTCTGATTCTAGAATTGATTTTTACACTCAAAATTTTTGTTCAACTCACTTTTACATGAATATATCCAAACATAAACCACTTTAACTTAAAATCAATTTTGGCCAGAATCAATTTTACAGAATCAATTCAGTCAAAATCAATTCTCGTCACTGCAGAACCAAACAAACGATGTATATCTTCTTAATTAAATATCATTACAGTCACTCGTTTTATACCAAATTAAGGTCATCTCGCTTTTTATTGTCATCTTATTCTCACAGTTTTTAGTAGGGCAAGAATCTATTTTTACAAATTTTGTTGGAAGATAATATCTTACATTTTGAAATTCATATATAAAAATAAACTTTTTGCCATTAAAAACAATTGAAAGTTTTTCTTAATAAAAGAGTCTAAAGCATTTCATTAATATAGTCAAAGGTGAAATACAAAGAGGGCGATAAAAAAAAATTGCAGACCGGCTTTAAATCTCCGGTATATTCTCTTTTGTCTGATGAACAATTTGATTCATTTTTGCTTCCTAACAAATCTCATCTCAAAGTTGGTTCAACAAGCAAGAATTCACTTACAATTATTAATGACAATAATAATAATAATAATAATAATAATAATAATAATTGTGCAAGTTCCTTAAAGAAATAAATAATAACTATGCAAGTTAGTATAAAGTGTTAAACTCAATGAAATAGGTAAATATGTGTAATTTTATGAATTGAATGAATGAGTACAATTACTAAAGAGTTTAAATATACTATGCTATACCTAATGGGCCTAACTAATAGGTTAAGTAAACTTGGATAAATTCAATAATAATAATTATACAATGTTTACAACACTCCCCCTCAAGCTGATGAATGGATATCAATCATTCGAAGCTTGCAAGTAAGTTGGCTGAATTGTTCTATTGGTAATCCCGTCTTCACCACTTCTGTCAGTAAAGGCCGGTTGATTATTATAACATAACTTCATAAGATCTTCATATTGTGGTGAAAGTTGTTTAGAAGAGACAAAATTAGAAGTAGGACGTCTATATATGGAGGGACATGACCTTTTTTTTCTTCCCAAAGCAAGAGGTACATCATTCGGGTTAGTATCACAAGTATCAGAAATATGAGAATTATCATTAGGATGATCATTTTCAGTACTTACCACTGGTTCAGACGATTGAGTTTGCTGTTGGAGCGGGACGAGTTTACTTCTTCTCTGATACTCCTGAATTGGTGCTGAAGGTGTTGATTCCTCTAAAACAGAAGTGGGTGCATGGACATGTGTTCTAGGAAGGCTAGGACCTAGGACTAGAAACTCGGACTCAGACTCTAATTCATTTACGTTCTCCCCCTGAGACTGAGGACGAGTAAAATAAGACACATTCTCATGAAAAGTGACATCTTTGGAGACAAAAAATTTCCGACTGGGAGGATGATAACATTTGTACCCTCTTTTGTTAGGTGCATAACCTAGAAAGGTACACCTGATTGCACGAGGATCCAACTTATTGCGATATTGTTTATGAACATGGACAAAAGCAACACAACCAAACACACGGGTCTTAAGATTCTGTAATATAGGAGCAGAAGGAAAATGTGAGAGCATAGATTTAATAGGACTAGTATTACCTAAAACACGAGATATGACTCGATTAATGAGATAGACAACAGTAAGAACTGCCTCTCCCCAATATGAATTGGGAACAGACATTTGAAACATAAGGCATCTAGCAACTTCAAGTAAATGACGATTTTTTCTTTCTGCGACTCCATTTTGTTGAGGGGTGTCGACACATGAGAATTCATGGATTATGCCATGTTTAATGGTGAAGGCAGAAAAAGTATGATTGACATATTCTTTACCATTGTCTGAACGAAGTCTTTTTATACCTTTTCCAAATTGTGTTTTGACCATATTATAAAATTGAATAAATAGTTGTGGTACTTCAGATTTAGTGTTCATAAAAAAAACCCAAGTTAATCGAGTGCAATCATCAATAAAAGAAACAAACCATTTTGCACCATAAACATTAGAGGTAGGGGCAGGTCCCCAAACATCAGAGTGAATAATATTAAATGGTTCAACACTTTTATTAAAATTAGGAGGAAAAGAAACACGATGATGTTTTGCTAAATCGCAAACATCACATTTAAATGACTCAACAGAATGTCGTAAAAACAACTCAGGATACATTGACTTAATTAAAGAAAATGGGGGATGACCAAGACGCTTGTGTTGAAGCCAAATTTGTGAGGCAGAAGAGGAAGATTCAGACCGGAGAGAGGATGACAATACCCTTGGACCATCTGGCTCATCAGAGAAGTAGTATAACCCTTCATTTTCTTTAGCAATTCCAATCGTCTGTCCCGAGGTCAAGTCCTGAAAAACACAATGAGAAGCAAAAAAAAGTTACTTTACAATTTCGATCACGGGTAAGCTGATGGATGGAAATTAAATTGTTGGAAAGTGTAGGAACATGAAGCACAGATTGCAACTTGAATGAAGGTTGTAGGTCAATATTTCCAATGCCAACAACACGAGCATAAGAGCCATCAGCAACAGTGATATAAGGAATACTCGAAGGTGATGTATAGGAGGATAGTAAAGCTGAATCAAATGTCATATGATTAGTAGCCCCAGAGTCAAGAATCCAAGCATTTTTAGGGATAACATCACAAACAGTAAAGGATCGGAAGTACATATTCTTACCAGTAACTGCTAAAGACCCAGATCCAGAAGGCTTACTAATGGAGGCAAGAAGAGACTGTAGACGTTCCACATCATTCTGGCTAAAAGAGGACGAGTCAGTTCCTCCCGTTGCAACATGTGCCTGATTCTGCTGCAGATTCCGAGGGCCACCTCCTCGGCTAAGAACCTGTTCTTTTCCATGTAGTTTGAAACAATTTTTCTTGTTATGCCAAGGCTTGTTGTAGTGCTCACAAAAGAATATGGATGAAGATGGTTGTGGTCCTCTGCCGGCGGTGAGTGCTGACACATCAGGAGGATGCTCGCTAAGCATAGCATGACGACGAGTTTCTTCACTGCGAACGGTGTAAAAAACTTCAGTAAGAGTGTGAAGTTTTTCCTTTCCCAAAATTTGTACTCGAATGGGGTCAAACTCCACATTTAGACCTGCCAAGAAATCAAATATTCTATTTCTCTCAATTACAGCATTTAGAATGACAGTGTCATGACTGCACTCCATCTTCAAATTTTGATATTGATCAAGCTCAATCCAAAGAGAATTGAGAACCCCAAAATATTCGGTGACCGGAAGATTTCCTTGCTTGGTGTTGAAATTTTTTCTCTTTAAGTCATAACAAGCAGACATGTCTTGTTTCATGGAATAACTGCAACTGAGGTAATCCCAAATTGCTCGTGCAGTAGAGAGAAACATACAATTTCTGCTAATTTCTGGAGATATGGAGTTCCAAAGCCACGTAATAATAACAGAATCATCTTTATCCCAAGAAGAGAAATTAGGAGCAGTGACCAGAGGAGGATCACCATCAAGATGGTCAATCATATCACAACCCTTCAGTGTCTGACGAATTAATTGAGACCATTGAAAATAATTTTTTTCGCCATTAAGCCAATAATCTTTTTGAATGACGAAATCCTTAGCATTAAAAGGAGGTGGTATAACCGGAGGTGGAGGTGGGGATGGAGGAGGGGGTGGAGGATTGTTAACAATTTCAGCCATGGAAATCAAAAGGAATCAGTAACAGCTATTAGCGTTAAACGTCGGAGATGTAACAAAAAATACCAAAATTTTGAGTATCTCAGAAAAATTCTTTGAACACACCAACAGAAAGAGGAGGTCGAGACGAGAAAAACGACACCGGAACCGTAAAAAATAGAGCCCAGGAAGGCGGCGCGTGGGCCACACGCGCTAAGGACGGAGCTGAGAGTGGGACTCACGTGCCGGTAAAGAGGCCGCGCGTGAGGGCGCGTGTGACAGTTGTTTGGGGTGGTTTTGACGGCGTTTGACTCGGAATTGAGAGACGGTTATGATGGTATTTTTGATATTTTGATACGTTCACAGAAAGTATGAAAAAGGAGCCTTAATGCGGAAGGGTTTATGTGAAAGAAAAGAAAAAGGATTGAAAGAAAAAAAAATTGCAACTATGGCGGCTAGGGTTTATGCGGAAGCGTGTCCCAAAAATTGGGAGCTCATGATACCATGTTAAACTCAATGAAATAGGTAAATATGTGTAATTTTATGAATTGAATGAATGAGTAAAATTACTAAAGAGTTTAAATAGACTATGCTATACCTAATAGGCCTAACTAATAGGCTAAGTAAACTTGGATAAATTCAATAATAATAATTATACAATATTTACAACATAAAGAAATATGTCTCTGTAAGCATAACTCAATTGGTAGAGACATTGCATATAATACGCAGAGATCGTGGTTCGAACTCTACTCCTACAATTTAAAAAAGTGAAATTCTAACCACTAAACTACTTGATATTAAAACGAGACCTCTGCAATTTTGCGTTAAGCACCAACCTCCTACTTAAATTGTGTTGTTCATAAAATTGGACAGGTTGATATTAAGAATTCTAATTTTGGTTACCATCAAAGATGTTAATTGAGATTTGTGGATTGAGAAACAAGTGAAAAATGCATCGTAGCTAAAAGTGTAGTTTTGATAAAGAGTTGAAATGTTGAAAAAATTTAAGAAAAAAGTCAAAAGTTTGATTGATGACTACTAACATTTCTCCCTCTTTCTCTAACAATATACAACAAATAATATTTGCATATAAAAAAAAATGAAAAATGCATCAATAACCAAAAATATAATTGCAAAGGCAAAAGAAAAATGCACAGCATACATGCCCCTTTTTTTTCTTTCAAAAAGATCCATATCAAGGAGGCCAAGTCTAGCATGGGAAAGACATGTAGGTTTCCCATGGTGGGAAACAAATTTTCACCTTTAGATTACAAAGGTCTATCATAGACTATAATAAAGTGTCCACACCATATTCTATCATCTTTCATCAAAATTATTTTTTTAATTGATATATTATTATTATTAAAAATTAATTATATCTTATTATTAAAATAATTTTTATATGCCAAAATTTTATTTTAATGTAGTATATATTTCACGTCAAAGTGTATATGTACAATAACAAAGGTGAAAAAAAATCTAAAAATCGAACTTATAAATAAAGAAGGTTGAGAGACTAAACACACATAAGAGTAAGTCTCATTGTACTAAATATCTCATTTTATTAATTTAATATCTCATTTTTAAGTTGATTTGTTTTTGTCTATATAATAGTGATTTTTTTCCCACCATAAGTATCCGGCCCACTGGATCACCTAATGGTTCGTTAGTCAGTTCTGACATCAAGTGGTTTCAGCCCTCTCCGATAGCAGTTGCAAAGGAATGAACCTCCTAATAGTGACTTTTTTAAATATTCTCTCTCATTTACAATAATTATTAAAATAATAAACTAATTTCTATTATAATGAGAAAAATATATTTTTAAACTAGTAATTGTTTCAAAACCTAAAGAAACACAAATAAAACTATTAAAAATCTTGATTTTTCTCTCAACTAATATGTAAAAAATGTTAATTTAGTGAGTTGAACAGATAAAAAATAAATTAACATGGAGAATTCCATTTTCCCCTCACTTTTGATATTTGGTCATACATAAAAAAATGAGGGTAACAACCTCTGAAGCCCCGATACTCAAAAAGTGGTTACGTATCGTGTCCGATATGTACTCAATACCGATACTCTTCCGATACGTCCTGATACTCGTATCGGTAAAGTATCGGTTAAATCATTATTTTTAAATAAAAAAATAATACCCGACACTCTTCTGATACGTCTCGATACTCATATTAGAAAAGTATCGGTTAAATCATTATTTTTAAATAAAAAAGTAATACCCGATATGTCTGATACGTCCCGGTACCCGATGTTTGTTTGTACTTTAGCACTTCTTGTGGTTTTCCTTTGTCAATATAATTTTTTACTTTTCAAAAGAAAAACTATGGTGTCCTACTATATAACAGGTTGTTAAAAATTTGAGCTTATCCCAAAATTCTGATATAAGACTAGATATTTTCTGCTTTTAATTATTAATATTGTTGATTTTAGTCATGTTTATATACTGTGTATTTATATATTTAATTTTAAATTTAATTTTTAAATAACGTATCGCGACAGTATCGAATTGAGAATTTTAAAAAATTTCACGTATCGGTATCGTATCAGTATCGTGTCCCGGGGCTTCATAGATAACAACAAATACAATTACTAATAAAATAAAAAGGATTAAGAAATGAAAATAATATCGATAAAGATTAAAAATTGCATACACAATATAATCTTTGAAAGATAAAAAAAGATTAATTTCGGCATATAAAATTAATTTAATAATAACATATAATTAATTTAATAATAATAATGTATAAATTAAAAAATAATTTTGATAAAAGAGGATAGAATATGGTGTGGACACTTTATTATAGTTTATGGTAGGTCTTTGTAATCTAAAGGTTAAAATTTATTTCCCACCATGAAAGACCTACATGCCTTTCCCATGCTAGACTTATCAAGCCTATTTTAAAAAATTGTTATAGCCATATCAAGGAAAGCATACGTATAACTAAAAAGAATATCAACTCATTGTTAAAAAATACAGAACATTCTTATAGATTCCATTTCACCTCAATATATAAAATGACATTTAAAAAATGTTTATAGACAGACCTTTAACGAAAGAAACTAAAAAGAATACCACAACTCCACAAGTTAGTTGTACGTGTGCCCACACCATAATCGTCCTCATTAATTTTATTTTATTTTATTGCAGTTCTACATATTTTTTTTTTGTTTTCACCGATATTATGTCAATTTTACCGTTAAATTTGGTTTGGAGTCAATTTTGGTATTAAGTGATTTTAGTTTCCTTTCGATGGAGTTATAGAGGATCGAACCGTAGTTCTCTCTACCAAATATAGGGTACGTTTGATCTGCTGAAAAACAGGGGAATGGACAGGAAAACTTCTGTTGTACTGTGTTTGATTTGAAAATTGTCACTGGTACTGGACAAACTAGGGGTCAAGGGACTGGACAAAATCAGATATTCTTGTCCCCCACTGAACCATGGGACAACTTTTTGTCCTCAGCACAACTTTTCTAAATCACCAAAATAACATTTTTTCCATCAAATATCATACAAGACAAAATTTGTTTAATATCGTAAATGTTTGTCCTGTGCTGTTCTGCCTTGTACTGTCCTGTACTGTTCTGTCCAGTACTTTCATTTTGCAGATCAAACGGACCAGTATCAATCACTACTGAAACAACTAATAATTGATTATTCTACAAAAATATTTTAAAACATTATTAAAATATTTTATCATCTAAGAGCATGGTTAGATGAAATACCGGTAAAATAAGTCTCTTCTAACTTAATTAAAATTTTAAGTTTGATCTCTACTATTGATATATAGCAGCCCTAAAATTCATAAAAAGAATTATCATCTATTTAAGTTTTACAAATCCGAAGAATTAATTTTCGCAGTTACATAATGGATAGCTGATTTATAAAAAATTATTCTTGTGAAAAAGTAAATAAATCATGTAATAATAGGGTTGGGAATAAGTTAGGCCGAGTTAGGCTTTGCCAAGCCTGACCTGTCAAAAAATTGAAGGTCCGAGTCTGGCATGTGGCCTGTCATAGGCTTATTTTTTAGGCCTGAGCCTGGCCTTTTAAAAGCATGATATGGCATGTTAGCCTGTTTAAAAGCATATTTCACATGAACATATTTAAATAAATAATTATATTTATTTTTAAATATATTAATGAACTAATAAATCAATGATATTAAACTTTCTTATGATATTTAACATGATACTTTAGAGAATTTGACTATATATAACATCATATTTCAATTCTAATTAATAATCATACATTTATATATGTGAAAAATTAATGTAGATTAATAAACTTAAACTATTGAAAAAGTTAATAGATTTATAATTTAATCAAAGTACAAATTTTATTCTATAATAATATAGTAAATATATTATTCATATTAACTTAAATAGACTAATTAATAAGCTTTTTTAATGGCCTGAAATCTGACCTTTTAAGCTAAATAAACTTTGTAAAAAAGTCTTGGTCCAAACCTATATAAGCTAGACCTTAATGCTCTATAGACCGGTCTGGTCTATTCCCAATCCTAATAATACTCCTAAGTCCTAACCACACAAATATATGCTGAATTAATTAACCAAAATCAGTTGTCACTGCTCACTTGTTCAGTAGTAGGAGTAATTAATTAAACTTAGTAGTATATGTATAAACGGCGTAACGTCCCACCAACACTGAAAAAGTGTAAATAATAACATGAATTGCTATCATTTCAGCGTAATTAACACAATGGATCACTACGCAAAAACCAAACCCCTCAGCCAAGAAACTGATGAGCTACGGCACTCAATTACCTTAGTTATTTTTTATAATTATACAGACCATTCTTGGCCAACAAATCAAATTTAAGGGTCCACATTTAATCATATTAAATCATTTTTATATATAATGTTCTGGTTGGTTGCAACGTGAAGGAGTCTTCCAGGTCAATCTCCGACTTACCTCAAAATATTCGATTCAACCTTCATTTATTTATTTTTAATCAAACAAATTTAATTTAATGCATTTCATTAAATATAAAAAATTCAATATCTGAAAGAATAATTTCAAATTTATAAAAACTAGTTCAAAAATTGATTATCCGTTGTCCATTTAATCGGATAAATGGATACTAATATACGGAGTATATAATAATATGTGAATAGAAGAATTCTCCTATAAAAGCGAATATTTTAAGGAAAATGCTAGCCAGTGCTCCCGGGTACTAGTTAAGGATACTTATTATAGTAAGAATGCATTGGAAATTGTGTAATCACAATTTATAAAATATTAAAAATGTTGTTTTCTATGCAAAATTTACCTTTTTTATATCCTTAACTAGTGCCCTGAGGACACTAGTTAGCCTGACCCCTATTTTTAAATGCGTTGGAATCTTTCTTATGGGTTGGATATTATAGTTTGTGATTCATTGAGATTTAAGCGGTGTCACCATTATTTGGCTCATGAGTCACAGAAAAATTGAAGACATTAGTTTGGTCCTGGTTGGTAGCTCTCTCATCTATTTTCACCGTATAAAATTTTCATTAGTGGGGATTTAGCTATTACAACTAACCCCATTTAGGCGTTTCCAATGGGGTAATTGTACGTGCACTTATTATACATTACTATGAGATCTTTTAATTAGAATTTTGGGCATTGATTATTTTTTCACTCAAATATATCTTTAATTATAGGGCATTTTTTTTTCTATTACCATGATATTGATATTGATACGATGTTTCCACCACCGTTAGCAATGACTAATCTCCGTCGGAGAACTTATGGGGCATACAAAGTGAATTCTCCCCTCCAACCAAATTTTTTCCATACGCATGAGTCAGGAATCGAACCCCCGACCATATACTTAAGGGGACCAAATTCCTTACAATAATTAATAAATACTCTAAATTTACATTAACTTTTTATTTCCGGGTGGATCAAATTACACCGGTATAACATTATGTTACACCACTCAATAACACTTTAACGAATACAAATTTTGCAAAATTCACCGTTGAATTGAAAGTTTATATTATATAAATCATCTATGTTAAATTTTACAATAATCTAAAATCGGTTGACATGTTTTTGAGATACATAAAGATTAACGATATTCAATAAAAATTCAATTCAACCATTAATCTAGAGTATTTATTAATTATTGTAAGGGAAAGAAAAAGTTAATGTAAATTGATATAAAACTGGTAACAAACTCCTATTCAATTCAAACTCCTATTTATTAATAAGAAATTCAGAACTTGTTTGTCATAGTTATTTTTTAAAACAATTATCTTTAGAAGTTTTCATCCAATATGCAGGTATACATGTATTCTAAAAAATTTCAAAAAATGAAACGGTTTAAAACACTCATTTCTTGTTATTTGAAGATAAGTGAGTGTAAAAACCTTGTATATACGTGCAAATAAATGTTGTTTTCATACCTCCAATATGTGAAAAAATGACATATTTTTTCATAGTTTTAGGGTTGATTGTTCGAGACAATATGGAAGTATAGTGCTGCAATTGCTACTAAAAAAACTCAGTTCAAAAGATAACTTCTGAGATATTAAATTTTCGGCTCGTATCTTTCGAAACACATAATTTTCCCAAAAAACAAAAACCTAAAAAATTGACATATTTCGGATTGTAGGATCCGATATAGAGTGTAATTTCGAATCCTAACTTTTCCCATAGTATACAAAGGACATTTTCATCAATTTGGAGTCCTGTAAGCAATTTATGGAGTCTTATGAGCAATTTTCCATTAATTATACCATCAACTTGAAAAATTATGTATTTATGTAAAGGAGCATGTAGAGTACAAGATCAGATACACCCAATTATTACTAAACAAAATCAAATGGCATCACAAATCAAACAACTATACTTCATCCCATGTGAATACATTCCAACTGACTAAGTAGACCACTTTGTTTTCCATGATAGATAACTCCTTCAAATATGTACCAGCCAGAGGCCCATAATAGTTTTGTTGCAATCTCACAAGTTGATCCGAAATGCAACGTGGAGCCCTGAAAAACAAGAAAAAAATAAGAAGGAGGTTGGCCAACACAGAATTGATCAAAGTAATCCGCCTGCCGTAAAAAAGTTGTCGACCGGTCGAAGAATTTAATCGTTTAGCCATAGCTTTTACCACCGGTTTCCACGTCTCTCTCCATCGTGGATTAGCACCCACCGGGGTACCCAAAAATTTAAAGGGAACAACATCGAAACGACAAGATAAAAAAGATGATCTGGCTCCAAAAATCTAGTGCCAACATTTAAGCCGTAAAGTTTACTCTTCACGAAATTTATTTTAAGACCAGACACCAATTTGAAGCCTCGAAGTAAAATTTTAATGGTCCATAAATTCTCCCAACTGTCCTCTCCCATCAAAATAGTGTCATCCGCGAATTAACATGCTTCCTTTTTGAAAATCCACTCTCGGTTTGAATGTTCAGATCTAATAATGGTAATATTAGTAATAATGGAGGCCAAGTGATTAAATGGGTATAATGATAAAAAAAAGTTAAATATATTTTTGGTCCTCTAAATATATACAATTTCATTTTTAGTCCCTATAAAAAATTTCTTCAAACTCTAGTCTCTCTAAATTTTAAATTTTTATTTTTAGTCCCTATTTTTTTTCAAAAGCTTGCGTATCACATTCTAAATAATTTTTTTGTAAGCATATCATTATTAAGATCTTAAAACACAATTAATTTAATAGTGTAACTATTTAGTCTTTAATTTTTGTTAATTTATCTATAACTTCAAATTAAAAATTAAATTGTTAAACTAAAGATTAAATAGTGAAATAATCAAACTAATAATATTTTAAAGTTTTAATAATGATATATTTTCAAAAAAAAAAAACTTCATTTATAATATGATACATGAACTTTAAAAAAAAAACAGGGACTAAAAATGAAAACTGAAATTTTAGAGGACCAAAATTCGAAGAAAATTTTGATAGGAATTAAAAATGAAATTTGTTATATTTAAAGGGACTAAAAACTTATTTAAAAAAAATAATTAAAATACTAGGTAAAAGAAATTTGTCCTTCTTGCGAAGAGTGTTCAATGAAAGAAATTTGTAAAATTTTCTAGTGAGACAGGTCATTCTTCTTCATACTGTGTTGTTTATGTTTCATTCTTATTCTTACAAGGGAAAAGGTGTAGATATCTTCATCAACAACAACAAAAATCCTATGACTGAGTACAAACTATGGTTTTATTTTTGACAAAGAGTACAAACTATGTTAAGTATGATTACATATTTTTTACCATGCCAAATAGGCTTAGCAAATCATAATTCACTCAGGATTTTTTTTTTTTTTCGGGTACATCACTCTGGAATATTCTAACTCATTTGGTCGGAATCTTTTCAATTTTTTAATTAGAAAAATGATAACTAGTGTCTCCGGAAACTAGTTAAAAATACCAATAATAGTATAATAACTTAGAAACTTGAATAGCTAATACATTTGAAATATAAACAATGTTATTTTCAAAGCAAAATTTATTATTTTTAGTTCCTTATCCGGGATTCTAGTTAGCATAACACTTTTAATTAAATAAAATGAAAAATATAGATAAACGCAAATTCCAAATGTCAAGATACACGTGATTGTTAACATGTAAATTTAAAATTACCATGCTGAGTTTAAATCCAAGCACTAACATACAACCCAGTCGTACAATTATGTTTGTTTAGTTATTCACAAAAGTAGTCAATTAAATTAATGCAGCATCCTTTCTTGTATCGTAGTACTCCTTCAAGATAAAAATTATTTTTTAGATACATTAAAAGTTTAATATATATATATAGTCAATAATTTAGACTAGATATATTAAACTTTTAATGTATTTAAAAAATAAACATTTTCTTATATTTAAAATCAGAGGTAATATATAATTACTCGGATCTCGATTCTCTGCAGTCAAATAGTGACTGCAGGGTGATTTCAACCGTCCGATCTACAAAATAATCTCAATCGTACAAGCTCAATCAAACGGTCCAGATTTGACCGAGCCGCAGTCATTTCTATCCTACTAGTTTGGTGAGTGCATACTCTTCTTCATATTCTAGATAGATAATTGACAAAAAAAAAAAAAGATTTGATTTTGATTTAAAAAAGAAAAGTAAAGAAAGCAAAAAACTACTCTTACTCCTCCTAGTCCTAGTAACGTAGACAGAGACATGAAATAGATTCATCATGTATCACTGCTGATAAGCTATCAAGCTCCGATACGGGACACGATACGGATACGATACGAATCCGATACGCCGATACGTGAAATTTTTTAAAATTTACAATCCGATACGGTCGCGATACGTTATTTAAAAATTTAATTTAAAATTAAATATATATAAATACACAATATATAAATATGACTAAAATCAATAATATTAATAATGATAATTTTTTTTGGAAGACAAAAAATTATTATAATTATTATTATTATAAACGTCAATAGTTCATTGTACAAAGAGTAAACATAAACCAATTAGCTTGCACAAAAGCAAAACAATTTGATGTTCAACATACAAGGGCTTCACAGTCCTAACTAAAGACATATAATAACTCAAAAAATATATAATAGTTATGACATCAAGCCTCTTCAATTCGTCCATCTTGTAGCAATATCAGACAATTATGTAAGTCCTGCAGCTGACCAATTAAAAGCATAAAACATCCATTCTTATACTGGAATTTTGGGACAAGCCCAAATACTTAACAACATGTTATATAGTATGGCACCATAGTGACTTCAGAACAGTGACAAAGACGAAAAATACTAATTATAATAAATTAAAATCATTAATACTAAGTTAAGTATTTGTGTTTCATTAATATTGTCCTAAAAAATAATAGTCACCAGTACATTTTAAGTTATACATCTTAAGTTAAGTATTATACAAAAAGAGCATCATTAGTACTATCCAAAAAAAAGATATAGTTATACCCGTGTAACAAACATAATAGTTTGACATTTACTAGGAAACACAGATTGTATCAGATATTATTTTTTTTATTTAGAAATAAATATTTAACCGATACTTTTCCGATACGAGTATCGGGAAGTATCGGACGCGTATCGGATATTATTTTTTTATTTAAAAATAAAGATTTAACCGATACTCTTCCGATACGAGTATCGGGACGTATCGGAAGAGTATCGATATCGGGTGCGTATCGGACACGATACTTCACCAATTTTAGAGTATCGGGGCTTCATAGCTGATAAGTCAAACCACCCATACTTTGTCTTCTCTTAACAAGTAAACAGTACACAAGTAAGTCCCAATAAAGCTTAACATACCAAGCAGCCTTTATAATTTCTACGTACATACTACGTACTCTGTCAGTGTATTATTTGTTCTTGTCTTCTTTTATCAACAAACAAAAACAACATCATCGTTGAAAATAATAACAAGCAATATCTTATCATTCTCCACCACCACCATTATTCATTTCTCATTCTTCTTCACATAAACATAATTATTATTAACACTCTCCTTAATCCCATTCATTAATCACAATGATTATCAACAACATCTTCATCATCTTCTTCATCCTCTTAACAACTTTCCCTCTCTTTTCTCTCTCCGCCACATGTCCTCTCAACTTCACCATCCTAACCACCCTCAACACCGACGCCGCCACAACACCACCCTCTTCCTTCACTTCAACACCATGCCAATTCGTTCACCAAGCTCTCCGCTTAGTTCAATCCGACTATCTCCACCGCACCGACTCTTTCCTCCCTCCTTTAAACTCCTCCGTTCCATGTTGGGACTCTTTCCAATCTTACATCAACAAATTCGAACCAAATTTCAACATTCGTACCTCTTGTGGTTTTCAAACAAGTTGGATCTCACAAGGTTGTGTCAACGTTACAACAAGACAACAATTTGAATCAATAGTTCCAAAATCAACTATTCAAATTATGCAATCAAATTGTAATCAATCACTTCAAGATAATTCTCCTTGTGCTCTTTGTACGACTAGTTTATCTGGTTTACCTAATCTTGGTCAATCCATTGGTAATCTTTCTGATTGTACTGGTTATCCTTCAATCTATGCTGCTGCTTTTTCTAATCAATTTGGACCCTCTGATCCTGGTACTGCTAAGTGTTTATTTGCACTTGATTTCACTTCTGGTGGTGGTTCTGGTAGTAAGAAAAAAGTTATTATTATTGTTGTTGTTTGTGTTGTTTCTGTTTTGATTTTGTTGTTGATAGTTATTGGTTTTTGGGTTTATTGGAAATTTAATGATAAGTCAATTGGGGATGATGGTAAGGATTATGGTGCTAATATCGGTGAGGCGGGTTCGGTTTCTGGGTTGGATTTGGACCAAAGTACTACTTTGATTAGGTTTACTATCGATGATATTAAGAAGGCGACGAGGAATTTTCATAGAGATAATATAATTGGGAAAGGTGGTTATGGGAATGTGTATAAAGGGTTGTTGAATGATGGAAGTGAAGTTGCTTTTAAGAGGTTTAAGAATTGTTCTGCTGCTGGTGATTCTAGTTTTACTCATGAGGTTCAAGTTATTGCTAGTATTAGGCATGTCAATCTTGTTGCTTTGAGAGGCTATTGTAGTGCGACGACACGTTTAGAGGGTTATCAGAGGATTATTGTTTGTGATTTGATGAAAAATGGGAGTCTTCATGATCATTTGTTTGGTTCTGGAGGGGTGAAACTTAGTTGGCCGGCTCGTCAGAAGATTGCTCTTGGAACTGCTAGGGGATTGGCTTATTTGCATTATGGAGCTCAACCTGCTATTATTCATAGGGATATTAAAGCAAATAATATACTTTTGGATGATAAGTTTGAAGCTAAGGTTGCTGATTTTGGACTTGCGAAGTTTAATCCGGAGGGAATGACTCATATGAGTACAAGGGTAGCTGGAACTATGGGGTATGTTGCTCCTGAGTATGCTTTGTATGGACAATTGACAGAAAGGAGTGATGTGTTTAGTTTTGGTGTTGTGCTTCTTGAGCTATTGAGTGGAAGAAAAGCTCTTGAAACGAACGATGATGGACAACCTTCTGCTTTGACTGATTGGGCTTGGTCATTGGTTAGAATGGGAAATGCGTTGGATGTTATTGAAGATGGAATGCCGGAACAAGGTTCAAATCAAGTTCTTGAGAAGTATGTGTTGATTGCTGTGCTTTGTTCTCATCCACAGTTATATGCTAGGCCAACAATGGATCAAGTTGTTAAAATGATGGAGACCGAGGATGAAGTGGTGCCCACGATACCCGGACGGCCGATTCCTCTTGTCGCTGGGAGGCTTGATATTGAGAGATCTGCTAGCAGTTTTGGCGGCTCCGGTCAGCTCTCTAGTCCAACAGGTTACCAGTCGTTCACGTTAGAAATGGGAAGCGAACAGCATTCTTCTAATCATTCTAGGGATGAAAAAAGCTCCACCTCTAGGATGTTGAGTTCGGATTTGGATCAGTGACAACATGATTTGTTTGTACATTTAGATTATAGATTGTATGTTTATTGAAGCTGGCATATAATTTTCTGTTATATATATAGTGTCATATCAATTGTACAAAATTTGATTCTTTTTTAGGATTTCACTTGATAAAAAGGAGAGTATGATCAAGTTTTGCTGATTCGAGTATCACTTTCAGAATCTTTTAATGCAACAAGTCATGTATTCACTTCAAGCAATTGTGTATATGATTTTAGCCAAGTTCTGTTGGCGCTCATACTTATTCTAGTGGTACAACTTATATTATTACTCTCTCTGTGACACTTTATAAGCAAAATTGCACTTTTTAAGTTCATTGTATATTTAATGTATCTGGTCCATATTGCAGTTTGGTATTGTTTTGAGTTAGTGGTTCATCACGCACCGACGCAACACAAAATAGAAATGAACGAATGTAATTATATATATTGGTGTTGCGTTTATTTGGAAAAACAGATATATCTTAAATGTGAAGTTTCAATGCTACATAGCTCCAAAAAAACAAGACAAATTGGTATATATGTGTATCTGTGAAGCAAAGTGTAACATGTTAGCTTGTGTTGTGCATAAATCCAGGCTGCCATTGTTTATGATGATTAGGTTGTCATGTTCTTGATAAAGTGACCTGTAGATTGACTTTTTTTTTTTTTAATTTTAATATTAGTATTATGCAACGGGAACTAAACTTCCCCACTGTCATAACCATGGTAGTTGGGTTATTAATATACCAAACAAATGCACAAATTGCTTAGGGTTGAAGTAACAGATAAGACTTCTTTGGCAGACAACATTTCAAGCAGGCTGACACTAAATGGTCAGAAAGGTTCGTCACTTGTTGGACTAACAGGAGCTTTCATTGTACTACTAGTCAACAAAACCTCTAATGTTGTGGCTGGATTTTTTCTTAAATTTCACAAAATTCTAAATTCAGAAATTGTACAGAAGCATATTGTTTTATTTTAATTGAAGTTATTGGATGGATACTACCAGGTGTTGCTTTGGAATGGAGTGCCCTCAAACTAAATCTTTTGCACCCTAAAAAATGTTGTTGACTGTGTCATAAATTAAATACAATCAAGTGAACCAGATAGTGTTCATGAAAGATCACACTATTTGATATAGGCACTATCATCCTATGTGCAAAGAAAAAGTCATTTCCCTTCCCATTGTGTTCATTCCAGGATTTCAACATCTTAGGTTGTACTTTTCTAATGGATCTGGATTCCATCTTTTTTAGGACAGTCCTACCTACACCCCAGTTACTGCTACCCACACCCTATCTAGTTGGTATGATTCACATTTGATATTCCATAAAATTTCCTATGAAGCACCAACATTCACTCAATGAGGCGCGTTGGCATTTGGTCACGTCCGCATATCCGACACTCGCACGGCACCTCAGACAAGTGTCCTAAAAGAATAACACTTTCCCTTTGCTTTAACACAATTCATTTATTATTGGGCACACCTCAGACACAACTACAGTGAGAATGGACGAGTATTAGTGGCTGTTTTGTCGTGTCTGTTGTTCGTGTTGGACATCATGCTTCATAGTGAAATATTACAGTTAAACACCAGTGATAAGGTTGGTTAAATCAGTTGTATTTGTTAGTTTATCTTGTTGAATTTGTTAGTTAGTTCCTTTTTTCCTTCTGTTTTTCTTCTCTGCTTTGTATATTAAGAGATTTATTTCCTCTATTTCAATAACATTCTAAACATTCAATGAATAATAGCTCATTCAACTTTTCCATAGCCATGTAACTTTTTCTAATCAAAGAAGGATAAACCAATCACAAGAGAGTCTTATAGTCTTGTATTTGTGGACATTGTCAAAGAAGGATAAACCAATCACTGTAAATTTTGAAATTAATTTGTTAACCAAAACTCAAACTATACAAATTGAAAAAAGTGCCATACATATCACACTCGCCCTCTTTTTTTTTACTATTATTCTAAATCAATTTGAAGAATGCTCTATAACATAAGATTAGGATGCATAAACAAAACAAACACACTCATCTAAACTGAGTAGGAACAAACATCTCAGTATACCTCTCCGTTGTGCGTTTTCCATATACCTTTTGACGGAGTCGAATGTGTTATTTTTACAATTTTCTGTCTATTTTGTTGTGGTTTCTTCGTCACGTTTTCTTGAGTATTGTTATTTACCTTGATCATCACATCAACTTTCACTATGTGATGATCCGATGTCCCTTTAGAAGAAAGGACTAAATAGGAACCGGGAACAAACTTATACGGTGAATTCGATGATGATAATATGTAGTCTACCCTAGTTCCATACTTGCATGTCCCTTGCACACCTGCATAATATTCAAGATTTTAGGAAAATAATAATACTACTACTATATGATAGCAAAGTTGAACTTTTTCAAAAGTAATAAATTTGTATTTTTACTTTGGCCTTTGGCAATCATTACAACTGATTCACATTCTCCTGCATAATCCTTAGAATCTGTGTAGTCTTTACTCTTGAGATGTTTCATCACTTCAACCTTTGGTGTTGGTTTTCCCATCTCTTCATAGTACTAAACATAAAATAACAAATACAAAGAACATTGATTGATTTCTATTTTTGTTATGAAGAGACAAATGAATTGAGAATCTGTAGGATATATTATTATTATTATACCTTTACAATATCTGTCCATCTTTCTTGCGAGTAATCTGATTCGTCGAGCGAATTAATTCCTCCGGCTAAAATATGAGGCTCATCGTTCGATTGGATTATTGCATTGATCTGCTTCATTCGCCAATTCTCATCAAGGTGATCAAGGTGAGTGCAGTAAAAATTTAGTTCACCCGCTTCAGGAACATCGATAGTTGCCTTGAGAACATTCCTGGACCAAAAATAATATATATTTTTTCATGTCACATTCACATTGGTTGCTCAATCATATAATTTCAGTGCTATAAGTCTCTTGAATGAATTGTTTCTACTTTCTACCTTATTGTTTTCACATTTTGGATTAACATTATTAGTATGAGTCTTAATTAAGGGAACAAATTATGAGTAATGAGAGGCCTGTTCATGGTTCGGTTCAGGCAAAAAACCGAACCGAACTGAACCATAACCATATTCGAAAAAACCGAACCAAACCGTTATGATTTATAGCCGAACCGAACTGTACTTATGGTTAAGCTAATCGGTTAACCGAACCGTTAAGCAAAACAAAAATGTATTTATGGTTTGGTTAACCGAACCGAACTGTTGAATATTCACAAAAAATTTTAGAATTTTTTAATTTTTCAATTTAAGTTATGCAGTTCGGTTCAAACAGTTCGGTTCAGTTATTAACGGTTCGGTTCACAGTTAATGAACTGTACAAATTTATTGGTTTGGTTCATAAATTTTCGGTTCGGTTCGGTTATTTTCGGTTTGGTTCGGTACGGTTTGCGGTTCGGTTCGTTTCATGGTTTTTTTTAACAGTCCTAGTAATGACAACAAAAAAAAACCTTAATTAAGGAGTACTAGTAGGTAGGATTAATATTTCCTTGGGGGGTACATATACAGCTATTAGTATAGTTGGCACACCGTGTGTATCTATCATTATCATTGTCAAATGTCAATATAACATGTAGAAAAAACAAGCATATAGCAAAAATATACGCGTAGTAGTTTCATGATTTTTGATGTAATATGGTACACTTTTTGAGTAAAGTTATGCATAAAACAACATGGAAAGGATGTCATTCCTTAATTATTTGTTTGGATTAATTAAAATAAAATTCTAATGTGTTAGTTCAAAAGTGATTTTTATATGGAAAAAGTTTTGGAATAATTGGTGGCTTTATGAACAGAAAAGCAAATATATTCTCTTTATCTCATGCTATGCAATGAGTGGGTCAAGCTAGCACGAAGAAGCTTCCATAAGACCAAAAAGATTTTCTCTCGCGAGAAAATGAAATCTAAGAGGTGTAAGAAAGAAACATAAAAATTAAAGCGGTAGAGAAAAAAAAAATTACATGTGATTAAAAAAAATAAAAGAAAAAAAAATTACATGTAATGAAATGAGCAGTGTGATGAAAAAAAAAAGTTGGATTCTATGAAGCATAACATTGTTTGTCTTTGGTAAATAAAAATTGTTTGTCTTGAATTAGGGCACCATATTTTCGTCACATTGAGAAGATGTTATAAAATAAATTTGTACAAAAAATAATTTTTAAAATAAAAAGTTTTTTTTTTAAAAAAAAAACTCGCTATCCAACCTAAGAACCAACTAATCTGGGGACCAATCTCACCGTCCACTTGCGGGGCCCCACAAATATTACTTTTTTGATGTTTATAAAGGTATGAAAAATCCTAGATTTAAACTGTATTCCCTTCAATAATATCATTTAATAGCTTATAGCGACCAACTTAGCTAGTATCTTTCCAGAACATAGTACGAAGCATTTTGCTTTTTTTTTTACTAGCATAAATAGTTAGCTAGCTCTATGCAAAAATAGTTTTAATTAACATTATATTTATATAAACGAGGGTGCAAATATAAATTATTGGCACATTTCTATAAGATTAAAATAAAAGTGATTCTTCTACCAAAAAAAATAAATAAAAGTAATTCCAGTTATCAAAAACTACACAAACAAAAGTGATTATGAGTAAAATAATGTAGAGATCATTTGCAGATGTTTTTTTATGAAACAAAAGTTTGATTCATGTTTATCTGTAACATTAAATATATTATCTTATATGTTCTCATCTGTCACACTAATTAAATAAAAATATAAAATATAAAAGCTACTAAAAATATTTTTCATTTTAATCACCAAAAATTTCTCTCTAGAATTCATTTAATTTCAAAACCTTAAACAAATGCAATTAAAATCAGTTAAAATTATTATCTTTTTTTTTTGAAGCAAAATGAATGATTATCTTATTAGTTTTTTAAAAAATGATTTTCTATAATAATTTGTGATAAACATGCTCATATGAAGTTCAATTTCACCTTATCCTATTTTCTATTTAACATTTTATGCAAGTTTTATTCAAACTACAATCAAGAGATTTGAACCTCAAAACCAAGCAAATTAGAGTCTTGACAAAACTCCCAAATTAGTTCTTAACATTTATCATCAACTTCAAATTTTAATTTATTTTATTTTTAAATAAAAAGAGGATTTTAGTCCAAAGAATGAACAGAATTACAAATATTTATTTATACAATAATAACAATATCAACTAACAACAAAATGTCTAACATAAATTGGATAATGCTAACTTCAAATTAGTTTCATTTCATATACATGAAGTTTTCAAAGTTAATCTATCCCATATCCTTAAGAAACACCCTTTTAAATTCTCAATAGTTATTAAAATGTGGATACTTTTTAAGTCAAATTTTTTAAATAAAATTTTTAGGTTACTATTCTCACCATTGTAAAAAAAAAAAGGAAAATAACATTAAAATGAAATTAAAAAGTATAAAAAATATCATAAAGTCCGCACTCAAATAACAAATGTCGAAATTGTTAAATCCAATATATATAATAACGGTTCAAACCGACGCTCATATCTATCTATGTGTGCCTGGATTTGTTTCGTGTGATATTTACTATTTCGTCTAGAACCAAAAAAAAAAAAAAAACATAGTACTATGAAGCACATTTCTCATATTAGACGTGTCTGTGTCCGACAAGTATCCGAGTCGGTGTCCGACACCCACACTTGTGATAACATTGAATTGTATTATATTTCAACAAATTATTATCAGGGTTGACGTGTCAATATCCGTGTCGTGTCCATGTCGGTGTATGTGTTTGATAGTTAAAAAGGGGTGAAACCTTACCTGATATCAGTTTGATCAAAGATTTTGTGAGCATTCCATCGTTTAATAGGCCATTTAGACAAAACAGCATTACCATATTCCGGCGCCCAACTTTCTGCAAATACATAATTCATCCCTAACGCCGCCGCTAAATCCGACAATGGCTTCATTCCATTCTCTTCTTCAGCTTTCACATCTTGCAATCCCAACACATCTGCATCCACTTCTCTCAACACCTCCACCAATGTCCTTCCACCTCTCACATGCTGATTCTGATGGTGGACCCCACCACCACTTCCCCAATTACTACTACTACTCGCTACCCTTTCTTTCTCGTGTTCCGAGAAACTCGATTGTCTACTTCTCAACATCGATATCTCGTTATCTGGTAAATTGATTGAAACCCTTGTTTTCGATTTTGTTAACTTTTGTGTCTTGTTGTTCATAAGGTTCATGTTGTCTTGTTTTTGGGTTTGAGTTTGAGTTTGTTTCAGTATGCTTTTTGGTCTGTCGTTGGTTGATTTCGACCGTTGATTTATCTTCTGTTTTGAAACGATGTCGTTTTCGTCTTCAAATGTTGTTGTTGTTGTTTTGGGAAGTGCTGGTGCCATTGAAAAAAGTGCGGCGTTAAATGTTGCGATTCGGATTTGTTTTTCGGGTTTTTGGATACCCATTTGAGTGTTTGGATGAACTGTTGATGAAAAATTTGAGCTTGTTTCGTTTTGAGCTTTTGGGTCATGGTTGCTTAATTTGTTGATTACTGTTACTTTGGATTTTGATTGGCGGTGAATTGGACACCGGAGATGGGAGATGAACCGGCGGAGGCTTTTGTTAAGAAGTTTGAGCATGATGGAGAAATGGGTGTGGGTCGGAAAAGAATCTTGGTTTGTGGAGATCATAAGAAAATGGTAATTATTGATGGTGAAGATGAAGAAATTGCAGAGTTGTTTAATTTCAACTCTGTTTTGTGTTTGTGTTTGAATTTGGCATGAATTTTGTGAGTGGAAGTGAAAGAGCTTATGAATAGTGGCTTGGAAGGAAAATGTATAACTAATGAGATGAATTAGATTAGGGACTTAGTTTAAAGATTGCTTTGTCTAATGAGGTAGAGTAGAAATGTGGAAGGAGCCTTCTAGGAAATGAGTTAGGTGGTGGAATTTGATATTCCTTTTTTGTTTTGTGAAATAGAATAGTTTAGTTACATTTTGAGGAAGATGCCATTATTCAAACAAAAGACAAGAAGAAGATAGAAAAAAAATGAGAGATGCATATGCATTATGGCTATATAATAATGTCAGGCAAGCTTCTCAACTGCTCCAAAAAAAAATGAAGATAATTGGTTTTTTTTAGTTGTTTAGTGGACCAATTCTTTAAGGTTATGTAAAACTTGCAAAGATAATTTGCTCTTATTGCATTAATATTCATTGAAAAAAAGTTTAAGGGTGTGACAAATAAAGGCAAGTAAGTGACTTGAGCTAAATTGGACACAAATCATTCACAGTACACTAGTGATTTGTGTTAAGTTAATGGCATTGCTTGTAAATAAAAAATTTGTTTCTTTGTTTGACTAAGATACATAAAGAAATTAAACTAATAAGGATAAATAACAATAAATGAGCCAACAACTTGAGGTCCACCAAGTGAATGTGAGATACTTGTTTGGAACTCAATCTCACAAGAAATCCGCCGTACCCATCTCCAATGAACCAAACCAGCTGCAGTTACAGTTTTACTAGTGCTGTTATGCTGTACTCCCAAATAATCTAGATTATTTGTATGAAAATGTTGACTGCATAGATATGAGAACTTCAATTATTTAAAATTGAGTTCAAATGCATTGTTCAAGAGAATTTGAATTTATTTCTTGATCGAAACAATTTTTAGTTAAATTTATTTATTTTTCTGTTGAATTTTTTTTCTTCTAATAACTTAGTGATTAGATTCACACACTAAAACCCTAAAAATGTAGAGAAGTGCAAAATTCAGGCAAGTGGATTTACTGCAGTAGTATAAATCCTGCAGTAGTGTGCGGTGGTGGTTTATGTGAGAGAGGATTTTTTTTTTGACAAGAGAGAGAATATATTTTTAACAAAAATAATAAATATGAAATGTTTTATGTGTTAACTTTGACAACGGAAGCTTCACTTCATTTACCCGAGCTCATAATATTACGGAATTCCGGGAAGTAAACTCCCATTTTCCTCGGTGCGCGCGCGTGTACATGCGTGTACGCGTGAAAATAGAATTGCAGCAAATCTTAATCCAAAATTCAGAGTTCGAACTTTGCCTTATTTAATTGTTGGCTTAAATGCAGTTTTGGCCCCCCAAGTTTCACAATTGTGCGATTTTGGTCCCCCAAGTTTCAATTGTGCGATTTTAACCCCCCAAGTTTCATAATTGTGCAATTTTGGTCCCCCAAGTTTAATTGTGCAATTTTGGCCCTCCAAGTTTACTCCCTTTTGCATTTTGTTAGCCCCCATTGACTTTTTTTACTACAAATTGATTATGTGGCATTTTAAAATTTTAAAAAATATTTTTAAAATAAATTAAAATTTAAAATATTTTTAAAGAATATTTTTAAACAAATTAAAAATAAAAATAAGATTAAAACAAATTAAAAATAAAAATTATTTTAAAAAATATTTTTAAAACAAATTAACATTAAAAATCAATTTATCCCCTTTTACGTCAATAAATGATTGTTTTTTTTCAAAAATTTTTATGAACTATTTTTTAATTTATTTTTAACACAATAATTATTAAATCTTTTATTAAAAAAAAATTTTAATACATCTTTAAAAACAAATATTTTTAATTGGTTTTAAATTTTTTTTTATAATTTTAAAATGTCACATAATCAATTTTTAGTCAAAAAATATTAATGGGGGCTAACAAATGCAAAAGAGGGTAAACTTGGGGGGCCAAAATTGCACAATTGAAACTTGGGGGGCTAAAATCGCACAATTGTGAAACTTGAGGGGTTAAAATCGCACAATTAAAACTTGGGAGGTCAAAATCGCACAATTATGAAACTTGGGGGGCTAAAACTGCATTTAAGCCTTAATTGTTTCTAACAGCTACTAACTAAATTATCTTTACGGAAACTTTTCCGTGGAACTTTGAATTCCAAGCTCAAAGGATTAAAAAGAAAATTTTCAATTATTTATAACATAAAAATAAAAATCTCATCTTATCTGAGTTGGAGTGGGGACCATATATCATCAACTTGGGAAGCTGGAATGGATTATGAATGCAATGCAATGCAAACGCCTTGGTGAAGAGTTGTTACTAATTGCGGTGGTGGGTATCTACCTCTTTTTCATTTTGCTTTTACAATAAAATATTATTTTTATAAATTGCATGTTTTCATTAAAAAGTAAGAGAGAATATTAAAATCCATTTTCATATAAATTATTTGACTTGTATTTGCCTAATAGTAATGAATAAAAAAATCATATATCATTTCATATTATCATATCATATATAGGAAAACAGAAAGATCTGTTTCAAAATGTACCCTACGCACTCAACATTGAACAGTGACACTAGCTAAGGAATATATATGTTTGCAATGATAGAATGTAATAAAACATAAATTCATCTTGAATTGTCACTTTCTTTATGGAAGAAAAAAAACACACGATAGAAAGTAAGAAGAGTGGAAGAGAAAGACAAGAGGAATGGTCTCTTCACAATGTGAGCTAGGCCATAGCTTGTTGCATAATAACCATGAAAATGAGTTTTATGTTATAGAAATATTATTGTGCCGTTAGAGAAAATGATAACGTGTTGTTAGTTTTCTGCTTTAAAATTTGTTTTTTACAATTAATACAATTTTTTTATTTTGAATTATTTAAGCACATGTTAACATTATTTTATAATTGTTATGCATTGTTAGAGTAAACGTTTTCGCTGTGATCAATGATTTATTGGTTGATTGATAATTTAAATTTACACTAAAATTATTAGGTGTTTTTTTTAATAAGTCAAATTAATATATTAAGATTAGTTAAGCACAAGATGTGGCTAACAATAAAAGAAGTTTACATGAACATAGCAAGAGTTAGAAGTAAAAAAAAAAAAGCCTTGATCACATTTGATTATAGGTTTTTTCATGTTTTTTTTTAATTAGTCAAATGAATATATCAAGATTAGTTAAGCACAAGGTGTGCCTAACAATAAAAGAAGTTTACATGGACATAACACAAGCCAAAAGTTAAAAAAAAAAACAAAAACAAAAAAATAATGCACATTCTTAGTCAAATCTCACCCATAAACAAGTCTGGGCGTTCTATTAATGGTTTCAGTACCCGCTGGATTATTAACAGTACCTTTTTTGGAGAATGTTAATAAGTTCCAAAACCCATTTCGCCGTCCAGTAGCAACAACCGTCTTTTTGATTGGTACCGTCGTGGCTCTTTGGTTGGGTATTGGAGCAACATTACCTATTGAAAAATCCCTAACCTTAGGTCTTTTTTAAATGGATTCAATTGTGAAATAAAATAGCATGTGTGAAAGGGATAACACCGTCGCATATTCAAATCAAGTGTAAACTAAAGACCTTCTTACGAGTCTTCAACTACCACTAAATAAGAGTTTTGATTTTATCAACCAAAACATCAACTGATACCCCTTTTTGAGAGAATTGTTATTTCTTTTCTTCCAAATGTGCAAACATATCAACTATATCGTTTGAAGACCAAACTTTACATCTTTACAAAGCATATAGGCATTACAAAATTGTAAAGTATGATCAAGCATTACAATCGATAAAGCACGAGAAATTTCTAACCAAAAAAGAACTTTACACAACCACCGACACACAATAATGGTCAAAATAAAGCACTGCACGACGTACCAAATTATCTTTGGTTGGTAACATGTTATATAACAATCTCTTAACAAACAAACACACCTTCAAAGGAGCAATTTTGTATCTAACAATATTTTTATGATCTAAGAACACTCCTTTATTGGTCGTCTTGTAAAAAAAAAACTGCACTTAAAAAGTAAGAGAATCAAAATCAGTTTCACAATAAAAGTGTGAACACCATCTCTACCAAACCCAGATTAACCAAAAATAAAAATACCCTATATTGAAAGTCAGTGTGAGTTAATTATAATTTTTTGAAAAAGAATCAAAAGAATGGAAGAGTATTGTCAAAAAAGAAAGAAGAAAAACTGAAAATAAGTAAAGTTTTAAAAGAAAGTAGATAAGCAAATATAAAATGTGAGATCAAAAAAAGAGTTTAATTGTTATGCACTGTCAGTGTAAAGTTATTTTACACATGCAACCAATAAGAGTGATTTAAACTTCCATGTCATATAAAAATAATGTGGCGGAATACATGGTTGTTATTGGTTGACAATACAAATTATGTGCGACGCAAAAAAAAAAAAAAGGAAATTGTACAAAACTACAAATAATCCAGTTTTCAGAAAATAAAAAAATTCGTCGACAGCAGGGTTCGAACCTGCGCGGGCGAAGCCCAACAGATTTCAAGTCTGTCTCCTTAACCACTCGGACATATCGACTTGTTGTTAACCTTTTCCATCATAAATATATATATATAGCGTTACAGTTAATGTCTCACGTTTACAGCCTAGCCAGTGCATGAATTATCGAAACAGGATATAAATAATCCATTCAGCATCTTCATAAGCATGCATGTCACTTTATTGCATATATTGTTCCATTGACCATTTGTTAAAGCATAGTTGAAAATTGAAATATGGATTTAAAAATGATGGCAAAACTTGGATCCCCTAAGTTGGATAGTTTGAAGTTGTTAGATCATTCTCTCGAAAAACAAGTTATAGATTTCTATCTCTTTCACCCTTTTTCTCTTCCCCCAAACACCTCCCTCTAAACTACCAAACAAGTTCTTTAGGATCATGTTGTTAAGGGTTTGTTTGGTTGGAGATTGTGGAGGGAGCAAATATTTTAAATTTTAATTGGTTGGTTCAATTTTTAAGAAAAAATGAGAGAAAACAGAAGCACGGTTCTTCATAAGACCATTTTTTGTTTTCCCCCATATCAGAGGGATTTGGAGGGGAGATGGACTTTTAAAATTATAAACAAATTGACAAAACTGTCCTCGTGTGTGTGTGTGTGTGTATATATATATATATACATACATATTAAAATCCAATATTAAAAAACTTGAAAAAGATAGTGTGTTGAAAACGTGTTTTAGACAGTGTGTTGCCAACATCGTTCACATTTACAAACTTGAGCGTCAAGATGTGTGTAAGGTCTGCGGTGCGGGCAACATTTAAATTATCCTAGATCTAGAAGAATGCAAACTAATGCTTATTTCATAGAAAGACAGTAATATGTGGTCCATATCAAAATATTAGTATGCATTTCAAAGTGTTGTAATGCATCTGTCAAAAAAGAAAGATGCTGTAATTGAATTTGGAGATCCATAACAACCTAATAAGCATGCACAAACAATATAGGGATAGATAGCTATTGAAAATGAAGTGAGTGTGATTGTGGACCTCAACAACCTAGCGAGCAAAAAGCAACAAGAGAAAAAGAACGGTCAAACTTGAACAATGCACATTTGAACCTTTTCAAACATGATATAGAAGAACCAAATCCTTCAAGTTTCTCTGTGCTATTGAAATTCACTGTAATAAAATTTACACATAACTGTATCAAAAGACAGCTATTTCTTTGTCTATGCTGTTTCTCTTTCTGTTTTATTTATTTCCTATTTTGAGGTAAAGGGGGGATAGGGACTAGGAGCTGATTCAGTCTCAAAACAAACATCTTATAAAATAAAATGTAGCTGCCATAATGGTCTAAATGGCCTTCAAAATGAAACCACCTTGGAGAATCCTTTGAACTAACTTCAACGCTTCTTCACGGTTCCTATCCACTAAGGAAAGTCTATATCTACTGCTGCCCAAGAAATTTGGCATGAATCCTACGCTCGATGGGGGTCCTACATGAAGGGCATTCCTTCATCCCTTGCTTCTCATGGAGCACATTGCATTTCGGACACAAAACCTGATGTGCGCATGGCAGAAAAACAACCGACCTCTCCCCTGATAGACACATGACACACTCGTGCTCCCGCTTCAATCTTCCACCTGCTAGTTTGTCTTGTGAGCTCCCCGCCATCGACATCTCAGATTTCTTGTTTTCTTTCACCACAAATGGAGTACTGTTTTTGGAATCAGATTTTAGTCTTAGCTTAGCCATCTCCTTCTCAAGCTTTACCACGTTTTCCACATATTCCTGCAACTCACTAGCTGCCTTCTTTCTAAGGGAATCCTCCTCAGCTTTCATGTGTGCTTCATACTGTTCTCTTTCTTTTCTAATAAATGCAGCCTCTGCGAGGATCTTTTCTTTCTTAGCTCTCTCCCTTTTCACTCTACCCTGTAATGTATCCACCACTCAAGTAAGGAAGTAGCATGATAAACTGTTTGAGTGTCAATTGTAAACAATTTGGCCATCAATAAAACAGAAATCATATAACTCAACAAGTAACTTGTGATGTATAAATGCAAAAGTAAAAATAGTATGCATATGAAGACCCATGTGATAAATTATTGACTGTGCCCTATTCCTTTACTTTTGCTCAATCAGATTCTAGTTTTGACTATGTAAACCAATGAACCAATCATAAAATTTGAACTGTAAAGTTATGCATGTACCATGATTTTGTCATATAGAAAATTTAACGGAATGCAAAGCACTGGTTGAAATCATTTTAATCGGTTAAGAAGCAGCACTTTGAGTAGATTTACGATTTGTACTTTTTAACCGAGACCAAAGGAACATCCTTCATGTATAAAGAATTGGCAATTGGCATTTCATCCATGTTTGCAGTGCATGGCTAGCTAAAATAGTCAATCATGTATATGTAAATTATTTATAAAAAGCAATTAAAAAATATATTTTCGGAAGGTCAAATTGAAGTAGCCATGCTTTCTTAGGTGCTATGCATGTCCAGTATGAGCATGAATTGGACTGTTAAAATAATAGAATAGGTACTCAAGAAGATACATGCTAATATTAAAATATAAATGTAAACTCAACACAGATTTTACTCATAAGGTCATGCTCGTAACAAGTGTCCTGAAGGCGTTGTTTAAGGAATCTAAAAAATAAAATTTTGTTTTGAAGATACAAGTCAAATATTTGTCAAAGTAATACATACACAATTTTCTATGCAGAAATTAATTCTTTTTATTCTTAAACAATGCTCTAAGGTCACTTATTAACATTTTCCTGACTCAAATATATTTTCATGAGTTGAGTTGTCATATTTAATTCCACATACCTCAGTATTGGCTAGAAGATTTTTCCCCTTTTGTATCTCCTGTTGCAGGTTAGATAATTTTTTCTTCTCTTTCTCAAGTTCATCTTGAAGCAAACCCTTCTCCGTTTCCCATGACTGGACTTTTCGAATAGCCACTTGCTCTCTCTCCAGTGCTTCTTGAAGGGTTGTCATTGACTTTTCAGCCAACGACTTGGCAGCCTCCAAGTCCTTCTCTAGCAAGGATTTTTTTGCCTCTAGAATGAGTATGGAAGAAGAAGCATTCTCAAGTTGCTTTTCATTATTTTCCATGACATGCTCCACTTCAGATATCCTCTTCTCAGCATTCTCCTCCAAAGCTTTCCTTTCTTTTCTATATACTTCAGCTTCTTTTTTCAGCGATTTAGACTCCGCCTGAAGCTTGCGAAGCTTATCAGCTGCCTGCATAACCTTCTTATTCGCCCAGTCGTTCCAGCTTTGCACCTCATCCTGCAATTCTTGTGCTCGAGATACCAGTTTCAGAATTTGTTCGTCCTTCTCATCCCGTGGGACATACTTGCCCAAGACTTCGTCAAAAGGAATACCAGCACAGTAATTTTGAATCTTTTGAGTGGCAGAGGAGCATGGCTTAGGTTTTGGTTTGGTTGTTGTTTTCCCTGTGGTAGAAGTAGATGTAGCATCCTTTGCGGGTAATTTTGCGGCACTACATGATGCTTCAGGTAAAGCTGAATCGTCATTGACTGAAACATGGCATACTCCTGCTATACTAACTCCTTTATATGAGGAGCCGCGTTTCGTTTTCTGGTTTGGAATTTCAGATTGTGGCTTGAGTCTTTTTTCAACAATCAAACCACTTACGCTTGTAAGCTTCGCTAATTTAACACCCCCTTTTCCACAAGCTTTAGTTTTCTCCATATGAAGGAACTTCTGCCTAAGTGCTAATGCAAGTTCTTTTCTACTATTTAGCTTAGAATTAGATCCTGGTTTACTTTCCTGGGAGCCCTTTTGGCTAGTTGTCAAACTGAAATCTGAAATTATATCAAAGCTTTGAAGCTCTGATTTTGATGGAGGAACACCAGACTTGTCAGAGCTTGTCTCGCTAGAAACATCACCACTTGATTCATCATCTCCTGTAATGGCTCGCGTAATACTCAAGTCATGTATCAGCAACTCCCACATTGCTTCAGTTACTGTTAGGGAGGGTCTTAGTTCCCGAAGTATACCGATCATCTCTACCAATGTATAATGTTGTAGCTGCTTCAAATTTTGAAATACAAAGTCTGCAGTAGTATCACCTTTTCCCTTCAAATTATTCATTATGTGACAAACAATATTTGAGAGAGGGTCTCCTTCTGTGTATAAGGCCTTCCTTGAAATGGCCAGTTCAGCCATTTCTTCATTGTAACCTAAATCGACAACCTTCTTGATTGCATTACTGAAAATTGTTTCCAAATTAGTCATCAGTAATTCCTCAAGCTGAGTTGCAATAGGATCCTCCCAATCCTCAACCTCAACCACATCCAATTGTGGTTCTTCTGTATAACTATCTAACCCTAATTCAGACGAATTTGTAAATTCATAGGGAGGGAAATCATCATCCAAATTTGTAGAACCATCTTCAGCAACCACAGAAGAGTCATCATCTAATTTTCTCTTGTAATTAGAACCTTGTTCAGAATCAACAGTTTTATCCATTTCTTCAGCCATTAGAATATCTTTTCCTATCAAATCAATCTACAAATAAATCACAAAGGGTGCGAATGAGTGATTGAGAAATACTAACAATGAACAGGGAATAAAGAAAAACAGTAAAAACACAAATAAAATTGGGAAACTAAACCACCAAATTAGTCCCTAACTTTGTAGGACGCTCTTAAATAGGTCATGAAATTACGAATATATCAACAAAGTCCCTGACTCTATTAAAATGTCAAATCAATCCCTATATTTTAACCATTTTATCAAGTTGTTCTCTATATTTAACCATTTGATGTCAATTTAATCCCTAACATTACTATTGAATTCGGTTCCTAACTCCCAAAAGGACTAATATGAGTAAAATTTGACAGAGTAAGTACCCTTTTGAAATATTTATAATCTCAAATACCTATTCAAGAGCGCCCTACAAAGTCAGAGACTATTTTGACAGTTTACTCTACAACACCAATATAAAAATACAATCTTTAATAAAAAAAATAAACTACAACACAATGCAAAATACAATCTTTAATAAAAAATAAACGACCCAGTATGAAATCTAACAAGAGAAAGACAAGAAATCCAAACCTTGAGCAAGATCAGGAACTGCAACAGTGATAGGAAGAAATAAACAAGTAATCAATATCCTGTGCTGAAAAAATAAAATGAAAAAAATAGATAGAAAAAGTTAGAATCTTTTATACAAGAATCAAAGCAATAAAACATGGATAACCTAGAAACGAATTTAAGTGAGAAAACCCAGAAACATTATAAAGAAGAAAATAAGAATTTAGAATCGATAGAAACCAAATGTATGTATGTATATACCTTTGAGCAGCAATGGAGAAAGAGGGATTGTTGAAGGAAAAAGCTATGAGAGTCGTCGTCGTAACTCACTCACACACTGGTTGTGTTGTGTTGTGTTTGTGCTTTGTGTGTGAAAGTGAAAGTGAAATGAAATGTGTGTGTTTGTTTGTTGTTGCTGCTGCTTCTACTCTCTATGGGTTTTGGGTTTTGGAATGTAAAATCAGAATCAAATCCAATGGTCCATTTTCATTTTTATATATTTTTTTTTTGTTTTATTTATTTATTTTTTATAAGAAGGGTTAGGGGTTGTTTATTTGTGTGCTAATGTTTTTGGAGTAGTGTACATAGATTTTTGGGTTAGATAATTTTTGTATCTTTGACTATTTTGATAGGGATATTATTTGAATCCTTTACTTATTTATTTTAAGGTTAAATTTTACTCAAATCGCTTCTTGACAAAAAAAAAAAATCAATTATTTATAACAACATTGTTTATAAGTTTTATTTTGAATCACTATGGTATTGGTACGAAGTTTCTATCGTTATTAGTTGAGATTAATTTTTGTCGAGAAATTTATGAGCTATGCAGGGTGAGCTCTCCCCTCCCAACCAAATTTTTCCTATACGCATGAGTCGTGAATCGAACTCCTAACAATATATTTAAAGGACCAAGACTCTTACTGCTCGAATCAATTCATTATTTATAAATTATTTTTAGGTTATTTGTATAACTTTTTAACGATAATTTATAAAACTCCCCTCTCTCTCTCAACTAGCCGCCACCCCCTTCCCCCTAAACCTAGTTTCTTTTTGTTCATCCACCAAGGAGGGGTGGTTTTTGGGTCAATTTTTGACCAAAAATCACCCCTCTAAATTGTTTTTCCTTTCCTTTTATTTAAATAAGTGATTTTCACAAATATTTAGTTTTTCTTTTTCTGATTTCGTCATCTTAGTGTGACGTTGTGTTGGTCGTCGTCTTGTTACGGCGTTAGTTTGTTGTCCCGTCTTGGTGCGGTGTTTGTTCGATTAAATTGACAGATTAGATTCGACTCGGTGCATATTCAACGATCAATGACTTTGGCGCCATCAACGTTGCAGACTCGGAGACATAGGTATTCCGAGCACTTCAAGTTCGTCATATTTGTAGGCTTTGTCACATTTGTAGGCATTTTGCCGTTATATGCTATTAATGTGGATGCTGTGAATTTGTTCGCAGTTTCATCCTTTTCAGTTTTTAGCGATATTGAATTGTATTGTTCGATGTATTCTATCAATTTGAATGAATGAATGTCGTTTTTAGTCACAAAAAAAAAAAAAACGATAATTTATAAAAAGAATTTATAATGTATAAGACAAAAAAATATTCTATCCTTTTTTTTTTACTTGTCTTTTTTCTCTTCAAAAAAAAAAAGGTTTATACATAAGTGTCTATTTTTTTTTTTGATAAGTACATAAGTGTCTATTATGAGATAAACGCTTGTGATTATGTGATATAAGATACAAATAAATTATTTATTCAAGCATAATCTTAATATCAATCAATTAGATGATACTAATATCTTTAAAGACATTATGATTCTTAAATAAATTATTGACTATATTAATTTATATAATAAAGTTATTTTTCTTTAATAAATTATTATTATCTGGTCAATGCCCATCTCATAGAAAATAACTCCACATTGACCATAATAATGGTAATTAGAGTTTTCCATAAAAAATTAATTAAAAGAATAGTTATTATATTACTCATTTTTTTAGAGGTATATTACTATAATTACTATAATTACTGCTACTCATTTTTTAGAGGAATTATTATTATACTATCACTATAATTACAATTATGTTATTAACAAATATAACTTAAATTGACCAAAAATAAATAAAACAATACTGCAACGTTAATTAATTAATTGATTATTTTTTGTTACAATGAATTAATTGATTGATAATAGTAATAATAAAAATAATAATAATAATAATAACAACAACAACAACAAAAACAACAATCCGAGATATCATATTATATATGTAAGGTGGGATTTTGAACCGAGATTATTCACAACAACAATAAATGTCGTAGTAACTTCAAGGGCTTGGTAAAAAGACAGGTTTTAGATCTGAAATGTCTTAGGTTTACGTCTCACTAGTGCTTTTTTTTACACAGTCTCGCAAGTGCTTTTCAATAAAGATATGTTTTTTTTTGTGTTTAAGGTCTTACGTGTTTTTGACTCGGTACCATCATCTCACCCTAAATTTTTACATAAATAAAAATTACTTTTGTCATCCTACATGTTACTCGTGCACCCTAAATTGTAGGGCGCGCGAGAAAAAACGTAGGGTGGCAAAATGACTTGTCAAATAAAATAGTAGTAATTGTTTCATATTGAAGTTGAAGTTGGTCCAAGCCCAATACCTTGTATCGTAGATTTTATAAGTCTCATATCATAATCTCTCAATGTATGCTTCATTATAAGGAGTTTCTTTTGGCGTCCCATGAGTTTCTCAAACATCATGAGTAGCAGACAATGTTTATTTTCTCAAATTTCTCATTTTATAACATTCACTACTTAAGTAGTGGATTGATAAAAATCAGATGCGCGAGAAACGCAGAGGACAACAAAAAAAACTCCCTAGTTATAAACCCTAGCTATCACCCACTTTGAATACATATTAAAAGTGTTTACGGGTACACTACTAATTTTGGGGGTTGAAGATGAGTTTCAACCCAACATTATGGTGTTTGGTATGAGGAGCCCATACACCTCAAATAATATTACCCCGAATAATGAGAACTTATAAAACAAAAAGAAACTATGCGTAAATAAAAATAATTAAAAAATAAAACTATTAGCTAATTCAAACCGTTAATTTCACCAAACACTTTAAATTCAACCTAGTATTAGTTTATCCATTAGTATGTTATATACTATAATTTAGTCCTCTATAATTAGTTTATCCACTATTTTTTTTACCAAGTAGTTCCTAATACAATTTCATAATTTGTGTAAGGAATAAGATTTTAGTTTCAAATTATTACAAATAAACCATCATTTTAATTTAATCCCTAAAATATAAAAATATATTGTAATAAATAATTTTTAAATTACTTCAAATACGTCAATTTAGTTACTAAATTGTTCAAAAATTCATCATGTTATAACATCATAATTATCTCCCTTGCAAAATTTAACATTTTTTAACAATTGATGAAATAAAAATGAAAATTTTAAACACCAAAAACATAAGAAATTAAAATATCATAAAATTTCAACTTATAAATCAAATTTTAAGAGCTTTTTTTTACATAGACTTGTATCATAATACATGTAGTGGCGGGAACTCAAGAGATAAACGTTTAAAAATTATTTTGAAATCAATCTCAAGAGCAAAAAATCTCTCTACCAAGATCGCTTAGAACAAAGAAAACCACTATGAATTCATTTGTTTATCTCTTGAAGGGTGGATGAGACGATCATCAATGTCACAGAGAATCAACACTTCTACTTAGTCCACTCAAAATGATCACCAAATAATATATATTGTGCAAGCTACCGGCTATAGGGATGGATACACGAATGAAACTTTGTAGATAAGCTTTAAGGAGGAGCAAAATATGTGCTTTTATTTACCCTTTGCCTTTATCTCATTTGCTTTAAAGGGCCTCATACGACAAACTTCATAATTATTTAAGACTTAATTACAGTTGTGGTTCTCTTATTTTCACCCTTTCATAAAATTGGTCTCCTTGTTTTAAAATTATAGTTTTGGTTCCTCTACAAAAAATTTATACTTAAAAATGATGATTTAACATATTTTAAATGGTTCCTCAACTGAAAGACTCAAAATGCAACTCGTGTTATTTAAGATGGATGAATATTATCAGCATCATTCATTCATCTCCACTCGATTTATTGTAGGCCCGATAATCACCTTTATAATAATTGGTTGTTGCATGCAACGATTGATAGTCTTAAAGACTAAAACTCCTCATGTAGGGATTGCAACAACTTCAAGTCGAATGACTACTTATTATGGTCGCATGAGAGTCTCTAATTACACTTACGAAATAATTATGCAGCATTCTTGTGACATGTCAATCTAATATAAATACTAGTAACATTTACTAACCATACAAAGACTTTATATTTTATAAATCTAAAATGTATTTTTTTCCTTATATTAGTGTTCAAAGGGTGTAGTATTCTAATAAAATTTTAATTTGTTTAGAGATTTTATAAGTTAAAATTGTTGAAAGAAAATAGGGTTAAATATGTTTTTAGTTCATACATTTTGCGAAATTGTCAAGAATGGGCTATACATTTTAAAAATGGTACAAAAAACATTGGAGCTAGCTTTAGATGTGGTTATCCTTTGTTAGTGTTTTCAACCTGATAGGTTGAGTATATTTTAAGGTTGACTTCATTTGTTAAAATAAGCCTTTGGACCAGATGTGGTGACTGATGTGCACACATGTGGTATCTGAACTGAATACCCTAAAAACGCGCTTTCATTATTTGCGTGTGATCTTTTGAAAAAGATTTGTTTTGAAACAAACACATCCACGCTAGCTTGCGCGCCAAGAAACGAGCTGAAAGATTGAAAAAGATTCAGAAAAGATTTAAGAAGGTCGGTTTGTTACTAGAAGATTCAAAAAGATTTAAAACAAACATATCTTTTGTTAAAAGATTGATTTTGTTACTTGAAGAATACGATGGCCAGCTACCAGTTCTCGTTCTATATAAAGGAATGCTGAAGACTTGTTTTATTCACCGAAATCAATATTCATAAATCTAGTCTTTAGGATTTCGAGTCTTTGTCCCTTTGTTTCTTGTTTCCATTGAGACTTGAACTAGGGTTGTATTTAGCTCTTAAGCTTTTAAGCACAGAGCTGTTCTTTTCTTGGTTCTAATTTGAAACAAGGATTGAACTTTGAATCACTTAAAGCTTTGAAGCACGAGTAGGTTCTTTAGGTTAGGAGTGCGTCTCCATCATTGAGTTTGTAAAAATCCTTGTGAGGAGCAAGGTAAAGTCCTTGTGAGGAGCAAGGCAAGTCAAAGTCCTTGTGAGGAGCAAGGCAAGTCAAAATCCTTGTGAGGAGCAAGGTCCTTGTGAGGAGCAAGGTAGGATAGCTAGGAAGTGACTATGGGTAGTCATATCTTGTGAGGAGCAAGGTAGAGTTAGCACGGGTAGTGTCTAAGTGAAAAGTTGTAAACTAGGTTGTTTAGCTTTGAAGTAGAACTATCATAGTGGATTCATTCCTGGATTGGTATCCCCCAGAGTAGGTTGCGAGTTGCGCTGAACTGGGTTAACAAACTCACTGTGTTATTTATCTTCTGCACTTTATTTACCTTGTTCATCAAGTCACTGGCATGTCTATGATGTTGGCACATTAGGCACCACATCGTATATCATAACCCTAACGTGCACCACATCACGCTGCACATCTGTGACTTGCTATCGGAATTTCAATTGGCATCAGAGCAGACACTTTGTTCTGTTTTAGGGTGAGCTCCAGGGAAGATACTTTCTGGAACCATGGACAAGGATGGAACTTTGGTCAGCAAACCACCTCTTCTGGATGGCACTAACTATGACTATTGGAAGTCACGCATGGCAGCTTTCTTGAAATCCATTGATAGTAGAACTTGGAAAGCAGTGCTAAGAGGTTGGGAACATCCCAAAGTCAAGGATGCTAATGGAGTTAATACTGAAGAGCTCAAACCAGAAGAAGATTGGACTCCAGCAGAAGATACACTAGCTCTTGGCAACAATAAAGCTTTAAATGCATTATTCAATGGAGTTGACAAAAATATGTTCAGACTCATCAAACAATGTACGGTTGCCAAAGATGCTTGGGAGATACTCAAGACAACCCATGAAGGGACCTCCAAGGTAAAAAGCTCAAGACTTCAACTTCTCCACTCAAAATTTGAGAATCTCAGAATGAAGGAGGATGAGACTATTTATGACTTTCACATGAATGTTCTTGACCTAACAAACTCCTTTGATTCCTTGGGAGAAAAGTTGTCTGATGAGAAGTTGGTAAGGAAAATTCTCAGATCTTTGCCAAAAAGGTTTGACATGAAGGTCACAACTATTGAAGAAGCTCAAGACATTGCTAGCATGAAAGTAGAAGAAGTTGTAGGCTCTCTTCAAACCTTTGAGATGAACTTCAGTGATAAACCTGAGAAGAAAGGGAAAAGCATAGTCTTTACCTCCAACACTGATAGTGAGCAAGTGGATGAAGAAGACCTCTCAGATGATATAGCTCTTCTTGGAAAACAATTTAATAAAATCTTAAAGAATGTGGGTAGAAGACCAAGGAGCAATGTGCAGCACATCCGGTTTGACATCAGTAAACAAGGAAATACTTCAGCAAAAACCAAAACTGATGACAAACCAACTCAAGACAGAGATGTTCAATGTCATGAATGTGAAGGCTATGGTCACTACAGGCCTGAATGTCCTACCTACTTAAGGAAACAAAAGAAGGGGCTATCTGTAAGTTGGTCTGATGAAGATGACTCTGAGAATGAGTTGGTTAATAAAGCTTCCAATCATGTGAGTGCCATGACTGGTGTGTGTTTTTCTGATAATGACTCGTGTGATGAAGATCTCACTTATGAGGAACTAGTATCAGCATACAAAGATCTATGCATCAGAAGTGAAGAAGTATGCAGAAAAAATACAGAACTAGAGATTACCATTAATCAACTTAAGTCAGAAAAATCAACAACTGGAGAACAAAGAGCTATCATTGATCAACTCAAGGTGGAAAAACATAAGCTACGGGCAAAAGTAACCAACCTTGAAGATGAAGTCAAGATAGTAACTTCCAATTTGGAAATCATGACCAAAACTGTTAGGATGCTTGGTACAGGAACTAAATGGCTTAATGAGGTTCTCAATCATGCTGATGATCCAACTGGGGTAAGTTATGGAAAAACTTACAACAATGAAACCCTAGAATCAAACTCTGTTCCTAGTCAAAACAGATCTGACTTCAAGATGTTGCCACATCCTGCACCACATCAGAAACCTATAAACAAAAGAAAATCCACTTCTTTGAAGTGTCACCATTGTGGTAAGTATGGCCATATCAAATCCTTCTGCTATAAGCTCTATGGTTATCCAAAGAAAATTTCTCAACCTAGAGCATATCATAGAATGGCCAGAACCAAGAAAGAATGGAAGCCAAAAGTCAAAGTAGCTGCTCATATAGCTCACACATCCTTCAAAGCCTCATCTAAAAAAGATTGGTACTTTGATAGTGGTTGTTCCAGACACATGACAGGTGAAGAAAGGTTTCTGGTAGACATCAAGTCATATACTTCAAGTTATGTGATATTTGGTGATGGTGTTAAAGGACAAATCATGGGAGTTGGGAAACTAATCAACAATGGTTTGCCTAAGCTTGACAATGTTCTGCTTGTCAAAGGACTGAAAGTTAATCTAATCAGTATAAGTCAACTATCTGATAAAGGGCTTAAAATTGACTTCTCAAAGAATGAGTGTCTGGTCACTAATGACAAAAGTGAATTATTGATGAAAGGAGCCAGATCAGAAGACAATTGCTACCTATGGGTTCCTCTAGAAATAACTCATTCTACCACATGTCTTATCAGTCAAGAAGATGAAGAAAGGTTATGGCACCAAAGACTTGGGCATTTGAAGGGAATAAAGAAACTTGTCTCCAAAGAAGCAATCAGATGACTACCAAAGCTCACTAGTGAAGAAGGAGATATATGTGGTGGATGTCAGATTAGCAAGCAAATCCAGAAGTCACATCCAATGTTACATCATCAGGTGACGTCTAAAGTGCATGATGTGGAACCAGATGTGGTCACATCAGACCTCCAACCTGAAGACTCTGAAGTTGAAGAACATTATGAGAAAGCAGATCCAGAGTTAGAAGAAGGTCAGACAAGCAAGGGTCCCTCAACCAGAGTTCAGAAGAATCATCCCAAAGAACTCATCATAGGGAATCCAGAATTACCAGTCATGACTAGGCCAAGGGAGGTAATCTCCAATGCTTGCTTTGTATCCACCATAGAACCAAAGAATGTTAAGGAAGCCTTGACAGATGAATGTTGGATTAATGCAATGCAAGAAGAGTTGAACGAGTTCAAGAGGAATGAGGTGTGGGACTTAGTTCCAAGACCTGATGGGGTCAACATCATAGGCACCAAGTGGGTGTATAGGAACAAGTCTGATGAAAGTGGTGTTGTCACAAGGAACAAGGCAAGGCTTGTAGCACAAGGATACTCTCAGATTGAAGGTGTAGACTTTGATGAAACCTTTGCTCCAGTAGCTCGTCTTGAGTCTATAAGGTTACTTCTAGGAGTGGCATGTATTTTGAAGTTCAAGCTTTTTCAAATGGATGTGAAGAGTGCTTTCCTCAATGGGTACTTGAATGAAGAAGTCTATGTAGCACATCCAAAGGGATTTGTTGATCCTAATCTCCCAGATCATGTCTACAGATTGAAGAAAGCTCATAGGGCTTGGTATGAAAGGCTAACCAAGTTTCTTCTACAGCAAGGGTATAAAAAAGGAGAAACAGACAAAACCTTGTTTGTAAGACAAGAAGAAGGGAAGCTCATGATAGCACAAATCTATGTAGATGATATTGTGTTTGGTGGCATGACAGATGCTTTGGTGAAACAATTTGTGCATCAAATGCAATCTGAATTTGAGATGAGCCTTGTAGGTGAATTAACCTATTTTCTTGGTCTGCAAGTAAAGCAAATGGAGGACACAATATTCATCTCTCAAAGCAAATATGCTAAGAATATTGTGAAGAAGTTTGGAATGGAGAGTGCAACACACAAGAGAACTCCTGCAGCAACTCATATCAAACTCACCAAAGATGAAAAAGGTGTCAGTGTTGATCAAAGCCTATACAGAAGCATCATTGGCAGTCTACTTTACCTCACAGCAAGTAGGCCTGATATCTCCTTTGCAGTTGGTGTATGTGCTAGATACCAAGTTGAGCCTAAGATGAGTCATCTCGCACAAGTCAAGAGAATTCTGAAGTATGTGAATGACACAAGTGACTATGGTATTATGTACTCTCATGGTGAAGACTCAAGGTTGACGGGGTATTGTGATGCTGACTGGGCAGGCAGTGCAGATGATAGAAAGAGTACCTCAGGTGGATGTTTCTTTCTGGGCAACAACCTAATATCATGGTTCAGCAAGAAATAGAATTGTGTAGCTCTTTCAACAACAGAAGCTGAGTATATCACAGCAGGAAGCAGTTGTTCTCAATTGCTTTGGATGAAGCAGATGCTGAGTGAGTACAATGTGGAGCAAGATGTGCTCACATTATACTGTGACAATATGAGTGCTATAAATATTTCCAAGAATCCTATCCAACACAGTAGGACTAAGCACATTGATATTCGTCACCATTTTATCAGAGATCTAGTTGAAGACAAGGTTGTGACCTTAGAGCATGTAGCCACAGACAATCAACTGGCTGACATTTTCACAAAGGCTTTGGATGCAAGTAAGTTTGAGACATTAAGAGGCAAATTTGGTATTTGCCTTCTTGATGATCAATAGCAACCTTGCTATTGAAGCGTGCAACGGAGACCTGCCTATTACCTCCGTTTGTTTATGCACGCTATCCAAAGGCAGTCATCACATGTTTTTCTCAATTTCATATATCAAGACTATTCCACCTTTCATACTGTGATGAAGAACTATGTAGAAGATCCTGATGTAGAGCTCAATGTGGTCCACATTGGAGCCTCTAAGAAGAAGTGAAGAATCCTATCCAGAGCTGAAGGTTACAAATAATGCTATCTGCAAGAGCATTTGGTATATCTGGTATAGGAGAGTAGAATATGTGCAAAGCAACTCAAAAGCATTTAAGTTTGAAAGCATAGGGCGTTTAAGTTTGAAAACATTCCCAAACTCAGTGACATCATTCCCCCTCTCATGAAAATAATAAATATCTTGTTTTGAATCTAGATCGAAATCTACATTTTTAAGTTGCAGTTCATGGACCTGGTTGAGAGCATGAAACAGTCCCAACGATTCACCTAATTTAACTTTGCATTATCACATATACACATTTGAGCGCCTACGCGATTGCGTTGTGTTGAAAAAGACGCATCAATGTTGCACTTATATCTTCCTTAGCCGGTTTTCTCCATTTATTTGCAGCTCGACCAAACTTGTCACCTTATCTGCTATCATCGAATGCTTCTGCAGCGACATGTTGTCTCAGACAGACACTATTATGTTAACATGTTTCCAACCCTCTAGCAATTGAATTGCTCAATCCACCACTTGTGCATTTGTCTCCGAAATATTCTGCCATAGTTTTAGGTTATGATGCTTCCATATACTCCGAATAGTGACAACCGTACGTGGAACATGCTTTATATTTACCTGTTGTAATAACTTAAAAATAGCATATGCAGTTGAAACAATATTGTGCATATCCAACTCAACAATATTCCACAATCTCATAGCTCGCCAAACTTCAACCGACAAAAGACATCCAAAAAATATAGATAACATCTTCATAATTATCATTGCACACCACACAATTAAATAGATAATAAGAGTAATGCTATTAACACATCCACTAACACACTCTTTTTAGCATACTATCTTCTATTGGTCCACATCACCACCTTTCTTAAATCCCTTACCTAATGACCAGTTCAGCCGGTTGAAAGAGAACAACATTTCCTGTAAGAAAAAAAGGGTAAATAGGTCTTTACCTCCCTGCAAAGTAGACTATTTTTGCTTTACCCCTGCAAAAAATTCCTTTGGGATTCCCCCTTGCAAAATATATTTTTTTGGTTTCTCCCTTGGGTGCAAGGAATTTGCACTTTTTAAATCGGTTGAGCAGAATAACCGATTTAAAAAACAACACTTTTTAAATCGATTGAACAAAATAACCGATTTAAAAAGTTCATCTAAGCAGGGACCAACAAAATTTACTTTGCAAAGAGGAATCTTAAAGGAATTTTTTGCAGGGATAAAATAAAACTCACTTACTTTGTAGGGGGTAAAAACCTATTTACCAAAAAAAAAGAAGAGAAATATGTCTTTCTTCTCAGCAATTCTCTCCTCCTCGTCGTGTTCTCTCCACCGCTCCCCAAGTTCTCAGAGATCTATGTCTTCTCAGACATCTCTCCCCCACAAACCCCAGATTTATAATCGGCTTCCCAATCGTTTCTATTGCAACCTCTGATTTCCGTCGTCAAACTCGCATGCAAACATAATCGATTCTTAGGAATAAGTGAAGAATCAGTGTTAGAAGTGAAACAGTGTGCTATTGATGTTGTTTGAAGAATCAAAATAGATGTGAAGGAGTTTATATATATATATTGTAGATGTGAAGGAGTTTAGTGATAATAGATGTGAAGGAGTTTTTTTTTATATATATATATTGTAGATGTGAAGGAGTTTAGTGATTACTGATGTACTGTAATTTTCTGATATAATACTTTCTATTCTTATGGGATATGCCTAGTTTTTAGGAAGTTTAATTTGCATCTATTTTGTTGGAAGTTATCACTCTCCATTGGACCTTTATTTTAGCTAAGTAGTTAGCATAGCATGTCCATTGTATTTTGTATGAAGAAGAAAAGTAGCTTCTTTAATTTAACATTGTAATTTTGAGGCAAACATTGTAGCTTGAAATTTGTATCTTTTGGAGAAGCTCCAAATCTTGTAATGTTAATACCAATCAATAAAGTAATGTTGGTTTTGATTTTTGAAAATACCTGAAAGGAGAAAATCGCCGAAGAAATTACCGGGTTGAGTCACGACCAGGTCGTTCTCTTTAAGACGTTTCATGACTCTAACCGAAGTTTGTGCAAGGTAGACTATAAGTCGTGCGTCTCCAGGATAAAACAGTCCAGATCACTGTACGATCACCAACTGCACCGTTGATAATCGTTCGAGAAGTTACACCTTCTATACGGTATCGAAATACCGGTCAAATATGGTACGTATACCACTCAAAACCGATAGGGACATAAAGAGTAGATGAAGAGAATAAGAACAACTCGTCAACACAAGTTGAAAGGGAGAAAGAAGAAAAAGATTCGAAGTTTCAAGAATTCTTTTTGGGTGTACCGATTGAACTGTACGAGCTTTGCTTTTTATAGGCAAAGTTCGTAACTGATTCGGAGAAAATCGTGTATCGAATTTCCACGGATCAGATCGAGTAAAAGTTGGATCTTTCGGTTGCATCTAATCTTTGGAACGTTTGATCGAATTTGAACGAAACTTATTTGTAAGCATTCTCTCCGTTCACAAAATTGGGTACTCCAAAAGCACACCTGTCACGACCCCACCCCATGGCCATGACCGGCGCACAGGCTAACACTAGCTCTTTATATTCAGCCTGGCAAGCCTGATACACTATAACCAATACACATTTCCAAAATATAGAGCTATTGAAATTCAGAAGTATTTCAAACTTTCATGACATCTCAAAATGAAAAAAATTAATTATCAAAACTATTTAAAACTATATTCTCATTTTTAAACTCATAGGCAACTTAAAAGCATTGTAAAATCAAATTATTTTTCTTTCTCGCACATAAACCACATTATCTCTTCGTTGTGGCGAACGGATATACCACATTATCTCTTCGTTGTGGCGAACGGATACCACATTATCTCTTCGTTGTGGTGAACGGATACCACATTATCTCTTCGTTGTGGCGAACGGATACCACATTATCTCTTCGTTGTGGGGAACGGATATACCACATTATCTCTTCGTTGTGGCGAACGGATACCACATTATCTCTTCGTTGTGGCGAACGGATACCACATTATCTCTTCGTTGTGGTGAACGGATACCACATTATCAACACTCACAATATAATCCAAACATACAATTAAAGTATATCATATGAACAAAATTTCACTCACAACAACAATTGTATTTCCTCTCAATATTTCACAATTTAAATTCAATATTAGAAAACTAGACACAAAATCAAGTATAAACCAACATGATAGTCAAATAGACTATAATATCTTATCAAACACAAAGGTCACTTAATCAAATATAAACTTATTTTTCATTCACGAGGCTTCACCATTTCATACATGCATCAAAACTACTGTTTAATATTTCATCTAAAATGAAATGACCCATATCAAAGAAACTTCATGAGAAGGTCCCTAAATCCCTAAAATCAACAATCAAACAAACAATTTACATAAATGAAGAGGTTTTAGAGGTTGAGAAAGTCACCTTAACATTTTCTGGAGTAAAAATTTTCAAACTCTTTGCCTTGAACTTTTCCTCTTCTTGATCGATGAAACCCTATCTTCTTCTCTTCCATTAAAAGCTTCTTCTATAGTGTTATGCCACTCTTGAGTACTCTAAAAGCAAGCTCACTTGTTGGTTCCCATGAAATTTGGATGAAAAATGAAGATTATAGAGGATGAAGGGGAGGGGCGGTTTTGACATAAATTGGAGGGAGAATGAATTTTTGAGCTTGGTTCTTGCTTAGCCCACTCCAAGGAACTCATTGATAGCTTGATTGTAGTGATTCCATGATTACTTTGGTGAAGAATTGAGGGGTTAGAGTGGTGGTGATGTGAACCGAAATTCCTAAGGTGGAGGAGAGAAATTTTGATTTTTCTTTTTGTTACCTTCCAAAAGTCTCACTTGGATGCTTCTAGAGTCGAAGCTTTTGTGTTTTATTTATTTATTTATTTATTTAATTCCTTTTTCTAAAACTCATACATAATTCTTATACACTTATCTCACTAAATATATTTCACTCTTAAGTTTCTAATTAATTGCTTCTATGCCATTAGTCAATTAAAACTCAATTTAAGTTACTTAATTGGTAATATTTTAACACTTCTAGAAATTTCTAATTTGCCCTTACTAAATTTATGGGTTTACTAATCTATCCTTAGTTAAATTCCTAACCTACTATAAGCTTATACTAATAAATGAGTATTTCTCATTTACTAAATTTTGGGATATTACATTCTACCCCCCTTAAGAAATTTCGTCCTCGAAATTTTACAACTTGCCTGATCATATCACTCTTCCGCTGCGCACTCTGACATCAAATATATACAACTTTTAAATTAATAACTTAAGTGTGAACCTTATGAAAAGAAACAACTAATAAGAGTCAATAATAGAAATCACTAAATAATTTATGAAGACATACATTAATATTGAATCTTGGTAAAACAATTCAAATAAGATAGAATAAAACAAATACTTTAGCAGCGAATCAAAAAAAAAATCAAATTACCATTCTCAATATACGAATCTTCTTTTTTTTTTTTTTTAAACTATTTAAATTAGTAAGTTAACTCCCACCAACATGCAGTCTCCACATTATAACTTACATAACTTCATCATAACTGTGCATAAGCTTAATGCTACTTGCATATTTAAGTGATTTCACATAATACCAATTTAGAAACATATACATAGAGTAAATTCCACAAACAAAAGAAATATAATAAGCACAAGAAACAGATGGACATGGTTCCTAAGTAATGATTTTGAGTTTCTATCTAAAAACTATAAGACTAAACTCAAGGTAATCCAATCTTACTTCTCAAAGACATCTTCACAAGCCAAATGCTTATCTTCTCATTCTATTTGATCCTATGTTCTCTAAAAATGACCATACTTATCTATGGACACAAACTTTGCATAATTCTGCATGATCTATAATCAGACCCGAGAAGCAATAACAATTCTTAATAATCAAATTTTCTTTTCATATATATATATATATTTTTCTTTCTAGCTTACCTTTAAGATACTGCAAAACATGAAATCATACTAAAGTGGGAATCCATGCATGTTCTGCATGATCTAAATTGAAAAAGCCTTAAACAATTTCTCACTAAAGAGAAGACTTCAAGATATAGATGATTTATTCTACAATGGAAGCCTATATATATGGTAACTATTCTCTGTAATATGTAAATCAATCTAGTTTTAATGATATGAATCATATGATGATAGTAAAGGCATTCAATATACCTGATATGGTGATGAGGCATTCATACTCTTTAACCTTAGCTACTAGCATCGGAATTGGTCGCCTTAATTAGCTAAAGAGTGAGAGATCATATTCGCTTATCATGAAACAAATTTTACCAAACACAACACATTCCAACTGACCTCCTCACTTAACGTTTACCTTAAGATATATATATATATATATATATATATATATATATATATATATATAGTGTAAAGGCTATAGCACATATAACATACCAAGCAATATTATTATCTTCTATATACTATGTGCAACGCCAACTAGTCTCATCCACACCAAGTCACTTCTCCGCTTCATTAACACTGGCTATAAAAATCTTAAGCTATAATGAGACCTTTTCTAAGTTCATACTTTACTAAATGTCATAAACATTGACAAGAATTCTTGATATATTATAATCCTTAAGGTAAATCTCAACTAGATTATCGTATAGATTTAATCCTACTTGAGGTAAGACTACCTTCTTTTCTATTTTTTTTTCTTTCAAAACCAATAAGTATAAAAACTAAAATACTATACTTCAACATATCGAAATTTCATATAAAGATTGCAAACCAGGCTCTGATACCAACTTTGTCACGACCCCACCCCATGGCCATGACCGGCGCACAGGCTAACACTAACTCTTTATATTCAGCCTGGCAAGCCTGATACACTATAACCAATACACATTTCCAAAATATAGAGCTATTGAAATTCAGAAGTATTTCAAACTTTCATGACATCTCAAAATGAAAAAAATTAATTATCAAAACTATTTAAAACTATATTCTCATTTTTAAACTCATAGGCAACTTAAAAGCATTGTAAAATCAAATTATTTTTCTTTCTCGCACATAAACCACATTATCTCTTCGTTGTGGCGAACGGATATACCACATTATCTCTTCGTTGTGGTGAACGGATACCACATTATCTCTTCGTTGTGGCGAATGGATACCACATTATCTCTTCGTTGTGGCGAACGGATATACCACATTATCTCTTCGTTGTGGTGAACGGATACCACATTATCTCTTCGTTGTGGTGAACGGATACCACATTATCAACACTCACAATATAATCCAAACATACAATTAAAGTATATCATATGAACAAAATTTCACTCACAACAACAATTGTATTTCCTCTCAATATTTCACAATTTAAATTCAATATTAGAAAACTAGACACAAAATCAAGTATAAACCAACATGATAGTCAAATAGACTATAATATCTTATCAAACACAAAGGTCACTTAATCAAATATAAACTTATTTTTCATTCACGAGGCTTCACCATTTCATACATGCATCAAAACTACTGTTTAATATTTCATCTAAAATGAAATGACCCATATCAAAGAAACTTCATGAGAAGGTCCCTAAATCCCTAAAATCAACAATCAAACAAACAATTTACATAAATGAAGAGGTTTTAGAGGTTGAGAAAGTCACCTTAACATTTTCTAGAGTAAAAATTTTCAAACTCTTTGCCTTGAACTTTTCCTCTTCTTGATCGATGAAACCCTATCTTCTTCTCTTCCATTAAAAGCTTCTTCTATAGTGTTATGCCACTCTTGAGTACTCTAAAAGCAAGCTCACTTGTTGGTTCCCATGAAATTTGGATGAAAAATGAAGATTATAGAGGATGAAGGGGAGGGGCGGTTTTGACATAAATTGGAGGGAGAATGAATTTTTGAGCTTGGTTCTTGCTTAGCCCACTCCAAGGAACTCATTGATAGCTTGATTGTAGTGATTCCATGATTACTTTGGTGAAGAATTGAGGGGTTAGAGTGGTGGTGATGTGAACCGAAATTCCTAAGGTGGAGGAGAGAAATTTTGATTTTTCTTTTTGTTACCTTCCAAAAGTCTCACTTGGATGCTTCTAGAGGAAGCTTTTGTGTTTTATTTATTTATTTATTTATTTAATTCCTTTTTCTAAAACTCATACATAATTCTTATACACTTATCTCACTAAATATATTTCACTCTTAAGTTTCTAATTAATTGCTTCTATGCCATTAGTCAATTAAAACTCAATTTAAGTTACTTAATTGGTAATATTTTAACACTTCTAGAAATTTCTAATTTGCCCTTACTAAATTTATGGGTTTACTAATCTATCCTTAGTTAAATTCCTAACCTACTATAAGCTTATACTAATAAATGAGTATTTCTCATTTACTAAATTTTGGGATATTACAACACCCTTGTATAAACACTTCTAATGTGTGTGTTCTACCCAATGTGGGACTAAATTTTTTCAATTAAGACAACACTAGTTCTACACTTTGTGTTTACTCTTCCAACTTCCTTCTAGTGTTCCAACAAGTAATGATTATACCAAATTGATATTTGATTGGTTGTTTTACTTTAAAATTGAGTATTGATTTTGCCTAAAACCTGCATAATTTTATGCCTCACAAGTTATGTCAAATTGACTAAAAATTCTGCATAACAGGTTACGCCAAATTTCTGCATAATTTTTTCCCATCACAAACCAACAATTACAATGCTTGTCGTCTTAACAATTGACTATAAACTGATATTTGATTAGTTCTTTTCTTTGCAAAATTCTGCATAACAGGTTATGCTTACAATGCTTATAGTCTTAACAAAAATTCTGCATAATATATTATGCTTACAGTGTTTATAGTCATAACAAAATTCTGAATAAAAACAATTAAAAAACATGTTCAATTGACCGAAAATTTTGCATAACAGGTTAAGCCAACAATTCTGCATAATTTTGTCCCATCACAGTATACAATTACAATGCTAGTCTTGAAATTGACTAATTTACAAAAGAAACTTGTTCAGCCAAAAACCAACAAAACATGATATAAAAAGAGATCGTATGTCTATAAAAAGCCCAACAATGATGCCTCAAAATTAGTTTTCCTGCAAAAATGACAGAAACAAATAACTTAGTGAAATCATGATAAAATAAGAACATTGTAAATTTTATATTGCAATAAAAATGATCAATGAATGTCTAACCTTTTTACGTCTCTTACACCCTTTCTCGATCCCACTTTTCATTCTTTGTGATGGAGCCCCTTTTGTTTTTGATGGTCGAGGATCAAGTAGTGGTGGTGTATCACCCAAATTGTATAAAAATCTTGGATTTTCTTCTTGCATAGTCATAAAACACTCCAACATTGCATTTGCATCTCCTGATTCTAAAGATAAACGACGACTTTTATCTAAATGATTTCTAACGTCCTTCTCCAAGCAACCAATATTTTCATATCATCCATGTTGTTTGGCCATTGTTGCATAAATTTTGGTTGTTCTCACTCCGACATTTTGCAAAGTTTCAATATAGTTCTTTTGAGCTTTATTGATTCGTCAGGGAAAATAATGTGCATATGCTGGAAAAAGCTCATGATTGTGCTCTTTAATGAAGTTGTGGACAATCCATTTCCCATCCGACTTTCTTTTTATACGTAAGTAAGCCTCACACTCCACCTTCAAACAAGGACGTGGGTTAATTGCAGTGGATTCTCGCTTTTTTCCATACCTTGTGCGAGCATATTTTACATCAACAAATTCTCTAGAAACCTTTGAACGACGACTAGTTTTAATTGAAATCCCAAACCCAATACATTTTGCATAGTGAGCATAGAATGAATAAGCATTTTCTTGTGACTCAAATTCCAATCCAAATGGTTCTTGATTTCCATCAACATTTGAATCACTAACATGTAAATCATCGTTGACATGTGAATCAACAACATACTCTTTGTCTTCAATAATAAGTTCTCAATTCTCATCAACAACTTCCAATATGAATTCCTAATATTTCAAAAAAAACATATACATGTGTGAAAATAATGATTGTAAAATTTAGCAGAAATACTATTACACTAAATTATATGCTCAAATAGATATAAGATGAAGTTGCTTTAACAGAGTTCAAAAAGCAGAGAAAAAAAAAAGCAAGAACAACAATCAAACAAATATACTGTAGATGTTTTATAAGATTCTTCACAATGTTACGTACCTTATTGAGTGGGTGCTATGGCTCCTTTTGTCGATGCTGTAACATTCAAACATGTGCACTAAGTGTGTGGAAGAAGAAGAAGGGAAAGAAAAAAATCAGTGGAGAAGGTAGAAGAAGATGAACCATTTCAGTGAGAGAATGAGTGTTGAAAGGTGATGGGATGCGTGAACCAAATAATAATGACAATAAGTAAATAAAAAAACAAAAAGTCCCACTTTTCCATCAACCGGTAACAAGTAAGTGATTTAAAACAAGTGATGATGTGATCAATAGAAGGTGGTGTGTTAGTGGGCGTGACCATAACATTACTCACTAATATCTTTGTCACGACACAATCGATCTATAACATCTTAAATATATTCAAGGCTTAATTGCAGTTTTGGTCCCTCTATTTTGCAAGATTTGTGATTTTGGTCCCCCTATTTTAAAATCAAACATTCTTGCCATCCTATTTTGTTTTTGTTTTTTTTTTCACTTTTGGTCCCACACCCCCTATGTTAACTACTTTCTTCAAGATGTTGAATTTAGGTTTTTTTTTTGGGGGGATGTGAATTTCATCTTCAAGGTTGTTGATGATAATGGTGATCAGGTGATGAATCTAGTTTTGGGGTTGGTGTTAGCTTAGCGTTGATGATGATGGAGTTATTTTTTAATTGATTTTTAAAATTTGAATATATAAATAATAAAATTAATTATAATAATGAAGTGGAATTCTGAGGAAATGATAATACGTGGATCTCTTTAACATGGGTATTAAGATGAAGAGATATGAAAGAAGAAGATGAAGAGATATGATTTTGGTTTTTTTTTTTTACTTTTGTTTTTGTTTATTAAGTTTTTTTTTTCCTTTTTTATTTAATTTAAGTGAAAAAAGTGATGACGTGGAATCCTATTTTGCTACATGTTATTGCCACATAAGCGTTTTTGTTGCCAACTAAGTAAAAAAATGGGGTGGCGGACCAAAAGTGCAAAAAAAAAAAAAATTGAAAGAGATGATCAAAACTGCAATTAAATCTATATTCAACTATCTGATAGTTCGTTGAACATCAACCGATAAAAATATCCAAAAAAATATAGACAATATCTTCATAATTATCAGTTTATCACATCACACTTCATAATTAAATAAATAATAAATGCATTTGTCACGATGCAATCGATCTATAACATCTCGAATAAAGTGTTCATCCAAAAAATCTCGATATTAAATGTACATTGAATTAGGTCTTAAAAACAAATAAAAACGTCTTCAACCGATTTTTAAAAAATTTTAATTTTATTTTTTGACAGAAAAGGTAATAAGTGATCAATAAAATATTGCTGTAGCCTGTAGGAGACAAACATAACTCCTACGTTACAATCTCTCTCTTTTGTTCTTTGTCCAACGCCCACCTAACCAGAACGGTGTCAACACTGTCTCACTCTCATAGCTGAATCAATGGCCGCTCCCCAAGATGTCTCCAAAACTCCATCCTCTTCTAACAAGGTAACTACTACTAACTATGATTTTCAACTTACCCGGTTCTTCCTTTTCTTTTTTAGGGTTTTTTTCATCCCTTAATTTTTGACTCTGTTGCTTGATTCGTTCATTTTAAGTCTTCATGGATTCATAAGTGCATGTTTTTAGGTTAATTGTATTTCTATTACATGATGTAAAGATTTATCTATGTATATTTGTTGAATGGAGGGATTTAGATCCCTCAAAATTGAGGTTTTGAATGTTTTTTGTGATCAATAGAAATTGAACTTGGTATTTTGGGGTTTACAAATGATGCCTAAGTACACCCTTACGGTACCCGATAAGGGTGCCGGGTACGACATTGAAATTCTAAGGTTCGGGTACGTTAATACAAAATATCAAAAAAAAAAAAATTTTGAATGAATTACTATTGTTTTTGTTGTAAAAACATAAGTTGAAGGGAAAAAAAATTCAATTTTAATAAAAAACAGTTATTGGGAGGTTATTGTTAAATCTTTGTTTTCAATGACTTCCATAATTATCTAGTAGTTTACTCAGTAATTAACAATTGTTTTGTTAAACCAGGATAGAGTAGAATTCACTCTATCAATCAACCCTCATTGAGTCATTTGTGTTTGAATTGTTTTGTTGCTGTTAAGTGTTGGTGGTTAATATCAGATTTGATATAGAACTGAAGCTAATAGATTCACACAACAATAAACATGCAAACTTATAGAATCAAAATTGAATTGCAAGTTTTCATATATTTCATAGTCTGTACTAGATTTTTATATTGGACCTGACCTATCTTTAACATGGGTTTTTCCCAGTACATCCTTTTACTGTCAACACCATTGGGTTTGATGAGTAGATAATTTGGTGAATGACCCAAATATTGAGACTCTGTTAGCATAATAGTCTTTTATATCGAGTTTAACTTATTTTTACACAACTTGGTTAAAAGGCGAGGAGTGTTACTCTTTATAGGCTTTTTCAAACTTTATCTCTTTTCATTGCGAGACTTGAGTTTTCCTCTATAGTCTGGAATATCAATTATTTTCTTTTGGGTCTTATCTAAGAGCCGAACTTCTGCGGCTTTCTAAACTTCTGTTGAATTATTGTATCAGAGGCAGGTGGTGAGTCAAGGTTCAGTTGATATATATGCTGCGCAGTGCAAAGATTGCTTGAAATGGAGAGTGATTGATACGCAGGAGGAGTTTGAAGAGATCCGACAAAAAATCATCGGAGAACCTTTTGACTGTAGCAGAAAGGCCGATTGTAGCTGTGATGATCCTGCTGATATTGAATATGATGCTAGTCGCACATGGGTCATTGACAAGCCTAACATTCCAAAGACTCCACAAGGTTTCAAGAGAATCTTGATACTTAGAAAAGATTACTCTAAGTTGGACTCTTACTATATCACACCTACCGGTAAGAAACTGAGAACCCGCAATGAGATAGCGGCATATCTAAAAGAACATCCAGAACTCACTGGTGTATCTGCTTCTGATTTTGATTTTTCATCCCCAAAGATAATGCAAGACACCATCCCAGAATATATTGAGCAGTCTGCTAACAAAAAAGCTAAGATAGCTAAAGATGAAGTTTGAGAAATATGATCACAACATTGCTGCATGATGTTGTTGATGCTGATTATGGCTGGTTTGTTGTAAGATATTATTTCTAGATACTGTGTTAGGGGGACAGCAGTCCAGTGGTATTGAAACAAATTTTTTTTTTTCTGGCGGTCTTTTGTAACCTAAACAGATAATTCACCGCCTCTTTGTGCCGAGTAATCGGAACACCCGGAAAAATATTTACTATTCATCTATGCACCCCTATCGTTTTGCCTTACATTATATTACTAGAAATAAAGTGATGAATATTAGAATATTCTTATAAGTGTTTCTAAAGTACAAGTTGTGCTTTAAAAAAGAATAATTTATAGTTCGTGGCGATCGATATTTGAGATACTGAAAGAGAGATTAGTAAATAGATTAGCTAAATGTAGGTTTTTGTTACCGTCTAATATGGTTCGGATGTCAGTTCTAGCATCAAGTGGTTTTATCCCCCTCCAATCGTAATTGCGGGGGATCCAACTGTGTTCCTCGCTACTAAGTTCAGCGCCGATCACCATTGGACCAACTAGCGATTGGTAGTTAAATGTAGTTTTTTGCGTGCATTAGTTATAATTCTATCATGTTTTGCAACATCAATGCTTGTTTGGTATTTGTTATAATTTCATTTATAATTAGTTAGTTGATTTAGTTAGTTTTTTTTATTATAAATTCACCATATACTAGCCAACTTATCTACTATTTTTTGTTACCAAAGTATTATGCTTGTTTGTGAGACACTTTTGTACTTAATTTACCACTATAAATTGTCTAATTCTAATTTTGAAAAAATAAAAATGTTGAAAAGAAAACGATCAACAAGAACTACTTTTGAGAGCTCCCGATTCAACATTTTTGTTGGAAAAAGAAAAATAACACAAAAAATTTTCTTTAGCTGTAAGAACATAAATAAATTTATGGGGTCATCTAAATTTCGCGTTTGTTACAGTTAGATTTTTTAAATTTTTCAGGTAACAAATATATCATTTAATTTATTAGCAACTTCTACGACAGACAAATTGAAAAAATTAGACACAATTTTTGTAAGTTTAAGAGTGCAACCTAAGAGGGGGGGTGAATTAGGTTTTTAGACCTTTTAGAGATGTTGTGACTCTTTATTTTTCTTGAAGGTTTGTGATGAATATATGAATGTTATGCAGAAAAATAAAGAGTGTAGGGAAGAGAAGATTGACACAAGAGAATTATAGTGGTTCCCCTATTGCTACATCCACTCCCTTCACACCCTATGAAGGAATTCACTATGACCTTTACAAAGTGAAACAAGAGAACAATCCTCTCTTTTTCACTCTCTTGCTTCCAACAATCCTGGACAGCAAGGTGATTCCCCTACAAAGTGAAACAAGAGAACAATCCTCTCTTTTTCACTCTCTTGCTTCCAACAATCCTGGACAGCAAGGTGTTCTTTTTCTAAAACACTTGTTTCCACAAACTAGGAAAACAAGCAATAATACAGAGTTACAGATAATTGATGATAAGTTTGAATACAAGAGAATTTTGATACAACAAAATTCTAACAATTTGTTTTCACTTTCAATATAACAATTCAGAATAATAAACTCTAAGTGCTCATGAAACTTTTTGTTTGATATGAAATTATGCAGGAAAGTTTCAAAGAGTTTTATGAAAGATTGTACAAAGAATTGTTGTTAGAAAGTTTATGAAAGTGATTCAATGTTGTTTGAAGAAATTCTGATGTATATTTATATAGAGAATATGATACCTCTTGGAGTATAAAATTGCAATGATTTGGAAGAGGTATAATAATGAAAAGGTGTAAAAAGAATCAGAATTTTCAAATTCAAGCATAGGTAAATCGATTTCCATTACTAGGTAAATCAATTTCCCTTTCCCTTTTTAACGTTACAAAATTTGCAAAATTTCGCAGGGTAAATCGATTTACCTGTTAAAATTTCAGAAACAGACTGCTTGTAAATCGATTTACCTGTGGAGGTAAATCTATTTACCTGCTTGAAAAACAGCATTCTACTGCTTGAAAAACAGCATTTCAGAAACGTTAAAAGCTTGAAAAAAATAAGTTAAAAACCTTTTTTGGAAGGGAATCATGCAACATTATTATAGTAACTTTAGAAAGATTTAGATTAAAGTTTATGAGCACCTAAAGCTTATAATAATGAATTGCATATTGTACCTATGATTAAACCCCATAACTTGATCAACATCTTCATGAGATATAATTGAAATTCTTTCAACTTGAACACTTGATCATAACCAATCTTTTTCTTCTTTTCACATATTTGTCTTCATCAAAATAACTTCAATTTAGAAGTTTGTCTTCACATTCTCCCCCTTTTTGATGATGACAAATGCATACTAGATGTTTGTGAGTTTTCCGGAATACTCCCCCTAGGATGAATATCTCCCCCTTAATCCATGACTTGTATTTATTTGAAAATTCATGATGTACCTGAACATCAAGGAGACAAGGAAAACACACAGACATATATACATCCTTCTCCCCCTTTTGACATTATTAAAAAGAAGGGAAAGATGGGTAAAATTAAAAAAATGTTCAAGATTGGTCTTTATCAAAATAAATAGTTGGAGATGACAACTCATTGAAACTTTGATAAGTTTTGCTTCTCCTAACTATATTAACTCCTCCTTGATCAATGCTCCCCCTTGATATTTGAATGAGAGTATTTTTGAGATATTGCTTGCTACAATTGTTAGAGAAGAGCATACATAGGTATCTTCTCCCCCTTTGTTATTAGCAAAAGGAAGGGAAAAGACTCGAAAATTTATGAATATAAAAGAAGCAAGACAAGGTACTTTTGATATGATTTCTATCAAATTGATTTAATTCCCTTTTGACAAGCATCACATAATTTATCTTTGACAAACTTTATTTTTGGTAAACCAATGACTAGATCATGTTTGGCTAATTTATTTAAATGTTCCATATGAATATGGGCTGCCCTTTTATGCCAAAGCCATGAATCATTGTTGTTTGCCATAAGACGTTTTTACTATTAAAGATGAATCATCTAAGGAAATCATGAAAATATTATTAATTCTTTTACATATGAGTTTTACCTCATGATTGGCCCCATCTTCAATCAAGCATTCATCCTTGTTGAATTTGATTTTGAAGCATTTGTCACAAAGTTGGTTTATACTTAGAAGATTGTACCTTAGTCTTTCAACATAAAGAACATCTTCAATGGATGTGATAGGTGGTGCTCCAACTTTGCCTATGCCAAGAATTTTTCGTTTGTTGTTGTCTCCATAAGTGACATAACTCTTGGCTTTAAGCACTAGATTTGAAAATTTGCTTATATTTTCCGTCATATGCTTGGAGAAACCACTATCAAGATATATACCATAGATTTGTAGTGGTCTTCAAGCAAACCTACAAAACAAATTAAGTTTTGTTTGGTACCCAAGTTGCTTTGGGTCCTTCATAATTAGTTCCTTTCTTTACCCACACATAATGCCCACTTGGAACACTAAAGTTTAGCAAGCATTAGGTGTATGGCCACTTATACCACAATAAAAACAAGTAGGAACAAAATTACTTCTATATCTAGGAACATAGGATTTCTTTTTAGATAATCTCTTCTTAAGATGATGATTAACTTTTTGTGCTTTATTCACTTCCTCTTTGTTGGATTGGTCAATTGCCTTAACAAAGATAGTTTTACTTGTACTTGGTTTGTCAAATTTAGAATAATCAAGTCCACTTTTATCATTAGAATATCTTTGTTGACTAAGGATATTGTCCAATCCAACTTGTCATTTTTCATATCTTTCAAGAACTCTTTTTAATTGGACAATTTGGAAGGAAAGTGAATCACACTCTTTGCATGTAAAATTCTGTTTTTCTTTTTCAAGAAAACTTTGTTTTTCAACTTCAAAATTCATTTCCATGGTGTCAATCTTTTCTTCAAGAGATTGAATTTTTTTCTTTTGTGTTGACACCGTTTTATATAGAATTTTACATTCATTGAGTAATTCATTAATAGCACTTTGATAATCATTATCACAAGAAGAAGATTTACTACTAACCTCTTCATTTTCATCATCGGAATGGTGTGATGTCATTAAAGCAAGATTTGCATATTCTTTGCTTTCCGAGTCGGTTGATGAACTTACTTCATTATCATCCCATGCAATATATGCTTTTTTAGGCTTTGACCCCTTTCTTCTTTTGAAACTACTTTTCTTTGTAAGTTTTGGACAATCCGTCTTTATGTGTCCTTGTTTCCCACATTCATAACATGTGACATTTTGTGTGGATGTAGATGCTTCATTTTTGTCAAAAAAATTCTTCTTTTTCACAAGGTTAGAATTAATATCATTATTAATAAAGAATTCGCATAACCTTTTTACAAGGTGCATGAAGTTCTCGTCTTCTTCCGGATCATCTTCTTTTTCATTTTCTTTGGAATCAACCTTTAAAGCAATGCTTTTGGATTTCTTATCTTGATTCTCATGCTTTTCAAGTCTTCCAAGTTCCGTCTCATATTCTTGAAGTTTTCCGAACAATGTTGCGGAAGACATTTTGGATAGACTTTTCTTCTCGGATATTGCCGTCACTTTTGGTTGCCATTCTCTGGTTAAAGATCTAAGCACTTTAAGATTAAGTTCATCATTAGTAAGAGTTTTACCAAGTGCTTTTAAATGATTTGTCAAGTGCACGAATCTTTTCTGCAAATTGAGGATTGATTCTCCGGGCTGCATTGTGAATAATTCGTATTCTTGACTCAATGTATTCAATCTAGATCTTTTAACTTCAGCGGTTCCTTCATGGGTTTCCACCAATGTATCCCATATTTCCTTTGCCGTTTCACATGTTGAAATACGGAAAAATTCATCCATGCTAAGCGCACTATGAAGTATATTGATGGCCTTTTTGTCATTGAGTACTTTTTTCTTATCATCTTCATCCCATGAACTTTGTATTTTGGGTGTACCTACTCCATTGACAACACTCATGGGAATAAATGGACCTTCTGCAACAGCATTCCATATACCATCTCCTTGTGCTTCTAAATGTGCCTTCATGCGAATTTTCCAAAAATCAAAATATTCACCACTAAACAATGGGGGCTTGTTACTACTACCACCATCTCTAAAAGTAGGATTTGCGGAAGCCAATCTGGATCTTTTAGGAACAAGTTACCTATAACTTGCTCTGATGCCAATTGTAAGTTTAAGAGTGCAACCTAAGAGAGGGGGGGGGGGGTGAATTAGGTTTTTAGACTTTTTAAAGATGTTGTGACTCTTTATTTTACTTGAAGGTTTGTGATGAATATATGAATGTTATGCAGAAAAATAAAGAGTGTAGGGAAGAGAAGATTGACACAAGAGAATTATAGTGGTTCCCCTATTGCTACATCCACTCCCTTCACACCCTATGAAGGAATTCACTATGACCTTTACAAAGTGAAACAAGAGAACAATCCTCTCTTTTTCACTCTCTTGCTTCCAACAATCCTGGACAGCAATGTGATTCCCCTACAAAGTGAAACAAGAGAACAATCCTCTCTTTTTCACTCTCTTGCTTCCAACAATCCTAGACAGCAAGGTGTTCTTTTTCTAAAACACTTGTTTCCACAAACTAGGAAAACAAGCAATAATACAGAGTTACAGATAATTGATGATAAGTTTGAATACAAGAGAATTTTGATACAACAAAATTCTAACAATTTGTTTTCACTTTCAATATAACAATTCAGAATAATAAACTCTAAGTGCTCATGAAACTTTTTGTTTGATATGAAATTATGCAGGAAAGTTTCAAAGAGTTTTATGAAAGATTGTACAAAGAATTGTTGTTAGAAAGTTTATGAAAGTGATTCAATGTTGTTTGAAGAAATTCTGATGTATATTTATATAGAGAATATGATACCTCTTGGAGTATAAAATTGCAATGATTTGGAAGAGGTATAATAATGAAAAGGTGTAAAAAGAATCAGAATTTTCAAATTCAAGCATAGGTAAATCGATTTCCATTACTAGGTAAATCAATTTCCCTTTCCCTTTTTAACGTTACAAAATTTGCAAAATTTCGCAGGGTAAATCGATTTACCTGTCAAGTAAATCGATTTACCTGTTAAAATTTCAGAAACAGATTGCTTGTAAATCGATTTACCTGTGGAGGTAAATCTATTTACCTGCTTGAAAAACAGCATTCTACTGCTTGAAAAACAGCATTTCAGAAACGTTAAAAGCTTGAAAAAAATAAGTTAAAAACCTTTTTGGAAGGGAATCATGCAACATTATTATAGTAACTTTAGAAAGATTTAGATTAAAGTTTATGAGCACCTAAAGCTTATAATAATGAATTGCATATTGTACCTATGATTAAACCCCATAACTTGATCAACAACTTCATGAGATATAATTAAAATTCTTTCAACTTGAACACTTGATCATAACCAATCTTTTTCTTCTTTTCACATATTTGTCTTCATCAAAATAACTTCAATTTAGAAGCTTGTCTTCACAATTTTGGTTTTTGCTTTTGCCGGAGCACAAAATTTTGTTAACAATTTATGTTATCATTTAATGCATATTATAATTAAAATTTTAACTTATGGTTGATTTTTATTTTAAAAAAAAGAGGAAGGAATTTTTTAAGGGGATGAGAGAAGCACTAGGCCATATATTCCCTAGTGAGTATTTTCCCTTTGAATTAAAAATCTAGGCAGTCATGCTGTACTGTGATTGAAAGGTGAGTGAAATGCAAGAGAAAATCGCTCTTTCCTGGTTAACAACTATACATATTTGCTTGATTTATTCTCGACTATTGACTACATTTTACACTGTATACATGATTTTCTAAAAAATAATTACTACAAACTTTCTGTATGCATGAATAATTACACAATCACAAATCACGATGCTGCCCTTGCCAGAGACATGATTGATAATCCATATAAAATACCACACCAAACATGTTGCAAAGTTGGTATAAACTTCTTCTGCGGCCATCCCCACCTGCATTGTACTGCCCCGAGCTCTGACCTCGTCCTATATGCATGGCACTCAATCCATATGTGAGCATCAAGCCTGGTTAACACATATGACCAAAAGATGGTACTTGACCCCTAACGTCTTAATCAGGTTTGGTGTATTCAAGTAGCATGTGCGGAGACCGATATATCTTCACTAGTGTCCAGTAAAGGACCTCTTCAACTCCAAGCTCACCCTCAGCTCTTGCATTATATATATCCTCACAAATGGCTATCAACCTACATGAGAAGCATGTGGCAAAAAGTAATGCAAGTTACAACAGGTTGTATCTTAAAGAGATTTACTAACAGCATCACAATAGAATGACACGTGTACAGGAGCATAAGTATCATTTAATTAATTGGGTTGAGAAATTCTCAAGGTCAAAAATTGTATATTATTCATTTGCATGGATTTCTTTTGGAAAGAAACCTAAAGTACCTATCACAGGAAGGTAGGTTCTCGAAGGGAATTCTCATCCTCAAGTCAGAGCACTGGAGTCTGATGAAGCGTCCAACAGCTAGAACAAAGGTTATGTAAAGCCCCCATATGCTGAACTTGCTGAGTGTGTCACCAAGAATACCCTCTGAAGCAATATGACAATATCAGAAACACTATGCAAAGTATTATTAGGCAATGCAATTAAAGACATATGGTCATTTGTTTTTGGAGAAAAAATGACATGGCCAACTTACGTGGCGGTGTTTCCTCAGATATTATGATTGCCATAGGTCCTGTCAAACCTCCACAAAATCTACTTATATTTGATGGATTAATATCTTTAAAGGCCCACCACTCAAACTGCTCACGATTTAAAACAAGATCAGCACTAACAGCATAATCCTGAAAAATTGAAAACAAAATTTTCAATAGCAATCTAGGAACAATCTAAGGGAAAAATATATAAATATAACAGTAATATGAGAAATCAACACCATCTGTTACCTCCTCCAAAGGTCTAACGTCACCTGAACCAGTGACCCGGAAATATCTTGGATAAACGTTGTGAATCCTAAAGCTGTTCATAGAGCCGTTAAGAACTTTTTGAACATCAGACTGTGTTGGAAGATATAGAGGATCAATAGCCTTTTCATATTTCACAACTTCTTTCCCTTTTGGCCTGTCCCTTGAAAGCATCCAGGTGAAAAAAATTTCCATGTCGGAATACCATTCAAGGGACTGAATCAATCTAGTCTGAACAACAAGTGGAACAAGCCATAATGTACTAGCATCAGCTTGACAGCATATCAACTGGATATCATTCGTATTATATGCACTCAAATAGCCATCCGGATCAACATTGACATCCGAATTGAGTGAATCCCACTGGATTCTTTCACACAGAGTAGTTTGGTACAAATTCAACCTTCCACTCACTGTCTTGATATCAATCTGAAAGCTAGCATCTTTAATCGGGTTTGCAATGTTTGTAGGGTTACCACTGCTATACATCTGTCGGGAAAAATAACAAAATATATACTTCAATAAAATTTGTTATATGCTATTGTGGTGATTGAAAAATTGCAATGGTCAAAGTACATGAACAATTGAACATAAGCTGGATAAATACATTCAACTTCAATAAAAAAAAAAAATAACACCCGAGTTCCCTACTGATGTCTAAACGCGCACCAGCGTTCCAAGACATTGAAAATATAGCATTATTATTAAATTATATATTTTGAAAAAGAACAGCAACTTTATTTGAAAAAAGTAAATAAACAGTGAGTGAAAACCAATGAAGAGTAAACATCAATTAAGATCAATAAAACCATTCAATGAAAATTTATATTACAAAAGTTTGTATCATAGTAAATTAGTTACAGAAAGCCAGAGATAGCAGTCAAATGGCCCGTTTGGATTGGCTTATTTTTGAGCTTATGAAAAATAACTTATGCAAATAAATAAGCTTTATGTATTATTATAAGCTTGTCAAGGTAGTTTATCAAAAAAACAGCTTATTAAGATACAATTTTCGTTAGTGAGAACTTATGAATTAACATAATTTGCATAAGCTAAAAAATAAGTCAATCCAAACGGGCCCAAAATCAACCTAATTTGGTAGTGCCTCAAGTATCATATCATAGAGTTTTAACACAAATCCAATGTCTACAAGGCGCACAGTAACGTCCTAATGATTAGTAAACTATGAAATCAACAACTTTTGTCATTTTCTTACCAGCATTGGAGCCCATATAACACAAATTAATACAAAAAACAGGCAAATCCCGTTGCAGCATTTGGTCATTTTAGTTTGCTTATCCCCCTGTTTGTGTGTAGCTCTATTCAAGACTGAATCACATTTGACAAGGTACAAACTTGCATTTATGTCCTCAAGCTATCAAAATGGGGGAAAAAAAAATACAGGTGTTAGTTTCCTAACTAAGCAGAATCCATTAGTAGGGGAAAAAACAAACAGCACAACATGAAAAACAAGCTCTTCCAGATGAATTTTCATAGGAGCTCATTAACCAAAACTCAAATCTTTCAGATGCCTGCCAATCTCTCCTACAAGACATTCATCAGCAGGAAAAACAAAACAAGTCCTAAAGTCCTATCTAATGATATGTTGTAGGCACTAATGGTAGAATGACATAAGGAGCATTTGGGGTAAACAAATTGAGTAAGTGTTTCTTATTGAATAAACGCTCATCATATAAGCACTTATGCATGAACTATTTCTATATTCAAAGAGAAGATGTTACCAAATTGTTTTCATATAAGATGCAAGCTGTTTTTATAAGCTATCATGAACTATTTATAGCGACTTAAGCAGTGATATTTACATATATACCTTTAGCCAGTCATACATGGTGAGGGATGTAGTTGTGCATGACCAGTCAAGTACACACCGTAATTCATAAAGGAATGGCAGAGCGCGATAAAGTCTATATCCTAAGTAGTTGATTCGTGAAACTTCACTAGTCAAAAATTGTCGATACAATGTGCTCTTGTTAGGAATGCCATAGCGGATTTGTACAGCCTGCAATCCTAGAGAAACCGACTTTGCAAGAAATATGGCACGGAGAGCTAACTGAGCTGCATGTTGTCGAGATGGATCCAACTGCCAATCATACTCTGTAACTGAATACGTGAAGAGAATGAGATTGAAAATGTAGAAAATCACTTTCCCCGTGGCAAATGAGCAGAGGTATATTATACGATCAAGTACAATCAAGAAGAAGATAGCCTGTGTAGAAGAAGTAATTTCTGTTAGGAGAGTCTATATGACATGACACCTCTAGCTAATTAAATAAATGCAAAATGCAATAAATTGTCTAGTCATTCCAACATTGCATCAATCAAAGAGAAACTGAACCGAATGTTTCTTAAGCATGCCAGTTAAAACTAGTCATTCTCTTTCCAAGTGCAAAAATAATATAAAAAAGGAAAACAATCTAAATTTTCCTTTCTATTTGAAAAACAAAAGAACAATAAAAATAAACTGAACCATTTCAAAGGTTCTATACAATTTTCCAGCATAACAAATGTCACGAAATGACAATTCCAAAAGCTCAAGCTGTCATGAATTTTATTATTACATCTCTAACATGCTCTGTTGTGCAAGAGCCATTTTAGGCGTGAAGCATGGGAAATGCGCATGCCTACCTACCTTGTGATGAAATTCAACTTTTATTGTAACAGTGGGGGTGCAAGGATCAATCCCTTAATCACTTAGTATTGATAAGAGTTCTACAGTGAAAGAAAAAAACTAAATGGGGTGGTGTAGAGTCAATGGGGAGGCTTTCTAGAAAAGGGCGGGTATTTGAGACAAAAAATTTAAAACAAGGGGGAAGGGTGATGTGCCTAATAAAAAAAGCAGCCGCAAATTTAATTCTTCAACTGATGGGCCTAGTCCAAGACTATAAGCAAACAGACTGAAATTCTGGATACAAGATGGCCCCTATTCTCTTTCTCAACAGGTTTTTGCATCAGTTGTGCTTCCTTAACAAATTTTACAGAAGCACTTTGGCCAAAAACAAGCAAGAGGGTGAAGAGCGGCACTACACTAGTAATGAAAACACTGTCAGATGCCTAATTTCAACCCCAAGTACAAGGTTGAGGGGGTGTTGGTATTTGTGAAAACTGAATAATAATATATTTCAAATTATGAATAATGTACAACCACTAATGTATTTATATAGGTTATTCTGACCTAATGGGCTAATGGTCTGAATACAGATTACCAATAAAAATAAAATATTACTCCTAATAATAAAAGACTACTTCTTATAATAAAAGATTTACTATTTATATACAACAGTATTATTGTTAGGATAGAAAATAAGGAAAAGCTAGTTATTGACAATTAGAGAAGTTGCTTGGTTAATTAGAGAGAATTAGCATACATCATAAAATAGGAAGATGCATGGGGAGAGGGAGCATTTGGTTCGGGGAATCTAGTGAATAGAGTTAAACACTGTTGTTGAAAGGTAAGCTTTCAGAGAGTCTTCTCTCCTATTCTTTTTAATAAAACCTTTTTTTTTTTTGGTACTAAGGAGGGTCTAGGCCCCCAAAAGAAAAACTACACAAGAATACTACAAGGGGATGTCATCCCCATCAAATTCTTCAGTAACAGCCGAGAGCATCCCAAAGAGGGAACATGCACAGTATGAAGATAAAAATGTTCATTCTTTTCAGTTTCCAACATAGTATGAGTTAAATTATTTTTACTTTATTAGTACAATTATGGCCGACAAATTTTCCAGCCCTGTCGAAAGAACAAAAGGAATGAAAAAGGAAAATTTAAAGACGTACCATTAAAATAAAGACATATTCTTTTGGAAACTGGTCTTCAAGCTGATACACTTCGAGGATATCACTTTTATTTTTTATGACAGACTGATAAAAGATAGCAACAAGAAAGAATACAATCAGATCTGCACAAAATACATAGGCATACAGATCAACTTCTCTCTTGCCTCCACCAATTACAGAAAGAATACGGTAAGGGAATCCCACTTGTTCTACAAAACCTGCACGCTGAGCTTTGAGGATTTCCTTGGCAACATCAGCTGCTGGAGTTAAAGATTTATTCCATTCTGCTGAAGAACAATCAATTAAAGGTGAGGCATACACAACCTCGAAAACCACCAAGGCAACACTTGAATTCTCTTTACTTCTTTCAATGCTTTGAATGTTAACCCTACTAGCAAAAGAGCAAATATTTGGGTTCTTTTCCTTGCACTTATCACCGTGGATAACTCTGAGCAACTTATTAATTCCCGATTCAATCCTCTCTGGTTGAATCCCATCCTCCGGCCAGAAGTTGACATCCATAGACACCTGAACAAAATAAGGAGGCGATTCTGCTCCCTGTGTAAGTGATTTCCAGTACCTAGAAAAGCTTCTCACTATCAGTTTTACCATGTTAGTCATCTGAGTTAGCAGATCCCATGCTTTCTCTCGCCAGCTATAACTAGTGGGATTATCTTTTGTGTGGAGATCATTCCTCTTAAACTTGAAGTCGATAGAAGACGTCCATTCACCATCTTTGGGTGTTATGGAACTTTGAATGAGGGTAAATAAATAGACAAGAAAAAGAGGTAATGAACTGACAACAAATGAAGATGTGTCCTTCTGTGTTGGAAAACCTAATTCTCTCAACAGACCAGGATCAATACTCAACCCACAGTGCTGGAGGATGATTTGGTACAGATACTGAAGTAAAATGTAAACTTCTGTATAGATCAACATGATAACCCAAAAGATGTAACTTGGGCCTGTATTAACCCATAAAGCATACAAATAGAGAGCGCCAAGATACACCATTGATAGCAAACTGAAGTTCCATAAGAACACAAGAACAAAGCAACAATAACATACTACATCATTGTTGGAACGCATCTGGTACCATATATAACGAAAGATCCTTCCTAACTGCAGACTTGCAGCATCAGAACTCATATCAGACTGCAAAGATGAAGTACGATCCAAATATAGATGCCTAGATTTCTGACTTTCCATCTCGTCATATATCTGATCCTCTGTGTTTGTATGCTGGTCATTGGAATCAGAATCTTCTTGTGAAATATTCAGAAAGCTCACCAAGTTATTAACTGCCTGGTTTCCAATGGACTGTACCTGCGAAACACCATCACCAAATAATTGTACAGCAGATTTCAATGGGTTTTCTTTTGCTTGCCCTTTAACTTTTCCCTCTTTCCCTGAATCACTAGAAGTATCAATGTCTATTTCGGTAATTTCACAAAGAGGAGAATCAACTGAATGCTTTACGTACTCCTCTGTTAGTGGAGTTTCCACATCCATGCAAGCAGATGATTCATGTGATTCAGTTGGGAAAACAGCATCCTCTCTTATTGTGTAATCTAGTCTCCCCAAAACCTGGTCTTCTTTATCAGGGATTCCAATGTCATTATTTGATATAAGAGAAGTGCTCCTCCTCCTTCTTAAACCCTCACTGCTGTGAGAAAATCCATCAATGCAATTAGTGGACGTATTCATGCTATGCAGCTGTATTTGCAGGTTCAGCATTTCAGATTTCATCTTCTCCACCTGCATATTACGCTGTCGTTTTTTCTCCTCACTTTCACGAATTTGTTGTAATTGTGCAGTTTTCCATGCAGCCTTTTTTTCTTGCTCACGCACAATTGCACCAATTTGCTCTGCTTCCAGGTAGCGACACACATAATCAAACTCTTGAGAGGAAAACATATATGACTGAAGAGACACCAGCACAAAAATGATAATCTCTACAATTGCAGATCTTGCAGTAATCCGAAAACCATAATCATATTTATAAAAACCAATCATCTCATAGATGGAATTTGCTGTGTCACACTTTCCAGCACTTGGTCCCCCAACAAAAGGAGACTGATAAGCAAGAGAAAGTATAATAACAACAAAATTGTATATGCGCAAGAACTTGAATATTTTGTTTTTCTTCTTCAGTATTTCAAGTCTCATGCGAATGAATACAAGAGCAAAGGCAAGATAACCAAGATGCAGAATATCGTACTCAAGTGTACCAGTAATCAGTATCAATATTAGCACAAGATCTAACAGATGGCAATAACAGTATAGCCTTAAATAATCAAGAATGGTCCACATGCTTTTAGTTTCAAAAGAGAGATCTTTCCAAACAAATTTGTTCCTACGTTGAGACATAATCTGACGGTATGTTGAAGATGCTGAAAAGTTAGCCAGGCGATCAGCACGAAGTTTGAAGCAGGCCAGCATGAATACCACAAAGTAGCTGATCAACATCCGGGGATCATCAACAATAAGTCCTACAACAGAAAAGGCAGTGAAATGATCAGGACAATGAAGGATTCTATGCACAAAATTATAGTACATGCATATTAAATACACTGGTGGAAAACCCCTAAACAGTTACTACCTCTGTCCCTAATAAGACCCTCTTAAGATTTTTCTTTGTCCCTTTTTATAAGACCCTCTTTGAATTTTCAACTGCATTAATTATTTCTTTCCAAACATACCCCTAATTAATTTACATTTGTTTCTACAATTTCTAATAAATACACTAATGTAAACATTAACTAAGTCTCTTTCTTAAAGGATAAACTTGTAAATCCATATCAACCGTCAACAAATTTAATATCACAATCAACTTTCTTAATTCTTGTGATTTACAGAAAGGGGTCCTATATTTAGGGACGGAGGTAGTATAAAACTGGTGCGATATCAGTAGTTTCCATTTGATCCACATAGGGAGATGTTCCAAAGAGGAAAACAAAACGACAACAGATAATATTCAGGAATCTGAACAAAATTAAGCAGCCAATAAATTAAATATTTAGACTAAAATAAAACCGTCAAATTCCCTACCAAGCCAACATTTCTCACAATAATGGAAATAGAGAGTTGAAGCTTTCCAGCAGTCATGGCAATGAATCTCACTTGTACCATGGGAATTCAGAGGTAACATATTATTCCAGATGACAAAATATTCCAGGATGAGAATGGAAGCAAACAAAAAGACAAATATGGGCCAGACTTTGCGTATAATTTGCCGATTCAGAAGAATACAAGCAGCAAGCATTGCAATATATAGCATGGATAGTGCATTTAACAAGGCAAAGCTTGCCAGTAGTAATGTGATCATGTTTATCTCAAGACCGAGCAGATTAAATATATTCTCCATCCAAAATTTCATATATATTTTTAAGACAGTTATCTGTGTTTCGAACCGCTCCTTTCTCAAAGAAACAATTCGCTTCTTGTTCCACTTGTGGCTCTCTTTGTTGCTTCCCCATATAAACCCGAATGAATACTTTTTGTTATTACTGTCAGAACCTCCGGTATTGGCCGATGGAGTATCATGTGCTCGAGGCAAACCAGAGGTCATAATATTCAGCGAATTGCTAGATGCCCCTTCTTGTAATGCAGCTGTCAGGTGTGAATTTGACAAATTACTTTCTTCACTGCATATAGTAACATCATCAAATGCATCTTCTGTGGAAACAAACAAAGGACAAGGTTCTTCCCACTGTTCTTTGCTTAAAACTATATTTGGCATCCTTTCCAACCAACGGAAGACATTGTATTGAAGTGTACAAGCCACAATAACCAGCACCTTCCCCCTCAATCCTGATTCTAGCCCCCAAAATCCTGGGCTGTATAGGCGGAAGCCCAAAAAGAGAGATACATCAGAGTACTTTTGCCCGGGAAACATTTTAGCTTGCTCACCCCACATCTGGAAAAGATACTCGGCAGTCACCAAAAAACCTGTGTATACTAGGAAAGATTTGGATGGGATACTAGAAGTTTTAGGTAAGATGGAGCAGAAAATTAAACCAACAAGATACAAGAAACCAAATGCACTGATTGGGGTTAAGGATGCATAAAACAGAGCAATAAACAAGATCTTCTGGCTGTGCCAGATAAGAAATCGCTTGATAAACCCAAGTAGCCCTGGTTCCAACTGATCCAAGTAAACCTGTCTAGTCTGCTTGCTCTGCCTCCTCTCATAGCTATAAAGTTGCATAACAATTAAGACTGCCAGAGACTCCCAAACATTGTCAAAAGAAGATGATTTTGAGTCATATCCCAGATAAAAATAGAGATCTATCACCCTGGACAAACACATCTCGAGGCTTGAGAAGCTGCTCAAGCTGTATATGAAGATAAACACTGAAATAGCATATACTTTCAATGGAAGCCAAAGCTGTTTTTTTGTTCTCTCAACAAGTTGTCTTCCAGTAATCCACAGAAGGAGAAGGAATATGTAACCAAATGATGTGTAATTAGGCTTCACCATGTATACTGTAAAAAGAATAGTCAGGAAAGCAATGTAGGTGCCACATGATCGATATATAGATAGGAACTTCTGCCCAACTGCACTGAGGTATGATGCTATTCTTCTTTCTGCAAAAATAAAATGAGGATGAAACATGGATCACAATCAATAAGGTAGCAGCTTCAAAATTTGTGGCAGTACAAATACTTAGTTTCACTAGACATGGTTTTCTACAAATAGTTCATTTACTAGGTCTGTACTTAAGGTGACTTAAGCAGACTTGGGCTTTTATTTTTATTTTTATTTTATAGAAACAGCAAATTATATATATTGAAAGCTCCAAAGAGTATAATAGGTACTCAAAAGGAGATTGGGAAAAATACAACCTGCATTATATAGCAGGAAAACAAAAACCAAAGACAACCAATTGAAAAACTAAGAGGCACCTAAGCAGACTTGCTTGATTACAATCTTTTCATGATCCAAGCAGAGCCTGTGTAACAGCAAGCAGGTCTAAGAATAATTTTTGGTATTACTCAATCATAATGCCACCAACAGGCAATTTTCTTAGAAGGGATAATATATAAATTGGTTAAATATGCTTTTGGTCCCTACAAAATAGGGACCTTCAAAGTTTAGTCCTTGCTTAACTTTTATTGTTTTTTAGTCCCTACAAAAATTTTCTGCACACAGTTTAGTCCTGCTAAAACCAAATTTGTTATCATTAAACTCTTAAATTTTTGAATGATTTTTTGCAAGAATATTTAGAACATTATAAACAGTTCATTTACTAAAGTTTAGAAATTTTTAACAATGCGATTAATTAAATATGAATTTTTTAAACACCAAAAGTTCAAGATAAAAGTAATGAAAATCTGAACCGAGAAATCAAGTTTTCAGCTCATTTTTTGCGTAAGGAAATTTTTATAATGTTCTAAGCATGCTTGCAAAAAAAACATTAAAAAATACATGTTGACTCAACAGCAGAGACTAAAACTGCAAGCAGGAAAATTTTGTAGGGACTAAATATTCAATAAAAATTAAGGATTAAACTTAGAAGGTCTCCATTTTGTATGGACGGAAATTATATTTAACCCTATCTAAACTTATATCCCCCAGCCACCTTGCTTTTGAGTAATTGATGTAACATAAAAGTACATATGCTTACCAACTTCCTACTATTAATCTCCTGGAACAAATTAAAGATATTTAGTACGGGTATATCAACAAGCTTGAACTAATGTCATATTTATATAATTATACATATATGTATCATATGCTATATCTAGTAAATAAAATATTAAAATGAAATTACAAAGTACCACAAATGATTATGATATGTACCATAAGAGAAATTTTCATCACTGTTTCTCACAGAGGAGGAAGAATATACAGATAATAGAACAGATTTGTTAAGCCCAGCCTTCAAGATGCTAAATCCAATAGGAGGGCTAGGGGCATGCTGTATGATTGCAGAAAATGAAAATAACATCTCAAAACCATGGTTATGAATTGTGCAAAAGCAAGCAAGCAGTGCTACTTCCAAGAAATCCCAGGCACTATCTTCTTCAAGAAAACCTGTAGCGATTCACAAAACAAACATATGGTGAATTTTCCATTTTCATATTACCTTATGGTAAGGCATGTTGATATGGCATTGCTATAAATTTAAGAAGTAAAAACCAGCTAAATCCATCTCATACCTAATTGCATTACAATTTCCATGCTCACAGAGCCTTTCTTCTCCAATGCAGAAGAAACCAAATTAATTTGAAGAATATACAACAGTGCAAAATGAATCTCACATAGAAGAATCAAAGCCTGTCTTAACTTTCTGCTGATACTGTGGCTCAAAAGATAAATCAAGAAGAAAATCACTGAAGAAAAAACAGAAAGATTGATCAATAAACTACCATATGATACTGTCTCATGATAAAATACAGTCCAATTAAATAATCAAGGTAAAGGATTATATTCCACAAATCAGTAAAATGGATTCAATGTAAATGATAACGGAAGGGTTTGATGAAACATACTATATACAGCATGGATGAAACCAGGTTTTATAGCAATGAGAAAGATCAATGCCAACATAATAGCCCGCGAGCATTTGCGCAGTCCCCATGCTATTGTTGCAACAATCAATACCTTGGTCTCTCCGTCCACTGTGGATAAGAAAGATTAAGATAACAAAACAGAATAACAATACATCTAATTTTGTAAGCCAAAAACAATTGACAGAAAAAGAATAAGGATCAAGAAGTCGGCACAATTAAGATGGTCAATCAATTCAAGAGTTATCTCACAAAATATTCCCTCCGCTCCTTACTTTAAGCAAAAAAACATCAACTTTTGTGTTCTCTATTATAAGCAATTTTAACTATTATAATTTTTAATATTATTCTTCCCATAATACCCTTCATATAATTATTGTTTGTTTTTCCAACACCACTATATTTAATTAAAACTACTTTCTGCAATGTGCTTTTTCCAATGCCACAAGCTGAGTTATAGAAAAAGCAAAGGTTTTTTTTACTAATAGTACTAGTTGGTAAGTGGAAATGAATAGAAAGGGGCAGCAATGTAGAAGATGAATAAGTGAAGATTTAGGCAACCAATACTAGTATTAATTAAAAGCAGCTGTGCACAGAGGCTCTCTTTTTTTAACTTATTTATGAAGGGCGTTTAGTGTTTTTGTATTGTCTGTATGGTTTTTTATCAAATCAAATAAATTAATTGTCTGTAACTGATTTCCTTAATATGTGTGAAGTTGGTTAAATTTGCTTAATAAGGAATGGAGTGACATAAAAATTTCAACAAAAAAAAAGTCAGATTATAAATTAATAAAACTATGTACAAGTGCATATTAAGTAAGCACAAAATAGGAAAATACACAACTTTCGATGTATGAAGCTAATCATAAATTAAAACAATAATGACTTAACAGATTCACTAACCACAGCAACTTGAGGTCAGGTTATATTGTGTACCTCCCCAAATATGATACCCAAAAATATGGGGATGAAAATGAAGAATTATGATATTCTAAGAGAAACATTGGGGGAGGGGGGTAGTATACAATCTATCTAGGCAAGTAAATCTCAACTTAATACTGATACAATTATGAATGTTAAAATTAACCCTTGGGAGCAAACATATTTGTTTGCTGCCATAGAAATTGACACTTTGACTTTTCCTTTAAATGCCACAATCAGTAATAATCAACCATCCTAAATTAATTTTGGAGGAGTTAATTTTGCAAACAAAAACAAAATGGACATACAAACATTGGTTGAAATCAACCCCAAATATTATGATAATAATAGCATCTCATAATTACAAGGATTGTGATCAACTATTCTGCTTTTATTCTAATTCTAATTCTAATTCCTGTATTTTTATAATTCTTATTAAATGCTGGGAGTTGCCTACTTTTTTGTCTCCTTTTTTGTATTTCTTTTTCGTTTAATTGGTCTCCAATCAGATGATTAAACAAGTCATGAAATCTGCTCTTAAGTATATGAGCATATAAAGTCACAAATAAAAGGGGTAAGTGATTGACATAAACAAATAATTAAAGAGGGTGAGTTTTCCAAGAAACAGGTATGACAAGATTGTAACTGATTACCTTTTACCGAGGAACAGTCATTTGAAGTTTGCTCACCCTCATCAGACAAGCAGAGGAAAACAGAATTGTTCACAAGATTACCCAATGCCACCAAAATTCCAAGACAAAATTGTGCAAGCAAAAAAAAACCAGGTATTGGATAGTGCCACAGACCCACCATCTCCCAGATTTTCATGTCCTGGTAAACAAGTTTCAACTATTTACAAGTATTCAAATCAACACTTGTTTGTGATAAAAATTGTAACAATGAAAGACATAATTACCCGTCCAAGTTTCAAATTCAGAAATGTAAACGCCACATTAAATATATAGGTGCTAACAGCCCAGAAGAGAATGAATACAAGCAGCAGGCCATTCAGCCGGTGCAGACGAAATAAAGAAGGGAAGGCATAGATAATGTAACCAACGTAAGCAAGTAGCCCAAATGCACATAAGCTTGCGAAATGGAAGCTCCAAAAGGAAAGGGCCAACAAGGAGACCTGCCAAAATAATTAATTTGGAAAATTTATAAACAAATACAACCTTTGTCCCTAAATATAGGACAACATTGACTTAATCATAGAAATTCAGAAAATCGATAATGGTATTAAATTTGTTAAAAATTGGTAGTAATATTAAGTTACACGAGAGGGAAAATAAGAGCAGGTTTGGAAAATGAAGGGTTACAATGTGTGTATCAGTGTCTCGAAACTGGAAAATGAGAGCAGATTTGGAACCAGGAGGCCGAGGCAAGTACGACCGTGGCCGGTGGTGGTTGACGCCGGAAAATACAGCTGTGCATGACAGCGCATGTGTGGTTGTCTGGTGAAGTTCTTTGGTGGGTGGGCAAATCTGGAGGAGGCGAATCTGATAGTGGGGTGATTCGTCAGAAAAGTGCAGCGGCACAGATGGTTGAGGCCATAAAACTGTCAAAATGAAGTACCAGAATGTGTCAGCAGCGGGGGACGGGCAAGCCGTAGTCGGAACATGGTTTTGCCGGGAAAAAAAAATCACCGGAGGACATTGATTCCACTGGGTAACCACAGTTTAAGGTAGCTTCTCAAGAGGCTCTAGATACCATGTTGAGAGAAAGAAAATAAGATAGTCATATGCTGAAAATTGTGTGTCTCAACTACACAGCAGAGATTTTTTACATAAGACTTAAAGGCAGTAAATAATAATAATAATAATAATAATAGAAAAAATAATAATAATAATAATAATAGAAAAAATTACAGGACATCTTACTCCTAATTACATGCTATTCTACTTATTTACACGATCCAATTTTATTTTCAACAGATAGTACAAGTGGTAAGCAATGTTAAGAGGATGGTTAGTAAGTTGTACCAGATATTGCTTAATTAATCAATCATTGAAGTGATTTCTTCTAAATCTCCAAATATTTCTAGAAAATACGTTGTTAGTTGCAATTATCCACCAAAAGTAAAAGACCAAACACCAGCTTTATCATAGGCTTTGTAGCTGTCATTTAGATTAACTTGTTTTGAGTTCATAACAGAACAGCTTATGATCAAAACCTTACTGAGAAAGCTTTACAAAAGAAATAAATTCTCCTAAAACTAATCTAATCCAAACATGCAATGTGCACCAATAAAGGAAGGACTGACAAAAGGTGTATAGCTCTATCATCATTTATTATCCATAACAGCAAGCAGATTATAATATATTATGATTCAGGAATATATACCGGGAAACCATACGTGAAAAAGTTGATACTGAAGGTTCGAAAAACAGCTCCTCTGAGTAAAACATTTGTGTGCCTAACACCAGATCTGCACATTAAATTCAGGCAATGCAGCAGGATTTAGAGCCACATTCCATATTCACCAAAAATAATCTGATAAAGAAATGAAGCAGCAAATCTAAAGTAAAAAAGATCATCTGATAAAAAAAAATTTAACTCAGTAACATCATATTTTTTCATCCTCGTTTTTGTAACACTGTCCATCTTAAAGAAGAACATCCTAACAATAATCAACAATGTGATACAACCAGACAGTGAGTTAACATTCCTTAATGCTTACTTTGAATACTTTTTAACAGTAGTCATGTCACATAGATATGATTCAATATTCATTAAGGTTAGCTACTTACCTAAGGTTGTGTTTTGTTTTGCTTTTCATTTCCAGTCGATATATTTGCACTAATAATTACAAAAATGACCTTATTGCTACCTTGTCATGTAGTTTCAAAACTTGCAAATGAAATGAAGTGAAAACAAGGCAGTGCTTCTGTAATGACTAGTGAAAACATATAAGCTGAAAATAAAAATCAAATGAACCCAAATGCAAAAATTTGCAGATGCTGAACCCTTGATTCAGATGATTTTTATGATAACAGGACATTGTAACCATACCTAATATATTTGTATTTGAAACTTTGATTATGGTGGTGAAATGTTTGTGGATCTTCATGTCATAAATATGAGCTATATTGCTATGTATATGATTATCAGTCTATGTAAAAGATGACAAGAATTTGTAACATCAAAATCGAAGTGATTAACGATGAATGTGAGAAGATTTTATCACCTGATCTGATCTAAACTGCCAAAGTGCAAAGATGAAAATTGTGCAAGAGGGGCAAAAAAGAAATCGAGAAGCAAAACTAATTGGAATATCTCCCATTAAATTGGTCTTCCAAAAGTTTACATAAGAGCCATTACCGGCTGAAATACAAGGGAATACCTACCACCTTACTAAGGAAATACGAGGGATACAAATATTTAGACTACCCAATACCTACCATATTATTTTCTTTTTGCCTTCATATTATTCTGAAATCTGAATAAGGTTGTTTAAAATTCAAATTTATAGACTACCTACCACCTAACTAAGGAAATACACGGGAATAAAAATATACAAATCAAATCTGCAAAATCTGTCTTCGTTATAAAATAAATAATTCCCAATGATTTATTTTAATTATGTTACACAAAATTATCTTCCTTTAAAAATAGCAAAGACTTAGATAGTGTAGCCTTGAGAGATAAAAGATTATGGGCTAAGGATATCCATGTAAATATCCCACCAACTTTTTTCTATACCATAAATTAGATAACCTAAACAATACTTATTTTCATTTGCTTACCTTGATTCACGAATGAAAAACGAATGCTTAGAGGGAAGAAGTTGCTCAGTTAAGCTACATTCTGTCGCGGAAATAATAACACCCATCTCCTCCAAATCGGATTTAATGAAAGACATCTGCATCACATTCACAACAGAGAAATAATTATAAAACAAAACAGTGTCAAAAATAGCAAAAGTTTGGTGCAGAAGTGAAGACAAATAAGAGAATAAAGAGTTTCAGTCACATCACTTTGTATAGAATAGACAGATATTGACTGTTCTCCATGTTGAAAAATGAATGACAATAATTCACATAGCTCTTCTTGAGGGAGTACCAGATGAAAGTCATTTCATTTCATGAACTAAGTTTGTTTGAGAATACAAAGAAAGCTACCAAAAGACAAAGTGAAAAAGAAAATGCTCAGACTGTTTCTTCACTTACTGAACGCATATTACTGTTTTACTGTTGTGTACTATATTAATTTTCTATACTGTTAATCTTAAGCGAAATTTGAAGCTCTATGCATTTCCAAAGAATAAAACCCTTTAACACAGTTAGAAGCTGACTACCACAGTTTGAACCACATGTATCTAGCAGTTTGGCAACATAACTCAGAATTTTGGGTTGGGCCTAACTCAACCTTACAAAATTGACTTGTAAGGTGAGGATTGCTCCCACTTATAAACATATTTTCAGGCCATCCCTCATCCAATGTGGGACTCTTAACACACCCCTCAGGCCCAACACTATTAGGCTTGGTGTGAGGATATAAATGGTAAGTGGCCCGATAGCGGATACCTGGTAGCAACTTTTACTTTTGCAAACCCTACCAGTTGCTCGCGCGCCCTACACTTTTCAAATTTTACCCTTCCGCTACTTAAGTAGATAACGTTATAAAAATGAAAAATTTGATACACCCTACAGTTCCCTACTTAAGTAGCGGACATGTAAAATCTTGAAATTTTCATAATTTTACATTGTTCTCTGCTTAAATAGAGAACTGTGTTAGCTACTCGGCTACAAAACTCAAATTTAACTCTACTTATCGTTGTGCAACTTGAGGGATGAGATTAACTAACACACACCAATAGAGTACTTGATCTATCAATATGAGGTGTTAGCTAGTCAAGTAGCTAACGCAGTTCTCTACTTAAGTAAAGAACAGTGTAAAATCCTGAAAATTTCAAGATTTTACACGTCCGCTACTTAAGTAGAGAATCGTAGGGTGTATCAAATTTCTTATTTTTATAACGTCTGCTACTTAAGTAGTGGAAGGGTAAAATTGGAAAAGCGTAGGGCGCGCGAGAAAACCCATAGGGTGGTAAAAGTAATTTTCCCTGGTAGCAGGTGGCCGAGACTCTGATACTATCTTAAAATTTTGGATTGGGCCTAACTTAACCTTACAAAACCGGCTTGTAAGGTGAGGATTGCCCCCACTTCTTCCAAATCAGTGGGAGTTGTATAATGATCCAGGTAGATACTAGATACTGAAGACTTGTCGGAAAATTGAATTATCTAACCATGACCACACCAGACATATCTTTTTCTACTAGTGCAGTAAGTCAGTTCCTCAACTCTCATTGTGGCAGGCATTGGAATGCAGTGGTTTCGATTCTTAAGTACAGCAAAGGGTCCCTTGGAAAAAGACTAGTTTTCACTTATAGAGGCAACGCTTGATACCATTGGTATTTAAATGTTAATTCGGCAAGAGATGTAAGGGATAAACAATCTAGTTTTTGTGTTTTCATTGGTGGAAATTTGATGTCATGGAAGCGCAAAAAGAAAATGGTTGTTGCTCAGCTGAGTACAGAAGTTGAATATCAAGCTATCACACATCCCACATGTGAGTTTTTGTAGTTGAAGCATTTACTGTAGGAACTTCATTTTTGTGAAATTGGTATGATGAAACTTGTGTGCGATGGCATCCAGCTTTGCCCCTCTCCTCCAATCAAGTTTTTCATGAGAACAAAGCATATATAAGTTGATTGTCATTTTCTTAGAGAGAAGATTATCGCTGAACCATCAGAACCTCCTTTATCAATTCCAAGGATCAACTTGACCCACCTTGAGGGGGAGTGTTGAGATATTGTAAGTATGATTAGCATCTGTTAGGGTATTGTGTGATTTTGTCTTGATATATATATAGATATACATTCTCCTCACATAATAACAAGATTTTCGATCTCAAATAAAATCAACTATAGCCTATTTTAAAGGGAAACACAAAATTTGGATTATAAGTATACTCTCCATGCAAATTATGTCACCAAATACTAAAACTTTACTATGTCCCGGCAGTTATCTCTGCGAATTTCATGTTAGCTAAACTAAGTGATGAAATAGCACCTTAGAACCTTTTAAGGTCATCAATGCACAATAAGAGATCATTCTCAAAAACATAGACCTTTTCAATCTTTCGTATATTCTACATGTTAGGCCCTACTGAATTAAGAAACAAATATACTACAAGTGAAGAGGTTTACTCAACACTGGACCTGCGGTACCTAATATTAAAATGTGAAAGCCCATTATTTATTTAAGTAACATCTTCCAACCATATTCAGTTTGACCAAAAATTTATAAAACATATACTAACCATTATATAGTAAAGTATGAGAGAAAGGCTGGAACAAACTTTGGTCCACTCAGTACTCGCAGAAATTTTGTACAGACCAATTAAGTCAGCCGTCCAATGAACCATACTTGGATATTCCAAAGGAAGTTGATATATGTAAAGCAGGAAAATATTAACACCCGCATACAGCTGAAGAAGCCTCCACCACCTTTAGAACCATATACACAGACATAAGCCCAAAGGAAAAAGGGTGTCAAATGACACCTAAAGAGATAATGAATGAGCATGAAGGAAACATCCATATAAAATCACCTGAAAAGCCCAAGAAAGTTGCTTGTTAAAGACCAATCCACAAGACCAACACAGCTACCAACGAAAAAAGGTAGTGAGGCCCATGAAGGATGGCTAATTCCAACAACTAGCTGAATGGCAGGCAACAGCAAGCAAGATGCCACCCGAAGATGAGAAGCTAAAAACAGAGAAAAAAAATGACATTATTAGCATCAAGTAACACTGTTAAGAAATTAGTATGGTGGGGGGGACTATTGCTGCAAAAGCGGCAGCGGACGACAATTGTTGCGGTTGAGGAGGTCTGAAAAATTGAAAGCATGTCCAAAAGAAACGATGACACGACAACAGATATCAGCTGAACAAAGAAGAAAGAAAAGAGGGTTTCTGAATACAACAATTACTACATTCCCAAAGATTTGGGAACTAGACGGGGGAATGGTGACGAGGCAGGTCACATAGGATCAAACCAGACTCTAGATAAAATATATTCTAGCTATTGGTTTTAAATAAAAGGAGAGAAATAATAAGAACTTCAAATATTATTGATAATAATTGGATACTAACTTGATAATAAAGACTAAGCACTAGTCCCTACTTATAAGGAAACAAGACTCTTAAATTAGAAATCTAAATAAATAGGGAAATCAGGAAACAAATCATGATAATAACCAAGAAATATGAAAACTAAACTTGTGCAATAATCTAAGATACTCTAATATTAAAAAAATAATCCTACGAGATACAACAAGATATTATGGGATGTTGTTTCATATTCTTAGAAAGACAATCATGCGAAAACCAGAAATTTCATATTGCAAATTTACAAACACTAAAAAGTCAAAGCATACAAATCAAAAGCGAAAGAAAAAATAAACAAGAGGGGTCAAAATAAACTACTTACAAACCTAAATGTTTGACCATTGATATTAAATGGCCCCAATATGAATCTTGCCATGTATTCAGAAAATGTGTCTTCCCGTATATATCAAGTAAAGCAACAATAAGTACTACAAGTTGTATAACCAAGAAATAAATGACATAAGGAGATTTCCAAGACTGAACTCTGCAAAAGGACACCCCAATAAACAGCAAATCAGTATATTATATAAAACAAAAAGTAATAAAACAATAAATGAAAAAGAAATCGATCTCACGTCATAAACCCAATCAGGTTTGCCCACCAAGCATCTGCTATCCATGACATTGGCTTAATAGCCCATAGTACCAGATAAGTCGCTTGAAAGAGTATTGCAACTACAGAAAAGGCAGTAATTGGCCACAATAACAACAACCTCCTGCGGAAATGAAATCCTACAACAAGAACCAACATTAGTGGTGATGAAATATACAGATCAAAGACAGCACAAATGAGTTAAACAGAGCATATCAATAAACAGTATGAAGAAATGTCAATCCATATGAATATCTTCGGGCATAATTGTTATCTCAAGGATAGAGTTTTAATAGCCAAGTACACGATAAAGATAAATACTCATAATGAGAACTACCAAGCCCTCCTTCAAATTGAAGTAATCACTAACTTACTCCACAGCCAAACACACTGGTGCATCAATCTCTACTGCAAGGTCCTCCACTAAATTCCTTTGTTGGGCCCAATCATCTGTTTCCTCCTCTACTTCGGTGACTTTTTCTCACATCATTCGCGGAAAAGCTTGATGATTATAATTTTAGGCTTTGGGGGCCTATCTTGCAAGGCTCATTGTCTTCCATGATGTAGTTAACCAGAAATTATCTCCATTCTTTTTGTTTGAACAAGATCCTAATCTTGGTCATGTAACGAGACTTATCTTGCATGGGAACAACAAAATCAACTACATTTTTTAAATAGCTATAGATTGTGTTCATTTGTATGAACTCTAGGAGAAAATACATGACTACTTTCAAAATTGTTTGAAATAGAGAGGAATTTGTTGGAAATAACAAAATTCAATATTTAGATTCACATATTTTTCAGATTCATGAATGTTGTTTAAATTCATTTATGTCCTTAGGGAGTTGAACTTGTATTTATTCTTCTTGATTCTTGTGAGTTGTGATCATACCATGTAATTAGTTTAGATATTCTTAGGATTCAAATATTACTATCTCAACTTTGTTCCCTTCTCCATTAGTACAACACTTTATGACAATCAAAATGCTGCTTCTTAGGCATACAATCTAGTTCAGTGTGTGCACACGAAGGACATGGAGCTGGATCTTTGTTCATGAAAGCATGTTGATGTTTATGTTCCAGTTAGGGACCAGTGGGCTGATCAGACCAACATCGAGATTTCCTCTTCTAGGAGACAAGCTCAATGCGATTAAACTTCCTTCATATTCTGTTAATAGACTTTCTGTTATGGTAGTTAGACTAACTAAATCAGTTAGTTCTGTTAACTCTATATATATGATGTATTATTGTACCTGAATCAGTGACAGTTAATGCGCAATCCATATTTCATAAATCTGAAACACTCGGTCTCTCTCAACTCTTAAATCCTACTATAGTCCGTCGCTTTAAGCGAAAATAACTTAAACCAAACAGAAAGAACTAAGCAGCTTACCTAATTGTGATACATTGTACAGAAGTAGAAGAAATGCTATCAAATCAACAAGAGAGATCAAACTCCAGTTGATCAAAGATGCTGCAAGAAAACAAAGCGGATAAAATTAGCAACATACTGCAACAAAATGAAGTAACCATACATGTTTCTACATGAAGAAAGAAAACATAAATATCAAAAAGGCCTTTGAAAACAATTTTTAAAAAACAAAGATGTAGGGGATACTCAATAATACAAGGCCATTTAAATTTTAAGACTCTAATTAATAGAATCACACATTATCCATATTCCATAAGTCCTGGCTCAACTAGCAATGCCGATATTGTTGGACTAAACCCGAGACCTCGCAGTTGTGTATGAGTTTCAGTGGTGTTTGTCATTTCGTGTATAGACCAAAATAAAATAGAATCACGCATTAAATATGCGGATAAGCAATGGTATCTACTTCCTGCAAACTTTCACTTTAAAATCAATCACTAACTTACAAGTTTTTATGATGATGACTCTAGTTTTCTCAATCCAAAAATTTGACATGCAATCTACAGTTTATAATAATTTTTACTATGACTTGAATTTCTAGAGTTTAAAATTAATAAAAATCTAATCAAATTATCAGTAAGTAATTATGAACAACTAATGCAGAATGCAACTTTTAATGAAATTAATTACAAGATTTAACAATAAAAATTGAATAATTCAACCTAGAAAGCTCACTCTATTACTTCATTTGAGAAAACACAAATGTATCATACCTGTTAGAAGCAACGAAGGAAGCACGAAACCGGCTAGAAACTTTCCCATTGGATAATTCAGCGGCAACACGAAGAAATCACATCGAGATTCAAATCAAAGAGTTTGTATGAAATTGAATCGGTGAAATGAGTTGATTGAATCAAGAAGAGAGTACTTTCCGGCGCAGAGAGAAAAAGTCGCCGGAAACTACAACCAACTCGCGTTGGTTTTCACGGTTTTTCGTTTCTTCGCTCTGCAACAGTTTCAGCTTGTGCCGTAATGATAAAAAGAATAATAAAATGATAATTAAACAAACGGAATTTTGTTGATAGAGATTTTTGTAAATGTGAAATAAATTTAAAGGTTTTCAAAATTTGCAGATGATTGTTTTTTTTGGAAAAATTGTAATTGAGTCAAAATTTCTTCAGGTTTTTTTTGGATCGTATTATTTTGATATTTTGCTATATAGTGAAGAAAAAGACACATGACTCTATGCAACTTTGGCTTCACCAACAAGGGTGCTACGCTTGACCAATGGGAATTTTCTTTTGATTAAAAAATAAAATGAGATTTGATTTTATTGTATTTTATATTTTATGTCGACTAGCTTGTGCCCTGAAGCCGGTTAATTTGGTACAGCACGACGACTACAAATTTTGTTGACGTTCCCCTTTCCCTCTTAAATTAATAAATTTTAAATAAAATCACGGTAAGATTAAAGAAAAAATAGATATTGATATTCAATGAACATGTTGTATTCTGTTAAATTATGGAGTTTTTTTTAATTTAATAGTATAATATTGTAGACTGAAATTTTATTATTGGATAACTTGTAAATTCTGCTCATTTCAAGCATTATGCAATCTAATAGTTTAAGTCTTGGATAGTCGAGAATTTTTGTCTACCTCTAGTCACCTTGCATTTTTGTTGCAAAATAACGAAGGGATTAAAAATTATGGTTTCTATGTTGGTTGTTATAATCAGGGTCGGTCTAATAATTTTTTATAGTAAGCGAGATATAAATCAAATTTTAATGTACAATGTCTTTTTTTTCTTTAGCATATTAACCTTTTTTTATTGTTTATAAAATCTAATAAAGCCTTTTTTTTTTTGTTGGTTAGCCTAAAGCAAAGGCTTTAATAGCATTACCAGTGGGATGGTCTTGGTTGTAATGTTGTTGGAGTTAACCTTTGAATGGGTGAAAATAAGTTATGTTGATATAGATTTTGTCAAATCTGAATTCATTCCGTTAAAAAATTGATCGTTTAATTGCTCTATAGTTTATCATAAATTTATTGTTTATGCTCTATGAAGTACAAACATCTTTATGATTAGACGTGTCGCCGTGTCCGACATTCGTAAGACATGTGTTAGATAGGTGTTCAAAAAAATTATTTTTTCCTTTACTCCGACACTCCTTAGATCAGTTTCCGACACTTATAAAACAGTCGTACAACATGTGTCGGTTAAGTGTTCCAAAAAATTATTATTATTATGGCAAAATAGCACAGGGGTCATTTATCTTTTTTTTTTTGTAACATTTTTGTTATTTATCTTTTATTTGTAACATTTTGGTCCTTTATCTTATTCTTTTGTGACACTTTGGTCTTTTATTTTTTATTTGTAACACTTCGGTCCTTTAAAGAATGTGACAATATGAAAGAATCGATGAAGACGATGAACATATTCATCAAAATTACGAGTTCTATTTAATTTTAATAAAAAGGTATTTTAAAAAAATAAAATTCAGCATTTTTTTAATTAAAAAAATATGAGAAAAAAAGATTTATATGTGAATGTTTTAAAAGATAAAGGATCAAAGTGTTACAAATAAAAGATGAATGACCAAAGTGATACAGATAATTAAATAAAGGGTTAATAGGTCGTTACCCCCTGCTAAGTGGGCGTGTTTTGCATTACCCCCCTGCAAAAAAATTTGTTGAGATTCCCCCTTGCAAATTTTTTTTTTTTGGATTCCCCCTTGGGTGCACTTTTTAAATCGGTTATTTTGTTCAACCGATTTAAAAAGTGTTGTTTTTTAAATTGGTTATTCTGTTCAACCGATTTAAAAAGTGCAAATTTCTTGCACCCAATGGGGGAAACCAAAACAATTTTTGCAAGGGGGAATCTTAAAGGAATTTTTAGTATGGGGGTAATGCAAAACACGTCCACTTAGCAGGGGGTAACGACCTATTAACCCTTAAATAAAATACCAAAGTGTTACAAATAAAAGATAAAAGACCAAAGTGTTGAAAAAAATAAGATAAATCACCTTATATCTTTATTTACTTCTACTCTCCTTACTCCTTAGACATATTTACAAGGATTAAAGATGTGTCAAAACAATAATGTTGTTCAACGAGAGATTAAAAATATTACATTTTGATTACATTATTTTTAGCTTTTCGATAGTAGATGGATGAATAAAGCTCAAATATATTATCGTGTATTCCCTTTAAACGTTTTTTAATGAAAAACTTGTTCTCACACACACACACACACACACACACATATATATATATATATTGATTTTCAATTTAAATATTTTATAAATATGTAGCGGTGTCGGGTTCTATATATTTTACATTAGCGGTGTCGAAGTGTCCATGTCCGTGTCGTGTCGCAGCGTCGTGTCGGAGTCCCTGCTTCATAGTTTAAGCTTGAGTTTGACATTTTAAAGGTCGGATACGATTTGCTAGGCTTATTTAAAAGCATATTTGATATTTAAGATGACATTTTATAGAATTTGACTATGTATGGCTTTACATTCAATTATATTTTATAATAACACATTTATACATGCAAAAAATTAATATGGACATGAACAAAATTAATAAATAACAAATGTTAGTTGGTTCAGTGGTGATTGACGTTGGACTTGGTAGAGAGGATCGGGGTTCGATCTTCTGCAACTGCATTTGGGAGGGGACTGGAACCACTTGATGCCAGAATTCGCCCCGAACTCTATATTACTATGGCCCTATTCCCCTAGGAAACAATGGGTGAAAACCACTTTTTTAAAATAAATATGTAATTAAATCTAATACAAAATTTAATATTTAATAATAAAAAATATTATTATTTATTTAAAAGAAAAATAAGTCAGCTTAGCAGGCATATAAGATTTTTTTATGGCATGTAATTAGACCGATATAACTAAATAAATCATCTCTCATATCACTTCCTTCAGTTTATTTTTTGTTTGGAACGAAAGAAATCAAAGACTATTTAGAAACGCAGAGCAGTCCCTCCCTCAGATGTTGGACAAGGTTAAAATTCATTCATACCGGTGGTTGAAAGCGACAAACACTACTCTAGCTTTAAACTACCATAGTCTATAGGTGGTGGTCAATCCCGTTTACTTGTTTGGACATCGATTAGTTATTGATGTTTTTGTTGATTGTTGACAGTTTGTAAACTTTTGCAGTCCTTTCGGCACACCTTGTGCTGAGGAGACTATTTGATTAATATGTGTATTTCATTTTTGCCTTTTCAAAAAAAATTAGACCGGTATAAATAAATATTCTTAAAAAATCTTAGTCTACTCTATCTTTTTTTTCAAAAAAAAGTGTGGCTTGAGCCTAAGTAAGATAGGTCATAAGTTCTTATAGGTTGGTGTGATTTATTTTGATCCCTACTTTTAACCCAAATAGTTTTTTTAATGCTTAAACTAAATTACATTGTACAATTTAAAAAAGGTAACACTCGAATGAATCAAAATAATTTGAAAACAACTTATACAATTTTAAATTACGCTAAAAATATCACATTCTTTTGATTTTTTTTGGATTGAAGCGTTAACAAATTTAGAATCATAATATGATATTTTAAAGTATAAAGAATACAATTATCAATGCAAAACTGACCATTTTTAGTATTCTTAACTAGTGTCATGGGGGCACTAGTTAGCATGACCCAACTACTTCATATATGAACGTGTTGGTTCATGTTGGACTAGAACTTAAATGTGTTTGAATAAAATACTAATCAAATTGATTTGAGTCAATTGGTCGAATGAATCACGTGAACTTGTTAACATCTACAAACATAATGATTAGTCATTATTATAGGGTTTAGATGACCTAAATTGTGAGGATACTTTAAGGGAACGGAATTTGTGCAGTCGTGAATTTCTGCGGTCTATAATAAAAGGAATATCCTAATTTTATAAAATGTGAAGTTTCAATTATAAAATTATAAACTTTCTGATCAAGATCAGACGTGTTCAGGAAGTCGTGAGTGCATGACTGCATGCAGTTACAGATCCAAATCCTACTTTGAGTCGGGTACTAAAGATCCAAAATCCTAATTATTTTGATTGGCCAAACTATACTGCAACACAAATACAAGCGAACACGCAATTCTAAAATGTTATTTCAAGTAGCTTATGAGTGTATAACCTATATTTTAAACATTATTTCAAGCGGCTTATGAGCTTATAACTTACCACTTCCCTTTTTATTTCCTTTCAATTTACCTCTGCCATCTTACTTGAAATATAATAAATATTAATTAAACATTTATTTTTTTAATGTTATTTCATACTTATAAGCTAGTTCAACCGCTAATTTTATCAATCACTACAAATTCAATCAACTAACTTATCTATATAATTTAAAAGTTAGTTTATAAAATATTCACTATAATCTCATTTGCTATAAATTAGCTTATTAAGTATCCGCTATTTTTTAACAAAAGAGAGGCTCACTAGAATTAAATCATAAAATTAAAAATTGTCTTTAGCCCATTTATTGTCACAAAAAAGTTTAATCTTATTTTTAGGCAAAAAAAAAGGCCAAAATGCAATTAAGCCAAAGTTTAATACTACTACTAGGCCTGTTCATGGTTTGGTTCAGGCAAAAAACCGAACCGAACTGAACCATAACCATATTCGAAAAAACTGAACCAAACCGTTATGATTTATAGCCCAATCGAACCGTACTTATGGTTAAGCTAATCGGTTAACCGAACCGAACCGTTAAGCAAAAAAAATGTATTTATGGTTCGGTTAACCGAACCGAACTGTTGAATATTCACAAAATTTTTGAGAATTTTTTAGTTTTTCAATTTAAGTTATGCAGTTCGGTTCAAACGGTTCGGTTCAGTTATTAACGGTTCGGTTCACAGTTAATGAACTGTACAAATTTATCGGTTCGGTTCATAAATTTTCGGTTCGGTTATTTTCAGTTCGGTTCGGTTCGGTTCGGTTCATGGTTATTTTTGAACAGTCCTACTCAAGTAGTGTGTGTGTACAACAGGAATCTGCAGAAATTGTTCCAAGAAGAAGAAGAAGAAGGTGTTAGAAGATGGTAGAACGTTGTGTGATCATGACTTTGTTGCTTAGCCTCATCTCATTTTCTTCAATCGTTTTCACTTCTTCTTCATGCTCCTCAATCAATGGTTAATCCCTTTTCATGCTTTTCATCTCAAATTGTTACTAGTTGTTGCTGAGTTCACTTTGTTATTCTTTCCCTTCATTTTTTGTATCAACAACTATGCAGGTTTACCGCTTGTGAGAAATATCAGCGAGATTCCTCAGGATAACTACGGAAGGCCAGGTCTCTCCCACATAACTGTTGCAGGTTCAATCTTGCACGGAATCAAAGAGGTATCCTAATCCTACTTAGCTAATATTTTGAGTAAACCATCAGATTAGTTCCTCACTTTGTAGGACACTTATGAATATTTCAAAAATGTCTCTGATACTATTAAATTGTCAAGTTGGTCCCTATATTTAATCACTTACTATTAACGAAGTCCCTATTAATTTGGTCTTTTAAGTTTATCTACTTATTCTCAATTTAGTCCCTAACATATTCTTTGAAGGACTAATCTGAGTAAAATTTAACAGAGTCAAGACCTTTTTGAAATATTCATAAAGTCAGAGACATTTTTGAAATATTTATAAAGTGATGGATCTATTTGAGAGTGTCTTACAAGGTCGGAGACTATTTTGGGGGTTTACTCTAATATTTTTCACCATTTTAAGTTCACAATGTTAAATGTTTATCATATAAGTGCTTATGTATAAGTTACTTCTACAACAGAAGATAAATTAAAGTCAAATTGTTTGTGAACAACTTATCAACATCATAAGTTGTTTCTATAAGCTCCCTCACAAGTGCTTAACCTGCTAGATTAACTGAAATAAGCCAATCCAAGGAGACCCTAAATTCATATTGGACTCAACTTTTTCATTGACTTCGCTGTGACCGCCACTTTTAAGTTTTAGCACTAGGTTGTCCTTTGTAATTTTATTTGACATAAAATAACACATGTACAGGCATAGAATATGAAGTTATTATTAAAATATCAACATTAAATATTCAGGTTTCAATTTCAAGTAGTAAATGTAAAGAGGAGTTGACTAAAACTTTGTTTGCGAGTTGGTTTTGGAAGGCTAAGTCTATATTTTGAAATATAGTTAACATTTTAAAATAATTGTAACAACAGTGATAAATGATTATATAATACTTCAACCATACTTAAACCATTTTGGATTAATTTCTAGCGTCTAGTTTATTGGAACTTCTCAACTGAGATAAGTATTTGGTTCCTAATCTATGAAAATGTTCTTAGAAGTATGTAGGTAGCTGTGGAGAAGTTAAATGAGAGAGCTTATGAAAAAGTTGAGGTGGACAAGCTGATTTCAACTTTTGAGGGCAGTTATTATTTAGAAGACTCATAGATGATTATTTCATCTTTTCTTTTTCTAAACGTGCTTGTTGAAAAACTTTACCCAAACCGGTTCTATGTGTAACGCTTGGTGCTCACTCCTTTTGTTTATTGGATCAGAAGATTTGTTGTCGATAGTTACACTACATTTTCTAGTTCAGAAAACAGATCATTTAAGTTATTGCAGAAGATCCTGTTTTTCAGGCATCTGTGTAGTCAATGATGGTTCAATCTGTTTGTATAATACAGTATCATTTTTGTGAATTTTTTCTGGAACAGGTTGAAGTATGGCTTCAGACATTTTCACTGGGAACGCGCACCCCGATTCACAGGCACTCTTGCGAAGAGGTTTTTGTTGTTCTCAAAGGCAGTGGAACTCTTTATATTGCATCAAATTCAGATGGGAAGTACCCTGGAAAGCCAGAGGAGCACTTTATCTTTCCAAATAGCACATTTCATATTCCTGTTAACGATGTTCATCAGGTAAACCATTTATGTACTGTTAGATTTCTGATCCAATTCAATTAAAAGCACCTTTTGATTCATGCGGTTGTTTTAGTATATTAAAAACATATAAAATTAAGAATGTCAAGTAACTTTTCTATTTGTTGCACATTGACCTCAACTGAAAATAGCAAGCACATTATTTAGTATCATTATTGTGTATGGTGTTGTGTTTTCAACAGATCAAAACAGTGCTAAAGGGAAAGACAATTTGTTGTGGATTATAGGATCTTTGTCTGCCTGTGCATACACACTTGGAATTTGAATATGCAAAACTTAGCATGTGTGGTTATTAGTAGTGCTTACAATTGTAGCAGAGTGAACAAAGATGATGACAACTTGATAAAGAAAGCTTATAAAAAGTGTCATTATGTTTTGCTGACAGTTTTGCTTTAGGGTTAGGGAGACCACGGGTTTAAATTATAAATTTTTACTTGAGAAGTTTTAGCAGGCCGACACGCTAGTTGATCTCACCTTGTCAATTGTGAATGCTAACTCATGAGCGGATTGGAAGAGTATAAGTTCTAGTCAGATCTATATGCAGACTTCAAATTCAAATGATGTCCCAAGAAATGTTAGTTGGTCAGAGTGAAGTAACTCTCTAGGGAGTTTGTTAGGATCTTCTTAGTTCCATCTTCATTGCTTGGACTCTACTCCAACCTATGTTGAAACGTAAATTGTTTCAAATATAGATAAAGTAATGCATGCCCGGTAAGATGGAAAAATATGTACAATCTTTTAGAGTGTATTAGCAAATGAATGATGCACATTTCTTTAGATAATCAGCAGCTCAACATTTCCTACTTGTTCTTCGGTTACTCTGGTCCCCTGTGTATTTTAAAATAATTATGGAGAACATGCTTTGCAGCTTTGGAACACCAATGAGCATGAGGATTTACAAGTTCTGGTTACAATATCTCGTACACCAGTTAAAGTGTAAGTGACCTATACCTATTCTCCTCGGATTCCATACTCTACTAATGAGGTGGTAGTTATGAATCTTAGCTTAAAAAAAAAAAGAAGATAGCGGTGACTCTTATCTGGCTCTTAAAAATATGGCAAACTGCCAAAGCTCTCTATAAATAGTACTGATTAGTACAAAACATTCTTATTTCTGAGTAACTTGGTAGATGGTATCCCCAAAAACATGTGTATTAACTCTGGCTTTTTTTGGTTTTAAATGCTTCTTAAACTTTATGGTGGTTTTTATACAATATTTAATAATTCATATGAAATGGATGCACTGAATTGCATTCTTTTGCCCATATCACATTGTCTTTGCCTAATTTGTTCTGCAATCAAGCAAAATAAGATGCTTAGTTTGATGTCGATATGCTTAGGTTCATTAAAGGTTGAACTGTAATGTCAACCTTATTCTACACCATTAACAATATTCACGTTTTAAATTATGGGACTGTGGTGCTGTCAAAAAAAAAATTATGGGACTGTGGTGCAAATATCTTTTCTTTTCATTGGTTGTCAATTTCTCCCATTTTTTTCTTGAAAAAGCAACAAAAGATTCTTTGAACTCGAGCTAACACTGTTTCCCCAAAGGACACAACCACTGGGCTATCTCGTTACACTGATTTCTTCTGTTTTTAGTTTCTCATTAATCATTACACATGTTTTGTTTTTCATTAGGTTTATATATGATGACTGGTCCATGCCTCACAGTGCAGCGAAATTGAAATTCCCCTACTATTGGGATGAGCAATGTTCTGAAGAACCTTCAAAAGAGGAACTGTGATTTATGGTCAAGGTTTATGAGTCTTAACACATATTTTACTGCTGAGATTTTCTACTGTTGTAAAGTATTTCTTAACTATAAATTCAAAACTGTTTAGACATTCATATTCTTTTAGTCTAATCTAACTGCTTCATCTACATAGACTTGAATAACTTAGCAGGTTCTAAAATTTTGCTACAAACTGTTCAACATGGTCATGCAAAACAAAATTTGATAAACAAACAGAAGATTCTTAAAGGGATGTTTGCAGTAGTAATGTTACTTGCATGGTTTTTATTTTTACTGTTTAATACCGGATCTGGACATGAGGACATCCAACAATCTTACAAGGACCATAAGTCCATAACACGGCCAACCCTGTGAGGTACCATTTAATTTACCTTGAAAAGAGTAAAAAAGTTTAAATATGAAGTAAACTTGCTATATAGGAAACTCATAATTTTTTAAAATTTTAAGGTTTATGAGTTTAAGGAATGCTGTGTAAATTTGCACATGATAGAAAAATTAATTTTATTATGTAGGCCGTTGTTGGAGTTAACATTTTACATCATACACATTATTATTTTCTGCTTCCTATTTTTTTTAGTTTTTTTTTTTTTTTGTTGAACTACCCATTTTATTAGTTTTATTTTTTTGGTTTAATTTCATTAGTTTAAAGTAGTTCTAAAGTTCTATTTTGCTTATAATTTGAGACAAAAATAAAATAAAATATATTTTGCTTATAAAGTAGTTCTAAATTTATACTTTTACATTTAACTCATCGAACAAGATTAATCTACCTGGTTTTTTGGAGTAAAATAAACTACCAATAACTAAGAGATTTTAGATTGATGGTGACTTTTTAAGTTCAAAAGTTAGAATCTGTCAAAAAAAAAAAGTTCAAAAGATAGAAATCATAGAATTCAAATCTCACTTGTGATAGTTGTAAATTGACTATTGATGTTATCATTAGTAAATAAATAATTTTTTTTTTTGACAATGTTAGTAAATAAATAATAGTAATACCCACTGCATCTCAAATTATGTCCTAACAAAAAAAAAGTTGTCCCATTTTAAATGTCATTTTATAATATACAATGAACATTAATGTTTTTTCTTTTACAATAACCGATCATATAGAGGTAACATTTAATAGGTCCATAAATCATATTTCAACCGGTTGAAATTATTAGTGTCGAACGCCATGATCGGAGTTCGAACATCAATTCTTTCACTTTGTGTGTAAAACTTTGTAAAATTGGAATTTGACTTTCACAAATATTGTTTTTTAAAAATGGCTATGTTAAACTCAATTCTCACATGAGAAGATCATATCCGATTAAAATTTTCTCATTTGTAACATTAACAATTGAATTTTTTTTTCAACAATGTTTCACATTATCAAAAATATATAATTGGAAAGTGAATTTTAGCACTGGACTCTCTCCATTAAAATTTTAGTCGGAGAGACTCATATAACGAGGACACAGTTTAAGATATAAGTGATGCAATCCAAAGGTCCTATGATAAGGGCACGTGCAAGAAGAGTCAATGATGCCTTAGTTCAATTCATGATCAAATTAATAGAAGGTTCGGCCCAAATTGAAGAAGGCATGACCCAAGTTGGAAAAAAAAACCAAAGTTATGATTATCATCCAAGCATCTGATAGTGACACAATAAAGCATAAGAAAAATGGAAAATAAAGAGCTCCACTAAGCATATGAAAGTGAAGCACCAAGTGATCAAAGAACACCACTCTCTCTTCTTTAGGGTCTGTTTGATCTGCAAAATGAAAGTACTGGGCAGAACAGTACAGGACAGTACAAAGCAGAACATCACAGAACAAATATTTACGATATTAAACAAATTTTGTCTTGTATGATATTTGATGGAAAAAATGTTATTTTGGTGATTTAGAAAAGTTGTGCTGAGGACAAAAAGTTGTCCCATGGTTTAGTGGGGGACAAGAATATCTGATTTTGTCCAGTCCCTTGACCCCCAGTTTGTCCAGTACCAGTGACAGTTTTCAAATCAAACACAGTACAACAGAAGTTGTCCTGTCCAGTCCCCTGTTTTTTAGCAGATCAAACGCACCCTTAATTTGCATTTTCCTTGTAATAATTCAGCCCACTATCATGATAATTAATGACTGAAGTCCTTTTGCTTTCTTAGGAGTTACTTTTTGCTTGTTTAGTTCATCATAAACATTTCCTATATAAAGGAGGCGTGTACCCCATTGCCAAATCAATGAAGTTTATTGAATTTTACTCTTTGTGTAATTAAGAGTATGTGCTCTTAGGTTCTGAATTGGAGCAAAACTGATCGTATAAAAGAATCATTTTCTTGTGGTGATCTTCATCCATAGGCTTATCATTCATTTACTTTGTTTCATTTCTTCTCTTTCCTTTACTTTGTTTCAATTTAGTTCCTAATTATGTTTGTCAAATTCTGTCTATTTCTCATTTATAATTCAAATACCCATCTTCCAAGCAGTTTATTTCCTATTTGAATCACAAGAATTTAAAGACCCAAAATTATCAAAGCTATTTCATGAATTTTGAAGAACACGTATAATTTTCAGTGCATATCAATGTCTCAAATCTCGCATAAGTAATTTGTTACATAAAAGTCAGATTTGATTGAGAGGGAAGAAGGGACCACAATTCGCAACAATCATCTTTTGGCGCATTGATGCATTTGGTGTTTCCGTGGTCGATAGATCAAAATCAGACGATTTAAATTTTAAATAATATATTTTTTATTTTTTAAAAGTTAAAATTTATAAGATGAGAATTTCCCCCTATTAAGAATCGATGACTTAACAGATGGTGGAGGAGATTTTAATACCATTAAAATTAGGTGTTAGTTTAACTCAATCTTATATAATCAGCTTGTGAAGATTGCAATGAATTATAAATATATATTTATGGAAAATGTTAACGAATGCCCCAGACACTTTTTAAAACCTTTAAATAGTAAGTTTTTCTAAAAATTTGTGCATTTAATACATTAAAAATTGAATTAATTTAATTTTTCTAAAGAATAATTTTTTAATATGGTATCTTTAAAGAGTACTCCAAGGAACTTGTTAGCTAAAATCCTATATCTGGTGCATCTGGCTTTAACAAATTCCTTCTACTTAAGGTTGGAATTCAATGATTGGTTGATGAGTTGAGGGAATTAAAAAGTCAATCCTTCTTTTTTTTTTTTTTGAGACAAAAGTTAATCCTTCTAGAAAACGAAGTTGTCACTTTAATTAAGTTGCGTGTAGAACGGGAAATGAATCTACTCACTCAAATTGTTTCAAAAAAGAAAACAAGAAGATGCTAGAACGTTACTATGTTGTGATCTCGATTTTGCTTGTCAGCCTCATCTCATTTTCTTCAATCATTTTCGCTGCTTCTTCTTCATGCTCTTCCTCCTCCATCACTGGTTCGTTATTTCAATTCTCATTTTTTTCTTCCTCAAACCAAATACTACTTCATCATTTTAAACTGTTCTGTGATGTCAAATATGCAGAGTTACCGCTTGTGAGAAATATCAGCGAGATTCATGAGGATAACTATGGTAGACCAGGTCTCTCTCACATCACTCTTGCTGGTTCTGTCATGCACGGAATGAAAGAGGTAGTTCATAATGTTAATTGTTTAGTATCATATAAGTGCTTATGTATAGGCTACTTCTATAAGACAAAGGGTCCGTTTGGAATAGCTTATTTTTGAGCTTATGCAAAACAACTTATGCAAATAAATAAGTTGTTATGTATTAGAGTATTATAAGTTTGTCAAGATAGATTATGAAAAAATAGTTTATAAAATACAGTTTTCGTTAGTGGGAACTTATAAATTAACATAAAATCTTATTTATTTGCATAAGCTGTTTTGCATAAGTTTAAAAATAAGCTAATCCAAACAGGCCCAAAGTCAAGTCAAATTGTTTGAGAATAACTTATGCACATTATCGGTTGTTTGTTTCTATAAGATCTCTCAAATAGTCTCACAAGTGCTTAACCGCTTATGATAGTGTAGATTAGCTCAAATAAGTCAATCTAGAAAGCCCCTAAACTCATATTTGGGTTCAACTTTTTCTTGGACTTCATCGTGACTGCAGCTTTTAGCACTAGTTTTTGTTCTTTATAATTTTTCTCACACAAAATAACATATTCACAAGCATAGAATATGAAGTTACTCTCTCTGGTCGCTACTATACGAAAAAAAAATCAGCTTTTAGATTCATTGAATAAGCGGTATATCTGATTTATATTATAGATCAGCTAAATAGTTATTCAATGAATCTAAAAACTGAATTTTTTCATATAGGGACGAGAGGGAGTATTACTATATTACTAAAATATCAAACATTAAACAAGCCTGCTATCAAATTGTCTTGAATCATAGATTTCAAGTAGTAAATGTAAAGAGGAGTTAGTTAAAGAAGCGGCAGACTTAGCCCAATTTTGATTACTTTCTAGTTTATTGGAATTTCTTAACCGAGATAAGTATTTGGAATTATGAAGATATTTTTTTATAAGTTTATAGGTGCTCGAGAAGAAGTTTTATGAGAGAGCTTATGAAAAACGTTAGGTGGAGTAGCACTTTACCTTATGTAGGAAGTTATTATTTAGAAGATTCATAGTTCATTGCGAGATTATTTTGTCTTTTGTATTTCTGTAAGTGCATGTTGAAAACTTCACCCAAACCGGTACGATGTGCAACATTGTTTGTCATGCCTTTTTTTTTTTTTTATTGGAATAGCATATTTGTTGTTGATAGTTACACACTATTTTCTAGTTAAGAAAATAAATCATTTAAGGGATTGCATCATGTTTTTCAGGAAACTGTGTAGTCAATGATGGTTGAATCTGTTTGTATAATATCATTTTTGTGAACTTTTTATGGAACAGGTTGAAGTATGGCTTGAAACATTTTCACCAGGAACACACACCCCAATTCACAGGCATTCTTGTGAAGAAGTTTTTGTTGTTCTCAAAGGCAGTGGCACTCTTTATATTGCATCAAATTCAGATGGGAAGTACCCTGGAAAGCCAGAAGAGCACTTTTTCTTTCCAAATAGCACATTTCATATTCCTATTAATGATGCTCATCAGGTAAACCAGTTAAGATAGTTCCTACTTGTTCTTTGGTTACAATGGTCCCGTGTATTTTTAAGTAACTTATGGAGGACATGATTTGCAGCTTTGGAACACCAACGAGCATGAGGATTTACAAGTTCTAGTTATAATATCTCGTCCACCAATTAAAGTGTAAGTGACCTCTATTCCCATTCTCCTTGGATTTCATACTTTACTAACGAGGTGGTAGTTGTTGTGGCGACTATTTAACTTCAAAAAACTAAAACGATAGTGGTGACTCTTGTCTGGCTCTTAAAAATATGGCAAACTGCCAACCATCTTAAAAATAGTACAAAATCATTCTTAGTTCATAGTAACTTGGTAGATGGTATTGCCCAAAACACGTGTATTAACTTTGGCTTGTCATTTTCCATAGGTTATATATTGGTTTCTTCTACTCATGCTTCTTAAACTTCATGGTGGTTTTTCATACAATATTTATGAATTGATATTAAATGGTCCATTGAATTGTATTCTTTTCCCCATATCAGTGTCTTTGCCTAGTTTGTTTTGCAATCAAGCAAAATAAGATGATTTGTTTGAAGTCGATGTGCTTAGGTTATTTAAAGGTTGAACTGCAATGTCCCATATTGTTCTGATGATGGTTTGTTTCTATACTAAACAATAGTTTTCCTCGAAGAACACGACCACTGGGCTATTCAATTACAATGCTTTTCTCCTGTTTTTAGTTTCTCATTAATCATTATGTGTGTTTTGGTTTTCCATTAGGTTTGTATACGATGACTGGTCTATGCCTCACAGTGCAGCGAAATTAAAATTCCCACTCTTTTTGGAGGAGCCATGTTCTCAGGAACCTTCAAAAGATGAACTATGATTTATGGTCAAGGTTTACACTAAACACATGTTTTATTGCTGAGATTTTCTATTGTTGTAAAGCATTTCCTAACTATAAGTTCAAAACTGTTTAGACATTCATTCTTTAGTCTAATATCACTGCTTCATTCACATAGGCTTGAATAACCTAGAAATTTCTAAATTTTTCCTGCAAACTGTTCAACATGGTTATGCAAAGCAAACAACAAACAAAAGATTCTTTAAAAAGGGATGTTTGCATTAGCAATTTTCGGTACTAGTATTGTTTTTATTTTTACTGTTGGATATCGGGTTTGGATGCATCCAACAATCTTTAAGGGTCATAACACGGCCAACACTTTGAGGTACCATGTAATTTCCCTTGAAAGCTATAAAAGAAACTCATCATTTCCCCCTTAAATACTTATAACTCTTTTCTTAAGTCCCATATAGAATAGTATGGATGCTAGGTGGAGTATTTAGTAGAATGGAAGCCAATAATGTGGTGAGTTTTAACATTGGGTAAAAAAAAAAAACAATGTGATGAGTTTTAACCTAAGACCTTGGTTAAGTTAGAAGAGACTTGAACCATCTTATCCAATCGTTTTTAGATAAAAAAGTTTATTATATTATTTATTTACAATGTGTCTAAAAATGTATTTGCCCAAGTCAAAAATGAAGGGAAACTAAATAAAAAAATAATACTTACAAGGCATGATAATGATTCAATCAAAAAAAAAAAAAATTATCATTCACAATTATACACTAGTATCCGTAGGTAAATTATGAATCAGTCTTTTCCTACTATTTAGGCAAACAATATGGAAGCCATATACAAATCTCTTAAAAAAAACACAAAAAAGTAAAGGGAGAGATTCTAAATTCTATTGTACAAAGATTTTAGGACACTGGCAAATAGAAACAAAAATGGCAACTATGTTTGATATTAATATCTTTCTATATTATAGTATCCTCCGAGGATTATTCTCTTCCCTACAATCTCTCTCACCAATCTCTCACAAATATTCATTTTCTCTAACCTCCCTCCAAAAATTGTCTAAACCAGCTAGCACACGTAAAAAAACAGAATAAGAATTATGGCTCCAACTCTTCCTCCCCTTTTTGCTGCTTGAGACAACCTTAATTTCCCCTCCTATATCATAACAAGAAGACAGGATGGCCTTTGGAAAATCACCACTCCATGGCCTCCTGTCTTTCCTCCTTCTCTTCTCCCCTTCCCTTCTTCATCATTATGTCGCTGCAGCCACCGTTACAACAACCTCCATCCACCTTGATGTCGTTCGAAAGCCTGCCCCTGATGCCCCTATCTTTAGAGAAGCACCGGCTTTTCGTAACGGCGAAACATGCAACAAAGAAAGCATTCACATTTCCATGACATTGGACTCAAATTATCTCAGAGGAACCATGGCTGCTGTCCTCTCCATTTTGCAACATTCAACTTGTCCTGAAAATGTTGAGTTTCATTTCCTTTGGGCAAGGTTTGAGCCTCAGGTTTTTCTAAGCATAAGATCAACCTTCCCTTACCTCAAATTCAAGATTTACCGCTTTGAATCCAATAGGGTACGCGGAAAAATCTCGAAATCCATTCGTCAAGCATTGGATCAACCTCTTAACTATGCAAGAATCTACCTTTCTGATATTCTTCCTCTTTATGTCAAGCGAGTTATATACCTAGATTCTGATATTGTTGTTGTTGATGACATTGCAAAGCTATGGGATGTTGACTTGCAAGGCAAGGTATTAGCTGCACCGGAATATTGCCAAGCAAATTTCACCGAATATTTTACAGATTTATTCTGGAAAGATCCCGAATTACCTCGTACATTCGAGGGTCGGAAACCGTGTTATTTTAACACAGGTGTGATGGTTATGGATGTTGAGAAATGGAGAGAAGGAAGGTATACACAAAAGGTGGAACATTGGATGACAGTACAAAAACAAAAGAGGATATATCATTTAGGATCATTGCCACCTTTTCTTTTGGTTTTGGCTGGAGATTTGAAGAGTGTGGATCATAGATGGAATCAACATGGACTTGGAGGTGATAATCTTGAAGGAAAATGTAGAAGTTTGCATCCTGGTCCTATTAGTTTGCTTCATTGGAGTGGTAAAGGAAAGCCATGGTTGAGATTGGATTCAAGAAGACCTTGTTCTGTTGATCATTTATGGGCACCTTATGATCTCTATCGTCCAAATACTCATTCTTTGGAAGAATGATTTATTATTGACAAATAAAATGGAGGTGGAGGGGGAGGAGAGAATAAAAAAATCAATTTAAATTAAATTACACAATTATTTATTTATAAATAAAATGGGAAAGAGTTAGGGGAGGAAGAAATTTAAAAAAAGAGGTGAGTTATTTTACCAATATATTCATTTTTTTAATAATTTTTTTCTTTATTTTTAATTTTGTCCTTTTAAAAAAGGACATATTATAATTGAGAGAATTTGTTGAGAGTGAATTAAAAATAAAAAGCTTTTTGCAGTTTGGTGTTGAAGAAAACTAGAAAAGGGAAGACATATGGATTAATTTGCAAAAGCCTTTGTTCAAGAAGCCAAGGGAAAGAGATATATATTACTATATATATATATATACTTGGAGAAGTGTTGGTTATGTATTTTATATATATTTTTTCTTTTGTTTTTCTGGGTTTTGGGGGGGTGTATAAAGAAAACTTCTTGGGCACAGGGTTGTATGGATGATGGTATCATTTGCATCAGTGACTGGTTGCCAGATCGATGAACCTCATCCAAAATTAAGTGTCCCTGAAAATGATATCTATGAATTTTAATATTTTTTATCATCTTTGGTAGATTTTGTACAATTTTAAGTCCAGCTCAATGGCTGATAGAAAATTTTGCCGCTTCAAGTTCTGTTTTTGACTGATGTGTGCATGTAATTTATATAGTCATGATCTATAAAATTGATTCCAAAAAAAATATCCTCACAACAAAGCATATATATAATACTTTTATCTAAACTCGAAATTTAGAAGAAAGAAAGTAGCTGTGTTCGCCCACTAATCTCTCATTTGTATTTATTTTTCTTATATATAGAGTTTTCATTTCTTTTGAAAAAATTAAATGGATTACAAGACAGAAACATCATAACTTTTAAGAATCAATTAAGTTTTCAAATGTTTTTAAATTTTCTATTGAAATATAGTTTATTGCTTTCCATAACTCTAATTTTTCTACAGTTTGACATTGTTCTTATCTCTCGTTCTCTATGAATCGTCTTAATAGATCATCTTAATGTGAAACTTTTAATCATTGTAATATATCACTTAATTATTTGTTGTACGTGGCCAAATTAGATTATGCATGCAACTATGCAAGTTTATGTATTTTTTTTTTGGAGGGGTGTTATGACACAATTGTTTCTACATAAAAATGACACAAACACTGTTTATGCATAAAAGTAGAAGAGAAAATTTTTGGTTAGACAAATTTGCCCTCCCTTTTTGTTAGCAAAATGGCAAAAATACCTTTGTGTATAGATTGTGTAAAATAAAGTATGTCATCATATTATTTCTCTTTTTTTTGGGTATTATTCTTCTTTTTGCTCAAACTTCAATATCTTTTCAATTAAGGATCATGTTTCTTTTAAGTTTTCTTGTTTCCTTCAATTTCTTCTCTTAAGTTTTCCATTTTTACAAACCCTATTTTAAGGTTAAATGATCTGAAAATGATATATAATGATCATATGTTTTTGAAATATGTTTTCACAGACAACTTAAGTTGGTGAACGTGAACCAAAAGAATTCAGCTAAAGGATATAAGTTCAAATCTCATTATCATTTCTGGGCAATATACAAGAATATCTTAACTCTGTGAGTTTTGAGCTATGAAGTAAGGGCTCTGACACGAATACCTGATACAATATGGATACATCAACGCTGTTAATGTAAAAAACATAAGACACCGCGACGCCTAATCGTAGAGACATCCGTGCTTCATAGTACATCTCAAAACACATTTTCAGCTATGTCTATTGACAAATTGCAAGCAAGTTTGTTAAGATAGTTAGAGTTTGTTGGTGTTAGTTAATTAGTTAGAAATTAGTTATAGTTGATTACTCAATTAGTTAGTTAGTTGATTCCTATAAATAGAATACTAATGTACACATTTTACCATCTTTTATCAATCAAATATGAACTCTTATGAACTTTTACTCGACTAGCATGAATATGCTCTCTTTTTATCTCTATCATATGTGTATGATCTATGACACTATAATCTTATGATTCTTGACAAAGTCATTGAGGACATCTCTAGCAATTTTAGTTTGTTTTTTTTTTTGGTGAGGTAGCCTAGTGGCTTGAAAATCCATCCATAAGATGAATAAGTGGAGTGGCCAGGGATCGAATCCTGGCTCCTGCATATAAAATGCTATTGTCCCTACCAACTGAGCCAAACTCTCAGGGACAAACTAAACTAAAATTGCTACTTGTAGAGGTTATCTTAAACTACTGCTAAATATGAAAATGAATTTTATTTGAAGACAAACGAATAATGTGACTCATTTACTAATAAGAACATCATTGTCTTATGCTGCCATTATCATATCATTCCTATGCCATTTGTATTCAAAATGTTCTTAAGAATGAAACAAGTTAATTTGATTTCTATCAACTTTTGTTTTTTACATAATGAAGTTAGATTTATTTATTTTTTTACAAAATTGAAGTTAGAAGTTCAATTAGTTTCACATAAAAAAATTAGAACCAATATTATTGATATTTTTAAATATAAAAATTAGTTTCACATAAAAAATAAAAAAAACTCCTTAATAATCTGAAATTTGCGCATTCCTTCGTTATTGTAGACACCACCACTCACTCATCACTCTGTCATAGTGTCATCTATCTCTCATTAAACCTTTTCTCATGAATTTCTTCAAATCCGTTTTCTCAGACGATCCAGATCCACCTCAACCCGAATCCCAACCCGAACCCAACAATGCTGACCCGCTTCCCAATTCCGCCCCCGCCGATGACGCTTGGAACTTCGGCGGACTCATCAAAACCCTCACAGCCAAATCCGAATCTATAATCGAAACATATCGTCGCGATCTACAGGAATTCAGCACTGGATTGAAGAACGAGATCGAGGTTGCTCAAGATTCAGTTGGTGAGATCGGAAGCACTGTCATAAAAGGAACGGCTCAGATCATATCTCAAGGTAAGGAAGCAATCCTCGCCGTTAATCTCGATTCTGATAATGCCACTTCCTCCGCCACCACCAATCGCGATTCGAATAGCTTAGATTCGAAGCGATATAGTAGATTTGATGCTCAGATTGGTGCAATTCAGGGTGATGCTGGGACTTACACTGATGTACCTGAGGATTTGGATGAATTCAATGAGTGGAAATTAGGGTTTGTATTGGATGGGAAAAGTGATGAAATGGAGAGTCTTTTTAGGGAGAATGATGCAATGGAGAGTGTTTATAAAAGGGTTGTTCCAAATAGTATTGATCATGAAACTTTTTGGTATAGGTATTATTATAAGGTTTATAGGCTTAAGAAAGCTGAAGATGTTAGGGCTAAGCTTGTTAGAAGAATATCCAAGGATGAAGAGGATTTGAGTTGGGATGTTGAAGATGATGATAATGATGAGGATGGTGTGGAGGAAAAGGAGAATGAAGGTGAAAATTTGGGGAAAAGTGTAGATACTGATTTGAAAATTGGTGGCTCTAGCTCTGGTTCTAGTGATGAGAAGAGATTGAATGTGGAAGAGGTGAAGCATTCAGAGTCTAAAGAAGAAAAACGAGACGATTCAATGCAAAGCAATGAACTTGGTAATGAGATGGATAAGTCTGTTGAAGAATCGCGAGTTGTTGCGAAAGCTGAAGTTGTTAATGAGACGGGTGGTGGAAATGAGGAAAGGAATGAGGATGCTGGTGTTGATAAACCATTAAAGTCAGTAGTAGTTGATGGTGCTGCGAGTGCGAACAAGGATGTTTCTGTGGGTGAGTCTGATGAGAAAGTGATAGAAGTGGATAGAAATGCTGCTGATGTAAAATCTTCTAGTAGTAAGAATAATGAGTCGTCAGTGGTTGGAAGTCAGCACATCGAAAATGAGGAGGAAGATGATCTTGGGTGGGATGATATCGAGGATCTTAGCAGTATCGATGATAAGAAAACAACTCAGAGTCAGAGTGGTAGCATCAGCAAGGATGATTTGCGGAAGCGCCTTAGTACTGCAGAGGAAGATGAAGACTTGAGTTGGGACATTGAAGATGATGATGATGAGCCTGCGAAGGCTTGACATATGTTTGATCCATTCTGTTATGACTTCTCAAAAGATATAGTATGTGTGTGCCATTTATAACAAAGAAATTTGCCTCTGTTTTTTGTATTTTGTTGAATTAAGATAGAAGTAATATTGTGAATTTGTGATTTAATTTCTATACCCAAAATGCATCAAAAGCAACTGTTTCTATAGTAATATGACCAATATCTCTTCTTATTTGAACTTCTGTGTAACTGTATCGTCTTTTTAATATTAAGCCTCAGAAGATTGATTCATTCTGCACAATTTCCATAGTATGTATATATTTCCCATGTTTTCCTTCTCAGTATCCTTGGCCGACTCTCCATATTAACAACGGAAGAACAATCTAAACAACTTCCTTCTCTACCCTTCAATGATTCAATGTCCAAATCTTATATTTGCTTCTTTGGGGTTGATCAATGTAGGATTTATAGCCTGTAAATGGACATCGATTATGTTTCATGTCAATCCCCAGGCAGAAGTTGTTTAGGAGGATGTGTCAAAAATGTTATCCCAATGACAATTTCTAGCAAAAATTGAATGTTATATTGGCAAAGATAGTGTATAAAGTATTTCAGTTCAGATTCTCAGAACAAGAGAAATTTGAGTCTGCTGTAAATGAGATATTGAAAAGTCGAATTCTGGTGGCATCTTTTAAACTTTCAGCCAACATATGCTACCGGTTCGCCGAAGTCTCCTTTGAAGGTTAAACATTACATGCCTTATGCAGTTCAATTTGTCTACCAACAATGATTACATTAGGTGCATGAAAAGTGCCATAAGAGTAGTATGTGGTTTTTGTGATGCCTCAATTGGTGCTAGAGTTCTGAGCCATGATGATTGATGACTGTTTTTTGAGATATGAATTTTACCGATTTTACGAAGGTGTGTATATTCTAAACCTACAAATTCTAATTCTTAAACCAGTAACAATGAAGCCTAAAATAAGCATTTCAAGTCACAATGAAGGTGTGTATATGTCTTGATCATATTAAAAGGTGTAATAATTCAAAGCTGCATCTTATTGGTTTTTGTGCAGATGATACAAAGCAAACCCATTGGCCTTATAGCTGTGGCAGGTTCGAGCTCTTCACTTTGAGCTAGGTGTCTACTTCTATGTCTTTATTCGTGTTATTGATTAAGCAGAATCATTTGATGCTAAAGAATAGTAAGCTTTACTAAATGAAAAAGTAAAAGGGAACCGCATTTTGGGTTCTTTCTATGCAAAATATACTCCACTCTTTAAGAAGTTGAGTTCTGCTCAATTATCAGAAAAGCAAGATGAATAATATTCAAATTAAAACAATGAACTAACAAATTTACTGCAGTTCTTCCTTCTAGAATGAAGTAGCTAAAATCAAAATTTAAAATAACAGATATACATTATACAAGTCTCTCATAGTAGTCTATAACCTTCAACTCTATGAAAACATGGAACTGCTAAGGATATGAGGTGTATGTCACAGTAGGTAACTGAAATTTACAAAATTTGTTTCCACTTCCATATTTTGGATGTTGATTCAGTTTCAGAAACAGACGCAATAATTCTAAGCAAGAAAATGACATTAAACATGAAGCATGAAGTTAGTAATGGAGAGGGAAAAAATCAACCAGAAATACTTGGTACAATGCCTCCTGAGATTGAATAAACATGTAACTACTCAGATATGGCTAATTGACCATGCAAATCTAAAAAGCAGTTAAAGAATTCGACAACAAAGACTGAACTTGAAATTCAACAGCATATATATGAATAGAGAGAATCATTAATAAATATTAAATAGATAACTAAGCATCCCAATGACGATTTGATTCGTCTAAAAAGATGGTTAACTTAAAAATATCATTCTTACAAACTGATATATCAGATATAATTCACACTCTTCAATTTTGAAAGCTTGACTATTCTACTAAAGCTCTTACCGTGATTGGCAAACATTAAAATACTGTTGTGAACTCCACTAGAATCTACTCTATCCAAGAGGGAGAAAAAAAAGTAAAAGAAAGGGTGTGAAATAAAAAGAATGAACCAAACTTCTGTAGCAACACCTGGGGTGGACCCTGTTTGTACAACAAAATGAAAACTCCAGAGTGCAGAGAAAATAACCGGAGCTTGAAAGTCACCTATCATGTTTCGCATGTCTTTGAACCCAAGGCTGCTTCATAACCAAATTTGTTCTCATCCTTCGACACAAATGCTAGGTTCAGAAGTGGACTCTCCGATGTGTGGCTCAACAGGAGAAGGCAATGCTAGAAGCCTTCCTTTCTGTGCACGTGGTGGAAGATGCTTTGCAGGTTTTCTGGAAGGGACATTCCATGGCAAGAAGACTCCAGTACCACCACCAGCAAGTTTACGCGGATTCAATGCCATAGGACGCATAGGTGTCAGCATCATCATTGGGCCAGGAAGCATTCCCCATTTGGGCATCATCATGTCCATACCGTCATAGCCGCAACTTATAGTTCCATTTGGCAAAGCATATGGATTAGCAATGGCTGGTTGCCAGAGAGTCATTGAATTTGTCATGGTAGGAGTTGGTGATTGGCATTGATTGGAGTCTGGCCTCACTCTAAAGAAGGTGATGCTCACCCTTCTGTTGGGAGATGGACACATGACGTGCCTTGCCATGTCAGCACTGTTTCCTCTCATCACTACAAGAGACCTGTAAAATCAAGTTGTTATTCATCGGTTAGTACGGTATATGATTGGCACAATTTCCTTGCACAAGACATTCAAAAGAATATCTCAGCAGGTAATTAGACATTCAGCAATGAATAAATTGATGCTTGAGGTGAGAACATTAATAAGGCTATTGATTATCTAAACTAGGTTCCATTTCAACTACAGTCTAGCCATTGATATTTTTGAGATACAAACAATCTGTTTTTGTCCCTGGCTTGAGTGCCTCCAAGTTTGTCTGATATTCAAGAAAAACAAAAACCAAAAGAAAAGTACAAAAGCAATATCTGACCCAATAATACGCATATTATACAAGCACATAATTGCATCCTCTAAAATGCTAGCACTTCATATTATTCACTTACATCTGTCCTATAAATGTTGAAGGTACTTCTCCCATTGATTCCAGCACTGTGCTAGAATCTTTAATTAATAAATGGAAGATTAGGACTGCAAAGAGAATAAGTTCTTTGATATGTACCCCTGCTTCAATGAGAGCATGAGTGGTCCCTTGTAGTTCCCATCGTTTTCACTCACAAGGATACGCCCAAAAGCCATGGTTGATTCAGAGAGAAGAAGAGTGGTCACAGGTTGATCCAGATGTGGTGGTTTCAGGAATGGCTGAGAAAACTCCCCCTAAAATTATCAAAATATTGCCAAATGGTTATTTCTTTGCACACTACAAATGATCACAGTACCAATATGACTACTACAAGAGGTAGAAAATTTACCTCTTCAAAAAAGTTGATGATACAACCATTTGGTCTTTTGTACTCTGGAAGTAAATGCCATTGAATAAAGTGATCTATGACACGTTGCAGAATTGCCGGAATTGGCTCTATATTACCTGAAAACAAAAATCCAAAACGAAAAAACAGAATGAGATTGTACTTATGTTAGTTAAAGTAAAACTGCTAGATAAATCACAATTTCTTTCAATAGATTCTCCTTACATTTTGTGTCCTCCTTTATCTGTCCAAATATTGGAACACCCAGCTGAATCAGCTCTCTCTTGTTACCCTTTATCTGTTTGTTGAATAATATAAAAGTTTCACCTACAAGTATGCAAGAGAGATAGCAATTTAAGAAATATTCGATCGATGTATAACCATGCAAATAAATTGGAGCTGCCATATAGTATGGTCTTGCTATTTAATTTGTCTTTGTCCATAAAAGTGAGAACCTCAAAATTTTATTATGAAATGAGAATATCCAGACACACACAAAGTTCAACAGTGGTTTACCAGACAGTTCCCCATTCTGACCAGCAGTATGGATCTCATTAACAAAATCTGACAGCTTGCACAATTCTGAATCAGTGAAAACGTCTTCATATAACTTCAACCCTTTCACAACATTCACCTGCCAATTGCAATCAACTATAAATCAGAAGTACTGCAGTAGCATAAGCTACTTCTTAATGCATAATAATTAGTTGAGGAAATAAATAATGCATTTTTAATTTATGAAATGAAGAAAAAACTTGCCATGTGCCCCTTCACTGACTCCTTTGCTGTGAAACCTTTTGTCAACTTAAACTGTGAAGGACGTTCTTCACATTCATCATGATCGGAACATATATCAATGTTCATTGAACTAGTCTGGTTTTCTTGAGATCCTGCACATAAAAGTCATGCAAATTTTAATCCTTAGTAAAAGACAACAACAAATTTCTATCCTAAACAATGTCAATGCATTCACAAATACTGTTGAGAAACTATTACCCTCTTTTAGTATTATACTACACATATCATGTGCCAAGGGACCCAAAATAGCTAATCATTTGGATTATTATATGATTTAGCCAATACTTACTTATACATTATTATACCATTAAATGAGTATTTCAACTGAAATTTTATAGTGTAACACGTTTGAACATTGAACAGTGTGATTGTTGAGAAAAGAAAACTGTCGTTTTCTACAAAAGTGGTTACCACCACTAATGTGAGCCCAAGCACTAGCATAGTTCCATGTCTGTTCTCAGAGTAAATGCATCCAACTGACCCTACATGTCTTTTTCATCCCATTTCTTGTTTTAAACATAGAGGCTGCTACAAGCTTGATTAAAGTTTCAACATTAATGGTTTTTATTTTTTCTTTGAATTATTCTAATAATTTCATACATAGCTTTACTACATTCATTCATCCTCTTCACAGAGCCATCACTACATCAACATCAGCATATACTATTACATGAATTCTAATGTGTGATAGCATATTCTTCTTCACCTATTCATCAATAATTCATTAGAAAAAAACTTGAATTGGACACCAAAGTTTGACCCACCAACCGGAACCCCGGTAACAATTGAGGTCACCAACACATCATGTAGTCGTCTCCGGTGGTCCCGCCGGCTGAAAATAAAAATCAATGCACACACTTTCTAGTTTCTAGATCCAAAACTTCAACCTTAACATAGTGCTCTATTTGTCTGATCATGGTCATACACCCATGTCCTTAAACTAACAACCATGACCCTCAACCTCAACACACACACCAACCCTTCTCTTTATTAGTAGTACTATTATGAAGGAAAAAAATTTACTTTACTTTAATAACTACCATCTTTATTAGTAACAACAAAATCCCTTTTTTAGAATTAAAACAAGAACTTCTAACACAAGTAATAAAAAAAAATTAACAAATGGTTTTCCATTAACTGATGAAAATCATGAAAATTAGCCAAAATGTTAAACAAGCCAAGTCTATTATTACTTTATGGAAATTTGACTTCAAATACAGAAATAAATAAAGGAAAGCAAATTCCAACATAAAATTTGATGACTGATGTGACTTTGGTTGCAGAAACAAAAATTTCTTTTTCCAAAACATGAACCACACAAAAAACTAGAAGTACAAAAAATAAATAAAATTCCTTCAAAATAAAATAAAATAAGGAATTTAAAAAAAAAATTGTTCTTTTTGTTTTGGAAATTGTTGTTCTTTTCAAAACAGATTTTTATAAAGTCGCTGCTTATTTCAATGAAAAGGTAAAACAAAAAGTATAAAACTACTCCTTGGTGAAGAAAAAAAGTAGTATAAAAGAATACTTTAATTTTTCTCTTAAATAAATAAAGAAATAGAAAAAAACTCTTCCATTTCCCAATGTTTCTTCCACCCAAAAGAAACAATTTGTAGAAAAATATTCCAAACTACAACATGAAATAAAAATTAAATTTTCATGGTAAAAAAAAAAACAGAGGATTGATTATTGAATGAAGATGAAACTGTATTAGCAAAATAATTAATGTAAATTGTAAACAAGTAGTAATAATTAAATAATAATAATGATAATAGCAATTAAGTTACCTGAATCAGTGATCTCACTCTCGGGTGAATCATACTCCTCGTGTTCATCACCACCATTGATCAGTTTCTCCTCTGTTTTCTGTTGTTCTTCCTCTGGCTCCTCCACAACGACGTCGTTTTCAATGACATCTTGTTGTTCAATCACAGTTTTGTTGTTTTCAGCGACTAAACGTAGCTGAAGAGCGACATCAGCAATGGAGTGATACTTCTGCATCTGAAGGATTTGGATCCAATGGAGTCTACGACGGTGAATAGCAGCGAAAACATTGGTATAATCAGCGGAAGAAGAAAGATGAGAGAGATGAGAACAGAGAGCATCGATGATAGCATTAGCAGCAGCAAATTCGCCACGAAACCAAGCGAGAATAGCATCTTTAGCGAATGAATCAGAGACTAGCATTGGTGGTGGTGGTTGAAGAGGAACGGTTGTTGTTGTTGTTGGTGGTGGTGGAATGGAAGGTCGATCGGTAGTTGTGGTGGTGGTTGATACTGGACCAGCCGCCATGGATGAGAATTGTTTGTGTGATTTGTGATCCGAGATATTAGGGGAAACAAACAAAACAACAATGGTGTTTGTTGTGAAATCTGGATTTTGAATTTTCGCAGGTGAATTGGTTTTGTTTTAACAGAAACAAGTTTGTGTTGTTGTTGTTGTTTTTAGAAAAGGAAGAGGTAAGAGAAAAAGGGGTTTATGTTTGTTTGTTTGTTTATGTTATGAGAGTGTGTGTGTGTGTGTGTGTGTGAAAATAAAATAGTATAGTACTAATATGAAATGAAAATGTTATTGTTATATGATGATGAAGAAATTGATATTAATATTGATATGAAGGTGGCTTCTCATGTTATGCTATGCTATTGCTATTGCTAATAGTATACTGTGCCCACTTCAATTTAACTCCACAAACAATACAACTTTCTTTTCAACGTGGCACTACCACACACCATTTGACGTGGCTTGGCTACTTTCTATTATTATTATTATTATTATTATTATTATTATAATATTAATCTTCTGATTCTTAAATGAACAAATCTCTAGTAATTTAAAGTTTGATTAGTGAAGTTTTGAAGTCAAATTTGAGTAGATGTTTATGTTGGATCTAACAATTTTGATATTTGTCAATATTGTTATTTGTTTTTTTAAAGGGCTATATTATTATTATTATTGTTGTTGTTGTGGGAATCAAATTTTCTTACTTTAAAATAGAAGTTAACAGAATACAATGTTACTCTTGTGAGATGAGAATCACTTTATGATGACTCAGGCCAAGTTGTTGTTTGTATTGTATGGTATCCACGAAAATTTATTTAATTACTTTTTCTTTGGGGCAACATATATATATTTGTATAATACTAATGAATAATGTGTTATGAATATTTATATCATTTATTATTATTGATTTTTTTTTTAAAAATAATTAAAGTGTTCTCAACATGTAGATGTATAGACTAATATTTTAAGTAACTGAGATTCATTCTAGAGGTTGAACTTTTTTTTCTAACAAATGTTTTTTTTTTGGAACATAATAATGGTGATGACATATTTGATATAAGAAAAATGCACAAATTTTCAAATAAAATTATAGCAAATCCCGTATCCGTGCCATTTTTAATGTTTTTAATACTTTTTGCACAATGCAGGAATTGTGCATGTAGAAAAAGGAAGTGTCATATTTTTGTTCATAAAAATATGTTCATATAACATAGCTCTTGAAATAAATACGTGACATACGACATACTAGTATTTATATAGAATTATTCAGGTGATTTTCCTAGTTTTTTTTAATAATGTAATTAGTCCTTTTTCTTACAATCAAGACTAAAAATTTGAGTTTTTTATTTAAAAAACTTAAATGGCATTCTTTTAATGAATCTGTTATTTTCCATGAATACTTAATGGCAGTGTGCTGATGAGATCATAAAGCACACCAAGGACCTATACTATAACCCAGTGAGGGATGTCAACTAGTTGAAAATTTGTGTTTGGGTTTTAAAACTATATATATCACCAATAATTAATTATTTTGGTCAAATTTTGAGTTCCATTTTTTTCTTTCTTTCTTGAGATTGTTTCTTGCTTCTCTTTTTTCTGGTATATAGCTTTTCTTTCTACCTAATTTTTTTTGCAAAACCTGTCACGAAGCACGCTAATATAAGAAATACAATGATGGATTGGTTGGTCATGATCCCAACCCCGGTTGTATAATTTATTTATAAATTAAAAAGACAAATAGGTCAATTGGGTTTGCATAGATTCAATTCATTTTTTACTCCGAGTTTTAATTTGGTAGATACTAATATTTTATAGACAAAATTTAATGCCATGTTATATTTTTAGATAAATTAAGAGTATCTAAACATTAAAGAATGGCTAGACATTTCAACTAAGTTGGCATCTCCTATCATAAGTTTATATCTCATAAATAAAATTTTTAAAAAAAGAAAAAATATATATATATACAAAGGACCTTACCCCAAAAAGAAAATGAAAGAAAGATGCAAATAATCAAATAAAAAACAAGGGAGATCTAACTCGTCCCTAATAATTTTGATATATTTATAGGAACAAAAAACTTATTTAACCATAAACTATACCATACTGGGCGAATTTGAGAAAACCAGATGGGCTTGAATCGCCTTGGGTTATATGGACTGTATCCGTCTAGGCTAGATGGGCCAAGCTCACTGATTGATAAAAATGAGGCCCACCACGCCCGATAGATTAGGTTGAAGCGCACACCTTGTTATGGCTAGTACCTCCTGATAGGAATAGCCTCATACAGAAAGTGAAGTTATGGCCTAAATAATAGGCCACATCTGATATTTCCTCAGAATATGGAGAAATTAACCGCTCCACTACGCTTAGGAGCTATTATCGCCAGGGCAGGTACCCACAAGGCCAATATATAGGAAACCCTAGAGGTAGAATAAATCAATCACTTTTTTACAAACTCATCCACTCTAAGATTTAGGCTCAAAGCATTTATGACTAAGCACTAGCATAAATTATTTACATAAGATCATATAGTACTATAAACGGATTATTGTGTTTGACGAATAGAGTAATGTGTCATTCTCAAAGAACAATGCCGAGTAAATATCTATTTATTTTTTTTACTAAAATGTTGGTTTCAAGAATCAAACTTACCCTGTACACAACAGTTAATACTTACTCCCTCCTTTATTTTTTAAGTGTCATTTTACCATAAAACTGTCTAACCAAAACAATGAATTATTGAAATATTTTTTCTATTTTATCCTCATTTTAACCATGACAGTGAATAATTGACAAATTATCAAGGTTTTAAATAGCGGTCGCGGTCACGGTCGCGGTCGCGTTAAGGATTTCGCGATTTCGGCCATTACGGTTGTCGCGTTACGGATTACGGTCGTCGCGGTGTGAATTAATCACAACATTACACAATCTTATTAAAATTATTATACTATAATATATGTATAACAACTTAAATGTGAGATAAATGTATAGTTTTGATCTAGAAAAGAGTTGAAAAAAGATACTCCTTTATAATTTATGTTCATATTTGTACTAAAAATGTGATTTTTATTGGAAAAAATTGAAGTTTATATCTATTTGCATTTTGTCGCGGCCGTATTGCGTTTCGTTGCGGCCGTATCGGTGTTTCGTCGCGGCCGTATCGGCATTTCGGCGTGATTTTCTTTCACCATGTAAAAACGGTAAAAAACGGTAACGGTAGGCACCAAAACCTTTTTGTCGCGGCCTTTTTCGCGGTAACGGACCCTGATTTAAAACCTTGCAAATTATAACTTTGAACCATCAAAATGACGGTTAAATATGATTTTTTTTTTCTTTTCTAAAGTGACACTAAGAAAAGAGGAAATAGTTGTGAAGATCGAAGTATCCAAACTCGCATACATCTATGAAACAAAGTAAGCCATATTATTTTAGGGTGCTTGACCTTACGTATGCGTTTTGTTCTAGACCAAGCCATGTGTTATGTGTAATATGGTATTAGAAGAGTAAGAGATGAAGAAGCATCACCATTGCCAAGATGGAAATCTCACCTTTAATTATGAAGATCGAAGGTGATGGAAACTACCGACGTTGACCTCATGCCCCATGTGGTTTTAACAAATACTATTATTGTAGTATAGTACATGTTTGCTTTTGTAAACCCAAATTTTCTTCTTCCTCAATTCATTATTATGTATGTTGGCACACATGACACATCCTAAATAATTGATTAAACTGTTGGAACAAAGTGGGTCTGACATGAACCTCTAATGTTTTAAGTGGTTTTGATGATAACAATGTATTAAAATTACAATTGGTATTACTAATGATTATTCTAGTGTGCAGAATTACAAGTTAAAATTCATTCAGAAGCACTATGAATAGTAGCAGAGAAGCCAGTCAAAACAAGCTCTGAAAGAGTATCGCTGTTCATCAGAAGCTTAATTTTTGCGTGCTGAAGATAGCACTTCTGAAGACCAAAAGCTAGGCTCTGATGAAGTTCAGAAGCTGAAGATCTTAAGAAGCTATGACAAGAACATCAGAAGCAAAAGGAATTTACGTCACTCAAGAGCTGACCTATACAGAACCAATGATTGAAGAACAATCCACTTCAAGGCTCTGTCACATCCACAGGAAGGAATATTCGTTGGTACAACGTTAACCTTATCCATAAGTGGAGCGCATTTGAGGATTGTACTATCGTACTATTATTACTCAAAATGGATGAGTGATAAATTGAATAGCTAGGTAAGTGGAATTGGAATTCCTTACCAAAGAAGGCAATATACAGCTATCAATTGTACGAGTAAATTCCAGCTGGCACCTCTCTCTCTGCAACGGTCATCATCTTCCTCCAAGTATAAATAGAAGACTCAAATGGAAGAAATGACCACTGTTACTACTACTGTTCTAACGACTGTTCTATTACTACGTTAAAAGACTAAGAAGCATTCTGACATCATAATTTAAATCTGTCATTCTAAGTCTTAGAACAATTTGAGTTGTATTTTGTAAACACCTCTGATAGTATATCAAGTGTTCCTTAACATTCATTCTTATTCTTAAGTTTGTTTGAGAAGTCTCTTGTTAAGTTTAACTTGAGCATTTGAGAAGTCTCTTGTTTAGTGAAACTTGAGCACCTGAGAAGTCTCTTGCAAGTGTGCTTGAGCAATTTGTAATCTTTAGTAGATTATAGTGAAAATCTCTTGTTAGTAACAAGGGGACTGGAGTACTCTCGATTTGTGAGGGGAACCAGGATAAATTCTGTGTCCTTCTTTCTCTCTTTCTCTCAGCATCTCTTTTATTTTGTGTTTTATCCGCTGCAAACTTGGTTTTATTTCAAAAAAGTTTTAATTCTAAAAACACAATTCAACCCCCCCTTCTTGTGTTTTTCCACCTTCAATTGGTATCAGAGCCTGGTTGTTGCCTAACTCTCACCTATCAGTGAAACAGTTAAGATTCAGGGAGGAAAAACATGTCTGCTGAGAAGAATCTCAATGAAGTTCCGTTTGACTATGATTCTAATTCTAAAGACAGAAGGTCTTCTGACAAAATTCCCTTTTTCAATGGAACTGAGACTGGTTATCCATTCTGGAAAACCAAGATGTACAGTCACATCATGGCGATTGATTGTGATCTGTGGGACTTGGTAGAAGATGGAGTGAACTTTGAAAATATGGACTTAGAAGGTGTTGTTAGCTCTAAAGACAGAAAGGCTTTTACACCTACTCAAAAGCTGGAATATAAGAAGCATCACAGTGTAAAAGGGATGATGACAAATGCCATCTCTCATGATGAGTACTTGAAAATTGGAGATAAGAGAACGGCTAAGTCTATCTGGGATTCTCTTAAATCCAAGTATGAAGGAAATAAACAAGTTAAGGAGGCTAAGGCCAACTTGTTAGTACATCAGTATGAATTATTTAAAATGAAGGACGGAGAGGACATTGAGACAATGTTCTCTAGGTTTCAAATTCTTGTTTCGGGACTTCAAGTTTTAGATAAGAGCTATACTGAGGCTGATCATGTAAGGAAAGTACTCAGAAGCTTGCCGCCAAAGTGGAGACCAAAAGTGACAGCGTTTCAGGAATCTAAGGATTTAGATACTGTGTCTCTTGAAAGCTTGGTTAGTTCTCTAAAGAGTCATGAGATGGAACTTATGACTGATGAATCGACTAAGAAGCTAAAAGGGATAGCCCTGAGCACCAAGAGTTCCTCTAAGGCTCTGAAGGCGAAGGTTATAGTATCTGATGAAGAAGCTTCTGAAGAAGGTCACGAGATGGACTCTGATGAAGAAGAAGAAATGGTTCTGATGGCTGCAAGAGTATCGCAATGAGCTAAGAGAAGCAAGAAGTATGCTGGTAAATTTGGAGGTTCTTCCAAGAAGGTTGGTGCTTCTAAGGATAAAAAGGAAGAACAAAACAAATGCTTTAAGTGCAACAAACCAGGACACTTCATTGCTGACTGCCCAGAGAACCTGAGTAAAACATCCAAGAGAACCTCTAACAAAGAAAGATACAAAAGTAAGCTCAAGAAGGGGTTCCTTGCCACTTGGGATGATTTGGATCAGGAATCAGATTCTGATGGGGAAGAAGAAGCAAACCTAGCCTTGATGGCAACCGCTTCTGACCAAGAGAACTCTGAGCACGAAGCTGACTCAGATTCAGAAGATGAAGATGAGGTACTTGCTAAACTTTCTCGTTCTGAATTAATAGATTCCTTAAAAGATGCCTTAAAACTTTTAACCAAAAAGGCAGGTGAGTGTAAGGTCCTTAAAAAGGCCTATAACAACCTGACCGAAAAGGCAAATGAAATAATTGAACAAAATGAGTCTCTAAAATCAAGAAATGAATTTATGGAAACTCATTATGTTCTTGATGATAAGGTTCCTCCAGAACATGAATTTGCTCTTCAGGAATTCCTTATCAATGGAATGAAAAGAAGTAAAATAGCCTCTTTGATTTATCATGTAAGTAGAAATAGAGGAGAAGGTCTTGGATTCTCACGTTTTAAAGATAATCCATTATCTTCAAAGTCCTCTAATATAGATAAATCAAAACCCAAGGTTGTCTTTGTAAAGAGTCAATCAGAGGTTCTAAATGAGTCAGCTTCTAATAGAACATCAAAGCCAGAGGCTCAAAAGTCAAAGACTCTGAAGGATAAAACCTCAGAACCTAAGATTTTTAAGCCTCAAGCTAATGTTAAAACTAAAGAAGCTCTGACACATTCAAGAACAAAGTTCAAGAGCTATACTAAACCCAAAAACTTTTCAACAAGGGTGGTTAACTCTAGAGGCTCTGATAGGTCTTTCAAACAAAGACCACCTGGACCTGTAAAGACTAACACAAAAGGACCCATAAAGATATGGGTACCAAAATCTCAAATAATATTTGCTTCAGGTTTGCACACTAAGAAGGCCAAAGCAGCAATGCTGGTACCTGGACAGTGGCTGCTCACGACATATGACGGGAGAAAGGCATATGTTCCAAACCCTGACTCTGAAAGAGGGAGGTACTGTGGGGTTTGGAGGAAACCAAAAAGGGAAGATCATTGGTACAGGTATAGTTGGTAACTCTTCTCTTTCAATTAAAAATGTTTGGTTAGTTGATGGCCTCAAACATAATCTGCTTAGCATTAGTCAATTTTGTGATAGCGGATTTATTGTTAAATTTGATAAAGAGGCATGTACAGTAATCAATGATTCTGACAAGTCCATATTGTTTAAAGGATTAAGAAGAGGTAATGTTTATAAGGTGAATCTGTCAGAACTCACTGAGCAGAAGATAGTTTGTCTTCTATCTCTGAATGATGAAAAGTGGGTCTGGCACCAACGCTTAGGTCATGCTAACTGGAGATTAATCTCTAAGCTTAGCAAACTAAAGTTGGTTAAAGGCCTGCCAAATCTTAAATATCATTCAGATGCTCTGTGTGGTCCTTGTCAGATTGGCAAAATTTCAAAAACTTCTTTTAAACCTAAAAACATTGTCTCTACCTCAAGACCCTTAGAACTACTTCACATTGATTTGTTTGGTCCAGTAAGTACTGCCTCAATCAATGGGAAGAAATATGGATTAGTCATTGTTGATGATTACAGTAGATGGACTTGGGTAAAGTTTCTAAGAGTGAAAGATGATGCATATGATGTGTTCAGCATCTTCTGCACTCAAGTGCAAAATGAGAAAGGTCTCAAAATCTTAAAGGTTAGAAGTGATCATGGTGGTGAATTTGAAAACGAACCATTTGCAACTTTTTGTGAAGATCATGGCATTGTCCATGAGTTCTCTGCTCCTAGAACACCACAACAAAATGGGGTTGTAGAGAGAAAGAACAGGTCTTTACAAGAAATGGCAAGAACCATGATGCATGAGACAAAACTTGCTAAGCACTTCTGGGCAGAAGCTGTAAACACAGCTTGTTACATTCAAAATAGGATCTATATAAGACCTCTATTGAATCTAACAACATATGAACTCTTCAAAGGAAGAAAGCCCAACATCTCTTACTTTCATCAGTTTGGATGTACATGTTACATTCTAAACAACAAGGCCTACAAAAGAAAATTTGATGCCAAAGCTTGTAAGAGAATCTTTATAGGTTACTCTGAACGCTCAAAGGCATACAGAGTGTATAATTCTGAAACTAACACAGTGGAAGAATCTATACATGTTAGATTTGATGATAAAGAGCCTGACAGTAAAATGTCAGAGCAAGATAATAGTTATGCAGGTGTTCCATACCAATACATCGATTCAGAACCTGAAAAAGCATCAGAAGCTGTTGAAGCTTCAGAAGCTGTATTGGAAGAAGATGCTGAAGAAGCATCTCAATTAGAAGCATCACAAGAACATGATGACACTTCAGAAGAAGACACTCAACCAAGTACTGATGTTGATGAAGCTCCAAGAAGGAAGTTCAAATATAGATCATCACATCCAGAAGATTTAATTCTTGGAAACAAAGAAAGTCCAAGAAAGACAAGATCAGACTATCAACAACTTGATTCACTTCTGGGGCTAATCTCAATGATAGAACCAAAGAATGTTGATGAAGCACTTACTGACGATGGATGGATTGTAGCTATGCAAGATGAGCTCAATCAGTTTCAAAGAAATGATGTATGGGATTTAGTGCCAAGACCAGCACATAAGAACATCATTGGAACTAAGTGGGTATTTAGAAACAAGATGAATGAACAAGGTGAAGTGGTAAGAAATAAAGCTAGACTGGTAGCACAAGGCTACAGTCAGCAAGAAGGTATAGACTTCACTGAAACATTTGCTCCAGTAGCAAGACTGGAAGCAATCAGGTTACTTCTTTCATATGCTGTTAACAATGGAATCACATTGTACCAAATGGATGTTAAGAGCGCCTTTCTTAATGGTGTTATTTCTGAAGAAGTATATGTCAAACAACCCCCAGGTTTTGAGGATTTGAAAAATCCTAATTATGTTTATAAACTTAAGAAATCACTCTATGGTCTCAAACAAGCTCCAAGAGCTTGGTATGAAAGACTGAGTAATTTCCTTTTAGAAAATGGTTTTCAAAAAGGTCAAATTGACAATACATTATTCAGAAAGACATCTAAGAAAGATATCTTAATCATTCAAATATATGTTGATGATATTATTTTTGGTTCTACTAATGCTTCCTTGTGCAAGAGTTTTTCAAAGCTGATGCAGGATGAATTCGAGATGAGTATGATGGGTGAATTGAAGTTCTTCCTTGGAATCCAAATTAATCAAGGAAAAGATGGCACTTACATTCATCAAAGCAAGTATACAAAAGAGCTTCTGAAGAAGTTCAACCTTGATGACTGCAAGATAATGTCTACACCCATGCATCCTACCAGCAGCTTAAGCAAAGAAGAGATAGGAAGCAAAGTAGATCAGAAGCTGTATCGAGGTATGATTGGTTCTTTACTCTACCTTACAGCATCTAGACCTGATATTATATATAGTGTATGCTTGTGTGCAAGATTCCAGTCAGATCCTAGAGAACCTCACTTAACTGCTGTTAAGAGGATCTTTAGATATCTGAAAGGAACTACTAATCTAGGACTTCTTTATAAAAAATCCCTAGATAGTAAGCTAGTTGGATTCTGTGATGCTGACTATGCTGGTGATAAGATTGAGAGGAAATCCACTAGTGGAAATTGCCAATTCATTGGTGAAAATCTCATATCTTGGGCCAGCAAGAGACAAACAACTATTGCTTTGTCTACAGCAGAAGCAGAATACATCTCAGCTGCTAAATGCTGCACACAGCTTCTCTGGATGAAATATCAGTTGGAAGATTATAACATAGCTGAAAGCAGTATTCCACTATATTGTGACAATACTGCTGCTATTCATTTGTCTAAGAACCCTATTCTACACTCAAGAGCTAAACATATTGAAATAAAACATCATTTTATAAGGGATCATGTTCATAAAGGTACAATAGATATTCAATTCATTGATACTGAACATCAATGGGCTGACATATTTACTAAACCTTTAGCTATTGAAAGATTTGATTTTATCAAAAAGAATTTGAACATGCACTATATCTCTGAAGAAAATTAGCTCTGAGAAGTAGAATAGAATTAGCATCTGAAGCTCTATCAGAACCTCTTATAATTTAGAGTATCCCTTGGGAAGCTCTGAATAATTTAGGCTCTGAAGAGTAACAGGTTCTGATGAGGTGTCAGATACAAATGAGTGAGGCTCTGAACCTTTTGGAAATGAAACGTTCAGTACGAGTAAGTGTACAACAGTTGTCTATACACGCGTCAGCTATGATTAAACTTTTTCAACACGTGTCTAGATCCTGACGGGCAGAGAACAGTTAATGATGATTATGGCAGTTAAGTATATTATTTAATTTTTAAAACTGCTCGCGCTCCCTCCCAATGTTTATTTTCTCTGTGTATGTGTGCTAGTTACTATTTATAAGTCACTTCACTCACTTGCACAACTTTTTACACAAAATCACTACCTACACAACCCTAGACCTTACAGAAATTCCCAATCTTCATCTTCTTAATTCTCTGCAACTATGGCTGCTCGTTCATCAAACGAAATCGTTCAAGAACCCTTTAACCCTACGTTACCCCCCATCATCGATCTTAATTCAAAAGATAATCTAGTATACAAACATCATCAAACTGACGCTGGACCAGATGCTTATGATTTCTTCACTGAGAAGTTTGTAGATTTTGAAAGTTTGAAAGCAAATGGGATTGACATTCAATACTTGTTCTACAACCAACAATGGCAAAATTATTTTGAGATGCTTAATGGCTTCGTATACTACGACATAGTGAAGTACTTCTGGCAGAAGGCTAAAGTGTACGATAGAGCAAGTGCTGATAAAGAATACAAAGATATGGTTGAGAAGAACAAGGAATTACGAGGAAAAACAAGAAAGGAACTTGGCCTTAAACCTTATAGAGAAAGGGAAATTAGGTCAAATATTTTGGGAATCAATGTTGTGATAACTCAGGCACACATTGCTAAGATTCTGGGTTTAGACAACAAAGGAGAAGATATAGAAGTGTATGATAAGAAAAGCAAGCATTTGGATTCAATTCATCAGGACCTCTTTAAATCTGGATGCACCCAAAAGGATGTTGGAAAAGTAATGCACATGAAGCACACATTTGAATTTGCTTTCAGAATGTGTTTGTCTACCATCTTCACCAGAAAAGGTGGATTGGATACCATCTCCATTCCACACAAACATCTCATCTGGTTCTTATACAAGAGGGTGAAAGTTAATTTGGCTAAGATTCTTTTTGATCACATGTGCTTTACCATCAATGAGGGTAGAACTAAAATACCATCAGTCATTCATCACCCTAGGTTAATTTCAGAACTGATAAGGCAAACCAAACTCACAGATATTGTGAGTGCTAAAGAAAAACTTAGAGTTTTCCAAACCTCTAAGTATGATGCATCAGTTCTGGTCAATATGAAGAGAAAAACCAAGGAAGAAATCATTCAAGTGAAAACACCTCTACAGCAAGTGTACGAAAAGTACTTCTGGTGTGATGGGTTTCCCACCATATCAGAACATGATAATGAGGAGGTCATCAAGAACTTTCTTGAATCAGTAAGAAGAGATACTGGGGTTAGTGTGCCCAGGAAAATGGTTGTAAGTGTTCCTAATTGGGATATCTTCAAGGGACCAAGGGATATTACAAGGAACAGAAGAAAGCCAAGAACTACTGAGCTAGAAATGATCGATGAAGGCTCTGATGATCAAGGACATGCTAGTGCTGATGAGATTGAGGAAGGTGCTGAAAATATGATGACTGAACCTGTTCAGAAGGAAAAGCGGACAAAGAAAAGGCATGATAGGCCTTCAGCTTCTGAGGAGGATCAGAACCCTGCTAAACCTGCAAAGAGATTAAAGACCAGAGCTTCTAAACCAAAAGGTAAGATCTCTGAATCTAATACTTCTAGCATTCCTATAGCTCAGGTTATTGGTTCTGAACCTCAACCCTCTATTGCTAAACCATCTATTTCTCAACCTCCTTCATCTAACAATCAAACTCAACCCATAGACTACACTGTACCTCTTAGTGTAGTTTTACCATTTGTCAAACCATCATCATCATCTTCATCAGATACCAGCACTGCCTCAGATGAGTTAATTGCTACACTCATCAGAGAATCCAACCCAAAACAAAAGAAAACTCTTACACCAAAGAGAACGTCTTTCAAGAAAACCACAAAGAAAACCACCATAAAGCCCATTCATCTCTCTTCTGATGAAGAACCTACTATTAATGTAGACACAACCACTCTCAATCAAACCACAAATCAAGATTCTGTCATAGAACATCTTGAACAACACATGTGTGGTGTTGCATTTACCAACTCAAATCCAAATTCACCACGTCAATTTCCATCCATGAATCTCACAAATGATTCACCCGTCCATAAAACACAAAACACACAGGTCATTCACACACCCCCTCCCTCACTTGATCACATATCACGAGTGAATCCAGCTACATTCACCCCTGTTCAGAATGAGCCAATTGCTCATTCTGAAGAACAACAAAAATCACCTCACTCATCACCAATCAATGTCATGACTGAACAACAACATCAATCACCACAACCTGTCTCTGACCCACTCAACAAACCTCTAGTTTTAGAAGAGATTCTTGAGCTTTACCAACACCTAACTAAAGCTGAACATCAAATATTCAAGGATTCCATCAATCTTGATGATGATATCATACCTCCAAATCTCAGTAAAATCAAAATCATTGAACTCAAAAGAAAGAAACCTGAACCAACCATTCCCTTTGACCCATCCTTACCCTTTTTCAATTCTGACTCTGAACCAAACCTTGAGCTGCTAAATAATGCTATAGGTATTAGACTTAAGAGGTTCAAACAAAGAGAGGAAGAAGCTCTTATCTTCCCCTCTGATATGGATGCTGATGTCAGGGAATTAGAGTACTTATTTGGTAAATCTTTAAGGATTCTCAGTGCTCATCTGAAGGATAAGATTAAGGGTAGAGGAGCAAACACTGTACAGGAACTGTTTGAGATTGTTGAGAAGCTAAACGCTCCAAGGCTCACATCTTTCAACCATGAAGAAGAATGTCAGAGGTTAGCATTTTTAGCTGCTGTGAATGAAAGTATAACAAGATCTCTGGATGATGAGCAGGCTAGGATAACTGCTGAAATGGAACGTCAGAGGCTTGCTGAACAAGAAGCCTTCAAGTTATTGGTTGATAGAGCTGTTCACATTGCTGTCATTGAGACTAATAAGATTATTGAGAATCAAGGAGCTGCAGAAGATATTGTTATGAATGATCAGAACCTTAGTGAACCAGATTCTGATAAAGGTAAAGCTCCCATTGTTGCTTCATCTCCTCCTAGATCTCCACCAGTACTTGTCCAAGGCTCTTCTTCATCTGCTATACCTTCTGTTATGCAAGAAGCTCTGGATGTAATCAAGCATGACTTAAGAGAGGAACTAAGAAATGAAATGGATGAGTTCAGGGCCGATATAAGAGAAGACATGAACAGATCTGGTGAAGCTACTAACAAGAAGATAGATGCAATGATGGAACTTCTTCTAAAGCTTACTCAACAGCAACCCAAACCTTAACCCTTATGTCTGAGCACTTATTTGTTATTAGTTCTTGTGTAATTTTTGGATAATTTTTTTTTAATTCATATCTATATTATCCATATTTGTGTGTTTGTTATTTGCTTATATGTTTGTTTTATATTTGTTTTTCAAAATTTAACTTTTCTATATACCATGATATTGTCTGGTACTCTTGAGAATTCTGACTCTAGTGAAAGATGCTGGAGAGCATCTTAGTTTTTAAACTAATAAGCCTAGGATTTTCAAAACCTAAGAGTCCCTCTCATCAGTACTCCTGTTTACTCATGAAATAGCTTCTTAGTATTAAAGCCTGTTTAACAACGGGGCACCAATATCGAATGAGGCGTGTCTGGTAACTGGTTTTCTGACAATAGGAATGAGGTATATATATATAAGAAACTTGCTCAAAACAAAGGGAATTAATAGCATAAACTCCTTTATTAATATTATTGAAGAATTTCTATTACATAGACTGATAAGACTCTACTTAGAGCTAGGCTTAACTTCAGAAGACTCTGCATCTAGCTTCTTATGTTTCTCCTTAATGTAAGCAAGCAAGTTGGCAGTGGCTTTTTGCACTAGTTCTTCAGTGTTCTTCTGAACAGCAGCTTCGTACTCTTCGTATGGAGTATCATCATTGTATGTCCATAAAAATTCTTCCAGATCAGAGCCCATTTCCTCCTCCTCTGACTCTGTTAAAATCAGTTCTTGCTTGTTCCTTTCGTAGCGAAGCTTGTTTTCTTCGCAGCGCCAGGGCTCTGCTCCCTTCTTGCTCTCTCCTTTTGAGCCTGAAGCATCCTTGGTAACCTGCCTTTCCATTGTATGTTTTTCTTTTGATGTTACTTGATTACTCTGGATGAGTAAAATGAGAGGAATCATCCTTTTTTATAGTGTCATCAAGCTCTCTTGTCAGGACGGTTTTCAACACAATTCATTAAATGAATTTAGTTGTCATCACTTTTTGACTTGACTACCTTGTTTGGTGCGTTGACTGCTTGGTTTTCTGTGTCTTTTTGACTGATGCCAAAAGGGGGAGTAAGAGTAGCGTTAAAATTAATGTTGATTCATTAATATACTGCTCAATCTGAAACTGTAATGTTAAAAAGCATTATGAATCAATATTTATCTCTTATGATTCTTTCTCATTCTGAACGATTATTGAAAGGGGAGAAAATTTAAGAACCTAAAATAAAATTCATAGACAATGTCAAAAGAGCTTGCAAACCGCTTCTGAGCATTATCAAACTCTAAGAAGCAAAGCTTGCAAAACTATGCTTCTGAGAGTTAAATATGAAAATTTATTTTAAGTTAATAAATCGACTCTTAAACTGTTTTAATTAATTATGGATAAAACTTAGGGGGAGCTTACAAACCTACCCTTATGGATTATCAGACTCAGGGGGAGATTGCAAATCTTTGAAACCTGAAATCATCATAATTAAATTAAATCAACAACAATTGAATTTTAATGCTTTGGTTTGTCATCATCAAAAAGGGGGAGATTGTTGGAACAAAGTGGGTCTGACATGAACCTCTAATGTTTTAAGTGGTTTTGATGATAACAATGTATTAAAATTACAATTGGTATTACTAATGATTATTCTAGTGTGCAGAATTACAAGTTAAAATTCATTCAGAAGCACTATGAATAGTAGCAGAGAAGCCAGTCAAAACAAGCTCTGAAAGAGTATCGCTGTTCATCAGAAGCTTAATTTTTGCGTGCTGAAGATAGCACTTCTGAAGACCAAAAGCTAGGCTCTGATGAAGTTCAGAAGCTGAAGATCTTAAGAAGCTATGACAAGAACATCAGAAGCAAAAGGAATTTACGTCACTCAAGAGCTGACCTATACAGAACCAATGATTGAAGAACAATCCACTTCAAGGCTCTGTCACATCCACAGGAAGGAATATTCGTTGGTACAACGTTAACCTTATCCATAAGTGGAGCGCATTTGAGGATTGTACTATCGTACTATTATTACTCAAAATGGATGAGTGATAAATTGAATAGCTAGGTAAGTGGAATTGGAATTCCTTACCAAAGAAGGCAATATACAGCTATCAATTGTACGAGTAAATTCCAGCTGGCACCTCTCTCTCTGCAACGGTCATCATCTTCCTCCAAGTATAAATAGAAGACTCAAATGGAAGAAATGACCACTGTTACTACTACTGTTCTAACGACTGTTCTATTACTACGTTAAAAGACTAAGAAGCATTCTGACATCATAATTTAAATCTGTCATTCTAAGTCTTAGAACAATTTGAGTTGTATTTTGTAAACACCTCTGATAGTATATCAAGTGTTCCTTAACATTCATTCTTATTCTTAAGTTTGTTTGAGAAGTCTCTTGTTAAGTTTAACTTGAGCATTTGAGAAGTCTCTTGTTTAGTGAAACTTGAGCACCTGAGAAGTCTCTTGCAAGTGTGCTTGAGCAATTTGTAATCTTTAGTAGATTATAGTGAAAATCTCTTGTTAGTAACAAGGGGACTGGAGTACTCTCGATTTGTGAGGGGAACCAGGATAAATTCTGTGTCCTTCTTTCTCTCTTTCTCTCAGCATCTCTTTTATTTTGTGTTTTATCCGCTGCAAACTTGGTTTTATTTCGAAAAAATTTTAATTCTAAAAACACAATTCAACCCCCCCTTCTTGTGTTTTTCCACCTTCATAAACTTCTGCTCAAAGTTATAATATGCTTTAGTTGCTAATATTTTTTCTAGATGAAATGATAATTACCCTATGAAATTTATGTACATAAAATAAGAGATTTCGGATCGTATTCAGAATACCATATATATATTTGTTCTAACAATTTCATTATTTGTCAGCTGAATTAAAACTTCTAAATAATATGTTATAGATTATATTAGACAAAATTGATTTAACTTACTAATTACTTCAATTTGTTTGATTAAACATATATAGTAAAATATAGCTCTAATTTATTAGGCTAATTCTTTTTATAAAAAAATTGTACTCTTTTTAAACTAGATCAAATTTTCTCACATAGAAAACATATTTTATTTTTCATCTGGGGAGAGTGATTGATGATATAATAAATCATAAACTAGGTTTTTTTCACTCATTTGAATTTTTTTATCCTCTTTATAAAATTCTCTTTCAATTTTAATTTCAACCATATTTATTATTTTTTCACTTATATTATATCCCTAATTATTTTACCTTTTTTTACATCTTACGATAAATACTATAAATATAAACAAATTTGTTATCTTTAGAATAAAATTGTAAAAGCAATATCCACTTTCAATAAATTTATTGCATCTACCGACTTTTTTAATTCATGTGATTTAATCAACAAAGTTCAATATTTAAAAACAAATATAGTAAATAATCAAAAAGACAAGTTTTTCACTTTTCACCTATTATTCAAAAAGAAAACTTGAAATTCAATACTCAACTTTACAACCAATCCCGCTGGCCTTTTTTATTTTATGAAAATAAATAAAAAATATCAAGTTGGCAAGGCCAAAATAAATGACATGGCGGAATAAGTAAAAGGCATGTGTGTGGGACCCTTTGGATATAGAACTGTTGTTTAAGTTTAGTTCACCACAAATGAAAAATAGAGTACAAAAGTGGCATGTTTAATTTTCTTCAAAAACAATGATTGCATTTTATAGCACAAAATATATATATAAAAAATACTACGTAAGTCTTTTATTATAGTATATAAACAAAATTGTTTTAATTATTGGTTCAATTTTATCTTTGAATCAACGTGACATATAGTATTAGTAAAATTTATTAATTTAATAGCGAAAATAAATTTATACATAATTAAATACTTATATCACTTGTGTATATTGGACAAATTTTAATTATTTCCTCCTGCCATAATTATAATTAAAATTAAAATTTTTAGATTTTTTAAATATTTGATGCATCTAGATTATAATACAGACTAGATACATCTGTTATTTAATAAATCTAAAAAATGCACTTTGCTTATATTTGTGGTCGAAATGAGTATTAATCTTTCACCATTATAGTAAAAAAAAAACTAATCTCTCACTAATCAGGCTCTTGCGGTCTTGGATTAGGCACATGAGATGTCATTCATTCACACTACTAGTTGGTGCAATATATGTGGGTGCTCTTTCCTAAGCATATATATGTTGGTCTCTTTTTGCCCTTCTTCGTCTTTCTTTCTTTTTGTTTGGCTATGATCATAGGTGATAGAAATTATTTCCTCTAGTCCTATATATATGGGAAATTTAACTTTTTAGATTCATTGTAAACTAGATGTATCTGGACAAAAATATTATCTAAATACTCCCTCCGATTCTATATATAAGAAAAAATTGACTTTTTAGATTCATTTTAAAATTGATGTATCTAGACAATAATATAGTCTAAATACATCAATTTTACAATGAATCTAAAAATTGAAATGTTTCTTATATATAGGACCAGAGGGAGTACATTAAATTGATAATGAATCTAAAAAGTAAAGTTTTTCTTATATATAAAACCGGAGGGAGTAAGTTTCATCACTTCAAATGATAATTTATAAAAATAAAAAAACGAATCTATTAAAAAAGTTGATGGTGAAACAATAAAAAAAAAACAGTTTTCAACTAATATATTTAAAGCATTTTTTGGTGTAAACAACTATATAAGAAATATTTGTCAAAAAATATAAGAAAAAAGTTTGACTTAATCTTGACCTAAAAAAGTTTGGCTCAGTTTATTTTATAATTCATTATTATGATTCAACCTCCAATTGCAAAGTGCACTCGTTAATTCTTACCTCAGAACAAAAAAATGGTAAAAAAAAAAAGTTTATTTTTTTTAATCCATCTCTTCATAATTTGGGGGTATATTTCATCAACCAATGAGATGTGGTACGTACTCACAACTTACTTGTAATCAACTTCTATTCCATATGTAAATTTATTTATGTGATTTATTCTCACTAATTGATAGATAAATACCCCCAAATTATAAAGGAGTAGAGTAGGAAAAAAAAGAAAGTAAATAAAGGGTGGAGTGGAGTAAACTGTGGAGCGATGGTAGAAGGAAAGGTAGCAGTGCGAAACTCAATTGTTGGTTGGAAATAAACAATGCTAGAAAGGGATGGTGAGTGGGGTCAATAGGAGAAGGTATAGTCACCTTGAAATTGAATATAATTTGAATTACATTATACATGTCAACATCCATATACATTACATGTGACTTTGAGAGGTTGAAACACTATTGTTGTTGGTCTGCGGGGTGCCGTGCCTGGTGGTTGTTGTGGCTTGGCACTCTGCACATACTTAGAGGTCAGGTGACAAAGGAACGATTCGCTTAATGTTTGAAAATCACATTACTTTGAAACTTTTAAATTCACCAAATACAAGTTAGTTAGCCATATAACATGAATTGTTCTCCAAGAATCATACCTCTAGATAACAAACCAAATAAATTGGTGAGCAAAATATATATGTTTAGTTGTGATTAATTATCACCGGCCGGCCCAAAAATACTCATTCAAGCCATAATTCCATCCCACACAACTGAAGAGTTTGTTATCCCCAAATTGCTAACACTTGCATCCGCGTCTGTTTCCAAAACTATATAATAATAAAAGAAATAAAAATAATTGAAAATTGAGAGAATTTCAACTCGTAAAGTTGTCTAAGATCATTCTCAATTGGGTGGCTTAACTCGATAAACATTAGTATCCAATAGGTATTTCTGTTGTAGAAAAAATAAAAGCAGTAATTATTAAAAAGAGTAGCTTCAATAAGGTATTTGGAACCCCATTTTGGAGATTACTTCTCTCTCTAACTCGGTTCTCTCTAACACAACCACCGCAAACCACCAACACTCCTGCCGCTCCACCGCAAATCCAAACCTCCTCCTTCAAGATGTAGACTTAGTGGATGGTGGTGCCTAAAATTAGTTAAATTACATATATATTTTAAGCACTTATTAACTTATTTTGTAAGATATCCTTAAGATTTTCCCCACTTTAATGTATATATTTGTTTTACAGTATTCTTGTCTTAGCTTATCTAAATCCCAACCATTTGTGCAGGTAATTGAACTTAGAACAAATTTCAAGCATGGAAACAACAAATATTTAAAGTTAACTCGCCACAGCGTGTTCAGGGCGAGCGAAGTCAGAAAGCCCAGCTTTTCACAAATCCACAACTAGCCAGAGCGAGTAGGGAGCGTATTAACTCGCCACGGCGAGTTCAGAGCGTGTCCAGGGCGAGCAGTTCCAGAGAGCACCAGTTTGAGGAAAGGCATAACACGCCATAGCGTATCCAGGGCGAGGAGTTACAGAAGAGACCAAGTTCAAGGAAGCAGGAACTCGCCACAGCGTGTGAAGGCAGTCTCAGATTCATTAATGACGTGGCAGAAACCCACTGATGAAGCAATGTCAACTCGCCACAGCGAGCTGTAACTCGCTCAGCGAGTGGTGATTTTGCAGAATAGTATTTAAGCCATTTGATGTTCATTTTATTATGATCTTATCATTCCATACTCGTCCAGAACAAAGAGAAAGTTGAGAAATAGGTTTTCTAAAGGGATTTTGAAGGTGGATCAACATAATCTTGAGAGATCAAGTGTGATGTTCATTCTCTTCTTTTCTCTTGAGCTTTGTAAGTTAACTATGGCTATGTGTAGCTAAATCCATTGTTGTTGGGATTAGATGTAGCTCATTTATGACTATGTACAACTCTTAATCATGTTAATATATGTTTTAGTTCATTCATCAATGTTAGTGTTATCTTTGATCTTCATGTTTTATCTTTTGATTTGAATTTATAGACATATAATGTTTGAATCAAGGATTTAAGATAATCACTTGTTAAAACCCTAAATTCTGGACATAGATTTATGATTAATATTCACTTTTTGTATTGGAGCCTAATGCTATTGTGTTGTTTAAATTATCCGAGACATCGGAGTTTAAATAATACAATTTAGCCGTTATATTGATTAATCACTCGAGTTATCGAGGATTAATAGTTATAACGTGTTCTCATCGTTATCTGGACACAGAAATGTATGTGAGCAATACATGATAATGTTGATGAATAGCTAAAATATATGTAACTAATTTAGAACCGTACATACGAATGAATGAGTGAAGTTTAATCCCGATAACCTTTTCTCTCTGAAGTTTCAACCATCTTTTATCATACTTTTATATTTACAAGTTTTTATAGCAAATCAATCGAAAAACCCGACCTTAAAATGATGATATTTGTTGAATGGCTTTTAATTTCGCACTAGTCCCTGTGGATACGATATTTGCAAAATACTTGCTTTTGTAATTTAACATTGTACATAGTCTAAGACTAGTTACAATGGATAGCCTAAGACTAGTTACAATGGTTGGGTTTAAACCCCAAAAGAATGGTTAAATTGTTTACAACATAAAAATAAATTAGGATTTTCTTTATTTTTCTCCCAATTTTTCATCTCCATTAGACTATGTACAATGATTTTAGGTTTAAACCCAACTTTTTCACTTTTCAATACTCCTCGTCATTTTCTCTCTCTCCCACATAACAATGAAACTATTATTCAACTTTTACTCCTACAATTGTTTAGTTTAAACTAAATACTCTCTCTTCTAACTCACTTTCATATACCCCATATTCTTTATTCTTTATTTATATTATTTAATTTTGTATAATAATAATTATTTATATTTTTTTGAAATAATGAATTATTTTAGTCTCTACAAATGAGAAGGAAGTGTAAAAATGAGTTTTTTTTTTTTTTTTTTTTATGTTGAAAGTATATCAAACCATACCTCTATTTATAGAGTTTTAAAAATTATGAATTTTGGTATTAAAAAAAATATATGCTATCTAATAATTGCCCTAAAAAGATTATGAAAAATAAAAATCTACACATCCAATTAAAATATGATAGATACATATATGCATTTAAAAAAAAAATAAAAGAGAAAATATATAACAAAACAAATCTATTGTCACACTCTTTCCCATTTTTTTTTGCTTTCAACCGGTTGAAAAAATTCATCATCTCTTTCCTCTACCTATTTCAACTCCAAGTTTAAACTTTACCATTTAACAATTCAACTCTTCTTTTGGGGTTTAAATCCCACCATTGTACATAATCTTAGTATAATTTTGAAGAATTTTAAAATATATATTTAATAATTAAAACCATCAAATATCATATAATTATATTTATATTCATAAAACTTTTAATACTAACAAACACTAAGAGAATAAAAAATAAAGAAGATCTTGGTTCCATAAAAATACTATATCATAACATTAATATAAACAATAATGTTCTCTATTTTGGATGTTCTAATGGCTAAACTCAGGTGTACTTATTTGACAAAGTTTTCTAGTTTTTTAACTGTTGAAATACATGAAAAGGGCATGCAAACTTGTTTTAATTATATATAATTGTCAATCGCTAGCTTTACAGGCTTTATTAGATTCTTTTTCTACAGCTAATTTAAATTTTTTTAATAGATTATACTGTGACTTTCAGAACCAACATTAATTTATTTCTTTTCCAAGAACCAACAATAATTTTTTGTTTTGGATAAAAAACCGACATTTATGTTAAAAAAGTAAAACCAAAAAACAATCACTCCACCAATATTATATTTAGTTTAAGTGATATTGGGCTTAAATTCTTTAAATATGATCTCAAGTTCAAATTTTGTGCATAAAAATATATTGTTGGAAGAAGAAACACTACTAAAATAATCAATTAGATTTTTTATAGGTTCATTACCAAAGATAAATATTTTATTCCAATAATATAAGTATCCAAAAATAAAAATAGTTATCCCAAGAATATAGTTGATAGATTAATTACCTTTTTTTTATAAAGAAAAATGATACCATCACTAGTTTTAGTATATTAATCTCGTATTTTTTTTTAATGGCAAAGGGCACGCCTAAGAATTGAACCTACATGGCACATAATCTCGGATATGAAAAACATTTTGAGATATGTCATATCAAGAAAGTGAGGTTAAGTGATATGATGTGGCTGAATAGTTGTAATTGATCGACAGTGTAAAATATTTTACACTATCAATCTATATTCCTTTTTCTCTATGAATATCATATTTTCACCTTTGTATCTATTAAATGTCACACAATTAAAGTACCATTTTATTTTATTTATATATAATATATGATATATGATAAGCTACTCGTTTCACACCCATGAACATTTTTATCGACTATACATTTTGTTTGCCAAATACCAAAATTAAGGTCAACATATTTGTATTATTTTAAAAGTCGTAAACTTAACTTTTAAAAGTCAAAATATCATTTATTTTTTATGTAAAGTTTTTACTTTTGAATTTCTAAATAGGCTTAATTATCATTTCCGTCCCTATAAGTTTGCGATTTTTTTGTTTTAGTCCCTGTTCTAGTGAACAAATAATGGAGGTAATAATTGTATGGATCGTATAAATTAAATGTGTATTTCCTTAGATATGAAAAATTGTGAATCCTTTACAAAGAAGTACAAACTCCTATTTATAGAGATTTAGATGTAGCAGTTACCGCCGGCCACGTCATGGATACCCATGATCGTGGCGATTTTCTCTTCCACCACCGTCTCATCATGGAGGTAGTGGGTGGTTTTATCCCTGTTGCGGTGTTAATCATGGAGGTGAGGGGTGGTTATCTTCTTTCACGTGGGGGATATGCGCCGAGTAATGGGTCAGCAGTTATCCTTGGGGCGAGTACACCGCCTTCATACTGTCTCGCCTTTGAATGCCTTTCCCGCCGTTATTGGGCCTATACTATTTATTTTGGGTCGTAGTCCAGTCCAGTCCCTGTATCTTTTTTTCTTGCGAATTCATCCCTGTATGTTCAAATCTTTTGGTTTTAGTCCATAAAACTAAAACCCGTAGGAAACTTGCGAATTTTCATGCGGATTTAATTTCCTGTGGATTTTCCTACGGATTTTTGCGTTAGGGACTAAAATAAAAAAGATTTGAACATACAGAGATGAATTCACAAGAAAAAAAGATATATGGACTAAAACCAAAAAATCGCGAACTTACAAGGACGAAAATGATATTTAAGCATTCTAAATATATACCCTTAAGATACATGTTAGCAAGCCATTCTTTTGGTCATCCTTAATTACAATTTTTTTTATGGAGTTACAAATTGTTTTGGTTCAACATACCATCTCTAATCATAAATTCATGTTCACGTAATCTCTCATCTAATATGAGACTCTTAATGAACATATTATTACCACAAAAAAAAAAAAAAACTTAACATACTGTTAAATTGACATGGAGATATAAATAATGAGTGATTCAATAACATATATCTTTTAGCATGTGACCTAACATACATCGTAAAAAACTTTGATAGTTTTTTAAATCTGAGTTAAACCTCGTAACACAAATCTACAAAATCAATTTGTATGATAAGAAATAACTCTATTTATAAACTCATATTTGAACCATATATTATCTAATAATGTGAAAGTTTAGGTGAGATAGTGGCCTTGAAAACGAAGACATAATGAGAGGAATAAAGAAAGTTATCAATTTCACGTACCGCGCAAAAGGGAATGGTGGCTGCTGTGGTGCCTCATCCCATGACCCTTTTTGAAGGTCAAAAGTGTGAAGAAACACACACACGAGAGGTTCATGTTAAAAGTACCCTTTACAAAAGTGCCCCAATTATAATTGGAGAGGACACAGGCAAAGGTAACAAACAAATATCTACACAATTCTTCCTTATCTCGTCACCGCAACCACGAACAATGTCAATTACTAAACCTATAAAAATATCAACTTATTATAAATAATAAAAATAAAATGCAAAATATTAGAAAGTCCATTTCCAAAAAGAAATAAAAATTAGAAAGTCAATTTCAAAGGCAATTTCTTATTGGCTAATCATTACTAAACCGTTTGTGATGTGAGTCTTTTTCATAATCAAGCATATCCTGACAGAGATCCATGATGCTGTTCATATGTCAAATTTATTTTCCAAAAATATATTCACTTTTCGTATTATTGCTGTGCACATAAAAGTCCTTTCACATCATATATATATATATATATATATATATATATATATATATATATATATATATATTATATTAAAAATAGTCAAATAATTTTAGGATTTAATTTGGAACACTAATAATGTAAAGATTTTTTACACTTTTTTGATCAATCATACTTGTTTGGTCATATTATAAGTGTCGTTCAACTACTTAAAGTAATTCAAATCAATAGATTACACTAAATAACATGAAAATTTTAGATCACTAAAATTGAGAAAGATTAATCTACCCACTATATCACAACATCATAGTTAATAGCATAATAAAACAAAATATAAAAGTGATAAAATTAAGGTAATAAGAGTACTCATATCTTTGGATCTATAGTATCAATGACCAACTCATTATCGATTGGATATATAGCTAATTGAAACTGATCTATCAATTCGAACGAAAAAATATCGTACGATATTGATGGAAACACCAAACTACGTCACACAAAACAATGAACAAAATAATGTCACACTTAGACGGTAAAATAAAAAAAAAAACTAAAATCTATGTGAATAATATTTATAGTTTATTTTAAATTTATGTTAACTTATATATATATATATATATATATATATATATATATAAACTTAAATATTTATATATAAATTTCCACAATTAACATTAAATTTTATTTTAATTATTTTTATTTAAATTTTATAATTATTTTATTTTTCATGTTTGGTACGGGCTCAAACACTAGTTTAGATAAAATGGAAGGAAAAAAATGATGAAGAGGTGTCATGGATAAAAGAAAATGACCCAACACCACTTATCTAACTCAAAAGTTATATACAAATGCTTTGTAATTGAATGTATAAAATTGGCTTAAATATAGTTTTGGTCTTCCTATTTTATAAAATGCATAATTTTGGTCTTCTAATTATGTTTTTAATTTAAGAAATAATAAAAATATGATTTAAATAATAAATAAAAATTAAATATGACGTGGCAGCACCATATGCATGTATCATGATTCATGTGTCATTTCAATTTTTTTCTTATAAAAATTTAGGGTGGGGGGATGGTGCCCCAGTCCATAGCAGTGAAGTCGACGTTACGGCTTTTAGATCACTTACAAAGATGATTGCATCTATTTCATTTAAAGAATGTGTAATGTCATAAAAATTGAAAGATAAATTAAAAAATTGGACCAAAAATGTTTGAATTTTTTTAAATAAGGGGACCAAAATTGCACAAAATGAAATAAGAGGGCCAAAATTGCTCATTTTTTAAAAGAGGAGATCAAAATTGGGCAAAACAAAATAAGGGGACAAAAATTGTGCATTTTATAAAATAAAGGGATCAAAACTATATACATTTAAGCCATAAAAAATTTACTATATTGTGCAATTTATTATGTATTTCTTCCCATATTTTTATCAGTTTACTTTACGGGAGGAAATCAAATTTAAGGTGTCAGATATTAAAAGTGGATATATATTTTGGCTAAGACTCGAACATCGGTTCTAACATGTTGTAAGAGTCCAGTTCCTTCTACTAGTCCAAAAATCTAAGCTCGAATCTAAGGGTCAAATATATTAATTCTGACTCGAACGTTGATTATGACATTTATACGATGAAATCTAAGTATGAATCTCAACTAAGAAAATATATTTATATTTAGTATTTTACACATCTAGAATAAAATTATCTTTAGTATAAAAAACTTATAAAAAAACTCAACGTACAATTCACCAATTTGGCAATACACGAAATAACTAAACTATTAAACAAATTAACAATATTTGATTTTTGATTAGTGCATGTATTAAGAAGATGTTAATTACACTATTACTACGTATATTATTTCGTTACAGAACGAATTACCACAAAAATGTCAAGCAATATGATGAGGAACAAAACTAAAAAAGAGAGAAATTATTGATCACAAATGCATATATGGAGCCCCTTTTACTTATGCCACCCTTTCTCCCCAACTTGGATGGAGGGAAATATTCATGTTGTAACGTGTTTGACGGATCTCGTCACAAATCATAATAAACATTTGAATAATTAACTTACTTTTTTAAGAAAATAAATAAATATTCACTTTTTATTGGAACCCATATTGATAAACATTTATTAATTGGACAAAGTAAAGAATAAGATTAACTTTAAATATTAATTTTCAAATGAAATAAAAGTGTTTTTATCTAATTAAAAGGAATCCCCCCTTTCCAACTACTTTTTTTCTTCCCTTTTTCTTTTGTAAATACCAAACGGAGCATAAATTCTAAATTAAAACTTTACCAAGAAGCAAGGTTTTAAATCACGGTCGCGGTCACGGTCGCGTTAAGGATTTCGCGATTGCGGCTGTTACGGTTGTCGCGTTACGGATTACGGTCGTCACGGTGTGAATTAATCACAATATCGCACAAATCTTATTAAAATTATTGTACTATAATATATGTATAGCAACTTAAATGTGAGATAATGTATAGTTTTGAACTAGAAAAGAGTTGAAAAAAGATACTACTTTATAATTTATGTTCATATTTGTACTAAAAATGTGATTTTTATTAATTTTTATTGGAAAAAATGGAAGTCTATATTTATTAGCATTTTGTTGCGGCCGTATTGCGTTTCGTTGCGGCCGTATCGGTGTTTCATCGCGGCCGTATCAGCGTTTTGGCGTGATTTTATTTCACCATGTAAAAACGGTGAAAAACGGTAACGGTAGGCACCAAAACCTTTTTGTCGCGACCTTTTTCGTGGTAACGGACCTTGATTTAAAACCTTGCCAAGAAGACATTTACCAATTTCATAAGATAAATATCACCCCTTCACAAATCATTCCCTTCCACGCATGCACATACTTTTAATATGCTTGTGCCAAACCTCTTTAGGTGCTTTATTGTGGAGATAAAGAATCAAATATAAAACCCAAAGAAATAGAATTTGGTTCAAAATTCTTGTTGGACCATATAAGATAGGTAGTTTGTATCTAAAAAAAAGTTGAAGCAAACCATTCATTCTTTTGGATGAACATTGCAAGTGCACTAAAATATGACTTATTGATTTATCATAACCATTCATTTATTATAAGTGGGGAAACTTTGGAAGATTCTTGTTTAGAGAATTTTCCCTTACCTGCATGGTAGCCAAGAGAAAGAAAACAAACATAAAATCATATGCACTTAAAAGTAGGAACTAATTTTGTGAAGGATCATTCATTACATCATTTTTTGTATGACAAAAGTCATTGCATAATGTTGTCAAAAAATAAAATCAATGTATACTTGTGATGTGAAAAAAAAGTGTCGACATTTGAATCATAATGTGTAAAATTTTATTTTTTGGGTCATAGTGATAATTTCTCTTAGTCTACTCTTTTTTTTTTTGAATAAAAGCAAGAACTTTATTTAAACAGCAGAAATTACACAGGACATGTCATTTTGGATATGTTGGATTATACAATAAGGAAGGTTTGTTTCCCAATCCCTGTTGGGCTCAATACCAGCCCATTTGGCTAGCTCATGGGCCACCTTATTTCCACGGTGGCATTTAACATGGTCAAATGTTAAATTTGTTCACCATGGTCCAGTTCATTTTTTACCATTAGATTAGGTAGATGTATTGATTTTATTATACTCCATCTGCACTATATTTTTTCTCCACATCGTCTTCAACCTTTCAATCAATAGCAGGAAACCCACATTCATCAATTACTGTACACATCAAAAACCCTTCACATGAATCTAGTAAAACTCACATATCACCTTCCACTGCACATAAGGTCACGGGTGCTTCATTTCATCCCCTTCCTTTTGTCATCTTCCCACTACCTCATCTTCATATACGAGTCTCCATTACTTACCACCTCGGGTACAACCCCTTTTCATAAATCGATGTACACTACATACTTTTTCAATTCCTATCATTTTCACATAATTAACCATTTCCACATACACAATAAATCACAAATCAACCACACAAAACAACACAGATCGGGTGTTAGAGTTCTATTTTGATATATAAAATCCTCTACACAAATCACAAACCACTTCAAGTTCAAACCTTTCTTCAAAAACAACCAAAACCCATTTAACGGTTTCACCCATTAAACTATACTTCACTAATCACTATTCAACTTCCCTTACAAATGCTGAGCAAATCTGACTTAGTAAACTCGTCCACCAACCCATTGAGTCAACTCACTCGGAACCGAAAAATATGTGTTCTTTACTATCTTCAACCTCCATGAGACTACGATTGCAAAGAAATAATCGAACAACACCCAATTGGATTTAATGAAATTATTAAAAGATTTTCTTATTTTATTTTTAGAACAGGTTGAATTATTTTTAGATTTGGTAGACATTCATTAAATCTTGGACTTTGTTTGTGTTTTGTATGGGAAGCCATTTGTACTCATGTTTTTAATGCTACTGGGTTGTTTGGTCGTGGTGGGATGGGGAGCAAGGTGGCAGAGAGAAAAGAAAAATATAGTGGTGACAAACTATAATAAAATTGTGCTCTCTATTTAATCTAACGGTAAACAAACAACTTGACCATGGTGGGAAAAAAGTAGACTTCCCCATACTAAATGCCACCTATTTCCACTCCGCCGAGTCCAGCTCACAGAAACCCCTTCGTTTTCCTTTACCCATTTCGCACAACGAGCGGTGATAGCACCCCATGGGGTTCGAGCTCTCGTTTCACCGTGAACCGCATCTACAATTGCTTTTGCGTCTAACTCGATTATGGTATTCTGAAGATTCCTCCGCTTTATCAACTCCATCACTTCTTGAAGGCCTAAAGCTTCGGCTAAGAGAACACAGTCCGAACCTTGTCGAACCCGGGTCATCGCACCAACGCAACTCTCATCTTCCCGCCGCAACACCAATCCCAAGCCCCAACGGCCATCACTCAGAGAGTGAGCATCCACGTTAAGTTTGGTAAAGGTATTGGGAGGAGGACTCCAGCCAATGTTGTGACGATTATCCCCAGATTCGATTGTTCTTTCCGGAACCCTAACGTGCTGGTTCGCCTGATATTCGTGGAGGCTTTTCATAGCTCTGCACACCACTGCATCCGGAGGTAAGCACTTATTATTGAACTCTCTATCATTTCTAGCGAGCCATATGCCGTACATGATTGTAGAGATAACTTGCACATCTTCTATTTTTGCTGTGTGTATCATGTAATCAATCCAATCATTAACAGTTTTTAGCTTCACGTTTTCCATATTGATGGTAAGAGGGCACGCAAACCATGCTTTCCTGGCCCAATCACACTCCTTAAATATGTGGTTTATAGTCTCTAATTTTGTGCCATAGTAGGAGCAAAAAGGGGCACATCTAATGCCTCGATAGAGTAGATTTTCTTTAACAGGGAGGGCATTGTCAAGGATTCGCCAGATTAGGTGGGTTTGTTTCGGTGGGACAGCTAGGCTCCAAATTTTTTTCCATCTAGTCTCCATGTCGTTGTGTGAGCTGGTAGCAGCAGTTGTATCATAATCATTCCACTCCATTATGGCATGATAGCCAGATTTTACCGAGTAGTTGCCATCTTTTGTACCATACCAGCTAATGATGTCTTCAGAGTTTGTGTTAGTCAGGGGAATAGCGTAAATTTGGGTAGCCTCCATAGGGTAGAAATTCTGGTTGATGACTTGTTCCTTCCAGCACTTAGTCTCTTCATCAATTAGATCAGAAACTCTTTGGAGGGGTGAGTTATCAGGTTTCTTACTCCACATAAAGCTCCCCGCTTTAGGATTAATCCACCTATCCTCCCATATGTTGATACTCTTTCCATCTCCTATTTGCCACACACAACCTTTCTTTAGGATCCAACTGGATTTTTGGATGCTTTGCCAAGAGAAGCTCCAGTTTTGAGTCCTTTTTGCTTTTAAGAAGTCACATCGTGGGTAGTATTTTGCTTTGAACATTCTAGCCACCAAAGATTGAGGGTTTGTGATAAGCCTCCAGCCTTGTTTAGCCAACAGAGCTTCATTAAAAGCTCTCAGATTTTTGAACCCCATTCCTCCTTTAGATTTTGCATTACAGGTTTTCTTCCAATTAACCCAGTGTATTTTGCGCTTGTCCACATTATTACCCCACCAGAACTTGCAGATTTGGCTCTCCATATGATCACAGAAGCTTTTTGGAAGCAAAAAGCTACTCATAATGTAAGTAGGAATTGCTTGAGCCACAGCCTTGATGAGGGTTGCTCTTCCTGCAAAAGACAAATGTTTTTCCTTCCATCCCTTTAACTTCTTCCAAACCTTATCTTGGAGGAATTGAAAAGTTTGATTTTTTGATCTACCAATGTAGGTAGGCATGCCAAGGTATTTGGAGAACTGCTCCACTTGTTGCATAGGGAGAATTTGGTGTATGGACCTCTTGACCTTCTCTTTCACATGTTTGCTAAACATAATTTCAGATTTGTTTACATTGACCAGTTGTCCGGAGGCGTTTTGATAGTCTAAGATTATATTGTTGATGTACTTAACTTCCTCAATATTTGCCCTGCAAAACATTAAGCTGTCATCAGCAAAAAAGAGATGAGTTATTTCAGGGGCACCCTGTGCTATTTTTACCCCTTTTATCTTATTTTCATTTTGAGTTTTAATTAAGAGATTAGAAAGAACATCAGCACAAATGATAAAAAGATAGGGAGAGAGGGGGTCTCTCTGTCTAAGGCCCCTATTTGGGTAGAATCTGTTTGTAGGGACTCCATTGAGGAGAATAGAGAAGGATACAATAGTCACACACTTCATGATGATGCTGGTTATGTTGTCAGGAAAACCCATAGAAGTTAAAGTAGCATGCAAAAATTCCCATTCCACACGATCATAAGCCTTAGCCATATCAGTCTTTATTCCCACAAAACCTTTTTTGTTGTGAGAGTGAGAGAAGAAATGGAAGATTTCATGGGCCATAAGAGTGTTATCAGTTATCAGCCTGCCATGAAGGAAGGCACTTTGGTTTGGGCTAATAATATCTGGGAGAATGGTCTTTATTTTGTTTGCTATAGTCTTGGTGACAATCTTAATGGTGACATTGCAGAGAGAGATTGGTCTGAGATCACTAGCTTGGGTGGGATTAGGCACTTTTGGTATAAGGCAGATATATGTGTGATTGATGTGGTTAGGGGCCTTTTGTTGGTTAAGAATGTCAAGGGCCTCCTTAGTAACATCTTCCCCAACTATGTCCCAATAGGTATGGTAGAAAAGAGCAGGTAGCCCATCAGGACCAGGAGCTGCCATGCTTTTCATTTCCTTAATAGCATTGTAAACTTCAGCTCCAGTAAACTCTGTGCTAAGTGTTGCCCTCATATCATGGCTGAGTTTGTCTTTAACAACCTCTACAATGTTATTGATCTGATGGGTGGGTTGATTTTTAAAAAGGGCCTTAAAATGATCTAAGAGCACAACTGCAATATCTTCATGCTTTGTCTGGTACTGCCCCTGTTGATCTATGATTCCCTTGATGGTGTTTCTCTTCTTCCTTTGACTAGCTTTCATGTGGAAAAATTTAGTGTTTTTATCACCATGTTGAAGCCAATCAGCTCTAGACCGCTGTTTCCACCACATTTCTTCTCCATCTAGAAGCTTGTCCAGCTCAGTTTCCTTTTCCTTTATTGCTTGAGTAAGGTCCTGGATCCCATGTTTCTGGTGTAGGCTCATTAATTCATCCTGAGATTGTTTAATTTTCCTAGGAAGCGTGCCAAAAATATTGTGAGCCCAACTATGGAGGGCTTCAAGGGTATGCTGGAGTCTATTAGTTAAATTTCCTTGAGACATAGCCCAAGCATTTTTGACCTCTTGGTGGTGATTGTCCTTTCTAGTCCAGATCTGTTCAAACCTTTTTAATCTGGGAATTTTTTCTTGCAACCTGTTTTGCATATTAGACGAAAAATCAAGCATAATAGGGTTATGGTCAGATTTGTACCGGAGTAAGTGGTGGTTAATTAACATAATGAGGGAATCTATTTATCCAGTCAGTGGTAGCTAAAAACCGATCCAATCTAGCTAAAATGAGGCTATCTCCTGGATGCTTATTAGTCCAAGTATATTTATTTCCTGTGTAGGCCAGGTCCTGTAAATCACACAAAGATAAGGTATTTCTGAAGCTGTTAGTAATATTGGGTTCAATAAGGTTGCCCCCAAGTTTTTCTTCATCACTTAACATGATGTTAAAATCTCCAAAGATCAACCACTGAGGGTGATTGTTGACTTTAGAAAGGTCGTTAATGAGTCTACAAGTGAGGAGTTTATTATGCTGTTGGGGGTATCCATAGATCCCAGAAGCTCTCCACTTGTTTTGCTTAGATTCTGTAGAAATTAAAACATCAAAGTAGTTAAAATCAAAATTTATTATGTCAATCATGATAGTACAATTATTCCAAAGCAAGGCAATGCCTCCAGCTTTGCCTCCACCAGTTGTGGAGCAGTTTACAGCATTCACACTATAGGATTCAAAGCTATTAGTTATAAACTGAAAATTAGAGTTCACAAGTTTTGTTTCCATGATGAACAGTAGATCAGGAGAATGATTGGCCAGGATCTTCTTGAGAGCTCTCACTGTCCTAGGGTTGCCAAGCCCTTGACAGTTCCATGATAGGATTTTCATGGTTTTGGGCTGGCCTGCTGAGCACGGCCTACCCTTTGATAATCCATTTGTGTTGTTTCATTGTTGTTTGTGGTTTCTGCCTCCATTTTCTGTCTTTTTGCTGGAGTGATTTGGTGTTGAGTGGTTCCTTCTGGTAGCTGATTTCCATTTGTGCTTATTCCTGCTATCTGTAGATTACTATTTGTATGTATTCTTTGGTTGTGTGTATTTAGCAGCATGATTCTTTCCTGCACAGAGCTACCTGTCTGTAGTTGGTGTGTTTGCATAGGTGTGTACTGGTGATGTTGCTGGTTGTTTTGCTGTTGATTATTGCCTTTAGGTGTTTGAATTTTCATAGCTGCAAGTTTTTCCAATAGGCTGGTAGGAACAGGTGGACTATTTTTGCCAAAATTTGGATCATGTGAGGGGTTGCTGTAGTATTTTCTGTCTTTTGCATCCATTTTCCTTTTCCCATATTGTGTAGAGCGTATCCAGGGACCTAAAGGGGCTAGTGTACCTAGTGCCATGGGTGCATTTCTGCATAGCTTGTCTGCATGCCCAATCAGACCACATTTGAAGCAAAAAAGTGGTAGTTTCTCATATCGATAATCTATCCAGCAGTTTCCATCATTAGGGTTACCAACATGAATTCCAGAAGTAATAGGTTTATTGACATTCAAACTGACCTTTATTTTGATAATCATCTTCTTGCCCGGGTATTCATAGAATTCAGAGGCCTCCACACTTCCTATCAGAGAACCCAAGCTTTCTCCCATTTGTTTTGTTTTGCAGTGGGTTGGAAGGCCCCATAATTGAATCCATATAGGTGCATGATTGAAGTCGAGTGTTTGTAGGTCTGTGTCCCTATCCCAAGGCTTCACAATGAGCCAAGAATTGCGAAAGATCCATGGATTTCCCTGCAAGGTTCTGTCCTGATCACTTTCTTTATCCATGAAAAACTGTAGCAATTTACCTTCAATTCCTTGGACTTTAAGCCCCTTTGGTGCCCCCCATATGCTTTCTAGGCCGTTTTGAATGGAGCTAACATGGATGGATTTGTCAGTGATTATTTTGCCAATGATGCTTCTTGAGCAAGCTGATACACCCTCCTGGATGATACCCTCGGGGTAGACAAAGAATTCTGGGCGATCTTGTTGTTGTGTATCAGATTGATTTGTTTTTGATGATTCACCCTCTTCGTGGTTTCTTCCATAGTTTTCTTGATGGTGTATGTGCGGTTGAGTATTGAACAGTTGCATGGGGGGAATGGTTAGGTGATTAGTAAAAGAATTACTAGGCTTTGTGATGTTGTTTGTTGTGTTCTGAGGATTTGACATGGTTGAAAATTGCAGTGCAGGTTTCAGGAAGAAAACCAGAGGTGGAATTGCAGGTTTCAGATAGAAACAACACGGTGGAAGAAAGAAAACGCAGAGAAAAGTGGATAGGAGAAAGACGAGATCTAGAAGAGAGGTTTACAGGTTATAAACTGTGGTGAAAGAGGGGAGCAGAAAAAAGGAGGTAAACATCAAAGAGATCTAAGCAAAACTGAGAAACTTCCACAAGGGAGATAACAACTGAAACAAGAAAATCACTCATACATCATGAAGATGATTCTTGTTGAATCTTGGAGCCTAATTTTCTCGAAGAATGTATCGACTATTCTCTTAGTCTACTCTTAATCATTCTGGTGAACCCTTAATTTTGTAGAACATCCTATGTTGTTTCTTATGCCTGTACCCGTCGTGTCATCCATTTTTTCTGTTCTATTTAGTTGTATAAAAGTAGGCAAATTTTAAAATGGACCACTTCATTAAGTGGTTCATGGTGGACCACTTTTGAATAACACGATAAAGAATACAAATTTCACAAAATCCACCGTTGAAATTTTTTTGTTTCATATAGACCATCCATAATTTTTTTTAGAAAAATTGAAAATCATTTGATACGTTATTGTGACTCATTAAGATTAACAGTTTATAATTTTTTATTAAATACCGTTAATCTTGATAAGTTTCAATAACATATCAAATGATTTTCAATTTTTTTTAAAATTTATTTGAATGATCTATATGATATAAATTTTCAATCCAACGATGAATTTTATAAAATTCGTATTCATTATAATAGTATCGATCGCTTGTCCATGGTGGACCACTTGTGAAGGTGGTCCACCGTAGCATTAGCCATAAAAGTATGTCCTTTTTTTTTCTTCCTATTTTGTTAATATATGTAAAAGATTATTATCAATTTATCATATATTTCTTTTTTATGAATCGTTGGCTTTTGGAAAATAATAACAAACAACATTAGTTAAGATAAATGTATTAAAAAATGAAAAAAAAAAATAGTTAAGAGTATAGAAGTTATTAAGATAGAAGTTAACAATGATGTTAAAAATATTTGTAGAAGTTAAAAAGAGTTCAAAAAAAATTGTTAAGGGGTATTTTGGGACTTTTTAAATAAAGCTATACCAAAACTCAAGTTTTCCCTTTATATATTAGTGTAGACGTATAGATATAAATATTAGTGCATAAATCTTAGTTCACCTTATAAATGTCGATATTGTTAGATTTTTGAACATCTTCAGCATAGTTTGAACCTGATGAGACCTTCCTTACAATATATGAGTTTTTTTAGTGATTTTGTGTTTGCCACTTCGTCTAAAAAAATATGTAAATATCAAATACCAACAATGACGATTTAAATGATGATTCATTGTTATGTCAAGGAGATTTCGGGAAAGAAGTCACCTCAATGTTGAACCAAAATAGGTTTAAGAATAATAGCCCGATAATTTTGAGTTTTGATGATAACAATATTTGCAAGAACAATTTGATACTCTAATGTGTTTGTTTCTTTGTGCGACATTTTGTTAATTATATACATGCATAACTGGGTAATTGGAAGTACTAGATTACAAGATGCACAACTATTCCTACCACTAGTACATGCATTGCATTCATGCATGCATGCCTGGGAATTAACGAACTCAGTAAAAATTAATTCTTAAATATAAAGGTGGACGCAGAAAGGAAAAAAAACACGATAAGATAAAAATACCTATAGTAATAGTTCTTCACAACAAAATACAAAGGCGGTCCAATTCTGAGATATTATGAAACATTATTTGAATACCCCTGCAGGAAGACATATATTTAGTTTGAACACATACACATGGATAAAAGAAAACATGACGCAGGCCAAAATGCCAAACCTGAAGATATGAATCTCGGGGAAGAACAATTTCCTGCTCCAATCCAGGTTCAATTCTAGTTCTCAAAGCCTGTGTGGTTTAGATGAAGACAATAGAAAGGGAAAGAAGAGAAGAAGAAAGAAAATAATGTGTTAGAATCCAAAGAAGTAAGGTTTGAAAACTTTTAGGGCTATAACAACAAATCCAAAGACTTACAATGCTAACCAATGCAAATGCCACAAAAATTGCAATGACAACTATTTTTACTCCCAAAATACTTGGAATTGGAGCAAGAACCTCCTGAAAGGGAAAATACAACATTATTATCAGAAATAAAGTAAAACTGAGAAAATAATTAAGTTAACAGCAACAGGGATAAGTTGGATAAAGATGTCATTAAATTCTGTTGTAAATAAATAGCAAATATTTTAGGTTTAATTGCACATTTGGTCCCTTATGTTTATTTTAGGTTTTAATTTGGTCCCTTATGTTTTGAAAGTTTCAAGTTTGTCCCTTATGTTTATTTTAGGTTTCAAGTTGAAATGTAAGGGACCAATTTGAAACAAAATAAACATAAGGGACCAACTTGAAACGTAAAATAAACATAAGAGACCAAATGTGCAATTAAGCCTTTATTTTATTATTAGGAGTAAATAAATAGCAAATAAATTATGTTGTAAATAACAGCAACAGGAATATAATCAAGGAGATGTCCTTCAAATACATTAGCAGAAACATGAGAAGGGGGAACAATATTTGGATAAGGATTTGATTTAAAAGTGCAACTTACCTTTAACATGTTTATCTCTACTGCCAATAAAATCCATAGCTCGAGTGTTTGTGGAGCCAAACTTTACATCCTTGCAGGAGTATGCGTCACTTACAAAATAATCGATGTCACCCACTGTCAAATTACCACCAACCTAAGAATTGTAATAACTAGAGTAAATAATTGCAATGTAAAGTTAGTGCAACAGCAGCTTTTAATTTGCATCCAAAAATACTGATGCCACTAATATAAAAGAACATAATATAAGGAATACAATGATACAAACAAGGGGTAATTAGTCGCATAATATAAGGAATCACATACATTTTTTTTCTTATTCAACCACTTACTCATAAGTTCCTTCTCCCTCAGTTTCTTTAGGTGTAAAGTATGGACAACTGGGCCATAATCAATGAGAATGAAGAAGAACCAGATTTTAATCTTCATGTAAGCCAGAATTTCGTTATCGGTAACTTTCTGTTAGGCCTTGGAAGATCACTAAGACTTATAACCTTGAATGTATCCAGTAATGTTTGATATAATTTTAAAATCTGATGCAATCATACAAATTCGTAGGCATTGGAGTTTCATAAAGCAAGAAAAAGTGATGAATCTGGAACTGCAAAGCTTATATATTCTTGCTTCACCATATTGAGGGTGTCTTTCATGTTTCAAGAGAATTAATTTAGACCACAATACCACATTGTGTGGTTTATTAAGGTACAACATAGTTTGCTTATTTAAAACTTATGTTATCACATGATAGTTATTATCAATACATTTTTATTTGTAACTAGCTTCTGGATCCCAGGTTCTTTGGAAATTGGTTATTTTTAAATAAGATGCAAAACTAATTCTTATACTAATTCAAACTAGTTAGAAAATTGGTTCTAAACTCATGGAGTCAACCCTTAACCTGGTTTTTGAACTGATAGTAGGCTGCACTGATCTAGTTTTTAAACTGATTTTCTAGCAGGCTCAATACTAGTTCAAAAATGTTATCTGTTGCTAGTAATACATTTGGTGTTCATAGGACTTTATTATGGTCAGGGAATTATAAGTTTAGGTAGAGCTTGATATGTTTGCTTCAGCGATTGTTTCATAGTGGTGTTGAAAAATCAGTTTATGAAACATATAACATTTTTTCTACCACTATGAAACAGAAGAAACGGGTATAGCAAGGTAGTTTAGGTGTGAAAAACAGTTTAGGTATGAAACAATCAGTTTAGGTATGAAAAACAATTTAGGTATGAAAAACACTTCCTTCAGGTTCAAATGCCTTCCACTACCTTGTTAATCTCAATGTCGTTGAAACAATCAGTTCATGGTTTCTTCTGTTTCACTAACAGTTTAGGTATGAAAAACACTTCCTTCATGGTTTCTTCTCGATGAAGGAAGTGTTTTTCATACCAAGTATACGACCAGAATCGAATTGAGCAAGGGAAGAAATTTTCAAAAGATAAATTTATGAAAACAAAAATTGTTCATGATTCATCTAAAACTGAATTGATCACATCCTGACCAGTACTAGGAAGTAAGGTTATTATGACAAGTGCAACAATGTAAGTTAAACCAATAAGTTAATCATCTAATAACTTAACTTACAAGACCCGTATATATGCTCAAGTTGCTTATACAGCCAATTTTCAACAACTAACAAATATGTCTTGTATATGACAACCACCATTAAACTTGAAAATGATATAATACACTACAAGTATTTTTTGCACAACATACCTTAGTGAATGTAATATAACAATTGAATATAAAAGAGACAATCAGATATCTATCTTCAAAAAAAGTATATGTGTAACATTTTGAATTGCAGTTGAAGGGCAAAGGAAATGTCATTCCTTAGAGATGCCTCAACTAGAGGTTAGTGAGCTATGGAATAATTTGTCAAGGTCATTGCCTAGTAACCTTGGAAAAAAATCACCATTGCAATGGTCGGACTTGGATGAATCATCCAATTCACTCTCTGGAGTGATTCCTGAAACTATTTGTAGCCAAGGAAATAGCACTAAGCTCATACTTTTCAACAATGCTTTCTCTTGGCTCTCATTACTTTCTTTAATTTCATTGATCTCTAAAGAAACAAACTCTATTCTTCTCTCCCTTCCACCATCCTTTAGATTCCAAACCTTCAAGTTTTCATTAGACCCAACAGACGACAACTTAGAAGGCAAAATTCCAAGACTCTCCTTCACTTACTGTACTTGATCTCTCAACCACCTAAACGCCACTGCCTGCAAGAGAATGGCGAGCTACTACGAGCACCTAAACTGACTCAATCAACCAAACATCCTTCATAGTCATCACATTCTAAGATACAAACCGGAGAAGGGAAGTTCATTGAAAGCAGAGGCCTTATCGAAGCAAAATCTAGTTTGAACATTACATTTTAGAATGTACACGGGGCATTTTCTCACCTTAGCCAAAAGACCAAAAAAGGCTTATTTTCTAGTATATATATCTATAATACATGTTCAATATTTCGGCAAGTAGTGCACAATGCACATACATCATACACTCTTGTGTTGAAGAGAGAAACTACACCAGTGACAAACTTTAAAAAAAAAAAAAACCACAGGAATTTAAGTATTTGATTGAAAAACCAATTTCCATAAAATGATAGTGATTGAGATATAAAATAAAACAATCAGTAACAAACTAGACAGGTAGGAAATATTATGTGTTTATGGATCAAACATAATCATACAGGTGAGGGAGCCCCTTCGGAACGCAGCTAATTTACATATCACCCGGTGCTTAGCATTTATATTCATGGATTTGGCATTGTGAATTGTCACAGTACGTAACACCATTAAATTTTTCAAAACATACTGTAGAAATTGAAGCTCACTCTGTCTGCCTCTAAAATCTCTAAAGAAGCAAGTTCTAAGGTGAGATGAAAGGCATTCCGGGACAACTTTAGGATCCTTCCAATTGGCCTCACAAATTCCATCTTCCATCTCCTGTAAATTTCCATCCAAAAAACAACAGCAGGTAGCATTAATTAAGTATTAACAAATTACACTACTACAGAAAAGGGTTTTTACATCGGGCCATATGGACATTTTACATCGGGTCCCGACCCGATGTAAAGACACTTGATGTGGTAAGTCTGACACATTTCACATCGGTTGGCTACCCGATGTGAAATCTAAGATATCACATCGGTTATTAATTATCTCCGATGTGAAATCTGACCTTTAATTTTACTTTATTAAAAACAAATGTAGATTTCACATCGGGTGCTCAGTTAAGCCGATGTCGAAAGCCAACATATCACCTCGGTGCTTTATCCTAACCGATGTGAAATCTCTTTTTTTTTTTTCCAGTTTTGGCACATAATTTATCATATTTTTTCTTGCATCAAAAACAGACCTGTGGTACCTAAATTTTTCCTACATCACACAGACCACATTTTGGTACCTAAATTGTTTTCCATATCATCACACACATACCACAAACATATATAGCTCTAATAATAATTGTTCAAAACTCAAATTAATAGCTAGCAAAAGGTTATAACATTTCTACAAACACAAATTAATGCAAAATCACCAAAATCAAATCCAACTGAAGCAGTGCTAAATTAAGTCCTCCCTAATACAAAAAGCAAACAACATGGTCAACACAAGACCAATGCAACACAAAAGGCAAAAGAACATTAATTCTCTATTTTACACTAACTGTGATAGCGGGGAGGAGAAAGCAAAATTCCAGATGCAGCTTGCTACTATCAAATGTCTCAATTTCCAAACGCAGCAAGCATCTCTCATGTTTTCAAGAAGTGCCTGGAAAATGAAAAAGAGAATGAAAAAGTAGAACAAGTTTAGTAGCAGTTTATGAATATTTTTTATACAAGAGTAGCCAATACAAATGGTATATTGATATTTCTCTCTAATAAACCAATAAAAAACAGTCTCGATATACTTAGCCAAACATCTAAACAATATGAGAGATATTATACAAGAGTAGCAAAGATCTGGACTACCCCATTCAAGAAATCTTTTGATTTTATTGGCTTGTTAATCCAACTCTTATCAATCATAATTGGATAACATATTAAAAATTTCAAACTCACTACTACTGCATATTGAAGCCAAAACATGAGACATGCACACAAATTTCAATTTACCTAATAGAAGAAGTGAAATTGGATCAATAGAATTAGATTTTTACAATAATCATAGTTAAGCCGAGTTCTTACCAGTTTACTGTAATATGCCTCCAGCCAACTTCAGTTCAGCAATTATTAACACAACAAACCTACAATTATAATCAAACATGATAGACTACTTTAAAAAAAATCATCTCAATATGTTTTTTCATGATAAATTATATAACTCAAAGAGAAATAGAACATATACTTTTCAAAACTAATAACAATAATAGAGATGATTGGGAGGCCACATGATAGTTAATACATCAGTTTGCAACTCTGTTAATTATATAAAATTCATAACTAGCTATCAAACTTCTAAAGGAGTTGGCTAAGCATTCATGCCTTTTTTTGAAGAGGGATACGGAGTTAATTATGCTATGCTAATTATCATACCACTAATTATCATGTAAGCTATGCTAATTAGATATGAAGTTGCAAATATGTATAGCTGCCAGCTCGACATTAGTATAACTTTAAGAGGGCTAATTGGGATAGTTTAGTGTCAGCACATTAGTATACACCATCTCCCTGTTAATTGTTCAAATAGCTACTATATTAAAGACTCGGAATATAATTTTATGGCAATAATCGCCATTTAAAACCAAATATAAATTTCTTCACTCTCCACCCTCAGCTCTAACTAATTAAAAAATGAGAATCAATCGAAAGAGGTTAAGTATGCATCTTACATGTACATCTGATGAAGGCAAGTTTAAACAAGCATAGTGTTCACTGCATAATATAGCCACTGCTTCCTCATCAGCATATGCCTCTGTCAAAAATCTATCAGCAACAAACATCATCACATCACCAATATTAACAATGCAACAAAAAAAATCAATAAAAAGGCAAAACAAGGAAAACATCTTTAATATTTGAACACATCAACCAATAAGATACTCCAACATCTTTAATTAGCATAAGAATGATCATAAGATGAACAATAAAAACATATTATTCATTCAAATGATTATTCAACTTAACACTAGAATAGAAATGAAGCTGCAAATTCAAAATTCTTAGTAGTTTGGACCTAACAATGATCTTAGCCAAGAACTAAAGCTTAATAACCATCATATCTAAATTATAAAGCAGAGTACTATACTTTATCAAATAGAAAATCAAGGAAATGGAAACTCACCCAATAAAATTAGATATCAAAAAGCTTTTTCAAATAATGGATACCATAAAGAATTGCATCAAATGTCATTTAAATTACCTTATCAGTTGCTATATCTACACAGACAACTAGAACAACAAATTACTAGTATTTCCCACCTAATGTTACACCATAACTAACCAATAAACATGCCAATACAAACTGCCAAAAACAAACAGCAAGCAGACTCCAAAGTTAGTGCTATGAATTAAACTTCTAGCAATGCTTGTTATGAAGAGATGAAGAGTAAATAACACACCCTTCACACCGAATCCAAAATGGACAGAGTTTGAGATACGACTGAGAAGCCGAAGGACTGTCCACACTCGATTGTGATACCACCACCCAGCTGCAAGCTGACAGTAATCTGCACCTAATTTAAAGACAATACACTTGAACAACACCAAACCATAGTAATCACCAAAACCTCACCTGATATTATTCAAACAAAAGCCACTGATAGATTGAGTAATGAATTGAAAATGCATAAAGAGGGATAAATCCTAGGACACTACAATATCACTACTCTGTTTATCTTCAAGAAATTCACTAGATAAGATTCTTTATCATTCACAATTCAAACACAAACATATGGAACCAAATGCATAAATAGAAATTTAAGCCCAAGTTTTCACATGATTATCCATCCCAATGAAAATCAAGTTAAAGGTTCTAATATAAATACAATTATCATTCAACAAATGATAGAAACTCACTCATAAATGGACTGAAAATTGATAGAAACAACAATCCTAAATCATCATAATCAAAGACATAAAAGGGAACAAAAACTCTAAATTTGATAGAAACAAAAAAGAGAAAAACATGGAAAAATAAGAATCAAAACCCTAAATCTGATAGAAAGAGAAACAGAAAATGGAGAAGAACACAAAAACTCAAAACCCTAAATCATCATAATCAAAGTATCAACAAACTAAAAAGAGAACAACACAAAATTTGAAGGAAAAATCAATTGCAAAGGAAAAAGCTTCAATAAAGAGAGAAGAACATAGAGTAGAACAATTGAAACAGAAACTGAAAATTGGTGTTACCTTGAAAGCTACATAACTATCTGCTTCTTCAGCTCAGCTGCAACAGAAAAAAAAAACGTGCGGTTCAACTTTGAAACCCTAGAAGAAGAGAAAGAGAGATCTAAGGAGAGGGAAATTGACAGGGTTCCGTTGGGCTAGAAACCGCGTGTGAGATTTCACTCTCGGTGAAGTCGGGTGACTTTGTTCAAGGATCTGCGTTTTCGATCAGTCGCAAAAGCAGAACACAAACGCAGTCATCATTCAATCGTGAAAGCAAGAATGAAGAACGAAAATGAGCGGAATCAGTGAGTTAGGGTTTAGATCAGAACAAAACCCAGTTTAGGCGGTGAATAAGATTTGGATCTAGGGATTTTGTTTTCTCTGCTGGTGCGAGAACGAGAAAGTAAAGAGTGAAAGAGAGTTGTTTTTTTTTAGATCGATGAGGTTCGGTTTAGGGTTTCCTTCGTGACAGAGAAAGAGTGAGAGGGTATTATGTTCTTCGCACGCGTGTTTTAAGTTAAGGGGAAAGAAGGATTTCTAATTGAAGAGGATTTCACATCGGTGAACACGTGACCGTATGTGAAATCCTTATAACATATTTTTCTCTTAATTACCAGATTGCCACCGTGTCCCTTTTAACATATGGTATATAATTATCTGATGTAAAAAGTCTAAATCAAAAGTCTATTTTCTAGTAGTGTTAAATCAACAATTAATTATTATCTTAAGAAAAATACCTGATTAATGATAAGATCTTGAAGCTTGGGAGTGTGTTGAAGCATCTCTAACATCCAATTCCACTTATCGTGCCAAGTTCTACCCTTAAAGTTGAAGAAGAATATATCCATTCGAGTTAGATTGTGAAAAGCAGGGAGGTTCTTAAAAGTGAGTTTAGCACAAGTGAAAATAGTACGACTTCGTTTAAGTTGATCTTTGGGCCTATACACCATGTGAAGGGTTAGGGTTTCAGTTCCAATAATTTCGTTGTATCCTTTAAGATGCGGCAAAAAAGTGATGGAGTCATTGAAGGTTTGGTGATCGTAGTCGAGATCGAAAGGTGAGAGCCACAATGGCTTCCATCTCTTCGAGAGTATGCTTGTGGCGGCGGAGGATTTGGTTGGAAGTAAAGAGAGAATGTGAGAAAGTATTGAGTCTGGAAGGATGCTAATCCTATCTTCAGTTGGAATAGAGGATCGATTATGGTGAGAGGAGGAGGAGGAGGAGGACAATGGCATCATCGCAGTTGCAATATCAAAACAAAAACTTTCACTGCCATTTATATTCATCTCATCAATCAATATATATATATATATATTCATTTTAGGATTTTACATATTTAAGTTTTAAAATTCAAATTTTGTTAAAAAAACAAAAAAAATCTAAAATTTGAAATATATTTTGTATTCTAGAACTTGAAACTTGTTTTTTTGAAATAATTCTATTTTTTTAAAGTTGTTTATGTTGTTTCAGACTATGATGTTAATAGCGGCGCTATAGCGGAATAGCGTAGCATTTGGCACCTTGCCGCTATGCTATAAGTCCGCTTTCCGCTATTAAGAGAAGCGTAAATAGCGGCCGCCATTTGCAAGTGAATAGCGGTGGCGTAGCGGATTGGTAGTGCTTTTTGGCCGCTATTTCCTATTTTGGGGGAAAAATTGATGGAAATCTTAATTTTGAAATTAAATCATAAAGTTAGGTGTATTTTGGGCTTTTCAACACCCCTTTTGAATTGCCCTAAATTCTGATCACGTGCTTCCTTTTTTTATTGCGCCGTTTCAACGCTTTCATTCTCAAATACTTCGCGCTTTCTCTTCTACTACTTCTCCAGCCTCGATCTTTTCTTTTCTTTCTCCAAATACAAATCGATTTGTTCTCTTCTTCACCAAATCGATTTGTTCAGTTTTCTTCTTCCAAGGTTTGTTCTCTTTCTCCAAATCATGGCTTCATCTTCTGGCTCTGTAGCTGGAAGTGGAACTGAGAACAGAGGCTTTATTAAGCCTACTGGTGACAACCTTGATATAGCTTGGAAGTGATGGATCATTGGAGAGTGAATTGGTCTTTGGAGATGATGGCTTGACTAGGGGTGATGTTGGTGATGCAATTGGGGCTGATGAACCAACAATGGTTACTAGAAACCAATCTAGGCTTGCTACAACTATGTTGAACCAAAATGAGGAGTTGGATGTGGAAGAAGAAGAATTTGAATCAAGTGATGAACAAGATAATCTTAATTTGGTGGAGCTTGCAAGTGAAGATGAGGCAGATGCAGATGTGGAAGCATAATTTTAGATTAATATTTAATACTAATTTTAGATTAATACTAACTTGGTTATGCTTTATTTTAATGGGATGTCATTTTGAGTACTTCTAAAACTTGATGAAGTGTTATTTAATCTTTATTTAGAACCTATTTTGATGGTAAATGACAATATTAAGTATAATTATTAAGTATGAAAGTTCCTTTATTTTTATGTATTTTTCTATTTTTTTTAGTATTTATGTATGTTGCTGGAATTTATATTTAATTTGTACATGGCTTTTTTGTCTTCACAATAGCGGTCATAGCGCTACCCGCTATACCGCTATAGCATTTTTTGGGGTCGACGCTACGCGCCGCTATCTGCTATTAACAACATAGGTTTCAGATTTGATACTCGTTATAATTCTCCTGTTGATGTGAAGCTACACATATTGCATCTAAATTTGTAGATCATTCCGATGATGAGATTATTGCAATGTCTGGCTCTGCATCAACGGAAAGATATGCAACTATTGCTGCACTGTTTAGCTTCACATCAACAAGAACATCTAAAATTTTAGGTGCAATGTCTTGCTTCGCATTAGCGGGAACATCAAATAAAATTACCTTATATGCAATTGAGAACATGGGACAACCCCGACAAAAAAGTGTTGAAATGGATTAATGCAGAGTAAATACACTTTAACACAATAATAATAATAATAATAATAATAATAATAATAATAATAATAATAAAGTTATTTGAAGAAGTCAATTGCAACGGTTTTAATAGTCATGCTAACAATGTGTTATTTTTGTATTTAAAATTATATAAAAAAAAATTAATATTTAAAAAGATTAATGAATAAATTTCAAAAAATATTTTTATATAGATGAAATGACAAATCATGAAAATTTTGACATTTATATATGTTCTGGTGAACAAATAGGGGAGGTGATAAATTAATGGATCGTATGTAAGAAATGAATATTTTCTTGTCTATTCCCGAAACTTTTGTGTGTCCTTTACACTGAAGTCTGAGTCTCTATTTATAGATTTTCATATGTTGCAGTTATCATAAACCACGATCATGGATACCCCATGATCTTGATGATTTCTTCTCTCCTCCGCCGCTTTCACGTGGTGGTGATGGACGGTTGATCTCTGATCTTGGTGGTAGTCGTGGTGGTGAGGGGTGGTTACTTCCTCCCACATATGTCGAGTCCTTCTTGATCAAAGGCTGCAGTTAAGGCAAGGGCGCCACCTTCACGCCATGTCGCCCTTGTATTGCTTTCCCGCCAAGTCAGGCCTTTAAATTTCATGAGTTAGATAATTGGGCCATCCTGCTATTGGGCCTATGCCATTCATAACATGCTGCCAACTTTCCTCCTTTATCTTTTCCCATAGGCCTTTTGAGGACTAAGTCTCCTTCCCTGAATCTCCTTGATATGACTCGGATGTTGTATCTCCTTGCTGCTCTCTGCTTTGAGACGAACTCCCTAAAGTGGGCGTTATCCCTTAGTTCTTGTACCAAGTCTAAGTTTTCCTGCAATGCTTCAGAATTTTCTTGAAGTGTGAGGGTGTCCCTACGCCAGCTTGGAGGGTTTATTTCAGTAGGGATCATTGCGTCAGTTCCATATACCATTGTGAAAGGTGCTTCGCCTGTTGACGATTGGGGCGTGGTGTGATATGACCATAAAATTGGTAGAAGATGAGCCACCCAGCCTTCACCTTTGCTTGTTATTCTTCTCTTGATCGCTCTAAGGATTACCTTGTTGGCTGATTCTGCTTGTCCGTTGGCTTGTGGGTGTTCAACTGATATGAAAGTGTTCTGAATTCCCTTATCCTTGCAGAATTGAACTACTTTCTGATACAATGTACTTGGGTAATCCAAACCTGCAAATGATTTTTCTCCAGTAAAACTTCTTGACTTGGTCTGTTGATATGTTTGAGAGTGCTTCTGCCTCTATCCATTTGGTGAAGTAATCGATCGCCACTATGATCCACTTTGCTTGCCCCGTCGAGGCGGGAAAAGGTCCCAGGATGTCTGTACCCCACATGAAGAAGGGCCAGGGTGATAGGACTGACTTCAATGGTTCTCTTGGGGCGTAGTGTAAGTTTGCGAATCTTTGACATTTATCACACGTTTGAACGTATCTGGTGGCGTCTCGGTGTACTTCTGGCCAATAGAATCCTGCTCTGAGTATCTTCCCTGCTAGGGCCCTCGCCCCAATATGACTCCCGCATGAACCTTCATGAACCTCTTCCAGTATTCCTTTCGCCTCGTCTGGGCTTACGCAGAGCATGAGAGGTCCTGAAAAACCCCTTTTGTAGAGCTTGTCGCCCAACATTGAATACCACGCTGACATCCTTTTTATCTTATAAGCTTCTTCTCTCGCTGTTGGGAGTTCATCTTTTTGTAGATACCTTATGATCGGCGCTCGTCAATCCTCTGACTCGACGATCATCAAGACAGGCTCTTCTGTTATGCTGGGATTAGCTATTGTTTCTTGAATGAAGGTTCTGTTGCTGCCTGGCTTTTTGGTACTTGCTAGTTTTGAGAGTAGGTCTGCTCTTGCATTCTGCTCCCTGGGTACATAAACTAACTCGAAAGAATTGAAAAGACTTGACATGGCACATACCCTTTCTAGATATTTGATCAACTGTGGGTCTTTTGCTTGGAATTCTCCTGACACTTGATTGGTTACTAGTTGCGAGTCGCTCTTGGCTTTGAGATCTGCTATATCCATTTCCTTTGCTAACTTCATACCAGCGAGCAGAGCTTCATATTCTGCTTGGTTATTGCTCGCCTTGAAGGCAAACCTCAGTGACTGTTCGATTAGGACTCCATCTGGGCCTTCTAATACTACTCTTGCTCCACTTCCTCTTACATTGGAGGCTCCATCCACTGAGAGCGTCCAAGGTTGTTCTTTGCTTTCCTCCGGGGGTGTTGTCAATTCCAGCAGAAAATCTGCTAATATTTGCGATTTGATCGCGCCTCTTGGGGAGAAGGTTATGTCAAACTCTGATAGCTCTACTGACCAGGCTACCATTCTTCCTGTTAGGTCTGGCTTCCTCAGAACATTTTTGATGGGGTAATCAGTTTTCACCACGATTTTGTGGCTTTGGAAATATTGTCTTAACTTCCTCACCGTTACTATTACTGCTAGAGAGAGCTTTTCAATTTTCTGATATTTGGCTTCTACTCCTTTGAATGTTCTACTGACGAAGTAGATGGGTTTTTCCTCTCCTTTGATCTCTTGTACTAGCGCAGAACTTAGGGCTTTATCTGAGACGGCGAGGTACAGATATAGTGTGTTACCTTTCTCTAGGCGAGTCAAGATCTGGGGCGAGGCCAAAAAAGTTTTCAAATTTTGAAAAGCTTCGTCGCATTGAGTGCTCCACACGAACCTTTCACTTTTTCTAAGTGTGGAGAAGAAATGAAAGGTTTTTTCTCCTGCGCATGATAGGAATCTTGATAGAGCCGCTATCCTTCCGGTTAGTTGTTGCACCTCCTTAACTGAAGTTGGGCTTCTCATGTCAATGATTGCTTGACATTTGTATGGGTTGGCTTCTATTCCTCTGTTGGTTAACATGAACCCTAAAAATTTGCCTGATTGTACTCCAAATGAGTATTTGGTAGGATTTAGTCTCATATTGTATTTCCTTACAGAGGCGAGGATGTCGCTCAGGTCTTGGTCATGCTCGCCATTCTCTGTGGTCTTCACTACCATGTCGTCAATGTAAACTTCTAAGTTCTTTCCTATCTGTTCTGAGAATACTCTGTCCATCAACCTCTGGTATGTGGCTCAGAAATAGTTCTTTAGACCAAAAGGCATGACATTGTAGAAATAGTTGCAGGTGTTGGTCATGAATGCGGTGTGAGGAGCGTCCATTGGATTCATTTTGATCTGGTTGTATCCTGAGTATGCATCCAAGAAGCTGAGAGTTTTGTATCCAGATGCTCCATCTATCAATCTGTCGATATTGGGCAGAGGATATGGATCCTTTGGGCATGCTTTGTTCAAGTCCGTAAAGTCTACGCACATCCTCCACTTCTCATTCGCCTTCTTTACCATCACTACATTTGCCAGCCAGGATGGGTACTTAATCTCCTCGATGAATCCTGCCTCCTTTAACTTCGTCACTTCTTCTACAATCGCTGCTCTTCTTTCCTCGCCAACCTTCCTTTTCTTTTGCGAGACTGGTTTTGTCTCTGGGGAGATCGAGAGTTTATGGGTGATTATTGACTCGTCAATCCCTGGCATGTCTGAGGGATGCCATGCGAATAAATCTATGTTTTTCTTTAGCGTTGCTAGGATTTTTTCTCTTTCCTCAGGGTTTAATGAAGTACCAATGTTGGTGGTCTGGTGCGTTTTTGTCCCAATTTGCACCTGTTCAAGCTCCTCTATGGGACTTACCCTTCTATCTTGAAACTCCTCCCTTGGATCAAGATCCAGGGGGCTGATCATGTTAACTCCGCCCTTTTGATTGCAGGGCGAGTAGGCTCTGAGGTAGTATGGGCTCGATGTCTTATTTTCAGGCTTGACTCATAGCAACGTCTCGCCAATGATTGGTCCCCCTTGATTGTTCCTACTCTTCCGTCCTCCAATGGATATTTTATGGATAGATACAGCGTTGACATTGCAGCCTCTAAGGCGTTGAAGGCTGGTCTTCCGATGATGATGTTGTAGGAAGTAAAGGGGGTTTTTACAACCAAGTATCGTACCTTTATGGTTTTGGCGTTATCGCTGTCACCAAAGGTTGTGAGCAATGTTGTATATCCCATAACCTCCACTTGTTCGCCTGCAAAGCCCACCAAAGTGCCATTGTAAGGCATTAAATGTTCATTGGACAATTGCATGGCTTTGAACGCTTCCCAATACATGATGTCCGCTGAACTGCCAGAGTCTATTAGTACTCTCTTAACATCACAATTCAAGATCTGAACTTGGATCACCAGCGGGTCATCATCATGTGGCATGACTTCTCTTTTGTCCTCTTTTGTGAAAGAGAGATCCGGTGTGGCTGAGATGGAAGTATGCCCCACGAATTTTGCTTCAAACTCTGCTCGTCTCACGTAGCGTTTTCGGGCGTTACTTGACTCGCCTCCTCCTGCGAATCCTCCTGCTATAGTATTAACTGTTATTCTCACTTTCTCTCCTCCCGAGCCCTGTCCTTCGTCTCTTTGTGGATCCCTTTGAATCTTTGGGATCACTACTTTGCCATTTGCTGCGTCGTCCAAGAATTTCCTCAGGTGTCCACTTTTGATTAACTCCTCGATGAGATCTCTCAATCTGAAATATTTCTCCGTGTCGTGGCCTTTGCACCTATGATATGCACACCATGCGTTCATATTTCCTCCTAAGGTGTGATCTTTTCCTCTGTGAGGGGGCAACCGAGTGAGTCCTGTCTCCAGGATTTCGTCAAGAATATAAACCCTTGTTCGGTTTAAAGGCGTGTACTCTTTCTAAGGGAATCTTTCCACGTCGCGCCTTATTTGTTGATGATAAGGTTTCCTTTGAGCCTCGTGTCCTCTATAATCTGGTTGGCGTCGTCGTGGTGGTGGATAAAAATCGGGGGCTCTGTTCCCTTTGTGTATTGGTTCCCTTTCTCTGGCATCTCTGGATCTTTTTCGGCGTTACTCTCCTCGCCTTTTATGTAACATTCTTCCCTTTTGATAATTTCCTGCATCAACGTTGCTGGCTTTTGCGCTAGGGACTCGTTGAAATGGCCGGCTTTCAAACCATTGTGGAATGCTGACACAAACATTTCCTGGTTGGGATTGGACACTTTAATTGTTGCTTCACAGAACCACCTCAAATATTCACGTAAAGTTTCGGCGTGGCTTTGGCGAGTGGCGAAGAGACTAGTGGCGGTTACTTTGATGTGCTTCGAACCGGAGAACTGTTGAATAAATTTGCGCTGAAAGTCTATCCAACTTTCTATTGAGTTTTTTGGGAGATTCATGTACCATCTTAGTGCCGCTTCCTTGAAAGTTCCTGAGAGTAGCTTGCACTTCAGGTGATCAGCCGCGCCTATGATGGCGATTTGGGTTCCCACAGCCATCAGGTGTTCGGATGGGTCTGTTTTTCCATCGAACGCTGGGAGATGTGGGGTCTTGAAATTCTCAGGGACTCTGGCGTTCCACAAGGTTTGTGATAGGGGTTGGGAATCGTTGATCTCGTCCTCATCGTGGAAGTCTTCTTTGTTGGCTTTTTCGTTATCTATATGACCGTGACCTTTGCCTGAAGCCTTCTGATTTCATTCACGGCGTCGGTTAAGGTCATAGGATTTCCATGGTTTTCTGCTCCTCCAGCCATGTGAAGAAGGTTCTTTTGATCCGAATTGGTAGGCTGAGAATCGTTTTACCGCAGCCCCACGGTGGACGCCAAAATGTTCTGGTGAACAAATAGGGGGGGTGATAAATTAATGGATCGTATGTAATAAATGAATATTTTCTTGTCTATTCCCGAAATTTTTGTGTGTCCTTTACACTGAAGTCTGAGTCTCTATTTATAGATTTTCATATGTTGTAGTTATCATAAACCACGATCATGGATACCCCATGATCTTGATGATTTCTTCTCTCCTCCGCCGCTTCCAGGTGGTGGTGATGGACGGTTGATCTCTGATCTTGGTGGTAGTCGTGGTGGTGAGGGGTGGTTACTTCCTCCAACATATGCTGAGTCCTTCTTGATCAATGGCTGCAGTTAAGGCGAGGGCGCCACCTTCACGCCATGTCGCCCTTGTATTGCTTTCCCGCCAAGTCAAGCCTTTGAATTTCATGGGTTGGATAATTGGGCCATCCTGCTATTGGGTCTATGCCATTCCTTTTTGGGCCATAGTCCAGTCCAATATATATCATATAAGTTAAAATTTATAAATGAAATGATAAAACTCATTAGTATTTTTGCTTTAATAGTGGCAGACACGAAACATGAATGTCCTCTTGTAGTCATTAGAGGCTCAATAAGTAGGTAAGGATAGTTCTCTCCATGTAACGGAAACGGAAAGTTTGTTCATATATCTCATTAATCAACATGCCACATAGGTGGAGTTCAACTTACCATTACTTCCAACTTATTAAAACACTTATATTACAAATTTTAAGTATGAAGTTTCTACTGTCATTTAACAATTACTAATTTTTATTTAGAGATTTTGTAGGACATTTAAAGTGAATTATTCTCTCTGAATTGATGTTTTCTATTTGCCTATAATATAACAAACTTTCGAGAAGAATATATCATATTGTAACATAAGTCTTTTTTGTAATCACATTTTAAAATTAACTTCATTTATGTATAGATAAACATATTCAATATTAGCCAGCAAAGTAAGATAGCAGAAATTATAGGCGTAACATTAGGTATGTCAATTTCCAGAAATGATTTTAGCAGACATAATAATGGTTAATCATTCCATCTCGTGTTTAATTATTAATTAATTGTGGGGTCATGGTCATCCTTATTAATTGGCATTGGTACCTATCATGGATAAGATTCTCTCCCGTGGCAATAGCACTGCAGGGGGTGCAGTGTTGTTATCCACCATCCAATTAATTAGTTTATGATTTATACCATTACATACAAATAAAATCAATGGCCATGATTGCACTACAGAAAAAATTAACTGGAGAGGATCCACTCCCTCCTATCAACAAACAAGGCAGTACCAAGAAAGTAAAAGCATTTGTCCTTTGTCATGCTTTCATGGTGTCTTGTCTTTGTGATTTTCACATATTGAGTTTTTTTGTGGATATATTATGGTTAAATGAGAAAATATATTTTATTAAAGTGTTATTTTTCATATAATATATAGAAAATGATTTTAGTCCATCCGATTCTTATTATAACAAAAAATATTGTTTTTTAGATTCATAAAATATTTAATGTATTTGATTCATTGTTTTTTAAATTTATAAATTTGTTTGATATCTGATCTTTATAATAAGGAGATTTGAACATTTTGTTGGAACAAAAGAGGTTCTGATATGACCCAATTAAGTTTTGATGATAACAAAAGTATTAATATACATTAGGGTATACTGATTATTTGATCCAAGTGTGCAGATATACAAGTTAATTTTTATATTCACCAAAAGCACTTTGGAAGCTGTGATGGGTCAAGCATATTCTGACCAAGATTTCAAGCCATCAGAAGATGCAATCTTTATTAACGTCAGAAGCTAGTATCAGACTCTGAAGATTGAAGATATCAGACTCTGATAAGAGCAGTGAGAGCCGTTTTGTCAGAAGAACATTCTACAACAATCATTGAGTATCTTCATCATCCTCTGACATCTCAAAAGCTGGTAGAATCAATCTTATCCACAGAATAGTGACGTTAGTACTATTGTACGAACTATTTACCGGATTTGGCTAAAACGTAATCCCCAAGATTGATCGTATTCAAGGTTACCTGATTTGGTTAAAGAATGGTACTATCTACAGCTGGCACAATCTCACCGCACAATTTCAAATCAACATACGCTCCTCCTTCATCTATATATAGGAGCAGATTTGAAGCTTTAGGACATAACACTTTGAACAATTTGAACGAGCTGTTACTCTGCCAAAAACGTCCTAAAAGCACAAAACTTCAAATACAACTTGAACTCATATTCAAATCCAAGACTCCAGCTTCAACTTCTGTTTTCTCATTAGTTGAACCTTAGAATTCTTGTATTAAGATTCTAAGTTAAGTCTTGTATCAAAAGTTGTATTTTATTGTTACTGAACATTGATTCTCATATCAATTTGTTCAGACTCTGTTTTTCTTAACTTTGTGTTTGGAAGTCTCTTGCCTGCGTGCTTGAGCATTAGGAAGTCTCTTGTTTGTTAACTTGAGCATTGGAAGTCTCTTGCTTTTGTGCTTGAGCATTTGTAATCTTTTGTGATTATAATGAACTCTCTTGGAAGTACAAGAGGACTGGACTACTCTCGGTTTGTGAGAGGAACCAGTATAAAATCTCTGTCTCTATCTTTCTCTCCTTATCTTTCTCTCTTTAAAGTCTGATTGTTTGTGTTTTGTTTTCTAAACCGCTGCAAACTCTGACAAGTTATTTATAACTTTGAAGAAATTTTCAAACTACCAAAACACAATTCAACCCCCCCCCCCCCCCCCCTTCTTGTGTTTTTCACACCTTCAATTGGCATCAAGAGCCTGGTTCTGTTTTTATCACCTAACAGTGAGACAGTTTCTTGTTGAAAAACACCATGACTGAATCATCTGGAAGTGGTAGCTTGAAAGCAGTTTCTTATGACTATGATGTTGAAGATAAGACAAACAACAAAGCACCAAAGTTCAATGGAGATGCATCTACTTTTTCCTGGTGGAAAGATAGAATCTACAGTCATCTTATTGGTTTAGATGATGAGCTTTGGGACTTAGTTGAAGAAGGGGTAACTTTTCAAGGACTTGATGAAAAGGGAAAGTTATCTGTTGAAGAAAGAAAGAAGTTCACTCCTACAGACAAGAAGGCTTACAAGAAACACCACAAGGTCAAGGATCTCCTTATTGGCTGTATATCTCATGATGAATATCTCAAGATCACTGACAAATCCACTGCCAAAAGTATTTATGACTCCTTGTGTTCCACATATGAAGGAAACAAACAGGTTCAAGAGGCAAAGACTACTCTTTTGATCCAACAGTATGAACTCTTTAGAATGAAGGATGATGAGAATATTGAATCTATGTACTCTAGGTTCAAGATTCTAGTGGCTGGTCTCCAAGTTCTGAAGAGAAGTTATACAACTTCTGATCATGTAAGAAAGATTCTGAGAAGCTTACCTTCAAGGTGGAGGCCTAAGGTAACAGCTATTCAGGAAGCTAAAGATTTGGACAAACTTAGCTTGGAGGAATTGATAAGTTCACTCATGAGTCATGAGATTGAACTATCTTCTGATGAGCCTCAGAAGAAACTAAAATTTGTGGCCTTGCCATCTATTTCAGTTTCATCTAAGGCTCTGAAAGCCAAAGCTGTATAATCTGAAGCAGAGGAATCTTCCATAGATGACCAAGAAGATGGATCAGATGATGATATCTTTGCACTCTTGTCCAAGAAGTTTCAAAAGTGGTCTGTAAGGAAAGGCAAAAATTTCCCAAGCAGAGGATCTGGATCAAGGAACTACACCAACAAAGAGAAGAAGGATGACACAAAAAATTGTTTCAATTGTCATAAGCCTGGACACTTTATGGCTGATTGTCCTGAACTCAACTCCAAGGGTAAAGGAAGAAAAAGTACAATCAAGAACAAAGCCAAAAAGAGTCTGATGGCAACATGGGAGGATATCAATGAACTATCAGAGGATGAAGACTCTGAGGAAGCAAACCTAGCGCTTATGGCCACTGGTGAGTCAGACGATGAAAATGATTCAGAGTCTGACACAGACGATATTGATGAGGTAATTTCTAAAATGTCTAACACTCAAATGACCAAAGCTTTGAAAGATGTAATGGTGAAGTACATGGAAAAGTTGAGTGAGCTAGATTTTTCTAAACAAAAATTGAAGCTGCTAAACGAAAATCTCAGCCAGACTCAAGCAAACTATCAAAAATCTCTTAAAACAATTAAAGTGCTTGAGACTGGATGTAGAACATGTCACAAACCCTATGATGAGTATGAAATTTCTCTTCAAGAGTTTGTTCACCATAACATTGACAAAACTAGGATAACTTCCATAATTCATGGTGGACTTAGCAACTATCATAAAAGACAAGGACTTGGTTCTCTTACATCTTCTGATGTGGGGAAATCAAGCAACCCTGTCTTATTAAGCAAGTCACCCTCTAAATCTTATTCAAACTTTACTAAGGGTACTTCAGAACCTCTGACTGTGTCTGGTACTCTTGTGACCTTGGAACCACAAGATAAGGTATCAGAAGATGACTCATCCTCTGAACCTAAGTCTTTTAAAACCCAGGTTCCCCTCACTTCAGTACCCATGTCTACTCAAGTTAAAGCTATCAGAGTACCAAAGCCTGTTGATAAGCGGGGCACTAGTACTTCTAAAGCAAACTTGGTAACTGGTTCTCTGACACACTCAAGAGGAAAGTCTCAGAGACAACATAAGCCTAAATCTTTTTCTAAAGGCTCTGTTGACTCCAGATCTTCTGAATACTCAAAGAAGAAGAATAAGATTCTCAAAACTAACCAAAAAGGACCCATCAGAGTATGGGTACCAAAATCTGAAATAGTGTATGCTGCAGGTATGCACCCAAAGAAGAAAAGAAAGCTCTTGGTATCTAGACAGTGGTTGCTCACGTCACATGACAGGAGACAAGCTCTTATTCCACACCCTGAATCAACAAGAGGGAGGAACAGTAGGGTTTGGTGGCAACCAGAAAGGAAAGATCTGAAGGTGGAAAAACACAAGAAGGGGGGGGTTGAATTGTGTTTTTAGAATTAAAACTTTTTCGAAATAAAACCAAGTTTGCAGCGGATAAAACACAAAATAAAAGAGATGCTGAGAGAAAGAGAGAAAGAAGGACACAGAATTTATCCTGGTTCCCCTCACAAATCGAGAGTACTCCAGTCCCCTTGTTACTAACAAGAGATTTTCACTATAATCTACTAAAGATTACAAATTGCTCAAGCACACTTGCAAGAGACTTCTCAGGTGCTCAAGTTTCACTAAACAAGAGACTTCTCAAATGCTCAAGTTAAACTTAACAAGAGACTTCTCAAACAAACTTAAGAATAAGAATGAATGTTAAGGAACACTTGATATACTATCAGAGGTGTTTACAAAATACAACTCAAATTGTTCTAAGACTTAGAATGACAGATTTAAATTATGATGTCAGAATGCTTCTTAGTCTTTGAACGTAGTAATAGAACAGTCGTTAGAACAGTATTAGTAACAGTAGTCATTTCTTCCATTTGAGTCTTCTATTTATACTTGGAGGAAGATGATGACCGTTGCAGAGAGAGAGGTGCCAGCTGGAATTTACTCGTACAATTGATAGCTGTATATTGCCTTCTTTGGTAAGGAATTCCAATTCCACTACCTAGCTATTCAATTTATCACTCATCCATTTTGAGTAATAATAGTACGATAGTACAATCCTCAAATGCGCTCCACTTATGGATAAGGTTAACGTTGTACCAACGAATATTCCTTCCTGTGGATGTGACAGAGCCTTGAAGTGGATTGTTCTTCAATCATTGGTTCTGTATAGGTCAGCTCTTGAGTGACGTAAATTCCTTTTGCTTCTGATGTTCTTGTCATAGCTTCTTAAGATCTTCAGCTTCTGAACTTCATCAGAGCCTAGCTTTTGGTCTTCAGAAGTGCTATCTTCAGCACGCAAAAATTAAGCTTCTGATGAACAGCGATACTCTTTCAGAGCTTGTTTTGACTGGCTTCTCTGCTACTATTCATAGTGCTTCTGAATGAATTTTAACTTGTAATTCTGCACACTAGAATAATCATTAGTAATACCAATTGTAATTTTAATACATTGTTATCATCAAAACCACTTAAAACATTAGAGGTTCATGTCAGACCCACTTTGTTCCAACAATCTCCCCCTTTTTGATGATGACAAACCAAAGCATTAAAATTCAATTGTTGTTGATTTAATTTAATTATGATGACTTCAGGTTTCAAAGATTTGCAATCTCCCCCTGAGTCTGATAATCCATAAGGGTAGGTTTGTAAGCTCCCCCTAAGTTTTATCCATAATTAATTAAAACAGTTTAAGAGTCGATTTATTAACTTAAAATAAATTTTCATATTTAACTCTCAGAAGCATAGTTTTGCAAGCTTTGCTTCTTAGAGTTTGATAATGCTCAGAAGCGGTTTGCAAGCTCTTCTGACATTGTCTATGAATTTTATTTTAGGTTCTTAAATTTTCTCCCCTTTCAATAATCGTTCAGAATGAGAAAGAATCATAAGAGATAAATATTGATTCATAATGCTTTTAACATTACAGTTTCAGATTGAGCAGTATATTAATGAATCAACATTAATTTTAACGCTACTCTTACTCCCCCTTTTGGCATCAGTCAAAAAGACACAGAAAACCAAGCAGTCAAAGCACCAAACAAGGTAGTCAAGTCAAAAAGTGATGACAACTAAATTCATTTAATGAATTGTGTTGAAAACCGTCCTGACAAGAGAGCTTGATGACACTATAAAAAGGGATGATTCCTCTCATTTTACTCATCCAGAGTAATCAAGTAACATCAAAAGAAAAACATACAATGGAAAGGCAGGTTACCAAGGATGCTTCAGGCTCAAAAGGAGAGAGCAAGAAGGGAGCAGAGCCCTGGCGCTGCGAAGAAAACAAGCTTCGCTACGAAAGGAACAAGCAAGAACTGATTTTAACAGAGTCAGAGGAGGAGGAAATGGGCTCTGATCTGGAAGAATTTTTATGGACATACAATGATGATACTCCATACGAAGAGTACGAAGCTGCTGTTCAGAAGAACACTGAAGAACTAGTGCAAAAAGCCACTGCCAACTTGCTTGCTTACATTAAGGAGAAACATAAGAAGCTAGATGCAGAGTCTTCTGAAGTTAAGCCTAGCTCTAAGTAGAGTCTTATCAGTCTATGTAATAGAAATTCTTCAATAATATTAATAAAGGAGTTTATGCTATTAATTCCCTTTGTTTTGAGCAAGTTTCTTATATAGAAAAGTTAAATTTTGAAAAACAAATATAAAACAAACATATAAGCAAATAACAAACACACAAATATGGATAATATAGATATGAATTAAAAAAAAATTATCCAAAAATTACACAAGAACTAATAACAAATAAGTGCTCAGACATAAGGGTTAAGGTTTGGGTTGCTGTTGAGTAAGCTTTAGAAGAAGTTCCATCATTGCATCTATCTTCTTGTTAGTAGCTTCACCAGATCTGTTCATGTCTTCTCTTATATCGGCCCTGAACTCATCCATTTCATTTCTTAGTTCCTCTCTTAAGTCATGCTTGATTACATCCAGAGCTTCTTGCATAACAGAAGGTATAGCAGATGAAGAAGAGCCTTGGACAAGTACTGGTGGAGATCTAGGAGGAGATGAAGCAACAATGGGAGCTTTACCTTTATCAGAATCTGGTTCACTAAGGTTCTGATCATTCATAACAATATCTTCTGCAGCTCCTTGATTCTCAATAATCTTATTAGTCTCAATGACAGCAATGTGAACAGCTCTATCAACCAATAACTTGAAGGCTTCTTGTTCAGCAAGCCTCTGACGTTCCATTTCAGCAGTTATCCTAGCCTGCTCATCATCCAGAGATCTTGTTATACTTTCATTCACAGCAGCTAAAAATGCTAACCTCTGACATTCTTCTTCATGGTTGAAAGATGTGAGCCTTGGAGCGTTTAGCTTCTCAACAATCTCAAACAGTTCCTGTACAGTGTTTGCTCCTCTACCCTTAATCTTATCCTTCAGATGAGCACTGAGAATCCTTAAAGATTTACCAAATAAGTACTCTAATTCCCTGACATCAGCATCCATATCAGAGGGGAAGATAAGAGCTTCTTCCTCTCTTTGTTTGAACCTCTTAAGTCTAATACCTATAGCATTATTTAGCAGCTCAAGGTTTGGTTCAGAGTCAGAATTGAAAAAGGGTAAGGATGGGTCAAAGGGAATGGTTGGTTCAGGTTTCTTTCTTTTGAGTTCAATGATTTTGATTTTACTGAGATTTGGAGGTATGATATCATCATCAAGATTGATGGAATCCTTGAATATTTGATGTTCAGCTTTAGTTAGGTGTTGGTAAAGCTCAAGAATCTCTTCTAAAACTAGAGGTTTGTTGAGTGGGTCAGAGACAGGTTGTGGTGATTGATGTTGTTGTTCAGTCATGACATTGATTGGTGATGAGTGAGGTGATTTTTGTTGTTCTTCAGAATGAGCAATTGGCTCATTCTGAACAGGGGTGAATGTAGGTGGATTCACTCGTGAGATGTGATCAAGTGAGGGAGGGGGTGTGTGAATGACCTGTGTGTTTTGTGTTTTATGGACGGGTGAATCATTTGTGAGATTCATGGATGGAAATTGACGTGGTGAATTTGGATTTGAGTTGGTAAATGCAACACCACACATGTGTTGTTCAAGATGTTCTATGACAGAATCTTGATTTGTGGTTTGATTAAGAGTGGTTGTGTCTACATTAATAGTAGGTTCTTCATCAGAAGAGAGATGAATGGGCTTTATGGTGGTTTTCTTTGTGGTTTTCTTGAAAGACGTTCTCTTTGGTGTAAGAGTTTTCTTTTGTTTTGGGTTGGATTCTCTGATGAGTGTAGCAATTAACTCATCTGAGGCAGTGCTGGTATCTGATGAAGATGATGATGATGGTTTGACAGATGGTAAAACTACACTAAGAGGTACAGTGTAGTCTATGGGTTGAGTTTGATTGTTAGATGAAGGAGGTTGAGAAATAGATGGTTTAGCAATAGAGGGTTGAGGTTCAGAACCAATAACCTGAGCTATAGGAATGCTAGAAGTATTAGATTCAGAGATCTTACCTTTTGGTTTAGAAGCTCTGGTCTTTAATCTCTTTGCAGGTTTAGCAGGGTTCTGATCCTCCTCAGAAGCTGAAGGCCTATCATGCCTTTTCTTTGTCCGCTTTTCCTTCTGAACAGGTTCAGTCATCATATTTTCAGCACCTTCCTCAATCTCATCAGCACTAGCATGTCCTTGATCATCAGAGCCTTCATCGATCATTTCTAGCTCAGTAGTTCTTGGCTTTCTTCTGTTCCTTGTAATATCCCTTGGTCCCTTGAAGATATCCCAATTAGGAACACTTACAACCATTTTCCTGGGCACACTAACCCCAGTATCTCTTCTTACTGATTCAAGAAAGTTCTTGATGACCTCCTCATTATCATGTTCTGATATGGTGGGAAACCCATCACACCAGAAGTACTTTTCGTACACTTGCTGTAGAGGTGTTTTCACTTGAATGATTTCTTCCTTGGTTTTTCTCTTCATATTGACCAGAACTGATGCATCATACTTAGAGGTTTGGAAAACTCTAAGTTTTTCTTTGGCACTCACAATATCTGTGAGTTTGGTTTGCCTTATCAGTTCTGAAATTAACCTAGGGTAATGAATGACTGATGGTATTTTAGTTCTACCCTCATTGATGGTAAAGCACATGTGATCAAAAAGAATCTTAGCCAAATTAACTTTCACCCTCTTGTATAAGAACCAGATGAGATGTTTGTGTGGAATGGAGATGGTATCCAATCCACCTTTTCTGGTGAAGATGGTAGACAAACACATTCTGAAAGCAAATTCAAATGTGTGCTTCATGTGCATTACTTTTCCAAAATCCTTTTGGGTGCATCCAGATTTAAAGAGGTCCTGATGAATTGAATCCAAATGCTTGCTTTTCTTATCATACACTTCTATATCTTCTCCTTTGTTGTCTAAACCCAGAATCTTAGCAATGTGTGCCTGAGTTATCACAACATTGATTCCCAAAATATTTGACCTAATTTCCCTTTCTCTATAAGGTTTAAGACCAAGTTCCTTTCTTGTTTTTCCTCGTAATTCCTTGTTCTTCTCAACCATATCTTTGTATTCTTTATCAGCACTTGCTCTATCGTACACTTTAGCCTTCTGCCAGAAGTACTTCACTATGTCGTAGTATACGAAGCCATTAAGCATCTCAAAATAATTTTGCCATTGTTGGTTGTAGAACAAGTATTGAATGTCAATCCCATTTGCTTTCAAACTTTCAAAATCCACAAACTTCTCAGTGAAGAAATCATAAGCATCTGGTCCAGCGTCAGTTTGATGATGTTTGTAGACTAGATTATCTTTTGAATTAAGATCGATGATGGGAGGTAACGTAGGGTTAAAGGGTTCTTGAACGATTTCGTTTGATGAACGAGCAGCCATAGTTGCAGAGAATTAAGAAGATGAAGATTGGGAATTTCTGTAAGGTCTAGGGTTGTGTAGGTAGTGATTTTGTGTAAAAAGTTGTGCAAGTGAGTGAAGTGACTTATAAATAGTAACTAGCACACATACACAGAGAAAATAAACATTGGGAGGGAGCGCGAGCAGTTTTAAAAATTAAATAATATACTTAACTGCCATAATCATCATTAACTGTTCTCTGCCCGTCAGGATCTAGACACGTGTTGAAAAAGTTTAATCATAGCTGACGCGTGTATAGACAACTGTTGTACACTTACTCGTACTGAACGTTTCATTTCCAAAAGGTTCAGAGCCTCACTCATTTGTATCTGACACCTCATCAGAACCTGTTACTCTTCAGAGCCTAAATTATTCAGAGCTTCCCAAGGGAAACTCTAAATTATAAGAGGTTCTGATAGAGCTTCAGATGCTAATTCTATTCTACTTCTCAGAGCTAATTTTCTTCAGAGATATAGTGCATGTTCAAATTCTTTTTGATAAAATCAAATCTTTCAATAGCTAAAGGTTTAGTAAATATGTCAGCCCATTGATGTTCAGTATCAATGAATTGAATATCTATTGTACCTTTCTGAACATGATCCCTTATAAAATGATGTTTTATTTCAATATGTTTAGCTCTTGAGTGTAGAATAGGGTTCTTAGACAAATGAATAGCAGCAGTATTGTCACAATATAGTGGAATACTGCTTTCAGCTATGTTATAATCTTCCAACTGATATTTCATCCAGAGAAGCTGTGTGCAGCATTTAGCAGCTGAGATGTATTCTGCTTCTGCTGTAGACAAAGCAATAGTTGTTTGTCTCTTGCTGGCCCAAGATATGAGATTTTCACCAATGAATTGGCAATTTCCACTAGTGGATTTCCTCTCAATCTTATCACCAGCATAGTCAGCATCACAGAATCCAACTAGCTTACTATCTAGGGATTTTTTATAAAGAAGTCCTAGATTAGTAGTTCCTTTCAGATATCTAAAGATCCTCTTAACAGCAGTTAAGTGAGGTTCTCTAGGATCTGACTGGAATCTTGCACACAAGCATACACTATATATAATATCAGGTCTAGATGTTGTAAGGTAGAGTAAAGAACCAATCATACCTCGATACAGCTTCTGATCTACTTTGCTTCCTATCTCTTCTTTGCTTAAGCTGCTGGTAGGATGCATGGGTGTAGACATTATCTTGCAGTCATCAAGGTTGAACTTCTTCAGAAGCTCTTTTGTATACTTGCTTTGATGAATGTAAGTGCCATCTTTTCCTTGATTAATTTGGATTCCAAGGAAGAACTTCAATTCACCCATCATACTCATCTCGAATTCATCCTGCATCAGCTTTGAAAAACTCTTGCACAAGGAAGCATTAGTAGAACCAAAAATAATATCATCAACATATATTTGAATGATTAAGATATCTTTCTTAGATGTCTTTCTGAATAATGTATTGTCAATTTGACCTTTTTGAAAACCATTTTCTAAAAGGAAATTACTCAGTCTTTCATACCAAGCTCTTGGAGCTTGTTTGAGACCATAGAGTGATTTCTTAAGTTTATAAACATAATTAGGATTTTTCAAATCCTCAAAACCTGGGGGTTGTTTGACATATACTTCTTCAGAAATAACACCATTAAGAAAGGCGCTCTTAACATCCATTTGGTACAATGTGATTCCATTGTTAACAGCATATGAAAGAAGTAACCTGATTGCTTCCAGTCTTGCTACTGGAGCAAATGTTTCAGTGAAGTCTATACCTTCTTGCTGACTGTAGCCTTGTGCTACCAGTCTAGCTTTATTTCTTACCACTTCACCTTGTTCATTCATCTTGTTTCTAAATACCCACTTAGTTCCAATGATGTTCTTATGTGCTGGTCTTGGCACTAAGTCCCATACATCATTTCTTTGAAACTGATTGAGCTCATCTTGCATAGCTACAATCCATCCATCGTCGGTAAGTGCTCCATCAACATTCTTTGGTTCTATCATTGAGATTAGCCCCAGAAGTGAATCAAGTTGTTGATAGTCTGATCTTGTCTTTCTTGGACTTTCTTTGTTTCCAAGAATTAAATCTTCTGGATGTGATGATCTATATTTGAACTTCCTTCTTGGAGCTTCATCAACATCAGCACTTGGTTGAGTGTCTTCTTCTGAAGTGTCATCATGTTCTTGTGATGCTTCTAATTGAGATGCTTCTTCAGCATCTTCTTCCAATACAGCTTCTGAAGCTTCAACAGCTTCTGATGCTTTTTCAGGTTCTGAATCGATGTATTGGTATGGAACACCTGCATAACTATTATCTTGCTCTGACATTTTACTGTCAGGCTCTTTATCATCAAATCTAACATGTATAGATTCTTCCACTGTGTTAGTTTCAGAATTATACACTCTGTATGCCTTTGAGCGTTCAGAGTAACCTATAAAGATTCCCTTACAAGCTTTGGCATCAAATTTTCTTTTGTAGGCCTTGTTGTTTAGAATGTAACATGTACATCCAAACTGATGAAAGTAAGAGATGTTGGGCTTTCTTCCTTTGAAGAGTTCATATGTTGTTAGATTCAATAGAGGTCTTATATAGATCCTATTTTGAATGTAACAAGCTGTGTTTACAGCTTCTGCCCAGAAGTGCTTAGCAAGTTTTGTCTCATGCATCATGGTTCTTGCCATTTCTTGTAAAGACCTGTTCTTTCTCTCTACAACCCCATTTTGTTGTGGTGTTCTAGGAGCAGAGAACTCATGGACAATGCCATGATCTTCACAAAAAGTTGCAAATGGTTCGTTTTCAAATTCACCACCATGATCACTTCTAACCTTTAAGATTTTGAGACCTTTCTCATTTTGCACTTGAGTGCAGAAGATGCTGAACACATCATATGCATCATCTTTCACTCTTAGAAACTTTACCCAAGTCCATCTACTGTAATCATCAACAATGACTAATCCATATTTCTTCCCATTGATTGAGGCAGTACTTACTGGACCAAACAAATCAATGTGAAGTAGTTCTAAGGGTCTTGAGGTAGAGACAATGTTTTTAGGTTTAAAAGAAGTTTTTGAAATTTTGCCAATCTGACAAGGACCACACAGAGCATCTGAATGATATTTAAGATTTGGCAGGCCTTTAACCAACTTTAGTTTGCTAAGCTTAGAGATTAATCTCCAGTTAGCATGACCTAAGCGTTGGTGCCAGACCCACTTTTCATCATTCAGAGATAGAAGACAAACTATCTTCTGCTCAGTGAGTTCTGACAGATTCACCTTATAAACATTACCTCTTCTTAATCCTTTAAACAATATGGACTTGTCAGAATCATTGATTACTGTACATGCCTCTTTATCAAATTTAACAATAAATCCGCTATCACAAAATTGACTAATGCTAAGCAGATTATGTTTGAGGCCATCAACTAACCAAACATTTTTAATTGAAAGAGAAGAGTTACCAACTATACCTGTACCAATGATCTTCCCTTTTTGGTTTCCTCCAAACCCCACAGTACCTCCCTCTTTCAGAGTCAGGGTTTGGAACATATGCCTTTCTCCCGTCATATGTCGTGAGCAGCCACTGTCCAGGTACCAGCATTGCTGCTTTGGCCTTCTTAGTGTGCAAACCTGAAGCAAATATTATTTGAGATTTTGGTACCCATATCTTTATGGGTCCTTTTGTGTTAGTCTTTACAGGTCCAGGTGGTCTTTGTTTGAAAGACCTATCAGAGCCTCTAGAGTTAACCACCCTTGTTGAAAAGTTTTTGGGTTTAGTATAGCTCTTGAGCTTTGTTCTTGAATGTGTCAGAGCTTCTTTAGTTTTAACATTAGCTTGAGGCTTAAAAATCTTAGGTTCTGAGGTTTTATCCTTCAGAGTCTTTGACTTTTGAGCCTCTGGCTTTGATGTTCTATTAGAAGCTGACTCATTTAGAACCTCTGATTGACTCTTTACAAAGACAACCTTGGGTTTTGATTTATCTATATTAGAGGACTTTGAAGATAATGGATTATCTTTAAAACGTGAGAATCCAAGACCTTCTCCTCTATTTCTACTTACATGATAAATCAAAGAGGCTATTTTACTTCTTTTCATTCCATTGATAAGGAATTCCTGAAGAGCAAATTCATGTTCTGGAGGAACCTTATCATCAAGAACATAATGAGTTTCCATAAATTCATTTCTTGATTTTAGAGACTCATTTTGTTCAATTATTTCATTTGCCTTTTCGGTCAGGTTGTTATAGGCCTTTTTAAGGACCTTACACTCACCTGCCTTTTTGGTTAAAAGTTTTAAGGCATCTTTTAAGGAATCTATTAATTCAGAACGAGAAAGTTTAGCAAGTACCTCATCTTCATCTTCTGAATCTGAGTCAGCTTCGTGCTCAGAGTTCTCTTGGTCAGAAGCGGTTGCCATCAAGGCTAGGTTTGCTTCTTCTTCCCCATCAGAATCTGATTCCTGATCCAAATCATCCCAAGTGGCAAGGAACCCCTTCTTGAGCTTACTTTTGTATCTTTCTTTGTTAGAGGTTCTCTTGGATGTTTTACTCAGGTTCTCTGGGCAGTCAGCAATGAAGTGTCCTGGTTTGTTGCACTTAAAGCATTTGTTTTGTTCTTCCTTTTTATCCTTAGAAGCACCAACCTTCTTGGAAGAACCTCCAAATTTACCAGCATACTTCTTGCTTCTCTTAGCCCATTGCGATACTCTTGCAGCCATCAGAACCATTTCTTCTTCTTCATCAGAGTCCATCTCGTGACCTTCTTCAGAAGCTTCTTCATCAGATACTATAACCTTCGCCTTCAGAGCCTTAGAGGAACTCTTGATGCTCAGGGCTATCCCTTTTAGCTTCTTAGTCGATTCATCAGTCATAAGTTCCATCTCATGACTCTTTAGAGAACTAACCAAGCTTTCAAGAGACACAGTATCTAAATCCTTAGATTCCTGAAACGCTGTCACTTTTGGTCTCCACTTTGGCGGCAAGCTTCTGAGTACTTTCCTTACATGATCAGCCTCAGTATAGCTCTTATCTAAAACTTGAAGTCCCGAAACAAGAATTTGAAACCTAGAGAACATTGTCTCAATGTCCTCTCCGTCCTTCATTTTAAATAATTCATACTGATGTACTAACAAGTTGGCCTTAGCCTCCTTAACTTGTTTATTTCCTTCATACTTGGATTTAAGAGAATCCCAGATAGACTTAGCCGTTCTCTTATCTCCAATTTTCAAGTACTCATCATGAGAGATGGCATTTGTCATCATCCCTTTTACACTGTGATGCTTCTTATATTCCAGCTTTTGAGTAGGTGTAAAAGCCTTTCTGTCTTTAGAGCTAACAACACCTTCTAAGTCCATATTTTCAAAGTTCACTCCATCTTCTACCAAGTCCCACAAATCACAATCAATCGCCATGATGTGACTGTACATCTTGGTTTTCCAGAATGGATAACCAGTCTCAGTTCCATTGAAAAAGGGAATTTTGTCAGAAGACCTTCTGTCTTTAGAATTAGAATCATAGTCAAACGGAACTTCATTGAGATTCTTCTCAGCAGACATGTTTTTCCTCCCTGAATCTTAACTGTTTCACTGATAGGTGAGAGTTAGGCAACAGCCCAGCTCCTGATACCAATTGAAGGTGGAAAAACACAAGAAGGGGGGGGTTGAATTGTGTTTTTAGAATTAAAACTTTTTCGAAATAAAACCAAGTTTGCAGCGGATAAAACACAAAATAAAAGAGATGCTGAGAGAAAGAGAGAAAGAAGGACACAGAATTTATCCTGGTTCCCCTCACAAATCGAGAGTACTTCAGTCCCCTTGTTACTAACAAGAGATTTTCACTATAATCTACTAAAGATTACAAATTGCTCAAGCACACTTGCAAGAGACTTCTCAGGTGCTCAAGTTTCACTAAACAAGAGACTTCTCAAATGCTCAAGTTAAACTTAACAAGAGACTTCTCAAACAAACTTAAGAATAAGAATGAATGTTAAGGAACACTTGATATACTATCAGAGGTGTTTACAAAATACAACTCAAATTGTTCTAAGACTTAGAATGACAGATTTAAATTATGATGTCAGAATGCTTCTTAGTCTTTGAACGTAGTAATAGAACAGTCGTTAGAACAGTATTAGTAACAGTAGTCATTTCTTCCATTTGAGTCTTCTATTTATACTTGGAGGAAGATGATGACTGTTGCAGAGAGAGAGGTGCCAGCTGGAATTTACTCGTACAATTGATAGCTGTATATTGCCTTCTTTGGTAAGGAATTCCAATTCCACTACCTAGCTATTCAATTTATCACTCATCCATTTTGAGTAATAATAGTACGATAGTACAATCCTCAAATGCGCTCCACTTATGGATAAGGTTAACGTTGTACCAACGAATATTCCTTCCTGTGGATGTGACAGAGCCTTGAAGTGGATTGTTCTTCAATCATTGGTTCTGTATAGGTCAGCTCTTGAGTGACGTAAATTCCTTTTGCTTCTGATGTTCTTGTCATAGCTTCTTAAGATCTTCAGCTTCTGAACTTCATCAGAGCCTAGCTTTTGGTCTTCAGAAGTGCTATCTTCAGCACGCAAAAATTAAGCTTCTGATGAACAGCGATACTCTTTCAGAGCTTGTTTTGACTGGCTTCTCTGCTACTATTCATAGTGCTTCTGAATGAATTTTAACTTGTAATTCTGCACACTAGAATAATCATTAGTAATACCAATTGTAATTTTAATACATTGTTATCATCAAAACCACTTAAAACATTAGAGGTTCATGTCAGACCCACTTTGTTCCAACAAGATCATTGGTATAGGTACAGTTGGTAATTCTTCTTTGTCAATTTCTGATGTTTGGTTAGTAGATGGACTACATCACAATTTACTTAGCATAAGTCAATTATGTGATAGTAATTATGATGTCATGTTTAATAAGGACTCATGTACTGTAATCAGAACCTCTGATAAATCCATAGTATTTAAAGGTTCTAGAAAAGGCAATGTTTATAAAGTCAATTTTTCTGATCTTAAGGAACAACAAGTACTTTGTCTTCTAACACTGAGTGATGAAAAATGGGTCTGGCATAAGAGATTGGGTCATGCTAACTGGAGGTTAATCTCTAAGCTTAGCAAGGACAATCTTGTCAGAGGTCTTCCTAAAAATTAAATATCACTCAGACTCTCTTTGTGGTTCCTGTCAGAAAGGGAAAATTGTCAAAAGTTCCTTCAAAACCAAAAACATTGTTTCTACTTCTAGACCTTTAGAACTCTTACATATTGATCTTTTTGGACCAGTAAGTACTGCTTCAATCAATGGTAAGAAGTATGGATTAGTCATAGTTGATGATTATAGTAGATGGACTTGGGTTAAGTTTCTGAGAACTAAAGATGATACATATGAAGTGTTTAGCATCTTCTGCACACAAATTCAAAATGAAAAGGATTCCAAAATTTTGAAAGTAAGAAGTGATCATGGTGGTGAATTTGAAAATGAACCTTTTGAAAAATTTTGTGAAGAACATGGAATTCTCCATGAATTCTCTTCTCCTAGAACTCCACAACAAAATGGAGTTGTAGAAAGAAAGAATAGATCTTTACAAGAAATGGCACGCACCATGATGCATGAAAACAATTTGGCAAAATTCTTTTGGGCAGAAGCTGTTAACACTGCTTGTTATATTCAGAATAGAATCTATATAAGACCTATTCTAAATAAAACAACATATGAACTCTTTAGAGGAAGAAAACCCAATATTTCTTATTTTCATCAATTTGGTTGTACTTGTTACATTCTGAATAATAAAGTCCATCTTAAGAAATTTGACTCTAAAGCTTGTAAGGGTATCTTCATTGGATACTCTGAACGCTCTAAGTCATACAGAGTGTATAATTCTGAAACTAATACAGTTGAAGAATCAATGCACGTAAAGTTTGATGACAAAGAGCCTGATGATAAAAAGTCAGAGCCTGTTATAGACATTTCAGGATCTGATGATTCAGAAGATGAAGCTCAAGAATATAATGACTATTCAGAACCTATAGTAGACCCTGGTTCTAATGAAGCTCAACCTTCTGATGCTCCTCAAGATCATCAAACTTCTGATGACAACTCTGAAGCAACTGATATTCCAAGGAACACATTCAAGTACAAATCCTCACATCCTGAAGAGCTCATCCTAGGAAACAAGAACAGTCCAAGAAAAACAAGGTCAAACTTCAGAGATGGAGAATCATTGTTTGGATTAGTATCTTTGATTGAACCAAAGACAACAAATGAAGCTCTCTCAGATCATGCTTGGATAGTTGCTATGGAAGAAGAGTTAAATCAATTCAAGAGAAATGATGTGTGGGATCTGGTACCCAAGCCTAAACACAAGAACATTATTGGAACAAAATGGGTATACAGAAACAAGCTGAATGAACAAGGAGAAGTAACAAGAAATAAAGCAAGACTTGTTGCACAAGGATACAATCAACAAGAGGGTATTGACTTTACTGAAACTTATGCTCCAGTAGCTAGACTGGAAGCTATCAGGTTACTTCTATCCTATGCAGTTAACAATGGTATTACACTATATCAGATGGATGTAAAAAGTGCATTTCTAAATGGTGTCATTGCTGAAGAAGTGTATGTCAAACAACCTCCTGGATTTGAAGATTTAACAAATCCAGACCATGTATTTAAACTAAAGAAGTCACTCTATGGACTCAAACAAGCTCCCAGAGCATGGTATGAGAGACTGAGTACCTTCTTGGTTGACAATGGTTTTGAAAAAGGACAAGTTGACACCACACTCTTCAAAAAGACCCTTAAGAAAGACATTTTGATCATTCAAATATATGTTGATGATATCATTTTTGGATCAACTAATGCCACTTTGTGCAAGAATTTTTCTAAGCTTATGCAGGATGAATTTGAGATGAGCATGATGGGAGAATTGAAGTTCTTTCTTGGAATTCAGATAAATCAAACAAAGGAACATTCATTCATCAATCAAAATATATAAAAGATCTTCTGAAGAAATTTAACTTGGAAGATTGCAAACCCATGAACACTCCAATGCATCCTTCATCAAGCTTAAGCAAAGAAGAATCTGAAGGCAAAGTTGATCAGAAGCTGTATCGAGGTATGATTGGATCTCTTCTTTATCTAACTGCCTCAAGACCTGATATTTTATTCAGTGTATGTTTGTGTGCAAGATTTCAATCAGACCCTAGAGAATCTCATTTCACTGCTGTGAAGAGAATCTTTAGGTATTTGAAAGCTACTTGTAACATTGGATTACTGTATCAGAAATCCAATGACTACAAGCTGATTGGATTCTGTGATGCTGACTATGCTGGTGATAGAATTGAAAGAAAATCCACCAGTGGTAATTGTCAGTTCATTGGTGAGAATTTAATTTCATGGGCCAGTAAAAGGCAAACCACCATAGCTATGTCAACAGCAGAAGCTGAATACATATCAGCAGCTAAATGTTGTACACAACTACTTTGGATGAAATATCAATTGGAAGATTATCAAATAAGCAGTAATAATATTCCTTTATATTGTGATAATACTGCAGCTATTCACCTCTCTAAAAACCCTATTTTACATTCAAGAGCTAAGCATATTGAGATTAAACATCATTTTATCAGAGACTATGTTCAAAAAGGTGTGATTGATCTCAAGTTCATTGAAACTGAAAATCAATGGGCTGATATCTTTACAAAACCTTTAGCTGTTGAACGTTTTGATTTTATCAAAAAGAATCTGAACATGATGGAAATCTCTGATTAACTTAGACTCTGATGAAAAATTTGTGTTGTAAGAATCTTATAGTAATCAGAAGCTGAAGTCATCAGAACCTTCTGTATCAGAAGTTGTGATGAGAACATCTTCTGATAGACTATCAGAGTCTGCTAGAAGGAGAATGGTTCTGGCGCATAAGGAAAAACCTTTTGTAAAAAAAAAACCTTTCGTTTTCCTGTACTTACGTGTCAGTTATTTAAATAATCTTCTGAAACTCGTGTCTTGTTGCAAGAGGATAAAGAAGTTGGTTAATGATGATTAGTATTTCTAACTCCTACCTGGTAGGTAAATGACTCTACTACCCCTATGTTTGTGTACTTGTTTTTGCGCGAAACTTTCTATTTAAACACACTAACTGTTCACATTCACACTTTTGCACTCTCACAACCTACACTTTCATTCTTCTAAAACTCAGAAATTTCTTTCGCCCTCTTTAGTAACCCTAACTTCCAAACTTCATCAATGGCTTCATCATCTACTCTTAATGTCGATGCTTGCATGATTCTCACTCAGTACTCCACTCCTTCTGTGTTTGCAAAAGATCAACGTTCCTACAGATACGAAGACCTAAATCTTGCAATAGAAAATCCAGTGGATCTTGAAGGACTAAGAGTAAACGGTTTTCCAGAAGTCGTAGACCTTTTCAAGAAACAAGGAATGGATTACTATTTTGATGTGATGAATGGACCAACTTATACGGAGCTTGTCAAAGAATTTTGGATGAAAGCGTCCGTTATAACCAAGGATAAGTACATTCAGAGGATCAAGGATATGATCAAAGAAAAACCTGAACTAGAAGGTAAAACCCCTAAGGAAATGGGATTGAAACCTTTTGTGTCTACCGAGATTGAATCATTCGTTGCTGGATTCAGAATCTCAATCAGGTTATGCCACATCTATGAGGCTCTGAAGTTGGAAAGTGGTGGCCTTATTATCAGAAACGCTGAAGAAATAGGTTCTGATGTTGAGGAATTTATCTACAAACCTAAGGCTGACCCCAAAGACAAGTTTGAAATGACCAACAACTGCAAGGTTATCTACAAGATTCTGATTGACAGTATCATGTCCAAACTTGGAGGTACTGATCAAGTATCAAACTTTCAGAAGCTGTTCACTTTCCATGTTGGTAAAGGAAACTTTCTGGACATTGGTAGGCTTATTTTTATTCATCTTGCTGACTCTATACTATCTACCAAATCTATTGTTCGACATTCAAGGCTGCTCAGTCATATGTTTGCGCAGTGTGGTTTGTTGGATGCAATCAAACCGTTTCTCCCAGGTTATGCTACCTTTCTGACTAGTTCTAAAGTGGTTAATAGTACTACTCTAAGGTATTTGAAACTGGTGAAAAGCAACCAGATTGTACATCCAACACATCCCCTGCTGCTCAGAGACACTGAGGATAACATTGCTGAATGTAGGCTTGTACATGTCAGTGATAGTGAGGCTAGAAAGATAATAGAAGCACATGCTGAATACCTAAAGAAGCTAGGTGCTGAAGTAGGTACTGGAGAACCTACAGAACTAACAGTCAGACAAGCAAGGATTCTGGGACAACCAACCAGAGTCCAATCTGTGAAGAGAAAAGCTGTTAAGAGTCCTGCTGGTAAGAAGGTATCTAAGACTCAGAAGACTACAGTTCCTAAACCTACAAAGAAATCAAAAGCTAGAAAGCTTGTCCTGCATGATCTGACTGAAGAAGAGAAGGAAAGAGCTGCTTTACTGGCAGCTGTGGAGAAGGTTGAGAAGCTTAAAGAGAAGGAAAAGGATCTGAAGGACAGTTATGAGTGTGAAATTGATGCATCAGAGTTTGATGATATGTATAACAAGCTGAATCTTTCAGAAAGAGATGCTCTAAGGAATATGTCTAGTTCATTTCAACTGTATGGACCAGCAGATGGTAAGTCTCCTGATTTTATTGTTCACAGCAATTGTTATAGAAATGTCTTTCAAAAACTCAAACATCCCCCAGAGGTTAAAGTTAAACGTGCTTATGATAGATTTTTTCAAGGAATTGGTTTTAAGAAGGATTCTAATCTTTCAGAAAATCAAACTTTGTCAGAGCAGTTTAACTCACACCCAACCAACCCCTTAGAATCTCAAACTAATAGAATATCTGATGATGCAGCATAAGCCTCTGGTAGTACTGCACAAATCATCCAAAATCTGGATAAAGATGAAGATTCTGACAGAACACCATCCCCTCACCCAGCCAAATATCAATCGAAAACAAACAATGAGATTGGACAAGAGCAACCCTCACCAGATATCACTGAAAATCAACCCTCAGAAAATGACCAACACCATCAAACACCACCTCCAGCAGATAAACCACAAACACCCCCACCAGAACATGACCACTCAGACCATGAAACCCACAAATCACCAGAGCCTATACCAGACATTCCAAATGATGAAGTGGCTGAGAAACCTAACTCTGAAGCACATGATGGCGAGAAATCACCACATCATGTGGTTTTGGACAACTCATGCACTATACCTACACCACTCAAGCATCATTTTCAACAAATCAATGACAACATGAATCAGGATGTCATTCAGAAAACCCCTCCTAATCAAACCAATCATCTAAAACACCCAATGCAGGATCTATCACTTGATTGCATTTATATCCCTCCACACTTACCTTCCAGAATCACCAATGAACCCTTAGCCCAAACCCAGGATGACATTTCTAAATTTCTAATGGTTGTTGACAAGAATATTAGGAGAATGTTTACTGCTATTCCTAACAGGTCCATTGAAACTGCACATATTAATAAGGAGTGTGACCTTATGGAAGAGAATTTGGTATCCATGATAAGATCTATCAGAGAGGCCTATACAAGGGATTTGGAATTCAGGAATGAATTGGCCAAGAAGGAGGAGGAAGAGAGACTTAAGAAAGAAGCTGAAGAAAGGGAAAGGAAGAGGCTGGAAGATGAACGAATAGAGAAGGAGAGACTAGAAGCTCAAGCTAGAGAAGAAGCTAGGCTGGCAGAAGAAGCTAGAATAGCTGCTGAACAAGCTAGGCTTGAAAATATTGCAAGGAATGCACCAGAGTATGCTCAATACATCAGAGATAATCAAGAGAATATGCAAAGGAAAATTGATGAGCACTCTACTGTGTTGGCAAGTATTCTCACTACTCTCCAGAGCATCAATGCAAGACTTCCTCCTCCACCTTAAAACCTAGGATTCTATGCACTATGTTCTTTTTAACTTTTTATTATTTCCTGATATTTTGTTTGTAATTTTGTTGAACTCATTTCATTTAAGTACTCTGTTGATTATCATTCTATCTTTTGTGTTTGTTTATATCTTTATTCATCTTATGTTATTTATATTATGCATTCATAAATGTTTTGAGACAAATATCAAATAAGTTTTTCAAAACTAAATCGTGAGTTTTATTCAAAGATATTGTTGATTACATAAGTTCTATCCAACTTTTCACTTGGATTCTACATCAGAAACAGCTAGTTCTAAATCTAGCTGATGAGAATCAGAAGGTAAGGACGGGAACTCTTCCCTAGGTGGAACATATGTCCTCAAGAATTCTTTCCAATCAGAATCCCATTCAGATTCTGATTCAGAAGAAGACTCTGGCTGTTTGGTCTTGGACCTTGTTTGATAGTTGGCTCTGACAGGAGCAGAAGTTGACGCCCTCATATTCTGAGGATTCTTCCTAGACTCTGCATCTTGTTGAATCTTCACTTTCTTCTTCTTCTTCTCCTGCGCTTTCTTACTTTTGATTACTCTTCTATCCTTATCCATTGTTGTTTTTCACAATGAAATGGAAGTGTTGAGTAAAATGACAAAGTTATGGTCTTTATATAGTAATTCAAAACAGACAAGTTCATGGATTTACGACAAACCATTAAATTGGTGTAGTTGTAACCACCTTGACTGTATTGAAACTCTATCTTTGACCAATTTTTTAACTTGTCTCTTATTACTTGACAGTTTTTATTTTTTTTTTTTGTTTTTGCTTAATGACAAAAGGGGGAGTAAGAGTAGTTATTAATTTATGAAATGCTAAACTGAAACCAATTTCCGCATTTATTTTATATGATTATGTCATCGTCTGATATGATTTTTCTTGGAAAATATTAGTTGAAATTTTGAACTTCTGATACATGGTACGTATAAAAGAAAAGTGCAATTTTCTTTCATAGGTATCAGACTTAGGGGGAGAGCTTGCAAACCTAGCCTCTGAAAGTCTAGTGTATTAGTTTTAGTTCAAATTCAAATAATCATTTTTAAACTGATTTAATTAATCATTGCTGAACTTAGGGGGAGCTTGCAAAACTCATCAACCTAAGAGACGCTTGATAAATTTTATCAACAACCATTGTAAATTAATACTTGGTTTGTCATCAATCAAAAAGGGGGAGATTGTTGGAACAAAAGAGGTTCTGATATAACCCAATTAAGTTTTGATGATAACAAAAGTATTAATATACATTAGGGTATACTGATTATTTGATCCAAGTGTGCAGATATACAAGTTAATTTTTATATTCACCAAAAGCACTTTGGAAGCTCTGATGGGTCAAGCATATTCTGACCAAGATTTCAAGCCATCAGAAGATGCAATCTTTATTAACGTCAGAAGCTAGTATCAGACTCTGAAGATTGAAGATATCAGACTCTGATAAGAGCAGTGAGAGCCGTTTTGTCAGAAGAACATTCTACAACAATCATTGAGTATCTTCATCATCCTCTGACATCTCAAAAGCTGGTAGAATCAATCTTATCCACAGAATAGTGACGTTAGTACTATTGTACGAGCTATTTACCGGATTTGGCTAAAACGTAATCCCCAAGATTGATCGTATTCAAGGTTACCTGATTTGGTTAAAGAATGGTACTATCTACAGCTGGCACAATCTCACCGCACAATTTCAAATCAACATACGCTCCTCCTTCATCTATACATAGGAGCAGATTTGAAGCTTTAGGACATAACACTTTGAACAATTTGAACGAGCTGTTACTCTGCCAAAAACGTCCTAAAAGCACAAAACTTCAAATACAACTTGAACTCATATTCAAATCCAAGACTCCAGCTTCAACTTCTGTTTTCTCATTAGTTGAACCTTAGAATTCTTGTATTAAGATTCTAAGTTAAGTCTTGTATCAAAAGTTGTATTTTATTGTTACTGAACATTGATTCTCATATCAATTTGTTCAGACTCTGTTTTTCTTAACTTTGTGTTTGGAAGTCTCTTGCCTGCGTGCTTGAGCATTAGGAAGTCTCTTGTTTGTTAACTTGAGCATTGGAAGTCTCTTGCTTTTGTGCTTGAGCATTTGTAATCTTTTGTGATTATAGTGAACTCTCTTGGAAGTACAAGAGGACTGGACTACTCTCGGTTTGTGAGAGGAACCAGTATAAAATCTCTGTCTCTATCTTTCTCTCCTTATCTTTCTCTCTTTAAAGTCTGATTGTTTGTGTTTTGTTTTCTAAACCGCTGCAAACTCTGACAAGTTATTTATAACTTTGAAGAAATTTTCAAACTACCAAAACACAATTCAACCCCCCCCCCCCCCCCCCCCCCTTTCTTGTGTTTTTCACACCTTCACATTTTCATAGTTCATTACTTCATTTAAATTTATAACAATTTCAATTATTGATTTCAATAAATCATTTCAAGCAACTAGCATGATTGGTTTAAGAAATTTTTTCCAAAACCTGTTTTGAGTGAAAATTACTCTTGAGAGAACCAATATCTTTATACATTCAAAAAAATTGGTGTACTTCAATATTTGGAAAAGAATAAACAAAATTATATTACATCACTTTAGCACACAATGTAACCAAAACTCACCCAACAAAAACGAGGACAATATGTGAAATTCTTTTCACATTATGTTTGGATGTCAGAATTGACAGTGAGAATGATATAATTACGATGAACTATTGTGGTTTTAGCATAAACTACACTTTAGAGCTTCAACAAAATCACAACGTCACTGTACTTTTAACAAATTCATTACCGACAAAATTATGACGTTATTTTTTCCTTTTTTATTAATAAATAAATAAATATTTCGCATCTTTCTTTTTTTAATGATCAAAACAACATATAATGCATTTCATAACCAAAAATAAGAGTTTAATTGTTATGCACCGTCAGTGTAAAGTTATTTTACACATGCAACCAATAAGAATGATTTAAACTTCCATGTCATATAAAGATAGTGGGGTAAAGTGGGGTGATGTGGCGGAATACATGGTTGTTATTGGTTGACAGTGTAAAATTATTTTACACTGTCAGTGCATATAAATTAAATCCATATGCATAACAACATATGCATAATGAGGCTGTACTCCCTTATAATACTATTTTCTTATAAAAAAAACTATAGGGAGTTGTAAATTTATTATTTTTGTAACGTCCACTACTTAAGTAGTTACAGAGTAAAAATGAAAATTAGTAGGGCGCCAGAAGAAATTCTCCTTCGCTGTAATGGAGAAAAACCGGGTAAGACCCAAACTAAACCGACTACAAAGCAGGCCCAGTCTCAGCCCAATACTACAACCCGTTTTCACGGCCCTCGAAACAACTGCATTTCGACACAAAAAAAAAAAAAAAAAACAAAGAAATGTAAGGGCACGAAGTGCACGAATCGGTAAATCGTAACCTACGAACCCACGATCTCTCCTCGTTCTACGAAACCCTTCCTCACCACTTCTCCAAATCGCACCGTTTTCACCGCTTCATAATTTCACAACCGTCTCGCCATCAAGTTCCCGCTGCGGCAACACCCACCGTATCAATTTTTCAGAAGCTTCCAAATCGACGTTGTGCCCTAATTCCTCTTCAATAAGTTTTATCACACGAATGTGTTCGCTTTAACTAAGTAAGTAATTTTTCTATTAGCTTCTTTTTCATATCATAAGAGAGAAATTCTTTGCACATTGATTATTATTTCTTTTGTTAAGTTGATTAATTTAATTTAATTTTTTTTGAAAATTATTGCAATTAGTGGAAGAAATAGTTGCATCTTCTGATAAAGAGAAAACAAATGAGGGAAACAGAAATTGTAATAATGATAGTTTAGCTGCAATTGTTGCATGTGAAGATGAAGAACCTAGAACTGGAATGACATTTAGTTCTGAAGAAGAAGTTACTAGGTATTATATGAATTATGCGAAAAACGTTGGTTTCGGAGTTGGAAAAATAAGTTCGAAAAACGGAGATGATGGAAAGAAATATTTTACTCTAGCTTGTAATTGTTCAAGAAGGTATGTGAGTACTTCGAAGAATCCTTCGAAGCAATATCTTACTTCAAAAACACAATGTCGGGCTAGGTTGAATGCATGTATGGCTTTAGATGGATCAATTACTGTTTCAAGAGTTGTTCTGGAACATAATCATGAACTTGGTTTTGCAAAAGGACGGTATTTTAGATTGGACGAGAGTTTGGGGCCTCGTTTAGAGAGGAATTTAGAACTTAATGATCAAGTTGCGAATGGTGTTGGGAAAAGTCTTCTGTCTGTGGCTGGTGAAACGAATGGGTTAGAGAATCTTACTCTTGGAGAAAAAGATTGCAGAAACCATGTACCTAAAGTAAGGCGGCTAAGACTTGGGAGAGGAGATGTTGATGCAGTTCACAGCTTTTTTCATAGAATGCAAAAGCAAAATAGTCAATTTTATTGTGCGATGGATATGGATGAGAAAGGGATTATACAAAATTTATTTTGGGCAGATGCGAGGTGTAGGGCTGCATATGAATATTTTGGTGAAGTTATAACTTTTGACACCACTTATTCAACAAATAAATATGACTTGCCATTGACCCCTTTTGTTGGAGTGAACCATCATGGCCAGTCTATTTTGTTAGGGTGTGCGATATTGTCGAACATGGATACTAAAACTCTTACTTGGTTGTTCCAAAGATGGTTAGAATGTATGCATGGACATGCTCCAAATGGCATAATTACTAATGAGGATAATGCAATGAAAAGTGCAGTTCATGATGTTTTTCCGAAAGCTCGTCATCGATGGTGTTTGTGGCATATAATGAAAAAAGTTCCAGAAATGTTGGGTAAACACTCTTGTTATGAGTCTATCAAAACACTTTTGCATGGTGTGGTATATGACTCTTTGAGCAAAAGTGATTTCATGGAGAGTTGGTGCAATATGATAGAACATTATAAACTGCATGACAATGAATGGTTAAAAGGGTTATTTGATGAGCGACATCGTTGGGTTCCTGTGTATGTGAAAGAAACATTTTGGGCTGGAATGTCGACTACGCAAAGGAGTGAAAGTATAGACTCATATTTTGATGGGTATGTAAACTCAAAGACAACACTGAAGTTATTTGTTGAACAGTATGACAATACATTGAATGATAAAATTGAAAAGGAAAGCATGGCTGATTTTGATTCATTTAACACAACAATTGCTTGTGTGAGTCATTTTGGCTTTGAGATCCAATTCCAGAAGGCATTTACCAATGCAAAATTCATAGAATTTCAAGTAGAGGTTTCTTCTATGATGTATTGTAATACTAGCTTTGAGAGGTTGGAGGACTCAAATTCAATATTCTCTGTTACTGAAAATAAGAAAGTAAATGAGAAAATTAAGGATGTAGTGTTTAAGGTATCTTTCAATGAAAAAGACTTCAAATTGCGGTGCACATGTTGCTTATTTGAGTTTAAAGGAATTTTATGCCGGCACATTCTTTGTGTGCTTAAGCTCATTGGCAAAACAGATTCAGTGCCACCTTATTATATTTTGCCACGGTGGATGAAGTATGTAAAGCGGAGATATACACTGATTAAACGTGGTTTTGAAGAATTGCAACGTGTTAATATAGCATGTGATGCCTTTTATGAAGTTGCTTCTACAATGATAAATTCTGAAGATGATTTACTGAAAGTGATGAATTGGATCAAGGACTTGAAAAATGTGTTGACTTGTAAAGAACCATCCTCGAGAATTGCACATGACCTTAGTTCAATTCCAAACCATGTAACTAGGATGCTTGAGCTTGATCCAACAGTAACTCAAAGTAATGGATGTCCTCCTTTGAAAAGGAAACCATCTAACATTGATCAAATTTTGAAGAAGAAGCTTGCAAGAAACAAAACTCAACAGAACAACCAGGAAAACAAAATTGGTCAAAGTCATGAAGAGGTGATCTTGGAAATTGCAAATTTATTTTCTCTCTTTAAATACAAGAGCTGTGTGTGTATATTAACTTTATAGTATAACTAAATGTAATTCTCGATTTTTTATGGCAGGGCTTATGTACACCTATTGTTCAAGAAATTGATGGTGAAGAACATCTTGGTGATGTCAGCCAGGTGATGAAAATATAGAACAAGGTGCTCTTTCTTTCTATGATGTTAATAGCGGCGCTATAGCGGAATAGCGTAGCGTTTGGCACCTCGCCGCTATGCTATAAGTCCGCTTTCCGCTATTAAGAGAAGCGTAAATAGCGGCCGCCATTTGCAAGTGAGTAGCGGTGCCATAGCGGTGGCGTAGCGGATTGGTAGTGCTTTTTGGCCGCTATTTCCTATTTTGGGGGAAAAATTGATGGAAATCTTAATTTTGAAATTAAATCATAAAGTTAGGGGTATTTTGGGCTTTTCAACACCCCTTTTGAATTGCCCAAAATTCTGATCACACTTTCTCTTCTACTACTTCTCCAGCCTCGATCTTTTCTTTTCTTTCTCCAAATACAAATCGATTTGTTCTCTTCTTCACCAAATCGATTTGTTCTCTTCTTCACCAAATCGATTTGTTCAGTTTTCTTCTTCCAAGGTTTGTTCTCTTTCTCCAAATCATGGCTTCATCTTCTGGCTCTGTAGCTGGAAGTGGAACTGAGATAATCTTAATTTGGAAGAATTTGAATCAAGTGATGAACAAGATAATCTTAATTTGGTGGAGCTTGCAAGTGAAGATGAGGCAGATGCAGATGTGGAAGCATACTTTTAGATTAATATTTAATACTAATTTTAGATTAATACTAACTTGCTTATGCTTTATTTTAATGGGATGACATTTTGAGTACTTCTAAAACTTGATGAAGTGTTATTTAATCTTTATTTAGAACCTATTTTGAGGGTAAATGACAATATTAAGTATAATTATTAAGTATGAAAGTTCCTTTATTTTTATGTATTTTTCTATTTTTTTTAGTATTTATGTATGTTGCTGGAATTTATATTTAATTTGTACATGGCTTTTTTGTCTTCACAATAGCGGTCATAGCGCTACCCGCTATACCGCTATAGCATTTTTTGGGGTCGGCGCTACGCGCCGCTATCTGCTATTAACAATATAGCTTTCTTTTTATTTGAACATTTACATTGTGGAAATATCTGATGCAATATATTTGTTTCATAGGTTCTATATTGTCCTCAAATCACAAACCAGAATGTTTCTTGTTCTCAACTTTTACAGGTATTGGTTATTTCTTTTGTGATAATATGGTCAAGTTTTGATATAATATCAGTAATTTGTTTGCCCATGTAATTCTTTTTGCAGGCACAACACCACATGAATGATCAACCATCATCATAAAGACATAGATCAACCACTACTCTGGACATGACAGTTATAGTTGTAAATTATTATAAAAGTGGTCTGCTTTTGCAAATATTTAGTATTTCTTTTACCATTTAAATAGATACACTTAGAAGGATTTTGATATTGTTAATGTTTGATTATTAATCGTATTGAAACTTGAAGGCTACAAAACATTTACTATCTTTACATTTAACGTTCTAAGATTACAGCAATGTAAATACAATGGCCATTTGTGCATTGCGGCACAAAAGTTCTAGCTTATGTATATACACATTACAATAGCATTTGGAAACTGTTCCTAAAATACTTGATGGTTAACACCTATACCGCTTATGAACCACAAGAGAGCGTCTCCTTTGAACTCTGCAATGTGAATTTATTGTATTTCTCTGATGCATATTTGACTTCTCCTTTATTGACCCAGGAAGTCGCTTCTTTCAAATCTTTTTGGGATCACCAAGAGATTTGACATCTTTGATCAAAATTTAAACATCTCCTTTGAATTCTGCTTCTAACTCTACATCGAGTTTTGACAAAATTTCCAGCTGCAATTTAGTAGCACCCAAGCTCTACAGTAGTATAGTACAATACAATACTTCGTTGCGTTTTGACTGCAACAAATATTTTCAGTTCATTCTAGTATAATCCCATCTCTAATTTGCCTCTTGGAGCGAGCACAATTTTAATACAATGAATATACATTGTATTCTGATGCCTTCTCCATAAATTGATTTTGTGTCTAGTTGGTAGAACACAGGTCAAAGAAAATGAGAGCATGATGCCAAGTAGGTGTGCTTGCTTGGCAATGTACTCTTGCTTTGGATAATGAAATGTGGACAAGCCTTGTTCAGGTATACAAAATAAGAACCTTTTGTTAGCTATTTTTATGAACAATATGATTGTCCTTACTGGTGTACTGTATTAAAGAGATAGGACCTTATTGAAAAGAGACCACCTGTTTATCAACACCATCCTTTATAATATAAAGAAAATTAAAAGCATGTCTGGAAAAAGAATACAGAAGTTCTTTCTACTCTATAGAAACAATATAAAGTGATAATTTTGCTGACCAAATTATTTCTTTGCAGGATCCTAGAAAAATTGCTACTTAACATTTTATTTTTGTTCTAAGTATTGGTTGAAAAGAGATGACACCATGATATGCAAAAGGAGAATTTGTAGTTCTTAAAAAGAAAAATACAAATGTCTCTTTGAAGGGGGATCAAATCACTCTAGTAAATCTTGGTGGAATTACTCCATTAAATAATAGCATATCATTATAAACATTAAATTTCACAAATCCACCTATTGAATTAAAAGTACAAGTCTTCAAATTTAGCATAAATATGAGATATGAAATAATTATTAAGCTTGCAAACCACAACAGACTGATCTTATTTTTATCTGCACTCAGCTACCTAGGTTAGATACATCACACAACACTACGAGCTTATTAATGAACATTCTTTGTGACATTCCTCATTTCAATAATCATATCCTTAATTTCTTCTCATGGAACCGGTCTTTCCAACTGTTGTTGTTGTTCTGATCTTCTTCTTAGCGCGATGAATGAAGTCCTGAAAATGGTCTTCAAGGCCTTCATTTTTGCCACTAGTATTACCATGATGAACCTCATGATCCGGAGCAGCTGCAGGGTTGTTCTGGCCCCGACCGATATTTGAAACGGTTCTGATTTTCTTCTTAGCACGTTGAATGAACTCTTTGAAAGTGTCATTAATATCCACTGATTCTTTTCCTTGTTGATTTCCATTTTGTGCCACTGCTTTCTTGGGAGCATGTTGTTGAGGCAATTCACTCTTGGCAGAAACTTTTGTTGCTCTTTCTGAATTTCCAACAAGAGTTGAAGCACCTTTTGGTTTTGCTACACTTGGAACTGCTTTTGAGTTTCCATTCTCTTTGTATGCAGGTGTGGAATAATCAAACATGATAGGGATTGCATCTGATGATGTTTCTGTTTGAGCCTTGTGATGTGTAGGATGATGTGGTTTTGTTTGGACACTACTTGTCTTAGGGGGGGATGATGGAGAATTTGAACCATTGGTGACATGTTTGTGTTCTTGACTGAAGCTCGAGATTCTTTGAATTGCTCGGAGAGCAGGATTGCTTGCAAAGACATGACGGATTTTGGTGCACACAGAAGAATTTGATGAATTGTTGTTGTTTTCCATAGATTGTGTACTACTCAAAAAGAGGCTAAAGCTAAGAGAAGATTATGGGTTGGAGCACACTGCAAGAGTTGCAGAAGATTGTTTTAATGTTATATAGTGTTTATCCAAGTGTGAAAAGGAAAGATGGAAAACAAGAATATTTTGAAAATGAGAATGCTAACATTGCCCTTACAACGTCGGTTAAAGAATTAAAAAAAAAATTAAGTTTGTTTGAGAAAATGGTGTATTTTTTTTTACATTAACAAATGTTTATTTAACTTGTATTCCTAAGATAAAGTTTTCTTTGATTGATTCCTTAACCGATGTTATCATTTTTTTAAAATAAACGCAAAGATATATTTTTTTGTGATCGGACTCGTTCAAAGTGAACAACTCGGTTTAGAGAGTAAAATGAATATGTAGGTCATTGATTAATAAATCAAAGGTGTATTGCAAAATTCATGATTTTCAATGAATCAATAGTAAATTAGTTCCATATGGATAAGAAGATTCCTAACAGCCACTAATGAGGTTACTTTTTCTTAGTTTTCATGGCAAGGATCAATTCTCACTTTTTTTTGTCTCCACTTAGATTTCTCATTTCTGAAACAAACGAATTTAACAATCACACTAAAGGTAGTGTGGAACATTTTTGTTCATTGAAAAAAGAAGGGTGAAAAATGAAACTTGATATTAAGGCTTTACATAGGAGAATCATGGATGGTATAGGATTCAGCTAAGACTCATATAGTTAAACAAAACCAAGTTGTAAGAATCTTGTATTACCTAAGCTTCCCATGCAAGAAACATGATGTCTTAGTGAATGTGAAGTTAAGAATAGCAACACTTGTTGATTTGTTGGTGAAAATAACATCCTTGAAATACCAAAATAAGAACGAAAATTTATCTATGATATTAGCCAGAATTTTAAAAAAATTCCATATGATTAAAACTAGTAATGTTTGTCGATTGTTGTGCTTCTTGATCGAACCCAAATCTTTGTTCCTGTTTTTCTCTGTAAATTCAAATAATTAATGAGATTTAGTTAAAGTTTTTCCTTAAGGGAACATGTCATCAAACTTAAAAGTAGAATTTTTACATTGAAAAATACAAACAATTTGTCTTTTTAAAAGATAAAATACACAATTTTTTAGAAAAATATTTCTATATTAAGTTGATTATTATATGCCGTTAGAGCACGTGTTAACATTTGCTTTATAAAAAAATGTGGATTATGACTTGTCTAGAGATAGGATTGGACGCCTAGATGCTGAAATGGATGAACAAAAAAACATATCAATTAATTGATAATTTGAGATTTAAAACTGTTATTCAAATATATACAGAAGTGGTGAAATGCTACCAAATCTTGCATGCGGTTGTAGCTGGTTATAATCTTAGGATTTGATTTGCCAACGATGAAGGGAATATCAATTTGTCACAAGACCTTTTCAAGAAAGAAAGAAAACCATTCATTAGAGTCTTAAAGCAAAGCACTCCTAATAATTGAGCTAAGTTATAGTTGTACATGTACTCCTTCATTCTCACACCAAAGATTTCCTATTTTCCACTTACAAAAACCAAATTCCCTATCTCACAGTATCATTTCTAATATATAAAAAAACTAGGATATATTCCAATTTCCAATTTTTTTTTTAACGGCATATATATTATTATAAATAAACAAGTCTCTGCACAAGACGAACAAAGACCTGTAAAAGAGGGACTACAAAACAAAGATGCCGTATATAAACGGAACACCAATGAAAATATCAAAACAGACACAACCTAATAGATATCCACTTCTAATCTCATTCACTTTTAGTTACCGGATAAAACATCAACCCGACCCATAGAAATGCCACTAGACACTCCCAATACCGTTGAAGTTCTGTGATCAGTTTTGTCCACCACCACTGAATGTCTTCTATACACACCTTGGAAGACAAAGCGCACAAACTAAACTGACATTTAGAGAACATAAGTTAAACACATGTTGAATTTACATGACCACAATGGTAATGGACAATTTCAGAGGTGGTTGAATGAATAATTTAATCAAATACAATTTCAGAGGTGGTTGAATCAATTTCATGCAAATAGTTTTTTTTTTTTAATGGATGCAAATAGGTATGTATAAATGCAATTTTTAATAAACTTATAAAAAAAGCGAAGTTATTTTAATAATTTGTTCCAAACAATTACACAAATATTTGTCATAAATATGTGCATAATCTATCTTTGACCTCTATAAAATCAGCAAGATTTAGTTCCGGTGAGTAAAATAAATAATTTGGCTTTCAACCCGTTAAAATTTTAATTTTCTTCATTGAAAATGGACACATTTTAATTTTGGTCCCTAAAATAGATTTTTATTAAAACCTGAAATTTATTTTACAAGTCAAGGAAAACTTGTCGGATACTTACATGCTTAATTTTTTTTGCAAGACTTACATGCTTAATATAGCATCACATACATTGGGTGATATACTAATTTTTCAAAATAAATATTACAAATAATTGTCCCCGTGACTATAGCACAGTTGGTAGGAACATTTCAATATGCAGGAACTGGAATTTAAACACGGAATTCCCAACTTATTCACCTTAAAGGGCGAAATTCTGACAACTAGACTACTTGACAAAAGGAAAGAAATTACAAAAACTGAAGAAATAATCCAGTATCAAGTGCATAAATGAGTAAGGAAAAACAAAGTAGAAATCTCGCCTCAGGTCACATTAACAAAATGTGTTTGCTAACATGCATCATATAAGCTTTTAAAGAAATCTACAGGGTAAGTTATTTCATGTGTCAGAACATTCACCATAAAGTAAAAAGAAGATACAGTATCTATATGCAAATAACACTTAGCAATTGTTGTAACATGCAAGTAGTTCGGATAGTAAATATTTACAATTTAAGATGCCAAAAGAACCAACAGTAAGTAACCATCTTGATGCTTATTTGAAAGTGTTTCGAGATTGCTCATAGACATAGATGGTGGATTAAAAATTGCATAAATTATATAATCACCGTTGACTAAATTGTTACTGTTGGATTCATAAGGTATGATTCCTCATTCTCATGTTGATTTATGTACGCTCAATACTCAATGACGAAAAGTTTTTACTGCCTTCTCTATCTGTCTCCGGCAAAGAGGACAGCTGGTCAAGTGCGAAGAGCAAGCTGTACAGCAGCACATATGTCCACACCTGACATCACAACATAGATCTTAGAGACTTTATACTTCGAATGTCTTCTATTATTATAGAGAGTTTGAACATCTCAGCTGACGTGGTTTTAGCAGGCATGTTAGTTTGTTAGAAAGTATGTACATATAATACAAATTACAGAGCTTAGCTCAGTTCATGAGTTTCCTGCAAAGTCCAACTCTTTTGCATGTAAGATTGAAATATAACTAATAGACATTTATGGCAACATACGTTACATGGTGTTGTTTTGAGTTGATATAGAATATCCCCTTACCATTTCTTCATGTTTGATACTTAATAGTCAATAAAGATCATAAGGAAGAAACGGTAATGGGATATTCTATACCAATGTAAGGAGTAAAGAAAATGGAAAAATTGGGGCAGAGATTCACATATATGGAAGCATGTTTGTCATTTTCAGTGCCACTTCTTCCTATAATAGCATGACATACAGTATGTAGATAAGATAATAAGATTGATAACTTACGGAACAAAAACAGAGTTATATTCCTGCTCGAGGCATATTACACATAAATTTAGCATTGCGCTTTCCCTTTTAGCACTATCTGATAAAATGTCAGCCCTTTCACCTGGAGCAGAATCATAAATTTCAAGTAGTTATTGAAACAGCCGTTGCAAACTTAAATATTGTAGAACCAATGCAATATACCTCCATTATCTTGTCCAGATCTCATGGCAGCAGCTGCAGCGAGTAACCTGCATAAAATTGTTCAGATAATTAAAGGTACAAGGCAATGTTAAATGGAGTCGAATCATATGCATAGGGCATATTTCCACTTAAACTTTAGGGGTGAATTCTTGTTCATAACAACATTATATAATTGTCTTCCTAATTGAAAAGCATTTAACAGTATTCAGTTTGTCACCAGTGATGTGTACCTTTTCTGGAATTCTCTGCGATGCCGTCTTTCCAAGATGTATCGAATAGTATGATTGGCTATCATATAAACACCCAACGCTGTCAAGCCCACAGAAGCCCACTTATACCAGCTAATTAAAAAAATTGGTTAATTAACAAATCTTGTAGGCAAAAACATACAATAAGCAAATATAAAGTAAAGCAACCTTGCCCATTTCCCAATATTTGCAATGAGTTCATCAATCGTTTTGGGAGAGACTAAAAATGGCCCTTTGAGGGGTCGCTGAATTCGAATGGTTCCAACATCGTCTCTAACGACCTGATCATACAGTTCCAAAAAAATTTCTTTTAAAAAGAGTTTGAAATAGCACAGGATTAATATAAGCAGACACAAAAGCACACCAGAGTTGATAAACTGAATATAGGAACTAACACCTTATATAAAAATATAAAGCTGTCCTTGTAGACCTTTTCTTTGGAATAAAGAAATCTCTAATTATATCGTAATATATGATATTCTTGAGAAAGTAACAAGTGATATCTCTGAAACTAAATTAGATTACCTCACCAACAGCGGTCAAGGAAGTTCCAACTGGAAGTACCCGTTCAATTCTCTTCACTCCCAGCATCTGAAAATAAAATTTAAATTTTGTCAGTTTACAAAATAAGCATTTGAGTGCTTCAATTTTTCGTTTATTTTTTTGCAGGGAGTGAATGGTGTGCGGCCAAGTACGAACACTCCCACCTTTAGACCTTGGAGATAATCCAATGTTCCACGCTCAAGATCCGGACTCGACTGTTCAAATGCCTCACTTCCAACAGGTAATGCAAAACCACTAGCACCCCGAGCTCCAAATACACGCACACGATCAGTCCCGTCTTCCTAACATAAATTTGAAGGAATACTTATCTTAAATAATTATTTCAAGCGAATCCGGTTTCTACTCATAGAATATATATTCTCGCACAATATTTTATTTATTATCATTTTCCATTTCTGACTCCAGGAGGAGAGTTTTCGGTTCAGAAGCTTATTTTAAGAAGCAAGCATTCCATCATCATGATAACTTGATAAGCGATAACCAACAAAAACAACTGCACTAGAAGAAGACAAGCTACACACCAGATACCAAGGAACTTCTTTACTCATGGATAACATTGACGCAGAATCTTGAATCCAGGAACCAGCATCATTGTGTTTAAGAAAATGTTGTTCTGCCTATAAAGAAAATTGTAAAACAAGCATGTATTAGTTGTAAAGAGCTAAAATTAGATAGGCAACATCCATATAAAAGAGATTATCCATATGCTCTTCAAAAATGTAAGTATACATACTCTTTCTTCAACTATTACACCTCTCAAACCACTGAACTCGCAGCTAATTGGGGTTTCAGAACCAACTCTTCCAGAAATTGCAACAACCAAGGGAATTATTTCCTCATCCAACAATTGTGCTGAAAAGTGAAAGAAACCACAGCAGCACAGATTGCATCGCTAATTAGCAGGTAGTTAACTATAACACAGTTAAAGTGCATCTAATCTCTATCTTCTTCACAGTCGAAGCTACCATTCAAAAACAAAATCAAACTTCCGAAATTCAAATACTACAGGTTCAAACAACAATTTGTATGCAATTAAAATACCGAGGTTGTAAATTATTTATTTCTTTATGAAATTGTAAATATTAGCAACCATTTTAACCAATAACCTTTCTTGAAAATACTAAATAACCATACATACATACAATACATCAGAAATATAACCTAGTTGTAAAAGTAAACAAAAAATCATTATTTTCAAATACCAATGACTATAATTTAAACTCACATAGGTATATTCAAATTCAAATTGATTAATAAAAGTTCCAGATCATGAAAATAACACAAACCTAGCTCCTTCAGTTGATTGACCCGGTTAATGGATTTAAGAAAATCAACATTCCTACACAAAAACAACAATTCTTATAATAATCATATAAAAGGAAAAAGAAAATAAACAAATTAACGCGATTATTATGGTGATAACTACCTTCCACTGTCTCTACCGAGAATATAAAGAGCAGCAGCACTCAAACAGCAGCTGATACCATTCCAAGGAACCATTGCCATCTTCAAGTTCAACAACAACACTAACAAGTTCACAGACTCATTTTTATTTTGTTCGAATTGAAAACGATGAAAAGGGGTTTTGGGTTGAGAGAAAATGAAGATAGTGTTTGTAACGATTTATGTTTATTAGGTTAGAGATTTTGTGACAGTGATAATAGTTTGATTATTTTTTAGATCAAAGGAAAATGAAGGAATTGGATGCAATGAGTGTAAAATGAAGGAAAGGAAAAAGAATAGAAATGGATATGCCTACGTGTTATGGAGTCCTCCTCATAAAAAATCAATGTCATGATTTGTACTCAAATCTCTTAAATGTGGTAAGTGTGTGTTTACTGCTCATAAATTATAGGAATATTACTTCAATATTATTATTTAAAAAAGAATAATATAATATAATGAATAACAGTAGACACTAAATTAGTTAAATGCGAATATTGTCATAAAATTAGACACATAATATGATAACCAATATTAAAGCAATACAATTACTACTTGATATAAATTAGAAACAATAACTTAAAATACATTAATTAGTACCATCACCAACACAACAAAATCCCTCAGGATTAGGTGCAGCCACACAGATGCTAACACCGGGTGAAGTCACATAGATACTCTCACCAACACACTGGCACAACCGTGCACTAACCGCAACTCTCAACGAGTTCACCACTCAAAAATTAACCTCACAACAGAGGTTCACAACCTCTAGTTCCCAAAGATCCTCGTGCCCACAAACAAAAATTTTCAAAGTCACCTCTTTCGTGGTTAAGAGCTTTCTCTTGTGTTTGTGGAATTATTGTTATGTGTACAATCTTTCGCACCGGTTATATATATACATACTTTTATTTTGTGGTGACCCTTTCTTTCATTTGCGGGCTCATCCCACCCAGATGATGGGTTAGGTCGTGGTGACGACGGTGGCTGTTCCAGGCTCCAGTGAGCGGTTGGAGCTTTAGCTTAGTTAGACTATGCGCCGGTGTGGGTTGTACACCGTGCTTTTTTGGGTTTAGGCATAGGATTCTAACTGGTTTTGTTGTAAGTATTTGAATACTTAGACTTGGATTGTAATTATTCAGGAATACACTTTGCTTGTCGAAGCACCTTATGGTAATGAGTTCTTTTGTATATTTGAATGCCGGCTCATTGAAAAATATTCTATGCGCACTCTGAGTGTTAGTTGAAAAAGAAAAAAAATAATGCCCTTTTTGGCCTTTGAAAAACGGGCTGTTACACTATCGAGATTGTAGAGATTTGAAAAAGTTTTTCTTGATTATGGATGAATGTGATTGTGTGTGTTTTATATCAAGAAAATGGGATGAGTTTGCATGATAATTTGAGTTTTTTTTTTTTTTGACACAGCATGATAATTTGAGTTTGGAAAGTGAATTGTTGGAATGAGTTTGTGATAACAGAAGATTAAGTTTGGAAGTGAATTTGTATATGGATGAATTTATTATCAAACATGATGTTGTTATGAGAATTAAATAATATTTTTTATCTTATTAGGAATTTCAGGGTAGAAGAGTTGCTTAGCTAATTCTTTGGCATGTGAGACTCTCTACAATATTGGCATATCATGAAGACGAAAAGTGATCATCAATGCACGAGTCATACTCAATGAAAAACTTGAAAGATACATAAATGAATCAAATTCGTATAAAAATAAGATATAATTTCATTGGGTTTAGAAGTTCATTGGAGATTAATATGTAAAAAATATTTAAAATTTCGATGATGATATATATATCATTGTTTGGAAGTATAAAATGATGATTTTTGTTTTTAACATTAAGATAATGACGTAGTTGATACCATTTGTATTAAAACAATGAAAACTCCATGTATAATTTGTATAGAACCAACATCGATCATAACATAGTTTTAACTTTAAAATGGAGGAGAGGCATAAATTTTTACTAAAGTATTTCCACAATCAAAGATAATTATGAATCCATAATAGGCTATACATGAAGTATTATTTTCATAAAAAATGGGAAAACAATTCAAAACACATAAGATATTCTCCATAATCATGCTATGACCATACACGTCATATTATCTTACTCAAATCATTTGCAGTCATTGACTGCATGCAATCATTGACTGCGTGCAATCACACATTTTTAACTGTTTGATTGAGAATAGATAGTTCACAATATAAGTATACTTTAATTTTATAAAAAGCGAAGTTTCAGTTTTAAAATTTTGAACCATCCGATCAAGATCATAGGCCAGTAATGCGTGACTGCACTATCAAATCTGAAGTTCTTACAAAGTGGTTTTAATATGAAGCCATAGGATCAAATTCTCATATTATCTGCTGCAATATCCAACAGTCTAGACATAATTTTGTGTTATCTCATTCTTTTTGGCTAAATAGTCTCCACATAAACAGTAATATTTTTTTGTTAGTTCAAACAAAACACCTTTAGAAATACTATAAAAATTATTTTCTATTAGACGGCATTCTCTCTTGGTTGCACCATACAATGTTCAATAATAGAACCCACAATAACAAGCCAAACATAAAGTATGTATTTTGTAAGCCACATTGATAGCATGTCATAAACGATGGTAATGTGAGAACTCAATGAGACAAATCCAAAGGTGATATATTAAGACCATCGTTTTCTTTGTATCTATTTCTTATAACAATACAAATAGCATTGTTCATATTGTTTAGTAAATTTGTGTTTTTCTTTAAATTAACATTCTTTCAAAATCACTCGTACAATATATGGCCGTTCAAAAAAAAAAACTCATACAATATATGTATTTTCTATGGATGATCAACTTTAAGATGATTTTCTCATCGCGCTCTGTTACTTGACAGCAAAATCCTATGAACCATAAACTTTAGCTTAATAAAGAATGAAATATTATAGATTGAAACAACTTCGTAAAACTTTGTTAAGAAACATAAGTTGTTAACAGGGTGACTGAGACAAACCAAAATTGACTCATTTTACATACTTAAAACATATATAACACAACATAATTACCCTATTTCTGAGGAATATACTAATTTTTTCAAAATAGAAATTACAAAGAATGGGAGAAATAATCCAAATATCAAGTTCGAAGTCACATTAACAAAAGAGTGATCTAACAATTGAAACAGTATTCTAATCGTATAAGATACGGTGGTGGACACTAAAAGTGGTGTCCACGAAACATTTCTCTTAACAAAATGTGTTCGCTAACACACATAAGCTTTTACAGAAATCCATGGTATAAGTTACATCATTTGTCAGAACAGTCCAACAAAAAGTAAAAAGAAGATAGTAAATATTTACAGTTTAAGATGCCAAAAGAACCAACAGTAACCATCTTGATGCTTATTTGAAAGTGTTTCGAGTTTGCTCACAGATATAGGTGATGGATTAAAAATTGCATAAATTATATAATCACTGTCAACTACATTGTTACTGTTGGATTCACAGTGTATGATTCCTCATTCTCATGTCGATTTATGTATGCTCAATACTCAATGACGGAAAGTTTTTACTGCCTTCTCTATCTGTCTCCGGCAAAGAGGACAACTGGTCAAGTGCGAAGAGCAGGCTGTACAGCAGCACATATGTCCACACCTGACATCGCAACATAGATTTTAGGGACATATACTCAGAATGTGAAATTAAACAGATAGTTCTACTATAGGAGGCTTTGAACATCTCAGTTTATGTGGTTTTAGCAGACAAGATAGTATGTTAGAAAGTATCCACATCTAATACAAATAGCAGAGCTTAGCTCAGTTCAAGAATATCCTGCAATGCCCAATTTTTTTGCATGTAAAACATACTGAATTTAAGATTGAAATATAGCTAATAGACATTTATGGCATCATAATTTACAAGGTGTTGTTTTGAGTTGATATAGAATACCCCCTATCATTTCTTCATTTTTGATAATAATCAATAAAGATCATAAAGAAGAAATGTTAATGGGATGTTCTATTCCAATGTAAGAAGTAAAGAAAATGGAAAAATGGGGCGGAGATTCACAAATACAGAAGCAAGCTTGTCATTTTCAGTGCCACTGCTTCCTATAATAGCATGACATACAGTATGTAGATAAGATAATAAGATTGATAACTTACGGAACAAAAACAGAGTTATATTCCTGCTCGAGGCATATTACACACAAATTTGGCATTGCGCTTTCCCTTTTAGCACTATCGGATAAAATGTCAGCCTCTTCACCTGGGGCAGAATCATGAATTTCAAGTAGTTATTGAAACAGCCATTGCAAATTTAAATATTCTAGAACCAATGAAATATACCTCCATTGTCTTGTCCAGATTTCTTAGCAGCTGCAGCGAGAACCCTGCATAAAATTGTTCAGATTATTAAAGGTGCAAGGCAATGTTAAATGGAGTGGAATCATATGCATAGGGCATATTTCCAGTGATGGGTACCTTTTCTGCAATTCGCTGCGACGCCGTCTTTCCAAGATGTACCGAATAGCATGATTGGCTATCATATAAACACCCAACGCTGTCAAGCCCACAGAAGCGAACTTGTACAACCTAATAAAAAAATTTAGTCATTTAAAAAATCTGGTAGGAAAAACCATACAATAAGCAAATATAAAGTCAAGTAACCTTGCCCATTTCCCAAGATTTGCAATGAGATCATCAATCGTTTTGGGAGAGACATAAAATGGCCCTTTGGAGGGTCGCTGAATTCGAATGGTTCCGACATCGTCTCTAGCGACCTGATCATACAGTTCAAAAATTACTTTCAGAAGAATTTGACAGTGCAAAGATTGAATATTAGTAGACACAAAAATGCATCAGAGTTGATAAACTGAGTATAAGAACTAAGACCTTATATAAAAATATAAAGCAGTCTTTGTAGACCTTTTTCTTTAGAACACGGACTTCTTTAATTATATCATATGCTGTAATGCATTTCAGTTTGTGAGAAACAGACATGACTATAATTAGAGGGTTTGATAACTCTTAATGTGGAGTTCATTTTGTGTAGAAAATAATCAATACATCAAACCCTTTCCATCTAAAAGTTACACCATGAGGCAGAGGTATATATATCACCAAAGCATATGTTTATTGAAATTATTATTCCAACTAGTAACGTGTTACATCTTGTACCATACCTATCTACGCTGCATCACTACTAATAACAATTATAATGAGATTCTGTAATATATGATATTCTTGAGAATGTAACAAGCTATATCTCTGAAACTAATTAGATTACCTCACCAACAACGTTCAAGGAAGTTCCAACTGGAAGTACCCGTTCAACTCTTCTAACTCCCAGCATCTGAAAATATAATTTCGATTATGTCTGTTTACAAAATAAGCATTCGAGTGCATCAATATTTTGCAGGGGGGGAGGGGAGCAGCAGCGAGTGAATGATGTGCAGCCGAGTACTAACACTCGTACCTTTAGACCTTGGAGATAATCCAATGTTCCACGTACAAGTGTCCGACCCGACTCTTCAAATGCCTCGCTTGCAACAGGTAATACAAAACCAGTGGCACCCCGAGCTCCAACTACACGCACGTGATCAGTCCCATCATCCTAAGACAAAATTTAAGGAATTGTTATCTTAAATAATCATTTCACGTGAATTTGGTTTCCACTCATGGAATATATATATATATTCTCACAAAATACTTTATTTATTATCAATTTCGTTTTCCGACCCCACAGGCCACAAGGGGAGTTTTCAGTTCAGAAGAAAAGAGACAAACTACACACCAGATACCAAGGAACTTCTTTACTCCTGGATAACATTAACGCAGAATCTTGTATCCAGGAACCAGAATCATTGTGTTTGAGAAAATGTTGCTCTGCCTAAAAAGAAAAGTGTAAAAAAGGTACAGTGTTAGTTGAAAAAGGCTAAAATGAGAAAGGCAACATACTTATAAAAGAGATTATTCATGCTATTCAGAAATGTAAGTATACATACTGTTTCTTCAACTATTACACCTCTTACACCACTGGACTTGCAGCTAATTGGGGTTTCAGAATCAACTCTTCCAGAAATTGCAACAACCAAGGGAAGTATTTCCTCATCCAACAGTTGTGCTAAAAAGTGAAGAATCCCAAGCATGATCAGAAACCACAACAGCTCAGATTACCAGCTAGTTAACTATATACTACACAGTGAAAGTGCATCTAATTTCTATTTTCTTCACTGTCAAAGCACACATCAATTTTGTTTTAATAACAAGTATAACTCTTTGGTATGCATATCAAGGAAGCCGGTATCTTATGGATGTCTCATGCCTACAACACTTGTGGAGTGAAAACTCATTGTTACCAATAATGATAAAAGAATATTGCCGTAAAAAGTAAAAACCTCATCGAGAAGGTACAATATTTATGCCAATTGATCATTCTCAAACAACACAAATAGGTCAATGTGAAAGACAACTAGCAATTTCCAGCCAAATTCCACCAACATTTGCCCTACCGGACGCTACCATTCAAAAAACAACCAAACTTAAGAAAACACTGCAGCTTCAAACAAACAACTTGTATTCAATTAAGCTACCAATTGAATGGAAATTGTAAAAATAGAATTAATTTTTTTTATGAAATGTAATTTTTTTTTGGTTTGTTTTTGGTCAAGTAGCCTGGTGGCTATAATTTTCACTTCTTAAGTTCAATATGAGAGTGCACCAGGGTTCGAACCCTGATCCCAGCATATTACACGCAATATCTCTACCAATTAAGTTTTGTTTACGTGACAATGAAATGTAAATTGTAAACAGGCGGAAAAGCACTTTATCCAACCAGTTTAACCAATAATCTTTCTCAAAATACTAAATAACCATACAAGACATAAAAAAATAAAATTAAAACCCTCATAGGATCATGTTATTCAACACAACAATACTACAATTTAAACTCTCATGGGGGAAATAAAAATAAAAATCAATGAACAATTGAAGTTTCAGTTCCTGAGAATAACACAAACCTAGCTCCCGCAGCTGATTGACCCGGTTAACAGATTTAAGCATATCAACATCCCTAAACAAAAAATAAATAAATAAATAATTCTTATAATAATCATATAAAAGGAAAATAAAAACTATGTTACATAAAATAGCACAAATTAACTACCTGCCACTGGATCTACCGAGAAGATAAAGAGCAGCAGCACTCAAACAGCAACTGATACCATGCCAAGGAACCATCGCCATCTTCAAAAAGAACACTAAGAAGTTCACAGACTCATTTTTTTGGTTCGAATTGAAAACGAGAAAAGGGGTTTTTGTAATGATTTAGGTTTGTTAGGTTAGACTTAGAGATTTTGTGATAGTAATAATAATGATAATAATAGTTTGATTAATTTGTTTAGAGGAAGGAATTGGATGCAATGAGTAAAATGAAGGAAAGGGAAAAAGAATAGAAATGGATATGCCCACGTGTTATGGGGTCCTCCTCGCAAAATCAATCAGTGTCATGATTTGCAAATTCTTTTAGCCTTATACAAAAACAAAATATTTTGTTCCTGAATTAAAAAATAATTTACTGTTATAATATTTTTTATATTATAAAATAATGATATCCCCTTTGCAACATTTTTTATCTCCATCTTAAATACAAGTAAAAAATTTGATGTATTTAATCCAATTTTTTATATATAAATTGGAGGGAGTAAGAGTCCCCTTTTTAATTTTTATTATCAACTCAAATATTCATTTATTTATGTAAAAAGTAGGTGACCTGGCTGTTAATTTTTATAATTTGTATAATTTGAATGTTGTTTTTCTTTTTTGGGGTTTCATTCCATTCTTTTATCTAAAATTTAAGTTCAAAGATAAATCTATTATTACAAGTTTACAACTAACCCATAGGTCAAGAGAGACAAACATGCTAGTAATATTTTCTCTTCGTGCTAACAACAAGCTTAACATGCCACATTGTCTCTCTGATCTCGAAAATAAACAAAATAGGAATTATGTTTACACCCTTTAAGAAAATTAGTTGACTTCAAAAAAGAAAAGGAAAATTAGTTAGTACCATTTAATTTTTATCATGTGATCAAAAAGATAATTGTATTCTTCAAACTATCTTTTATTTTTTGATGAATTTCTTCAAACTATCTTTCATTATACTATAATTTGTTTCATGAAAATAAAGTTATTTAAATATTAAAAAATTGAAGGAATTTATAAATGAAATCATTAAATAGAATAAAGTTCATTAAAATTTATATTTTGAACCAAAATTTAGATTTTTGTTGTTTATATACAAAAATGGAAGGAGTACTAAAATAAAGTAGTAGACAAAATCTCATCTACCTCTCAAATAATATTCTAAAATATGAGCCACATGTTAATGACATGTACCAATATCCATAATTTGTACTACTAGTCTACTACTACATAAAAGAAGAAACTCAAGCAAATCTTCAAACCCAAAGACAATCTACTATGCAACCTGCAAATCTGGAGTAGAGGGGGAAAAAAAATTTGGTAAGTCAAAGAGTCTCTGTGTAAGCATAATAAACAAAGTGAACATAAAGGAGAAGCAAGAAATTGGTAAGAGCCTTTAGCAAAGACCAACCTTTAAACTTAAAGTCTCATTCTTGAAAACTCTATATAACTATAAAAGTATTTCAACAACCAGAGATAACACTTTTCTATAGGATCTAAAAGTGTGATAGGGCATATCCCATATCAGGTTACTACTACCATAAATTGTAGTGATATTTTTGCTGTTGTTTCTTACTGACGTAGTCTTTCATTTCAGAAGGAAAAAAAAATAAGATAAACACTTTTTCTGTAATCCTGGTGATATGAATCCCTAATAGGCCATACATAAAGAACTATATTCATAAAAAATGTGAAAATAGTCCAAAACACATCACATATCCTCTATCTAATCACACTCTTGTGACTACATAGGTCATATTATCTTTTCGTTATAACATACAATCATTGGTCTCGACTTTGGGCATAGACTGTATTATCTCAACTTTAAGGCAAACAGTCTCCACTCGACACTCCTCTAGAAATGCCATGACCACTTACCAGTACCAAATGAGATGCATTATCTCTTTGTTGCTTTAGAAATGTAGAAAGATTATACAATAGTACAACAAAGTTATTGTTGGTTATAAACTATTGTTGATTGTAATAAAAATTAAAACTATTCTCTCCACTTATCGTTGTTTATACAATATCCTTAGTTTCTTAATTTTCTTTATTTTGAGATATTCTATCTTGTATGTGTATTTTGTACATCTCTATTGTGTAATGCAAGCTATTCATTCCAAACCATTCAACTTGGTATTTAAAGCAATGTTTTGAAATCCTAGCTCCGAGTCTTTGGTTCAGCTGCAGTAAGGCTGGCACTAGTTTATTTTTCAATTTAGTTGTTGGAAGGGTGTCCAAGAAAAAAGCCCTATTTTTCAAGTAACATGTTTGGCTAATTGAAAAGAATTCAATAAGATCCTGTTTGTGACCACTAATGAGTAATGACTAACGAGAAGAAAAAAACTGCTAGATTGTACCTTTTTCACTGTGCAGTTCAACCCTGACTTTCGATAACACATGCGGCTATTAGACTAGTACCAATCACTGTTAGGCCCACAGAAATATATATACACCACCTAATAAGAAATTTTAGTCAATAGAAAAGATCTTGTAGACTAAAAACACACAAAAAATAACAATAAAATACAGCAACCTCGCAAAATTCTCGAAATTTGCAATGAGTTCATCAATTGTTTTGTAAGACACATAAAATGGCCCTTCGCGAGGTCGCTGAATTCGAACGGACCCGTCATCATCTTTAGAGGCCTGATCAAACAACAGCTTAAAAAGTATTCTTGTAAAAGAAAGGGCTTGAAACAGAAAAGGATTAATATTTCTTATTAATATTAACCAGAGTGGATAAATTGTAAATAGGAAATAAGACAAAAAAAAATTGCAGTCTTCTTTTTGAACCAAAACTTTTATTATAATATCATATGATTTAAGTGTGATGCACTTCATATTTTAGAAAGAGGAACGGTTATGATCCGAACTTGAGTACTCATAATGTGGAGTTCATTTAACTTAAAGCATAACAAATGATCAAAACTACAAGAAGATTTTTCTATCTAAAATTTACACCATGAGTATACAACCCAACAACATGTGTTTAATGAAATTATTGTTCCGACAAGTAACCTGTAATGCAAATACCAATTATAATAAAATTTTATAATATAAAGAATAAAACTATATTCTCAAAACTAATTAGATTACCTCACCAACAACAGTCAAAACAAATCCAACTGGAAGTACCCATTCAATCCTCTTCAATCCAAGGATCTGAAAGTATATGATTCATGACAAAATAGCTCAGTGCTTTAATTTTTCTTTAATTGTTTGCAGGGAAAGGGGAGCAAAAGTGATTGGACCTAACGACCTCACCTTTTTATCTCGGCGACTATCCATTGTGTCACATACAAGTGTCTGACCTGACGCATCAAATTTTGATCTTGCAACAGGATATACAAAAGCAGTGGCACCACGAGCTCCAGCCACATGCACACGATCAGTCCCATCATCCTAACACGTGAAATTGAAGGATTTGTTGTCTTAAATATTTATTTGAAGTGAATTTGATTTTAACTGAGAATATATATTGTCAAAATATTTTATGTATTACTAACATTTTACTTTTAAGGCTCCAGGAGGGGGTTAAGTTTATAAGCTTAAATATTGTGTTTAAGAAGCAAGCATCCCACCTCGTGAAAACCAGTAACAACAAAAACTGCATTAGAGGAACAGAGATAAAATACACACCAGATACCATGGGACCTCTTTAGCATTGCGTGATATAAACTTAGAATGTTGTGTCCAGGAATCAGGGGGCTCAGAATGTAGTGTCCAGAAATCAGCATCATTGCATGTCTTTTGTGGCTTAATAGCACACTTGCATTTCTTATTTTGCTTAATAGCACACTTGCATTTCTCTTCTTTTTTAAGATAAAATTGCTCTACCTAAAAAGAAAATTGCAAAACAGGTAGAGTATTAGTTGCAAAAGGCTAAAATAGGATAAGCAACATTCTAATAAAGTAAGAGATTGTAAATGCTAGTCAGAAATTGAAGTTTACATACTCTTTCTTCAACTATTACACCTTTTAATCCAGTAATCTCGCACTTAATTGGGTTTTCAGAAGCAACTTGGCCAGAAATTGTAACAAGCAAGGGTAATCTTTCTGCATCCAACAGTTGTGCTGAATAGTGAAGAATAACATGCATAGTCAGAAACCACAGCAGCACAATATAACTTCAATAATCAACAAGTAAGATAACGAAATTGCATCTATCTAACCTCTCTCTATATCATCGTAGAAACTTACATCTGTTGTGTTTTAATAAAAAGAACTGCTAATTGGAAATCTAATACTTAGACTGGGAAATAACTCAAATAAGGTCAATGTCAAGCCAACTAGTAATTTCTATCCCAGAGCCACCAACGTTTGGCTCCAGAAAATATGATTTAAACAAATCTACTAATTGAATGAAGTGTACTGTAAACTTCGAAAGGGAGATTGTGAATTTTGCAAAAGCTGAAAAATACTTTCGGTGGCCAGTTTCAACAACAATCTTTCTTGCAAGCGCTAAATAACAATACAAGACAATAGGGAAAAAAATAATTAATTTTGAAGATTCAGTAACTTGGATCATGTTATTCAAAACAACAATGAAAAAATTTAAACTCACACATGTATATTCAAGAGTCATTAAAAAAAAGAAAAAAAAAACTCAATAACTAATAGAAGTTTCTGTTCCTGAAAAAAGAATCATACATAGATCCTTCAGCTGGTTGACCCGGGCAACGGATTTAAGAATCGTGGCCTCCCTGTACAAAAATTAATAAGTGCGATGATTATAAAAAAGAAGAAAAATTACATGGAATGGAATGGCACAAACTAACAGATTGTGGTGATACCTGTCATTGTTTGCGGCAGAAAAGTAAAGAGCAACAGCGCCAAAGTAAGCAATGCCACCGGCAAAAATTAAGCCATCCATCAAAACTACCTTTACAACAACAATACTAGCCAATTAAAGCAAATTCATAGTTTCTAATATGATATCTAATGTCTGATTGTATTGACTTATTTCAATTTATCTAGTGACATAAGTTTTGTGAGACTTTTTGAGAGAACTTATAAAAACATTGTGACATTTTGCATATGCGTTTTCAACTTATTTTCATAAGACCTCCAAAATAGCTTATGAAAATACTAGCTTATAGCATATATAAAGAGTAAACAATTTATTTTATTTTATTCTTTTCTATAGAAATAACTTATGTAAGCTTATACATAAGCGCTTATAATAACTTATGATAAGCGCTTGTGTTGTAAGCTGCAAATAAACTGTTTATCTAAACAAGACCTCAATCTTTAACTCAAGCTCGCGCACTGACAATTAAGCAATCGTATAGGGAATGAATGCCCTTATGTATTAAGAAAAGGAACATAACTAGGTCATATTAACAAAACAGCAACGGCAACAAGTGAAAAGGCAAAAGCAACAACAACAACAACTACAACTCTTAGAATCATAGTGACTCACTGTGATTTTATAGAAGCTATACTCTGTAGCTTCTGTAAAATCACGGCGAGTCACCGTGATTCTGGTATACCCACCGTGATGCTAAACATAGACTTAGTGTATGTTAGATTCTGCGGTGAGAATAATTGAATATGCGTGAATTGATTCAGCAAACTTGATTTTGACTAAAATCGAGTTGAATGTAAACTGATTTATGTTTAGATACATTATATAAAAGTGAATTGAACAATAAAGTTGAATGTAAGAATCAATTCTACAATCATAAGCTACAAAGCAAAATCAATTTTATTCTGGAGAAACAAAACATGTCAAAATCAATCATGAACCTATTGTACTAATCATAGTAAAAAAATGAGTTGCAAAATCGAAGATAGAAACGAAAGTAACATAAAAAGTAGAATGCAACCAAAAAGAGAAAAATCAACAGTGAAAATAAAAAAAAAAAATAAACGGTTAAAGATTGACGGAATGTAGAGGGAAAGGAGATGGATAGGTCGTAGAATCGCAGATGAGATGATACCTGACTGACAGTGAAGACGAAATGCGGAAGTGAAAAAGATGATACGGAAGAAACGTGAAGAAGGTTTTGCGAGGGTTTTGAAAATTCGGAGTCAGAAGTATCTGTTAGGGATTTTAATTCGTGTCACGCAAGAAAGCTTATATTATACCCTTAGGCACTGTTTGGCAATGCCAATAAATTACTAGCTTATAAATTAAAAAACTTGTTTGGTAATAATCTTTTCAACCTGAGCTTATAGTTTATTTTACTGATTTTTAACTTATTTTTGAAATGCTATTTCTAGGAGGTGGCGTGTCGCGGTATCTGACACGCGTCGGTGTCCGACACTTGTATGACACTCGTACGACACCTTCGGAATAGTCAAACAAGTTTCACCAAAAAAAATTTTTTTGTTTTGTTTTGACACTCTAAAAAATTTAAACATGTATTGAAACAATGTTGTCAATGAAGAATTAAATATATTAATTTTGATTAGAATATTTTTAAATTTTTTAATAATAAATCGATAAATAAAATCAAATTTTATCATATATATTATATAGAGGTTCCAGTGTCCTATGTATTTTACATTATCGGTCTCGGGGTGTCCGTGTCGTGTGGCGGTGTCCGGTTCTTTGCTTCATAGATTATTAGTATGAGCCATAACTTATGTTTCTGCATGCATGTCATCGCTTAACAATGCACGTATTATCTAATAAATAAATATGACTTTGTGTATTTTGTGCTTTATGTTTTTTCTTTCCTGCGTGTGTTCTGCTGTGTTGGCCTGGTGTTTGGCAGGTTCTTTAGTGCACCTAAAGTGTATGTTTGTTGTAGTTGTTCCCTTATTATGGGAATTTCTGTTGTACTGTTACTTCCAAATCACTTCTTGTGATTTTGTGGAGTTTTATCAATAAAATTACTGTATATTGCAATTCAAAAAAAAAATATGACTTTTGCCTAATATTTTTCTGAGAGCTTAAACCTGTTGCAGACTTGCAGTCAATGCTAAGATATGAAACTTTTATGAGGAAACAGAAGACCTGTTAACATTTTCACTAAATCAATTCATTCATTTAATTGCGAAATTCTACCATAGACTTTACAAATTTATCTTACCGCTATAAACCCAAGCATATGCTTACGTCACTTGCTTGGATAATTGAAAGTTGAAACTACCTAATCACAAATAACCATACCATAGTTTATCAAAGATTAAGCGAAGGTTGAGTTGTTTCGAAACCAAGACTACTCTCTACTTGGCTATCACTTCAGCAGCCACCAAGCTTAACATCAGATAAATCAGATACAACGGTTATTGCATTAATGTTCAAACTGTGTGTGATCGTGTACTTCAGAGATAACGCTCAAGCAAGCCTTAGCACTGCCACTACTAGCAATGCTGCAGCTCTGAAGTAAACTTCTTTTAGGCTCTTATCCACCTTTTGAATAATTTCCTTATCTTTCAATCCCGTCTTTCCTGCCTTTTTGTTTATGTTAACAATTGTGTCCCTCAGCTTATTTACTCCCCAAGAAAGCCAAACCAGCCCAAAACCCAACCCTGTGTTGAAGACCTTAGATGCACAAAATGGGACCCTTCCGCAAGCTAGCTTGCAGATCACAGATAGCACAACAGCAAGGCCAGTACCAGCAATGCCCGCTGAGAATTGTGTCAGGAGCTCGGAAAGCTCTGGGCCAGATTTCTTCAGTGAAAGAATTGCTGTTTCGCGATGATGCCTCTTATTAGCCATCAAGAACAGAAGGCTCTCACATGCATGAACGTAGTTCTTCTTGAAGAGATCCCTCTCCCTGGCTACTTTCTTGTTCTTTTTTTGTGAAGGCTTTGCTTTGACTTTCTCAGGTCTGCCAAGAAGAGAAAAACATTAAGTTTTAATATATTTTATAAGCAAATACTGCAATCACTGTATGCCATCAGATGAGACTATCGGCAACTGGTGACAGAAATAGTTTACATAAAGGAAATCAATAATACAGCCCAAAAATCAAATATGATTCCTGTAATATCATGATGATAAAAAATGTATTGCTACGGTAAAAAAAACTGTATTGCCAAAAACGACATTCTGCAAGTAGATATTTTTCCCTCATCAGATGATTATTTCTCTTATAATTTGAGCTAGGACTAACTCAGTCCTATACCGGATGAGAATTGTTCAAGCCTTACAAGAACTATGGTCACATCTCGAGTCGATGCAGGATTGGAAAAAAGAGTTCCAAAAACCACTCTCTGGATGTATTATCCGCATCGTATGAAGGAAACAAAATGTATAAACTTAAAGTGGGGTATAAAATTAAGGGTTATGTGAACATGTGCCCCAAGGGCAGATGTTAGGGCACATGTTAAGGTATCTAAAAGTAGAAATCTGCATTTAATACTACAAAAGAATTTAATGTTCAAAAAGCATAATGCACAAGTAACAAGATAATATTGCTACATTTGTATTCTTAACATGTGCCCTTAGGGCACATGTTAACATTTTCCTAAAATTAAACCATTTTTAGATGAAAATCCGTCAGACCAATGATGCATTTGTTTTATAGAGGATAGAACAATTATGAACAGATTTTTGGATAACAATAAACTTCCTATAACAGCATTTGCTGTATATGTAAAATTCAGGAGGAGGCCAATTATGGAGAGTATATTTTGTCTACCTTTTTAAAGGAACAGTCACTGTAGAGTGAATATCCAATGTGGAGGAATGACTTCTGGCCTCTACTTCATTTATAATCAGCCTGTCCACATAGAATCTCCGAAAAGGTCAGTTTCTTCATATACATGACAAAAATAGAATATTGAGTACGGGAAATACTATTTCCATTTTTTTCATCTGTTTTTCTGTTTCATTACTTTATCAGTCATTTCTATCAAATTGAATCTTATCATGTGCATTATATAAAACTGAAACATGTATCTGTGTAACTTCAAAGGCTTATTGAAATATCAGTTGAGGCAGGGAATCGCTATGCAAGAACAAGTCAAATTGTCAATTTTAACTACTTTAACTTATAGTAGTTAAACTTATTAGGCATTTTGATTCTTGTATTTACTCCAGAATTAAATAAAGTTATTCGATAAACTGGTATGAAAAAGAAAGTTTGTTGTCCAATGACCAAATTTTCCACTATCTTAAATGAGAGTATCTCAAGGACCGGCAAGACAGGAGTAACATGAGTGAAATAATTTTCCAAAGTGACCAAAATCAGTACTACATTTTATTTTGTCATGCAGCAAATATTAATTACTCTGGATATACACTACAAAAGAAACACATCTTTGCCCAAGTTTTTAAATTTGATATGTTGAAAATATAATTAAACCTTGTGTTGATCAATAGAGTAACAGTTTTAACTTGACAAAGAAATCCCTTATTATTCTTTTCTAATATGAAAAAGTAAGTAATTCATACATATAGAATTTTGTGTGATCAATTGAATCTTAAAATGGGTCCACATGTACATACCTACTGAAGTGAGGAACAAGCATAGACTGTTTTTCGCCCTTATGTGTGCGTTCTGTTAAGTATGATTCAGCAACTACGGCAAGAAGATCTTTCATCTCAATTTCTGTACCCATAAATGTGACTTGACCATCTGGATGAACTGTAATTTTTGAACGAAGGGCTGAATCTTGAAAAATATCAAGCAAAGGCTTCGAGAAGTCGAATGTCTTATTTGGGTAGACGAGAGGTGGTAATGGTAATTGAGATGTATCAATGCCTGAAAGTTGCAAACCCATCAAATCAGACAGCAAAGCCTTACGAACACCGCCTATACCTGCTTCAACAGTCTCTGATGTGATACGCTGTAAAGTGTTTTCATGCTCAGTGCATTGATCAACCATGCCAGAGCTGAAAAGTACTGTGCTTGGACAAGTTGCTGCAATGCAACCAAAAGATAAGTGTTAGTAATTAAAGACATGTAAGTGTAACATTAAAACAAAGGATTTAGCAACATAAATCATCTTAGACATTCATCACAGACTCGGTAGTAAATATACATAAACAAACACAATAATCAAACCTACCATCTGCTTTCTAATTACTCACAATATTTTAGCAAATAGCAACAAAACATATCTAAGCTAGAAAAACAGCCTTAGGTATTACTCCCCACCATAATCTTTTGGTAATTGGCAACATTTCACCATTAAAATAACATGTGAAAGATAGATGCAGAATAAACAAACAAGAGACATACACAAGCCGTCTCTATAATAATGTTAGTTTAATGAAAACATAATGAAGAAATCATTTTAAACCGGTGTAGACCCAATGATCCATAATGATGGGTTCCAAATTTCCAATCCCTCTAACTAGCAGTATTGCTTGGTGCTTAGAGGCTAGTTGAGTAACTTCCTTACATAGAGCAACAAAAGCCCATGCACGAAGACAATCCCCTACACGAACCTCTTACATTCCAAGCATGCCACCGCCTGCCCCTTGACTCGTATATGATATTCGTAGAGTAATTTCAGTTACTACCATATTGCTCATACAAAATTATATAGTTTGAGCTACAGCAAAATATAGGTTAAATTTACGCCCACCAGCAAAACATAGAGAGAGTTCACTACAATCAACGAGGATTACAAGAAATAGTCTTCAATCTCCAGTCTCAACTCACACTTGCTAAATTTTACTACAATCTATGATCAAACTACATATTTATAATTCATATATCGGTCCATACTCCAAACTGTAAGGCACGCCTTCTAAATTCCTCGTCCAGTAGCACCGTTGCATGATTTCAACCAGTCATCAAATACAAGCCACTTTATAACCCAAAAAAAAATTGTATTTGCAGGATTATTAGTTATTATCCCCTAAATCAAACTAATTCGCGTAACCAGGTACTAGCCAAATTCTAAATTTTACAAATGATTAATATATGAGAAAACAAGATGGAATAACAAAAGCAACACAAAGAAATGTACCTTTCAAGTATTCTACTAATACACAGAAAAAGAAAAAAAAAAAATTACATAGCATTGTAAATAATCAAAAAGCTGAAACAAAACAAATACACAATTGAATGAACTAGCTACACACCTTGTACATCAACAACCATAGGCTTTAGAGCTGACAAATCAAAATTGACAAACTGATTTGAATCAAACCATTCTTTTGATTTCATTCTTGATTCCTCAGATGAATTTAACCTAAGATTAGGACACTTAATAATTTCTGATTTTGGCATCAATTGTTGACAACCCTATCATAAACAAAAATATCAATCAAAACAAACAAAAATCACTTGAGTGAGATTAAAATTAAAATCATAAACTTCTTCAACAAAAAAAATTAAAATCATAAAAGTTAATTTCACCTTCATGGCAACAAATTCTTGTTGCAAACCAAAATCTGAAGGAAATCCATAAGAAGCCATCAAAGAAATTTTTTGCAACATTATCGTTTGAGAGGGGAATGAGGTTTTTTTGTAAACCAAAATTCCCCTCTCTACCAAAACACGACTTGTCTTTTTTTTTCTTTTTTCTGTGGAGTTTTATAACGTAGATTTTATTTTATTTTATTTTATTTTATTTTGGTAGCAACTGAATTATTTGGTGCTACTAATTACTGAATTTTTTTTTTTTTTTGAAAAAGAAAATTGTTACTGTAATTTATTGCGCAAAAATCCGAAAATGTAGGAATCAAGGACTTGTGGTGGTGTGAAAATCCAGGGTGGATTCCAGTAAACGACAAGAATCCAATTAATTAATACTATTCTACAATAAACTTCAGCCACGTAAATTATGACAAACATTATGTGGTAAAAATAGTGGTCGACTAACAAGCTAGCCGATGGCTTATAGCTTGTAGCTAATAAGTTAATTGAAGTGTTTGGTAAAATTAGCTATAAGTTATAAGCTAGTAAAATAAGCTATAAGCTCGTGATAAAAGAATTGTTATCAAATAGATATTTTAGCTTATAAGCTATAACATATAAACTATAAGCTAGCTTATTGTGTTTGGCAAACAGAACCATGTAACAAAATAAAATAAAAATTAGTTAGCTCACTCTTGTCTGCATAAGTACAATAAGCAAACTCAAATACATATATGTGAAGTCTATTTTAATAACTTGCCAAATAGAAAAAACATCATTGTTCACAAAATTACAACCTATAAATTTGGATTACAACCTCATCATGATATCTTAAGAAACTAAAAGAAAAAATTAAAAATCAAGAGATAGATTATGGCTCCTCCATATCATTCTTCATGAAGATATCCAATTTTCAAAGAACATCGGAAGAGGTTGAGTCATTGGATTTTGGTAAGGGATGATGCCATTGGGTAAGAAAATATTTCCAACTTGTGCTTTTGGAAAATGAGCATCAAGAGTATTTATAAATAATGGATTAATAATAGAATTAGTCTCAAATCCATTGCAATTATACTTGTTGATAAAAGCTGAACTAATTTCTTCCTCATAATCAGTTTGATAAAAATTAACTGGAGCTTCATTAATTGTATTCTTAGAATCAGGAGGAATGAAATTGTTGGGAACAACATGAGGAGTAGAAGCATCATAAGCTTGAAAATCAAATTCTAATGATTCATTTGAACTCTTGGATTCTGTAGTAGCTTCTGCAGTTCTGTTCCATTTTTTTTGTTTCTTTGTCTCTCCTCTCTTCAAACGATTCCTATATTTCTGCAAATCCAATATATATAACAATAAGTTGCAGATTAATTAAAAGCACAAAACAAAATTTTCAGGATCATAATTTATCTATGTATCATGGAAGTGAAACAAAACAAAATAATTACCTGAAGATGGCTAGCTACATGCTCTCTTGTCAATCCAGGCACATTCATCCTTGCAAGAATTTTTTTGGGTACTGCCTCTGGAAAAATTAACAAAGAAAGAAATTAATAAATCAATTCTCACAATTAGCGGAAAAAAGATAATAAATATCAAAGAAAAAAAAAAGAATTGGGAAAGAATCATACTATCGGCATTGAGTTCCATCACGACACTAATAAATTTTTTATCCAACTCTGATGACCATTTAAAACGTGTCTTTTTTGTTGATGATTCAAGATTGTCATTGTTCTTTTCAACACTCTCTTGTTTCGCATTAGAATTGATCACTTCTATTTTTGGATCAATTAACGGCAACTTTGAATCGTATCTCTCGCCTTTTTTCATGCCGACTTCAACCTCCAATTTTTCACTAAATTGTAGGTATTTATTTTCAATCCACATTTTCCTTGCAACATGTTGCCACATGTTCTGAATTAGGTTCTCACTCAAAGGTTTGATCCAATAATCACAAGCTCCGCCATCAATAGCCTTCATCACATCACTTTTTGTGTCATCAGCACTCATCACTGCATGTCACATAAAAACAACAAAGGCACGTTAATTATTAATTAATCAAGTGATATATAGTATAGTATATAGTTAATTATAACGATAACAAAAAAAGTTACAATTAATTATAAAAATGTACTTACTAATAACTGGGATATTGATTTGTTGTGTAACATGTTGCAAAAAATCATAGGAATCCATATCAGGCATTTTGGCTTCAATTAGTACCATATCAAAACTGTCCTTTTTTTCCCTCAAAAGATTCAAAGCATCCGAAACCTTGGAGCATGTTTCGACTGAAAAAAAAATTAAAAAAACACAAAATTAGAAAAGCACAAAATTGAGAATTGTAACAAAAGTTAGCGTTTTTTTTTTTTTGATATATAAGTTAACATAATTTACATATTTTGAAAGGAAAAAATGTATTAATAATAATAATAATAAACTAGTTTACAAACCTGAGTAACAGAATTGATAGCATAGTACTTTCTCAATAGCATTGAGAAGATTGATATCATGATCAATCACAAGAACCCTAATGTTGGTTGAAAATTGTTTAGGAAATAACTCTTGTTTGTAAAGTGCCATTGCAAGTCGCTAGTGAAAGATATTAGATACATATACATATATATAGATTCCGAATTGGGCCAGCTGTAAAATCCAGGATTTTTGTTGGGTAATAAAAAAAATCCAGCATTTATTACCATGTACTTTCTCTCTGCTATCTAAAGCAACCTTCTGCATTAAATGCGCGCAGCAAAAATATTCTAGGGTTTATTTTTTTTTTGGTAATAAAAAATATCCAGGATTTATTACAGAACTATTACTAAGGATAAATATGAAAATTAATAGTATAATTTTGGTCTATCACCTGTAAAATTGAATTTGGTTTACAGAGGATAAACTAAAATTTGTTCACATTATAGGGCGGGTAAACATCTATTAAAATTAAAAAATATGATCTAGAATTCAATTATAAACCTTTAAGTCATCCTTATAAAGGGATGGAGGCAGAAATTTAACTTAGGGAGGTCAAGATTAATAGTATATAATAATTTAATAAATAAAATAAAATGCATAACATACACAAGAAATTATAAAATATATCCACAATTAATATTGTCGAACAAATATAAGAAGAAATAATCTTTATTCCTAAAAGCGCACTCGTCGAGCTGGATTGCATACAATTAAATTCATCAACTATCTCATTTGAGGTAAAAAAATTAGCAAACTCGTCTTCAATATACACAATCATGTAATCTTTGAGAAAATCATCCTCCATCTTGTTGCGTAGCCTTGTTTTTATAATTTTCATGGCTGAAAACGCATGTTATGTGGTTGCTATTGAAACAGGAAGAGTCAACACAAGTCGAAGCACGCTATCAATAAAAGGATAAGAATTCGATGTACCACTCTTAACTAATTTTTGACATAATTCACCAACAGTTGACAACAACTTAAAATTGGCATCTTTAAGCACATCAGACTCATAGTGTGCAAATATGTAAACATTTTGTGAATATGAATAGGCAAAATATAGATTTTAAAGGCTATTTCATTTTGTATTTTATTCCCTAAAAGGCTTTTTCAATAAATTAATCATCATAATTTTATTGTATTTTATTTCCCTAAAAGGCTCTTTTCTTTTTGGTAATAACCTTTAAAGGTTTTTAATAGTATAAACTTAAATGTTTAGAGTCTAATATATATGTCGATTAAAAAAAAAATCTTTAAGTCAAATATACAATATCAACTAGTATAAAATATGGGGACAAAAAATATATAGTAAAATACTAGTATAATAGTTAATAACATGTTCCCCTTATCACTACTAGAAATTTCACTTTTAGTGATCGATTTAAAGACCTGATTTTTTCGGTCACTGTAGAGACCAATTTAGAGACCGAAATTCTAAATATTGTAATTTTTCTGTTTGCGTCGCTAAATTGGTCACAAATATATATTAGAGACCGAATTAGCAACCATAATTTAGTGACCGGAAAATCGGTCGCTATTCGAGACCAAAATTTAGAGACTGGAAAATTGATCACTATTAGGGACCGATTAAGAAACCGAAATTTTCGAAAAATTGGTTGCTACTTTGTTTTAAAGTCCTCGCCTTTTTTATTTTTTTATATTTCGGTGAACAACTTTTCAAAAAATTCGGAAAGGGCTGGAACCACTTGATGCCAGAAGTGACTTGTAAACCAGGTTAAAAGGTTAAACTGATGATGAAAGCAAATTATTTGCTCAACTTTTTTAGTAAACGAAGATAAGTTCTCACTTTTCAAAAAATTGGAAATGCATCCCAATTTTCATCTCACTTCATGATCTCTCACTCAAATCAAGTGAAGTCCTTTTTGCTTCAACCCAAACCCTAGCACCATTCCCATACTCTTCGGCCTCCCTCTTTTGAATGGAACATCATTGGTCGGACATCATGTTTCCTCCGTCGCTTTCCATCACTGGTTTACAAAACGACCGCCCTGTATCTCCTTGACTCCTCCAGCCGTTGCGGTTACTTCTTCGAGGGAGTTAGATTATCTTGCTTTTCTCAATTTGTGCTTCGAAATTGAAAAGCCCCAAAACCGAAAAGCTTAGAAACTCAATTTATGCCGGTAATTTTAGTCATTATTACTTGAATTCCATCTATTCACCAATTTTAAGTGATTAGGTTTTGTGTAGGTAGTACTTTTGGGGTCATTGTTTTGCTTGGAATCCATGTGTTCACTGATTTTGTTTTTGAATCTCATAGTTTTTATATGTATGAGTTTAATCTTGATTCTTGAAATATTGTGAATTATATTATTCTTATATACACAATCGCAGACCTTACTTTTATAGCTTAAAACCTTGCAATATTGGGTACTATTTTGTTATGTTATGTTGGTCTATTATGCCTTATTTTGTTATGTTAAACTGTCTTAAGTGTCATGTATTCTAAATGTTTCATTGAAGAAAAGGCTAGGATTGATTGATAAAGATGCCAGGGGAGTTTGTTAGCTATGTATGGATTTTTTTTATGGTGAATGAATTTAGTTATATGGTTATATGTCAAAAATTCTTGTTTAAAGGTAATAGGAAGCTTAGCATATTTTTTTGGTGATAGTTTCATATCTTGTGTCTTAAATTATAGCCAATGGTTGCTTACATGTGCTCAGCTGCCCTTTTTATTTCTATTGCTCTATCTTATCTCTATGTTGAAATTGTTTTCTATGGCTTTCTTTTCATGCCCCACACAAATTATTTTAACTAAATTCTTCTTGCTAGTTTACAAGCTTGGATTGATTACATGGTTTTGGAATCAAAATGACCTTTTAGCGGATTATGTTAGATATTTGAGTTGTAGATTGTTAACGAGTAAAATAATTGCAGATATTTGGGAGATTGCAGTGTGCAAGGAAAATGATTTTATCAATGAATATATACAGAAAACCAGAAGAAGCTAATCAAAGAATACACTAACCCAGAAGAAGCATGTTATTCTAAGTCTGCGAATGCTAAATTCATATCAAGAAAACCAACCTATTCCACTAATTTCTCTAAATCATACATAATAGAGCATTCATGAACTTCAAATTGAAGGATTTTTCAAAATGATTCAAAACAAAAAAAAAAACAAAAAACATAAACCATACAAAATGAGGAAATTTAGTCACATGGTTTTTTTTCAATCACCGATTGCTACATAAACTAGTACAATAGGCTCTAAATGGCAATATTTAGATATTGATGATCGAGTTTTGGTCACAAAACCGAGTGTTGTGTTTTTTCATAATTACAATCTCATTTGATGTTTGTTTTGGAATGGTACCACAATTTACATGTTTATTTATGTTCTAATGTAGTACTAGATTCAGCTTAAGTAAGTAATAGTTGAAAGTTAATTTATCTATCATATTGGTGATTGTGAGATCAAGTATCATTTCCTTCTCTAATCTTGGCTACTCATAAACATATAATTGAATAATTGGAAGTGATTTTTACATTAATATATCACTTGCATCACATACTTGGAAATTGGTCCTAATATTCCACTTGCAGACCCTACGCATCGTTGAAATGGCCATGACAATTGTTGAGCAGATTGAAGGCCAGTACCATGCTTTAATCATAATTACAGTTGCCCGGATTGGTATCTTTCAAACAGCGAGCTTTTTGGTGCTGAGTTACAGGACCAAGCTATAATACATGCCATAAGTCAAGAGCTTGGAGTTCTTCAATGGAGTGACACCAACATTTCAGAATACTTCACTTGGCATGGGGAGCTGCAGCAATCACTCAATGGTGGAGAACCTTGATCTTGATAACAGGAAACAGAGGTAATGTGACTAATATGTCTGAGCTAAATGCTTTGGAGTTACGTGACCTTTCAAATAACAACTTTGGTGGATTGATTCCTCTTACTTTTGGAACTTTGATGAACATTGGAGTCATTTAACACTACTCAATCTAGCACAAAAGGACTAAGTTAAGGAAAGAAAATGGTGTCATACTAGTGCTTGTGGAATCTAATGACAATATGACTCTCATGTTCCTAAGGTTGAAGTTAAGAAACTTTCTACCACCAAACTAGTGCAGCAGGTAATCAAAATCACTTTGTCCTTTCTGGTTTTCCTTAGAGAGCTGCATGATTGCTTTTCATATCGTGTTAATATTCATTTTTTGAAACTTAATAATTTTGTATATCTGATATTTGAATTTCTGATGCACTGGTATGGTTTTGCAGACTTATATTACAATTGTTTCTATTATGAATGATAAAGAATGCTAATTTGCATCATAATCATAACTCTATGCTCATGTGATGTGAATTGTACATGATCCAGAATTATGCTACAAGTTGGAAGGAGCTACTGTGTCAATGCATGAAGTTGTCAGAACCGAAGGATGCGAAAATATACACTAAGGAAGCCATTGATAACAATGGGCATCTTTTATATAAGTATATTATTAGAAAAATAAATTTATCGTTACAATGAGTTTAGGTTTAGGTACATAGTTGTAGTTGTAATATGTACATGTACATAAACCTTTGATCTACATGACTATAGAAAAAAAAAGCATTAGTTAAGCATAAATTGTTTGCTATTATGCTAAATTACGCCAGGTATAGATTTAATATAATAATGGATACATTTTATATATGATATTTTTTTATTTATGATTTTATTTATTATTTTTATATTAATTTTTAGTTTAACAATTATATTTATTATTTAATTTTTTTTAGCCATAAAACACACTAGCGAGTAGCGACCGATTTAGTGACCGGATTTTTAATAATTTGATAAAATCAGTGGCTATATTGGTCTCAAAAATCAGTCACAAAATCGGTCGTTGCAATGAGTCACTAAATCAATTGCTATAGCGTCGCACGAAATGTTGAAATACGCATTGCAAAAACTCAGTTTCTAAACCGCTCACTGAAGTCGGTCGCTAATTCAGTTGATAGGTATATGGTCGCCTGTTTGGTCACAACAGATCAACAACAAAGGTTTTTGCTGCCGATTTTCATCGGTTGCCATTTCGGTTGCTAATTCGGTCTCTAAATGCGGTTTTTCTAGTAGTGTATGTATAGTAGTTATCTAAAATTTTCACCGGCAACAACTTGTTCCTCTACATATTAATTAAAATAAATTTTTCATCAACAACAACTTGTCTCTTGTGTATAATAATTTATTTAAATTTTTCATCAATAATAATTTAAAAAACCTAAGTACACCGACCTCAATCCACAATCCCCTCTTGGGTACTAAGAACATTGTAGGGTGTCAAACAACCTTCCATACCTTGACCCTAATCAACACTCCCCTAACTGAAATGAAAGACACTTTAAATCACATGAATAAGGAAAATTCATGTTGCACCGACCGAAGTTCACAAAGTGTGTCTCAAATTGCTAGAAAGAACACACCACTGACCAAATATTACCTCAAATATTATCAACCAACAAAGAAATTTATAATCACCTCATCATTATGAAAAGTCAACCATCAAACCAACGCCTGAATCATTGTGTATAATAGTTAATTAAATTTTTTATCAACAACAATTTGTTCTCCGTATATAATAGTTAATAACATGTTCCTCATGTATAAAATTTTTGTAGGGAGCAAAACATACCACCTTTATTTATAGGGCTTAGAAAAAAAATTGTAATTTTATAGGGACCAAATCATATTTAACCCTAAAAATAAATCTGACATTGAAAGAAGAAAAAGTAGGATAATGGTCATTATTATGGATAAAGAAGTAGTACTATTACTTTATAGAAAATATTGCTTGAAAAAAAGGCAGATAAATAGTTAGTCTATCAAGCAAAAATGTGTATGTCACTATTGAAAACTATATTTTGTCATAATTTTATGTAAAAAGACTCATTCTACCCTTAAAGAGGGATGAATTAAATATGAATGTTTATAATTTTAGCGCTCTTAGTACCCACTTTTAAGCAATTTATGTGTATTCTTCACATTTTTTATTGAGTTTTCAATTTCATGTTCATAATATGTCTCATCATTTAGATCAAATAAAATATGATGAGATATAAATCATATAATGTACTAAATACAACCACGGAAAAAAAATAGTAACAACTAATATTTTTAATATGAACTAAAAATTAAATTTGAGATATTTATAGGGACAAAAAAAATATTTAATATATAACTAGCCGCCTTCCGTGCCCGTTTGTGTGATCGATTTTTTTTTTTTTTTTTGCTGTGATGGATATTCTCTATTGTGCAAATATAAATAACTATTTAATCTCCTTTTTTATTGGACTTAGTTAATTGATAACTACTTAACCTCCTTTTTTGTTGTGGCTAGTTATTAAGAAGAAGAAAAAAAAAATTTACTATAAAAAAACTGAAAACCTATTTTTATGTGGAAGTTGTGCTTAATTTTTTTAAGGGTAAAATAGGAATAATGAAAAAACCATCCCAAAAATTTGTATCCTTTTTTATATAGTAATAGATAATAAGATAAATATATTAATAGCCATGTTTATTAAAAAAAAAAACATGTGGCTTGGCCATATTTAGCCGCATGGCTAAATATGGTGCAACCAAGGGCAATATGGTCTTTTTAGTAGTATTCATCTTTAATAGATTTATATGATATGATGATTTAACTGTTTGTCCAAAGAAATAATAAACACAATTAATATATCTTTAACTTAATAAATTAATAATGATTAAAAAAATTAATATTAGATAAATCATACTCAATGTCACATATTACGATTTTTAGATAAATCATACAAAGATATTTCTCCTTCATTTTTACATATCAAATATGACTTAGAGTCATACATTTCAATCACCAATTACACAATCAACTACTTAACATGCATGACACCATTTCGTAAAATAATACATTTTCTCTCATTTTACATGTTTAAATTAATGTGCTTCTTGGAGTCATAAATGTCATATAAGAATAAATATTATATATTAAATATACATTGTGATTGTAAATGTTAAGACCTTATTACATATATATATATATATATATATATATATATATATATATATATATATATATATATATATATATATATATATATATATATATATATCAAATAACTGATATTTTTTAAAATAATCACATAAAGCTAGGTAAAATTCATTTATTCTTTAGACAAATTATAAATTTTACTAGTTATCACTTTTTTGAACTTAGACATAGGACCTCATTAAAGGTCACTCATTATCTTCATCTATTCTTTTGATTTTTTGTTTTTTATTTTTGTTCTTTCTGCACGTATAAAAACCTGAGTAACATAATTGATATCATATCATACTTTCTTAATAGTATTGAGAAGATTGATATCATGATCAATCACAAGAACCCTAATATTGGTTGAAAATTGTTGAGAAACAACTCTTTGTTAATTACTATTTGTAATTTATATATATTACACATGAATAAAAGGTAGAAGGGCAATAAGCTCTGCTAAACCTTTTTGAATAGCAAAATCCAATCTTTAAAAAACTACATTCATAGACTTATGCGACACAACATTAATATACATGACTTTTTGAATTCTTTTCAAAATATTTACAACCTAACGTGCTAAAAAACCAAAAGTGTCAAATGCAAATGGTATAAAAACGTGTTGATTGTCAGAACACACTTTCTCATATTTGGCCATTTTGCTTGGAGCGGCTTTAAGGGTTGCTCGTCCCACATTAAAATTCCCAATTCTCCGTCCCACGAGAGGGGAAACTCCAATTAAATCCACAATTTGTTAACGGAAAGTGTCATTGCAAAAGGAAAAATAAGTAGCTGCTAGTGAACAATGTTGTGGTTTTGCTATAGATCACATATACATGGATTCCGAAAATTGGGCTGTTGGAAAATTAAAGGTTAATTTTTGTTTTTTTGGTAATTAAAGAGTATTCTCTCTGTAATCAATGTGCTTCGCGCATTAAATGCTTCCTGCAAGTATGATTAAATTTAGTTCAAAAATATTTTTCCACAAAAAGACTCGCAAAGAATCGAACCCATGTCATCTATAATAGATTTTTCAATAAAATAATTGTACGGAATGTAATATTTTGTTAAATATGTATTAAAATTATATTAATTCTTTGTACCAAAAAAATAAAATAAAAAATTTTATTATTTAAAATTATTTTTGCACTTCTGCAAACAAAAGAAATTATTTTTTCATCCTTGAACCAGGGTACTAGATACACCATTGCATGGGTGTTACCGTGTTAGTGTTAGTGTTAGTGGCCTACGCATCATAATTACCAACCCTACAACTTTACAACAACCTTGCGGTGCACTTGTCAAGTATACTAGTATAGTCTTATCAGGGCCGGCCCAACATAATGTGAGGCCTAAAGCTAATATTAAAATGAGGCCTAACCAAAAAAAAATGAATTTTAGTATAAAAAATGTATGAAAGATCAATATAAAACATATATATATTTTTGATAGATAGACGAAATGAAAAAATAATTTTAAATTCGCACACAAAAGTGGAGAATCCGGTGTACGAACCCCGATCATGACGTCCGACCTAACAATTTCGGCATTTTTTACCAGTTGTACTAGAACTTGTAGACACAACATAAAAGTTATATTTTATTAAAAGATAAACTAAAAAATTTGCTAAAAAGTGAAAAATGTATCAATTATTTTTGTAGTAAAACTAAAATATATTATCTATAGAAAATAATAAACATAAAGTAGTACTATAATATGAAGGAGCGAAAAGATAAATATAAATTTTATTGTATAATATTTGTTTTATCCATTTTAGTTTAATTTACTTGTTTCAGTTTCATAATATCCATAAAATTTAAACTTATCTGAATTTTTGTTTCAATATTTGTGTTGTATATTATGAAATTTAAATAAAATTTGGGGGAAAATATTTAACTGAACAAATTTAGATAAAAAAAATTCTAATCAAAATTTGTAGTTATTTTTGTATTCCCTATTTATAATTTTTGTTTGAAATAATTAATCCTCTCTAAATAATTAAAACAATATTATTTTATCCAACAAAAAAAACTATCACTTCTATAAAAAAAAAAGGGTTTAGTAAACAAAAAATAGTACAAGGGTGGTTTAGTAAACAAAATAGAAAAAATATAAGTTATGAATATGCACAGGTTTAGTAAACAAAATAGAGAAATAAGGTACTGATCATATGGAATTTTAAAAAATGTGAAACTCTGAGAGTTTCGAACCCTTTACCTTTTGCTCCTGGGCATTACAACCGGCCAGTTGAACTGGTCACAAAGTTATGAATATGCGGCCTTTTTTTAATACTAATATCCAAACGTAAATTTTTGAGGCCTATTAGGTTTAAAAAAATCAGAATATTTTGGAGGCCTAAAGCCCTAGCTTCTGCAGCTTGGGCCGGCCCTGAGTCTTATAGTACCGGTTGCTAGTGACTACCCTAGATGACTAGATCATTTTATTTTTGTTTATTACTAAACATTGTTTTGGGGTATTTAATAGACATACTTAAAAATAAAATTAAAGATAAATTAATGTTAAAAATATAATTTTTTATAATTTTAAAAAATTGAATGCACAAGTTTGATAATAATATGCTTAATTATTAATTAGTGTTTGGGCGTAATGGTTACTATTTCTCATTATTTTATAGATTTTTATTTTTTTTATGTAGATGGAATAAGGCAACACCTGAAATTAACTCATTATACATTTGAATTCAGGCGAAGATGTTTAACCCCAAAATGAAAAGTTATTTCTAATAGATTTTCAATAATCTATTTTTTTAACAACTAAGGAATCTAAGTGTAGGAACTTCCTATTTTTTTAAATTTTTTTTATAGTAAACAAACAAGAATTAGCTTTAGATTTTTTTAAAAATCTCTAAAAAAGTATCTCTAATTTTTTTCAAAACAAAATCACTTTTTTAAAGCTTAAACAAACGCACCCAAAAAGTTATTCCTAATAGCTTTTCTAGAATCTATTTTTTCAAAACTAAAGAACTTTTTTTTTAAGCAAAAGGGAAATATATTAAGTAAAAGTAAAAAGATACAGAGATAGGGGGCATTAGACCTAACCCATCAACAACTCAAAGGGGAGTACATCGTGAACAAACATACAATGAAGGACAACCCTGATCAATCCTAACAAAATACACACTCATGACGAGTGCAACCCATCGAATTCGCGTACGGGCGCGAAACCAAGTTACAAAAAAAGATGAAGAGTGATCATCAACATGGATCAAAAAGGGTTTGAGACTGACGAATGAATTAACCGCCAACACGGAACAATGGTCCACGTACCAACAATCCCTTGAACAGAGCAGCAAGCATAAGAGCTCTTTCGAGCATAACAGTCCAAACACAAACACCAGAACTGAAACAGATATGAAGACGGTGCCGGAGAGGAGGTAAACCTAACGCCTTGAGACCTGCAGATCTCAACAGACCTGGAACATCAGAGAATCGAAGAGCAAAGAATCACCAACCCAACCGGAAACCAAAAACTAAAGAACTTAGGCGTAGAAACTTCACATATTTTTATTAAAAAATGATATTTATGATAATAAACAAACGAAAAACAGCTTTAGATTTTTTTTTTTAAAATCTCTAAAAAAGATCTCTAAACCTTTACAAAACAAAATCATTTTTTGAAAGCCTAAACATACACACCCTTAACAATTTTTTTATAACTTATTTTGAAATATTTTAAATTTTATAAACAAAATTTTTTTTTATTTTTTTTTTATATCATAGAGGGACTAAGCCCAGAAGAAAGAGATTACAAAGCAATCAAACGAGGGGTGCTGAACCCCATAACATCAGCAGAAAATAAATTTCTAATACTACTCGGACAAGTCTCAAAAAAGACAATGTTGCAATCTAGAATACAACTCATACTTGCCAATGCATCTGCACACTTATTTGCCTCACGGTAGGAGTGTAATATCTTCACGTCTCATCGGTCGTCCAACAATCTTCTAATGCTTTTAACCAAAGAGAAACCCAAAGCACTACTAGTCACACCATGCATGATCATCTTTACTACATAGATTGAATCAATGTTAACTTCAACCTTTCGATACCCCTTCCTCCCGGCAAGCTTCAATCCTTCAAGCACGCCCCATAACTCAGCTATGCGGGCACTCCCAGTACCAACAAACTTTGCAAACCCACCACACCAATTTCCTTGATGATCTCTTATGATACCGCCACAACCCGACAAACCTTTACATTTGCTAGCTCCTTCAGTGTTAAGCTTCACCCAACCTTCCTCCGGTGCCTTCCAAACAATCCAGCGGACTCCCTTTTGTATCGTATTGAGAGATTTATTTTCCACGCATGCATTATAATAATTCCTACAACGCTGCAATATATGCACGACTGCAAACAAAAAATTTAAATAAGTAATAACTTTATATAATTTTAAATAAAAATTATTAGCAAATAAACAAGTTAAAAATTTTATAAAAATCATGATCAAATAAATAACTCAATTATATATGATATATCTTACATGTAAATAATAAAACTACCATTGCAAGAAAATTATATTTAATTTGTTATCAAATTTTAATTATTTTTTTATAAGAGTTTTTCAAATTTTAATTAATATCCTATTTTTCATTTTTTTTAATAATTATTTTGCTTTTAAATATTCTAATAATAGAAACCAAAAAGTTCAATTTTAAAATTAGAAAACTATTTTCGTAAATTTGATAAAATAAGAAGACTAAAATTACAATTAAACCTATATTATATTACAGTACATTATATTACAGTACATTCCACTAAATTTCTCTTGGAATTGACAAGAGCAAGAAACCCAAGTAGTATAGTCCAACTTCAGTCTACTGGAAAATACAAAACAATCTAGATGCAAAACCTCTTGTTATAGGGCATGTCTCATACGAAAGAGTGATTCAAATAGTGCATGGTACACAAGTCATGAATAACATTATAATATATGTCTACTGTGCAAAACCTTTTTTAATTTGGACCAAGAACCGCAGTTACATGGTATGGTACCATCAATAATCTGGGATAAATTATATTTTGTTTCATAAATCATTTGAACCATTTAAGATTATCAAACTATATAAGGCAAGTAACATTTCCAACATGATCTGGAGTGAATCAAATAGATCAAAGTGAATTAATTAAGAATCTATACACTTTGAGGAACTTTCTCATCTCCACAGAACAAATGAGTTTATAATTGTATTGATCTCAAAGCTAAGATAAGCCTCAGCACAAACGTTTGTCACATACAAGCATATACAATATCGGATTTAGATTTCCTTCCTGCTACCAGGCCGCAGTAACAGCAGGCAACAGTAACATCAATGCCAATCAACTATACCTCCAAGTGTGGTGGATCCCACCCCCTCCCATACTTCACTGACACCCAATGCCTCATTATCAACACCTTCCATGTCGTCGTCCCACCAGCCGTGACCATTTGCATCTGCTCATCAAAAATATAAAAAGTATGTTGATGAAAATTTTCAAAGGCATCCTCTATGACAAATATATGTATACATGTAAATCATACAGTGATTATAAGGTTTTTGCTTTTTGCCACTGGAGTCAGTTTCCATCTGCTTTTTTGGCTTCAACCTTGATTCACCTCCAAGAACTACCACATGCTTTCGAACAGTTTGGTTCTCATGTCCACCTATTAACATATAGAACGATGAACAATCCAGAGAGGAAACAAAAAATTTATGATCCAGAGTTCAACAAGTATTTGATTGTTCAATTTTAAACCTTCAAGCCATCCTTAAAAACTAAAATTTATAAAGTTGTGATCTGCCTATCATATTGGTTTGACCATAAGTTATCCATCTTGATAGGTTATTGAGTCTCAACACCAATCTAGCTACAGAAAAAGAAAGAAAAAAAAAAGATGTTTTAGCTTTAGACAATTCCATCTCAATTTCTCAATCACAATCACTATACAGCTGTCCTCTCCCTGTACATAGTAGAGATAACTCTCATGTCTTCTTCTAAATAATGTATAATTGATAAATATTTACTTGAAAATAGGGTTGCCAACCAACTATAAAATTAAACAGTAAAACCCTAAGAGCGGTGCAAGACTCATACTTGTCACCAAACTCAGATATCAGGCTGAACAAACTCAAAAATATGAAATAATGTTATAGTTATATACTGAAGTTCCCTTAAGAAGCATATGAAAAATGGGGGGCAAAGGACAAAATCAAAGATATAATGCTACTTGATCTTCCAAAATGGACCTAAAGTGGCTATCAGTATATGTTGTTTTTCACACCAAGAAAAATAGACTGAACACAGATCTTCCTCTGACATCAATAAATAAGGCAAAGAACCTCGCGTGCAGATATTAGTCAAGAAAGTAAAAGGCAATTAACTTTAAGAACCCCGGGCTTAAATCCACTGGGATAAGAAGGCAAACCTTCAAATGGTTTTTCCTTTTCCTTGATTGTTGAACATCATCTGCCACTGAATTTTCTAACTCATCAACATCCAATGGAATAACAAAGTCATTTTTTTTCTCTTCTTCAGTATGTTTGAACATTCCCAAAATAACCTTATCATTGGCGGTTGCACCCTTTCTCTCTTCTTCATTTTGCTTGACGCTTCCAACCTCCTCAGTCGTCGGTATCCTCAAACCCAAAGGAGATGCAAAAGGCGTCAATTTCCCCTGTTAAAAAGAAGGAAAAAAAGTGCTTTTGAAATGAAAAACCAATAAATCAACACACTATTTAATCACATGTTTATCATTCAACATGTCCAAATATAAGGCCTGTTTGATTAGCTTATTTCAGCTTATCTGACATTATCACTTGTTAGACACCAATTGGGAGAGCTTATAAGTTATTATAGATAAAGCTAACGACGTCTCCATAAACTCTCTCGGATAACAAACGAAAAGAACTATAATTTGACTTTATTTTAGCTTTTGATATAGAAACAACTTATACATAAGCAATTATATGACAAGCGCTTGATTAACTTATTTATACAAACATGGTATTAGAGATACATAAGCATTAGGCTTCCATAAGCTTCAATAGAACTGCTTAAGCAAATTGTAATAGCTATAGTGCTGAGTCAGCTTAGTTACACACTATAAATACAACACTCGTCGTCTACCTTCACTCTCTAATACATTATACATGGCCTAATGAAAACAACTTATAACTTACTATATGAAAATAATTTGACTTTATTTTATCTTTTGTTATAGAAACACTCCTTCCGGACACAATTTTAAACAAAATCGACTTTTTAGATAATAACTGAGATGCCTCGGTTATTACCTAAAAAGTCAATTTTGCTTTTAATGGTGACCGGAGGGAGTAGCCTATACATAAGCAATTATGTAATAATCACTTAATTAAGTTGTTTATACAGACATGGTCTAATCTAATCAGGTCAAAAAAAACCTTAAATACCTAACAGAATCCCCAATAATAAATAAGAGCAATAACCAACAAACTCCGTGCATTCATGAAATAACCAACTTAAAAATGATAATAAATCAAAATCACATAATTTAAAATAAAAATGATATAAAATTACCGGAACTGTTTGAGTGAGTGGGGAAGATTTATGCAGTTTGCGATCGAGGAAGTGCGAAAGTGAGAGATGAGCGGGTTTGCTCTTTTGCTGTGATTGATTTCTCGAACTTGATTCGGAATCGTGAGAGCTTGGTTGAAGCAATAGTAACAATGAGATGAAGAAATTGATGCAGTTATTGAAATTAAGGAATGGAATGGAGTAGAGATTATTATACTTACGAATTAGGTGGAAGAGTACGAAAGGTTGAAGCAATTGATCGTTGTCCGAAAACCCTAATCGGTGTGGGTTTTTTGGATTTTGGTTTTGAGTTCATTGCGTTGAGAGAGAATGAATTTGAGTGAAGTGGAAGAGAATTTCAATTTGTTGTGGGAGTGACACTCGCGAAACGAAACTTCATCCCGGGAAAGGGAAATTCAAAACTCAATCTGTACTCCGCGCCAAATTAATCACCAATGTTAATTGCTCTACATTTTCAGTGCAACCGGTCATCAGGATCATTCGATTAAGATCGAACAATTTCTATTTCAAAATAGATTTAAATTTTTGTTTAATATTAAATTTTCATTTTCAAATTAGGAGCGTTCAATTTTAATCGCACGGTCACAAAGTTGTTGACTACAATCAGTTACTGATTTCTAATTGTATGGAATCCATGTCACATTTCGATTTTTAAAATCAAATCATTGAAAATTTGAAATCAATTGGTTAATAAGGTTCACTAAAAGCCTCTCAAAAAGACACAAAAACATTCGGGAAAATCAGGATTTAATTATGGTAGCTATTCATATATGATCGTAAAGGTCGGAGTTTCAATCCCAAATTTTCTATTTTTCCATAATTATTGTTAATTTTAAAGGAGTAAAATCCAATAAAATATGGACTTTGAAGAAGCTACATGCATTTTTTTTTAATGAAATTAAAATAATTTTTTAAATTATTTGATTGAAAAAATAATGCTATAAGAAGTAGAGGCCAAAAAGTCATTCCTCCACATTGGATATTCATTCTACAGTGACTGTTCCTTTAAAAAGGTAGACAAAATATACTCTCCATAATTGGGCTCCTCCTAAATTTTACATATACATCATATGCTGTTATAGGAAGTTTATAATTGTTCTATCCTCTATAAGGTTTAATTATATAAAGGGTCATGCTAGGGGCACTAGTTAAGGATGCTAAAAAGAGCAACTTTTGTATTGTAAGTAGCATTATTTATACTTTTAAAAAGTAAAGTACACAAGTTCCAAGATTTTCTTACCTTATTTAGTTCCTTAACTAGTGCCTGCACTAGTTATCATTTTCCTTATAGAAGGGAAATGTTAACATGTTAAGAATACAAATGTAGCAATATTATCTTGTTACTTGTGCATTATGCTTTTTGAACATTAAATTCTTCTGTAGTATTAAATGCAGATTTCTACTTTTAAATACCTTAACATGTGACCCTTAATTTTATACCCCACTTTAAGTTTATACATTTTGTTTCCTTCATACGATGTAGATAATACATCCATAGAGTGGTTCTTGGAACTTTTTTCCAATCCTGCATTGACTCGAGATGTGACCATAGTTCTTGTAAGGCTTGAACAATTCTCATCCGGTATAGGACTGAGTTAGTCCTAGCTCAAATTATAAGATAAATAATCATCTGATGAGGGAAAAATATCTTCTTGCATAATGTCTTTTTTGGCAATACAGTTTTTTTTTTACTGTAGCAATACATTTTTTATCATCATGATATTACAGGAATCATATTTGATTTTTGGGTTGTATTATTGATTTCCTTTATGTAAACTATTCCTGTCACCAGTTGCCAATAGTCTCATCTGATGGCATTAAGTGATTGCAGTATTTGCTTATAAAATATATTAAAACTTAATGTTTTTCTCTTCTTGGCAGACCTGAGAGAGTCAAAGCAAAACCTTCACAAAAAAAGAACAAGAAAGTAGCCAAGGAGAGGGATCTCTTCAAGAAGAACTACGTTCATGCATGTGATAGCCTTCTGTTCTTGATGGCTAATAAGAGGCATCATCGCGAAACAGCAATTCTTTCACTGAAGAAATCTGGCCCAGAGCTTTCCAATAATAAGAGGCATCATTCATACTTTGATTGGTCTATTTGCCTCAATAATGGTTCCAATTTTCCAATAAGAATAATAAATCACAAAATGTAAAAACTAAATGGATAACTTTAAGAACCCTGGGCTCAAATTCACTGGGATAAAAGAAGGCAAACCTTCAAATGGGTTTTTCCTTGATTGTGGAACATTATCTGTCACTGAATTTTCTAACTCATCAACATCCAATGGAATAACAAATTCATTTTTTCTCTCTTCTTCATGAGGTGGAGGAGAACCAAAAAAGCAGATGGAAACTGACTCCAATGGCAAAAAGCAAAAACCTTATAATCACCGTATGATTTACATGATACATATATTTGTCATAGAGGATGCCTTTGAAAATTTTCATCAACATTACTTTTTATATTTTTGATGAGCGGATGCAAATGGTCACGGCTGGTGGGACGACGACATGGAAGGTGTTGATAATGAGGCATTGGGGGTCAATGAAGTATGGGAGGGGGTGGGATTCCCCACACTTGGAGGTATAGTTGATTGACATTGATGTTACTGCTAGCAGGAAATCTAAATTCGAATATTATAATGTTATATATTCATGACTTGTGCACTATACATCACTTGAACCACTCATTCATATTAGATATGGCCTCTAACAAGAGGTTTTGCATCTAGATTGTTTTATATTTTCCAATAGACTGTAGTTGGATTTCTTGCTTTTGTCAATTCCAAGAGAAATTTAGTGGAATATACCGTGACATAATATAGGTTTAATTGTAATTTTAATTTTATTTTATAAAATTTAAGAAAATAGTCCTCTTATTTTAAAATTGAACCTTTTGATTTCTATTATTATTATTATTATTATTTTATATTTGTGGCTATTTATGTCCAACCTTGGTGGTGTTGTGTCTAAAAAATAGTTCTTTTGTCTTTGTTTTTTGCTTCAAATAAGGTGAGTTTTGACTCCAAATGCGATATTTCTACAATTTAAGATTGGACATTAATTAAAGCAACACTTTTGAACCCTAAAATCAACTATTTTAGAAATTAGGTTCTGTTCGGTGCGCAAAATAAAAGATATGATTTGATAATTGTATCATATATTGTCTCAATTCAGTGTTTGGTGAGACAACGAAATATAATAAGTTAATTCTATAACTTATTCCATCTCTTTCTAATTAAATATATATCTTAAATTTGAGTTGGGTTACCAGTAAGATATGATAAAAAAAAATTATTTTAGTGATTTAATCTATAAAGTGTATTTTGAAATAAAAAATGAAATAAAAAAAAATAAAAAAAATTTAATTTAATATTAAATTAAAATAAATAGTTTTTTCACTGCTTTTTCACAAGGGTAATTTTGAAATTTACATAGCCTAAAAAATTGAAATTCTACAAAGTAAAATAATTATTAAAAAAAATGCAAAATAGGATATCAATTTAAATTGTATAACAAATTAAATATAATATTTATACAATGGTAGTTTTATTATTTGCATATAAAATATATCATATATTTTTGTTGAAGGATAAAATATATCATATATGTATATAGGAAAATGTTATATATACATATATATATATATATATATATATATTATTTTTTTTGGTCAGGTAGCCTACTAATTTGAAAACCCACCCATAAAGTGAATAAGTAAAGTGTCTACTGTCTACGGATCGAACCTTGGCTCATGCATTAAAATATTATTGTCCCTACCAATTGAGCTAAACTCTCGAGAACTAAAAATACATATATTTAAAAATATATTACATTCCATACAATTATTTTGTTGAAAAATCTATTATATACAATTTTATATGTTTAATTTAAATATAAAACCTATTCGACCAAAAAATAAATATAGGCTCTGTTTGGTAAACCAAATAAGCTAGCTTACAGCTTATAGTTTTTAGCTTATAAGCTAAAAGCTCTGTTTGGTAACAGTTTTGAGAAAAGAGCTTATAGCTTATAGCTTATTTTTCAAATGCTATTTCAAGTAGCTTATGAGCTTATAGCTTATTATCTTTTCTTCCAATTTTACCCCTATCATCTTACTTGAAAAAAATTAAATATTAATTAAACATATCTTATTTATGTCATTTCCAAGGTTGTCAGAACCGGACCGGTCATCGAACCGGTGAGCTTACCGGTTCAAGGTTCAATGGTCGGATCGAGGTCGGACCGGGGTCGGACCGTTTTAATTAAATATATAATTTTTATATTTTAAATAATATATAATAATAATAATAATAATAATAATAATAATAATAAACTAAAAGTTAGACAATATATATAATTTTTCACTATTAAAAATTGAAGTCCATATAAAAGCTTATAACTGTATAATTTAAATTTAAAAAAATAGTTATTGAGAAAGTTGGTTGCTTTTTTCTTTATATTTATTTTAAATTTGTTGGTAATTTACAACAAATATAAATTTAAGTATGTTTTATAAAATAAAATAAATATGCTTTTTTTAATCTCATTACAAATTATTAATAAAAAATAAAGTTAAATGTGTTTTGTAAATAAAAATAGAGTGTCTTTGTAGAGCTTGGGTTCCCTCCATTTATAAATAAGTCCCACATTGGACAAATCTCATACTTGAAGTCTCCCACTTGGTTATAAATAAGTCTTTGTTAGGATGTTTCTTAGTGCATTTGAAATCTCCCACTTGATTGGTCATCATTTAATGTGACTTTTAGTGGTATGAGATTGACCCCACTTAATTTGTATTTTTTTTTTTTTTTTAAACCGGTTCAGGTTTTGAACCGCCGGTTTTTTCCGGTTTTCAGCCGGTTTTCCGGTTCAATGACCGGTTCATGCGCATACCGGTTTTGCAGCCGACTTGGACCGGATGCAGGTCTGGTTCCCGGTCCAACCGGTCGAACCGGCCGGTCCGGTCCGGTTTTCACAACCTTGGTCATTTCATACTTATAAGCTAGTCCAACCGTTAATTTTACCAAACACTACAAATTCAATCAGCTAGCTTATTCGCTTAATAAGCTAAAAGCTAGCTTATAAGCACTTTTCATTAGCCTGATGGTAATACATTGCAAAATATACTCGGAATACATGGGTTCGAGTCCTCTTAATGATATTTTGTGCAAAAATATTTTATAACCAAAGGGCGCGTTTAGTATTTATATTTATTGCGCGCGCATTAATTACTAGAGAAAAAGTTAATTACTAACCCTAGATTTTAACAGCTGGCCCAATTATCGGTATCTATATATATATATGTGACACTTACTTATCACAAAAAACAAACGGCTATTTGTTTTTCACTTTTTCTTTTTGCAATGGCACTTTCCAATTCCATTACAAAAGAGTTGTTTCCTCAACAATTTTCAACCAATATTAGGGTTCTTGTGATTGATCATGATATCAATCTTCTCAATGCTATTGAGAAAGTACTATGCTATCAATCCGGTTACTCAGGTTTGTAAACTAGTTTATTATTATAATTATTACATTTTTCCTTTCTAAATTACTAAATTATGTTAATCTATATATCAAAGTCTCAAACTTTTTTATGGGTTATGTGATGTGTTGCTGTAATGCCTCATGGACTTGTATTTGTTTTTAATAATAATATTTTGTCTCTTAAAAAAAACGCTAACTTTTTGTTACAATTCTCAATTTTGTCCTTTTCTAATTTTGTTTCAGTCAAGACATGTTCCAAAGTTTCGGATGCTTTGAATCTTTTGATGGAAAAAAGGGATGGTTTTGATATGGTACTAATTGAAGCCAAAATGCCTGATATGGATTCATATCATTTTTTGCAATATGTTACACAACAAATCAATATCCCAGTTATTAGTAAGTACATATTTTATAATTAATTGTAACTTTTTTATACTTTATATCACTTGATTAATTACTAATTAATGTGCCATTGTTGTTTTTGTGTGATGTGTGTTGGTGACACAAAAAGTGATGTGATGAAGGCTATTCATGACGGAGCTTGTGATTATTGGATCAAGCCTTTGAAAGAGAACCTTATTCAGAACATGTGGCAACATGTTGCAAGGAAAATGTGGATTGAAAATAAATACCTACAATTTACTGAAAAATTGGAGGCCGAAGGGGAGAGATATGATTCAAAGTTGCCGTTAATTGATCAAAAAATAGAAGTGATCAACTCTAATGTGAAACAAGGGAGTGTTGAAAAGAACAATAACAAACTTGAATCATCAACGAAAAAGACACGTTTTAAATGGTCACCAGAGTTGGATAAAAAGTTTGTTAGTGTCGTGATGGAACTCAATGCCGATAGTATGATTCTTTACCATTTATTTTTGTTTCTTTGATATTTACTTTTTAAATATTTTTTTGCCGCTAATTGTTAGAATTGATTTATTAATTTCTTTCTTTGTTAATTTTTTCAGAGGCGGTACCCAAAAAAATTCTTGCAAAGATGAATGTGCCTGGATTGACTAGAGAACATGTAGCTAGTAAACTTCAGGTAATTATTTTGTTTTGTTTCACTTCCATGATACCATAGTTTCCATGATACAAAATTTAATACAATTGCATTTAATTTATGCTTTTAATTAATCTGTAATTTATTAATATATATATATATATATATTTGATTTGCAGAAATATAGGGATCGTTTGAAGAGAGGAGATACAAAGAAACAAAGAAAATGGAACAGAATTGTAGAAGCTACTACAGAATCCAAGAGTTCAAATGAATCTTTAGAATTTGATTTTCAAGCTTATGATGCTTCTACTCCTCATGTTGTTCCCAACAATTTCATTCCTCCTGAATCTAAGAATATAATTAATGAAGCTCCATTTAATTTTTATCAAAATGATTATGAGGAAGAAATTAGTTCAGCTTTTAACAACCAACATTGCAATGGATTTGGGACTAATTCTATGTTCTTACCTAATGGCATCATCCCTCACCAAAATCCAATGACTCAACCTCTTCCTATGTTCTTTGAAAATTGGATATCTTCGTGAAGAATGATGGAGGAGGCATAATCTATCTCTTGATTTTTTATTTTAGTTTCTTATGATATCATGATGAGGTTGTAATTAATCCAAATTTATAGATTTATCGATTTATATTATGCTTTGTAATTTTGTGAACAATGATATTCTTTCTATTTGGCAAGTTATTAAAATAGACATCACATATAAATTGTACTTATGCAGACAAGTGAACTAACCAATTTTTATTTTGTTACATAATTAATTGGATTTTTTTTTTCGAAAAATTAATTAATTAATTGGATTCTTGTGTTTACTGGAATCCACCCTGGATTTTCACACCAACCACAAGTCCTTGATTCCTACATTTTCGGATTTTTGCGCTATAAATTAACCATTTTCTTTTTCAAAAAATAAATAATTCAGTACCACCAAATAATTCAACTACTGCCAAAATAAATTAAAATAAAACCTCATTCCCCTCTCAAATAATGTTGCAAAAAATTTCTTTGATGGCTTCTTATGGATTTCCTTCAGATTTTGGTTTGCAACAAGAATTTGTTGCCATGAAGGTGAAATTAACTTTTATGATTTTAATTTTAATCTCACTCAAGTGATTTTTGTTTGTTTTGATTGATATTTTTGTTTATGATAGGGTTGTCAACAATTGATGCCAAAATCAGAAATTATTAAGTGTCCTAATCTTAGGTTAAATTCATCTGAGGAATCAAGAATGAAATCAAAAGAATGGTTTGATTCAAATCAGTTTGTCAATTTTGATTTGTCAGCTCTAAAGCCTATGGTTGTTGATGTACAAGGTGTGTAGCTAGTTCATTCAATTGTGTATTTGTTTTGTTTCAGCTTTTTGATTATTTACAATGTTATGTTTTTTTAGTTTTTTTTTTCTGTGTATTAGTAGAATACTTGAAAGGTACATTTCTTTGTGGATAAGTAATGTGCTTGTTAGGGGTGTTTGCTTTATTAATTGGACAATGTTAGGGAGGCGTATCTAAAAAGGTGGTGTACAAGATGAGAACCCTATTAATAGTATGTTTGAACCGGCATTTGCATGCCAAATTCCGGGTCACTAAGTAAAAGAAGTCTTGGATAAGTAGGGGAATTTTTTCGGTAATAAAAAGAGAAATCCCAAAATCACTTTGAGTTGCATCAGAAGCTCCAATTTGTAGCTCCAAGAATACTCACGTTTGAATAGAAAATCACGCAAAGAGGTTCACATTTTCTTTTACCCAAACAATCTAGAAATTGACAAAATTGCGTTCGGATACGGCAAACTCGCGTTTGGGGTTGTGCAACACGAAACCAAACAGACGAGTTTTTGGCCTACCGTGAGATTTCACCGCACTTTTGTAAAAACCAACTTGAATCCAAACATTGCATAAGTAAAGTGTAGAAAGGGTAGATGTATGGAGTCACATCTTCATAAATGTATGGAGTCTCATCTTCATAAATCGATAGATTGTTTTCAAAATTTGAACTCCTAACCTCGATATCGAGATTCTCCATGATAATATTTATCTGATTATATTAGATTTGCAGGGGTAAAAACCAGGGGAATCTATAAATGGCTTTTACTCATTTTCAGAATGTACCTCTATACTATGTCTTCTATACAAACATTGTTAACCATCTGAAACAACTCATTCCATCTATCTTTCATATTTGCATTAATTTACAAGAAATATATGTTTTCATCGACTCCTAACGTTAGGTCTCTTTTTTTGCAGTGCCGCTGACATGTTGCGGAGTCTATTTTTAACTTCTGTGAAAGATGGCCTGGCTTCTGGATCAGGGCTCCAACACTCTTCCATCAATTTTTTCCACTCAGAATCGCATCGTTTCGGAATGGATGGCCTGAGCGTGTTACTGACAATACCTCCTTCATTAAATAATTAGTAGTAAACAAACTCTCATTAGAATCCAAACACAATTTTATGTTGAATGATGATAAAAATACAATGGTTCAAAGATAAAGCAGTGTCGTCATTGATTATTTGCAACACATTGCCACAAGTAAGCTATAGATAGCAGATATACATAAGTAGCATCACATTTAGGTATATAACTAACAAGTTAACCACCATTCACTGATCAGATGAACTAAGTTTTTAAAAAATAAGTTCTAAAAAATAAAAGATTTACAAAAGGGTGTTTGGATTAGCAAGTAAATCGAAACTTATTTTACTTGTGGGGAGGAGGAGCTGCAATAAGTATTCTATTTACTGACTAAATTGCAAATCTCTAAAGTTAACTTGTCTCTAAAGTGAAAAAGTAAGATTATATCCATAGTTGATTTAATTCAAAGTGCATCACAAGGCTCCTCTATTGTTTCAGTTTATTTACAAGTTCACTTGAGAGTATGTTTTTATTCAACTGAAAAATACACTAAAGAAGTATCAAATTTTATTGTCTTGTATACTTCAAATAAAAATAAGATGGTTTTGTTGGTTCATTTTTCTATCTATTTCTATCTTGTAACAATAAATAAATAAATAGGAAAAAGATCTTTTAGATAGATCTCTTTCCTATTTTTTTTGAAAAATTCTCTTAGGAAGGAAAAAAACCTTCAATTGGCTTAGTTTGGAATTACACATGACAAAACCTTACCTATGATGGCACCACAATGCATATTAGCGTACGGTTCTTCCCCAGTCAAGATTTCCCACATTGCTATACCAAATGAGAAAATATCAACCTAAAGATGACAAAAAAAAATTGGCAGTTCAATAATACAATCTCCGAGAAAGTAACTTACTACTTATTCCATCTACTAGAAAAAAAAGAAGAAGATAGAGATGAAGTTCCTAACCTTCTCAGATACTCTACAACTGTTGCCATCCAATAATTCTGGTGCCATCCATGGAAGAGTCCCTCTGACACCACCAGAAACAAGTGTGTTGCGTTTAATTCTTGATAGGCCAAAATCTCCAACCTATTGATCAGATGTTAGCCAAAGAGATTAGTCCAATAACTTTCTTTAAACAAAGTTATTTCTAAAGGAAAAGAAAATAAGGAAAGCATATCCTAACATCATGGGAGCAAGATAACAATTGGTGTTAACTTTGTATCAATAACTAGGAAATATTTTTTAAAAGGCTAAACTGTATTTTTGGTCCTTAGGTTTATTTTAGGTTTGAATCAGGTCCCTTACGTTTTAAAAGTTTCAATTTGGTCCTCATGTTATCAAGATTTGCATTAGTTAGTCCTTTCCGTCAAATTATCACTAATTCTGTTTAATCCTTACATGTGACTAACAGTTTGGACACATGGACAATATTTTGGACATGTTCAGTGCCATTTGGGATGCTAACTAAGTAAAAAAAAATAATTAAAAATAATATATATTACTTATAATAATGGAATTGGCCCCAAAAAAAATGTCCAAAATAGTGTCAACGTGTCCAAAATAACGTCCACGTGTCCAAACCGTCAGCCACATGTAAAATCAAACGGAGTTAGTGAAATATTTGACGTAATGGACTAACTAATGCAAAAGTTGATAACGTGAGAGACCAAATTGAAACTTTTAAAACGTAAGGGACCTGATTCAAACTTAAAATAAATGTAAGGGACCAAAAGTACAGTTTAGCCTTTTTAAAAAGTAACTTAAAAAAAGTTATACTATAGTTGTGTATTTTTATTTAACATGGCATCAAATGTTTACCAGCATGATTTTTTTAAAGGCTCGTGTCGGAAGAAAAAAATATTGTTTCTGCTGCAAAGTACCTTACATACAGGCCGTTCAGGATCGCCCAAATTGACAAGTAAATTATCACATTTCAAATCAAAATGAACAATATTTTTCAAATGCAAATATTCCATTCCAAAGGCTGCATCCATTGCAATCATGACCCTTTTACGACGATCAAGCACTCTGAAAATATATTTTAATAAGAGTGATCAATTCAAATTAATCAACTTGTTGCAACTTATATATGTGGGAGTTTGCTTGCCTCTCCTTCTTCAAGAGAACATTCCTCAGTGATCCATGCAACATGTATTCTGTTACAGTTGCCAATGTTCCACCTGGGCCATCTGGAACTACCCCGTAAAATGCCACCACATTTGGATGGTGAAGAGTTGACAGGATCTTTGCCTCTCTCCAAAAATCTTTAGTCTGGAGAAACAGATGCAATAAGCATAAAACAAAGAATCATCATCAAATAAGACTGTGTAAATGTATGTTAATGACCGGTGATATTTTCCAATTCAATGAAATTCACTTCCTCATTCATTATGGTAAAAAAATTCTATGCATAACTTTATACAAAAAAAAAATTATATTATAAATTTGAAAAGAAAACCAAATAAAGGATACTAGCAAATTCAATTTCCTTATACTTTATGGAGACTTACCAACCGCTCTTGCTCTGACAATCTACCAGCGAAACAACTACTTTTTATTCTCTTAATTGCAACATCGGTTCCCCTCCATTTGCCATGATAAACGGTTCCAAAGGTTCCAGATCCTAACTCATGTAGTTCTTCGAGATCGCCATTCTCAATAATCTATATTTTTACACATGAAGCATTTGAGTTAAACATGGATACTTATGGGTTTTAATTTGTGTTCTTCTAATCTTCCTGCTGAAACAACTTAAGGAAGGAAAAGCAAAAATATTAAAATAAGAATACAACAGCCGGGGGAAGATTATATCACAAGTGGAATTAGTCCAACCAGGATTTGCTCATTAACGAAGATTGCCATCAGTCTTCATATGATTAACAATATATAGTTTATAAAAACTATGCAGTGAAAAGTCCATTTATATTTTATAATATAAGATGTTCTTCTGAATATGATTTGTTTGTGTGAACACACACACTCACATGATGTATAGCCAGAGTTTCTGGGTTTCAAACATATAACCCTACCTTAAATATTGGCCACTAGTTGAGTAGTTTCTAAAGAGTCAACAAAATTTCTAAGGCATGGAATGGAACACAACCCCACTAAAACGGATCAGGCAATTGGGTCTACCCTTAGGCCTACCTAATTTACACCATTCATCTTTTTTAAAGACCAATAAATGCATTTTTAAAACGGATCAGGCAATTGGGTCTACCCTTAGGCCTACCTAATTTACGACAATGCAAAATATGCATCAATGTATCAAAATGTTGTAGTTTTGTACCTGTAAACCATACAATTCAGAATCTGTTTCAGCAGTTTCTGAATCACCAATAGGCCTATTGAAGTTTCCACTATCAGCTTTTGCAAGCTATCATTGTAGACAATAATCTCAAGTCAGTTATATAAAACAGTTGTCATGAACCATACAAAGAAGTTTCATCTTTAGTTTCTCACCTTACTTTCAGATTCATGATTAACAAACACTACCCCTGCCTTTGTAGGAGAAGTATGTTCAACTTTGTCCTCTTTATCTATATTTGAGACAACTTGTAAGCATGACCGGATACCTGAAGAAATATAATCAATTGGCTCTGTGACAACTGTTGTTGATTCTGGCTTGATGATGCAAAATTCATCAATGTATTCATGAGATTGTTTGTCATTGACTATATTTTCTTCCTTTTGGTTCTGGTAGTATGCAAGATCATCACCAGGGACAACAACCTCTCTTAGTGAAGAATAAACCATATCTGGATACTGAATTACAAAATGAAAATACTATGATTCTTACATGCAAACAAATAGTTCATTTGATAAATTAAAGGTTATATACTTACTGAGATTGGTAATACAGACTCTGTGACGATTAGGGAGTTAGTAGGTCTTAACTCAAAAGAGTCGGGAGGAGGTGGATGATCATATTTTGTCTCCGACACAATATATTGGCGATGCATTGATGAATTTTGGCTCCTCATAGAAAACTCAGAAGCAATTGTGTCTAATGGTATACCATGTGGTTGCTCTGTGATGCTTCTAGTAGATTGTGAAGGGATACATGGTGCAGCAGATGCATTGCATTCACTACTTTGTAAGTCTGGTGAAGATGAGCAAGCACCGTGTTGGTAGTAGATGTACTGTAAATGTTGTGGCGTAGATCCAATTTTTTCATCAAGCCAGTCAACACTTTTATTTGCATGTTGTAATTTCTCTCTACCAATTTCTGACAATCTGTTGTAACTATCAGTCATTCCAAAAGTGGGTGGGTTTTGATGTAAAGGCATATGCTCTCTCCCATCATTTATCTCTCCTGGCTGTATTGAACATTCTTCAAAAGAACTTGAAGTTTCCAATGATGATAGTTTTTCTCGCTCAACATTAAACGGAAATTGCGTGTGACCTTTGAAATTTTCATTTTTCTTTAGAAGCGTTGAGTCGGAAAGAGTATGCAACATTTTGTATTGAGATACATCCCTATCGCCAGACACCGAAAAGACACTCGCTGACTCATGAGGATGAGAGACAATATTGTTAAAATGGTATGAACCTTCATTATTAACTAAAGGTCTCTCAAATATCATATCAGTTTGATTACAAATTACAGGAGAGACAAATTCTTTACTATTGGTTCGTCTGTGAAAATTAAATTCAACATTAGACTTCCTGTCTTGGTCAGACTCCAACGTATATTGATTACTAGGATGATAGTTCACACATGGAGACCCTTGGGTAAGATTGTTATAATATGCAATGGGATCAGCATAACCGGTATTATCCACATACAAAGAGTTGTCACGTGGAATTTTTTCCATGCCATAGGGTATTATGTTTTCATTAACAACATTATATGATTGATCCGTAAATAACTGAACATTAGAATTTGTTTGATCTTTAGGCTGCACACAAATGGCAGATAGATGCGTTTGATTAAATGACTTGCCCCCTACCTTAAGTGATGCTAAAAATGGACCTGGTTTTGACATTATGTCTGCCAAATTTGAAGAGGTTGGGTTGCAATCCTTTACCTCGGAAGCAAATGCATATGTGGATGATTCCCTAGGGAAGTGTAGATTGTTGTAATCAGAAGTATTTGCAAATTGGCTTGTATGGCTTGCCAGACTTAGTCCACCAGGATTCTTTCGTGGACTTCGATCTAGTATACCATTAACAGCAACAACATAATGGTAATCAACATCACTTTGCTGATTGACTCTTGATTCATTAGAGCTTGGACTCTCAGGTTCATTTGAAGGTATAAGAAAAATCCTAAGTCGTTGAGATCCTCCAGCTCTTTCAAGCTCTTCATATTCCTCAATCATATGATGAAGATCCTCATCAGAACAAACAGATATAAGAGCATCAAGATCCTCTCCCGGAAGTTGGTATTTGATAATGTGAGTTTGATTGCAAATACCAGAAGTCTTCCCCGTAAGTTCTTCGTGCGTGATGTTCCTCCTAATCGATATAATCCGCGTCTCTCCACCCACATATCTGAGTTTCCCGTCATTTGGTCTTGGCAGTATTCGACCTCCAAAACTACATAGAAACTTTATTTTCTTGAAGGAACCTTCTGAGAATACTGTTCCATAAGGATGGCACGAACGAGGTGACTCACCGGCATAAATAGACGGAGTATTTGGTCCTGAGGCAACTTGATCGCATCCGTCAGAAAACCTACTTGATAATTGTCTGGAAAATGCACCCGATGTTTGTCTGATACCACTATTTGATCCTGAGGCAAATTGATCGCATTCGTCCGAAAACCTACTTGATGATTGTCTGGAAAATGTACTCGATGCTTGTCTGCTACCACCATGTTCACACTGGTATTTGCTCAAATTATTATGATAAGCCCTGTTGTCAGCTTCAGCAACATAGCCTCTAGCCGAAGCAATCTCTGACAAATCCAAATTGCTATCAGAATCCATTCTCCCAAGACCAAGGACATGATTTTGATTTTGATCCTCAAAGACCAATTGATAATTGTTATTATTAAAGTTCAATATGTTTGACAGGCGCTGCTCTACATCAGGTATGACAGGAAACTTCCTTAAAGCAACCCGGTCGCGTAAGAACTCGGAAGAAAATTCTTCACCGGTCTGATGACATACATTATCTTCATCATCTTTACCAGAAGAGGTTATGTCGCTAAACCCAACACTCACAACACCTCTATAAGTATTGCCTGAAATTCCAGGATCCTCATTACTCATGGCTGAAGATTATACAGTTGGCTCAACAACTTAATCACCTTTCGCAAAAAACTGTTATAAAAATTCTCAATGCCTATCCACATTAAACCGATAATTTTGATTTCCACACATAAAAAAAATTATCATATTCTGAAGGTGACACAATTACCAAATCCCTCTGAAAACAAAATTAGAAACCGCGGAGAAACTTGAATAATTATGTTTACCCTTCTTTAAAAAAAATGGAGAACTGGAAAATTCTACATAATCAACCCATTAACAATCATAAACGAAAACACCTAGGTTCGTCATTGCCATTGATATCACCATGATCACATGCATTTTTTTCTTGAAAATGAACTTGTACCCTAGTTCCATAAACAAGCTTGGGAATTTAAACCCTACAAGAATATAGACACAATCAACAATATATAAATTGAGAGATAATGTGGAACCTATTTTGTTTCAAATTAAATTATATAATACTATGAACAAGGCAGTATTAAGAACATTACATTGTAAAAATTAAAATAAAATGGAGTAATGAGTTGCAAAAAAAAAAAAAAGGTACCTGGTTATGTGTGGGGGATGCAAGGTGAGCGTGAATGAGAATGCAAGGTTTTGGGGTAGGGTTGGAAGAACCCAAAAGAGAAAAATGGGGTTGAAGTTTTGTTTTTGTTGGGAATTGGGAAAGAGGGTTTGTTTGTTTGATCGTTGAGAAAGAGAGAGAGAGAGATGAAAATTGCTCCATGAGGATCGGAAGTTCCAATGGAGATGTTGTTGGAGAAGAATATTTGCTTAAAATGGCGCATTATGGATTTAGACTGTTGAGAAAAACAAGGGGATACTCTTCTCTTCTAAAATGGGGAAAATTGTCATTTTACACCAAAAAAATTTATTAAAAAAAATAAAATGAAAGACTTATTTCAAGTGTCAATTAGTTGTTAGGGAATTTGTCAAAAAAAATAAATTAGTTGTTAGGGAAATGGATTTGACGCAATAACAGATATGTACCGTTCGATCTCAATCGAAGGTTCAGATTGTTCTAACGAATTCATATTGGATCAGACAACTATTATATTTTAATCCAAAATTTATCAAAGTGTTGTTAGCATTTATCATGCTTCGTGAAAGAATAGTACTGCCATGATATAGTACTCCAATGGTGAATTTGCTCAATTTGTTAAAAGTATTGTATTCGAGGCTGACAAACAAGTTGAAATACCCATCGCTCTCTAACTTTCTTTTTCACTCACATTCTCTCACATCCGCAACCACAACTTCACTTCAATACCGACAAAAGAGCTCAAAGATTGCAGCAAAGAGAGGAGCTTGTTCACTTAAACGACAATACAAACACCTTAAATACACTTAGGATGCAGCTTACCGAACATTTAGCCAATATACAACAATAAATAGTTTATATGCAAGGTAAACGCCCCACTTTTCACTTTCATGAGGTGGAGGGGAACCAATTTCCGCCAAGTTGAGGGAAGAATCTCTTTATTTACAAAAAAAAAATAGTATAAATTATTCTTTTTCACTCACATTCTCTCTCTTTCGCAACCAGCCAACCGCCATACAACACTTTGTTTGTTTAAAGTGTTTTAGCATTCATTCTAGTGTTGGCTGCAACCAATAAGCCTTTCGACTTGGATGAGACTATCACGAAGGTCTATACTATATTGTGCTTTGCCTTCCCCTTTATATTTTTGTTTGTTTGTTTTGTTTATGTTAAGTTTGTTTTGTTTATGTTAAGTTTGTGTGCTATCTATGTTGCAGATTGATGATAAATTTGTCATATGCTCGAAGTAGAGCGAATATACTAAAAATTTTACTTGCAAAAGATAAATTGTGTGTTGAGGTTGATTTGACTGCAATTGCAGCCACGACTGGTGGTTATTCTTTAAGTGATCTTGAGGTAGTTGTTTTTCTTTATTAATCATGTTGTCCATGAACTTTTATAGATTAGTCTTATTATTTTAGTCAATATTGTTGATATTGTTGATGCTACTCTTATAATGATGCAACATTTGTGCTTAACTGCCGCTGAATTGCGTGTGAAAGAGATACTACAAAGGGAAAAAAGGTAAGACTCTTAGGTATGGCTAACACTCCCCGTAATTTTACTATGTCTAGCACTCCTCTTAATTTTACTACTTTAAAAGGAGTTTTCAAGAGAATTTGATATTTGCAGGAACTTGCTATTGCTAGAACAGAAGGTCGACCTGATCCTCCTTCATATGGTAGTGAGGACCTTCGACAACCTTGCTTGGTAGGAGAGAAATTGAGAAGAGAGAAATAAAAACACGGAAACAAATGCATGTATTTGGACTAAATGTTAATCAAAATGTACAGAACAAAATCCCCCTTGTTTCATGCTTCTGGAATCCATATTTTGATATTTAATAATTTATATAATAATTGTGTTCATATATTGATTGAACCATGTGCGTCCCAGCGTTACTTCTGAATCAATAAATTTGATTGTGGAGTGGAATAACCGATATGGAGATGTTGGTTCATGCCGAAAGAGTTCAGACTTCTATTTAATTTTAGTGAAATATCTTATGATGTTTTTTTAATTTTGGATGTTTTGGAACATAGCTAGTGTAGCCTTCATAATTGATACTGACTTGAATTTAGGAATTGTAACTTTTGACTGTGAACAAAATTTTCACACTCAAATTTATTGTTTAACACAATTTTTTCGTCAAACATTATGCACTTTACAATCAACTCACATTTAATTTAACTAGAATCAATGCATTCACAAGTTAGGATGATGCACACCCAAAATTGATCTTGACGCATTTGTATGGCGCAAATTAGAATTGATTTTAGGATTTGTAGACTTTTACTTTAAACATGATTTTTATGTTCAAATTCAGTTCAACTAATTTTAACGTGAATGTATCTAAACATTAGTCCTTTCACATTCAAATCAATTTTAATTAATATCAATTTTACAAATTCAATATTTATCACTGTAGAATCAAACACACTCGAAGTAGTGGTCGAGTAGTTCACACCCGTAGGATCAAATATATAATAATAATCTATTAATATATTATTTGGGACCTTTTCTTCAAGATTTAGTGTACACATGCCACTTCCAAATTAATTTTCTTATATAGCATTGTTTTGACGATAAATACCCATAACCAAATTAACTAAAGAATTAAAAATTAATAAAATAATACAACATTTGACCAATACAAGATTTGTCTAATAGTTTTGACAAAAAAAAAATTGTCTAATGGTGGAAAATGTTCGTAAAATACAATAAATATGGAAGACATAAAATAAATCACTATGCCAAAAAAGGCTTTAGACAACGCTTTTTTTGACTTTATAAGCGTCGTCTATTTTGACGCTGTTAAAAGTATAGACAACGCTTAATAATTAAGTAAAAGTGTTGTCTAATGTTACCTTTTAACAACACTTATTTATAAAAGCGTTATCTAATGACATCTTTAGACAACCTTTATTTATAAAAGCGTTGTCTAATATAATCTTTAGACAACGTTTATTTATAAAAGTGCTATCTAATGGCATATTATGTTACCTATTTTTAAACAACGCTTTCTTATACAAGTGTTGTCTTTATGCGGGAAAAATATTATTTTTCAAAATTTGTTTCTTTTCTTCAACATACAATTCTCTTCGAATTTGAGATCATAATTGCAAAATATTGGACTGTGTTTTTATATAAATAATGTAAAACTTTTATGATATATTAAACCTTAAAATATCTTAAATTTTTATAAATCTGATAATCTCTCATACAAAGTTCAAAACTAGACATACAAAATCTGGAAAAAGAAATTGATAATATCTAATACATAGTTCAAAACTACACATCCAAAATTACAAAATGCTTTTGTTCCTATGAAAATATGATTCATGACTATAATATTTGAAACTAACGAGTATGTATATGTATATGCGATAGGTCTTTGTTTAAGAAGTTGATGTTTGATTACTTCAATAATTCCTTCTTCTATATCTTCTTCATTCACATATGTCCTGCATATAAGATCGAAAGCAACTTTTTAATTGACCATTAACATACATCATGAGTGAGCCTATAAAACAAACCAAAACTAGAAACAATAATAAACAAATAAATAAAAACAAAAAATTATTGAATGTGTCTAGTTAGCTAGAGTAGATGTCTAAATATCCCAGCACATAATATAATGCTTACCAGACCCTTATCACGATAGCAGTAATTGTAGATTGAATTATTGTAATACAACCATAAAATTCAACGTTAGCATTATATTTGGGTAACATTATAGGATGAAGTATACAAATTTTAGATTTCAATAAAAATGAATTGAAAAACAGTTTAATAATTTTTTGTCTTAATGTCATATCCTATTGATTTTTTTTGTGTAATTAATCAAATTACTCCTCAATACATGTATATGGTAATATTAAGATGGTTCTCTACAAAATGTTACTCCTCAATACTAGGTTGCCATTTGACTGCGGTCTGGCAAATGCACCAGTCTGTCGTCGAGTAATAATTCACACTCTACGAGTAGAATGAGTTCGAATTCACAGGGATCGTGCCGAAGCTTCACTAGCGTTATTTAAGTTTGTGATAGTTTGCATTCGCTTTGGTTTTTGAAAAGGTTTTTATAAAATAAGCGCAATGCTTTGCAGAAAATATAAATGACAGAATGTATAAATAATAGATTCAAGAAATATAGAGGCTAGGTATGGTGGTTGGACTCCCTCCCTTCTTCATATTTGGCATGATCGGTGTATAACATAGTTACTTAGATTATGTTCGGCGGTGAATTCTCCTTGTTGTAGTAATACCTTACTATTACACTATGTTTATTAAAGTTTCCCTACATTCATAACTAAGGTGCCTACGAGAGCCTAACCTCGATGTGTCACATACCCTAATTACTAAGTGAGTTGTTTATAAACATACATTATAATCTTCACCAATTAACCTCTAGATCCTAGTATCAGGCTGTTCATCTTCTAAGTGCTCAGTTCACACCTAGTTCATGATTCCTCCTCTAACCGCTCAGTTCACGACTAGTTCAAGATGTTACCGTCTCTATACACCTAGCATTATTTACTACTAGTTCCGGACCATATTAAGTCAAAACTTAATATCAATTCTATGGGCGTTCCAGCTTATCCGGCCAGATTACGAGATACGTTATTAAAGTGCAAGAAAGTAAATAACAAACACAATTACTAAATATCATTTATTATAACTTAGACTCAACCACAGACTCCAAATATTCATAGGGGAGTTCATCTTCTCCACCACAACCTAAGGCATAAATATAAAAACTACATATTTAAATTACAAGAATTATAACCTAAATACAAAAGCCTAAAGAAACATACCTTACTGAGTTAGTTTTCCCGTAAGGGGAGAAAACTATACCCAATAGAGCTCCTCTGAACCTCTCCTTATAGTAGAGAGTGTTCTACTATTTCTGAATGAATTTAACAATGAATGAGAGGCTCTATTTATAGTTTTCGTAATGGGCCTCAGCAAGGCATCGCAGTACGATGAAGCCATCGTGCTGCGATGTGAAGATTCAGTTCATTTTTATAACTGATCCTGTGCATTTCATCAGCTTGGGCGCCAAGTTACTCCATCATGATGCGTTGTGATGCATCGTACTGCGATGAGAGATTTTCTTCAGATTTATTTCTTCTGATTTCTTGGCGAACAAGCAGCTCCCATCGTGGCACGATGGGAGACATCGTGCTGCGATGGAATGCTTATTTTCTTCATTTTTTGGGCTTTTTCTTGTCTTTTTGCATCTTGGACTCTGTCTTGATGCTTTTTCATGCTTTTGTAGGTTTTCCTTCGTATTTGGGCTTGTCTTGGTCATTTTACTACTAATAATAATACTAAAAACACCATAGAAATTCCTGTCATCACAACCCCAAACTTAAACTGTTGCTTGTCCTCAAGTAACATGCTGTCAGACAAGATCGTTAGAAAAATAAGAGATAAATAAATATGATAGGAATTTCACAACCTTTCTTGTATTTCAGCAATGCTGCCGCTGATTTCTTACCGCAGCGATCATGCTCAGTCCTGCTAGGCTTAGGAGACGTCAATAGTAGCAAATCAGACAAATGCCCACAAGAGTCCGTGTTCAACTTTTTCTCTCTCTCACATTTGTGTTTTTCGCTCATAATTGAAAGGGTTATCTCTCAATCATCGTACAACCTGCCATTTTACCATAGGCTTGCAAGAACTCTAAGCAACCGGTCAAAATTCAATACACATGCATTATTGGAGGTCTTTTTTAGGGTTATAACGTGGCTTAGGTCAAGGTAGGACATTTTTGGGAATAGTAGGCTAAACATTTGGAGTTAAGTTCTACTTTGTTGTTCCTTTTTGTGTGCGCAACCTTTGTTCCTTAGGGTGCCTTTTTGTGTTGGTATCGGAGATTAAGAACCGAATGTGTCTTTGTGTGGTCCTTTTCTTTCACTGTTTTTGCCCTTTGGCTCTTTCTTTTGCCCTTTGGCTCTTTCTTTCTCATTCATTTTTTTGAAGAGACTATTTTTTTAGGGAATTTTTGATGTTTTCCCGTCTCTTTTTCATTTATTTTTTTCTTTTTGTAGTGATAGTTCTCCGTATACCCACCCCAAACTTAAACGTTGCTAGTTCCATGAGCAACCCCAAACTTATTTTGTTGCCAAGACTTTTGAGAACTATTACCTAACTCCAAAGAGGGTAAATCATTGTTTTTATGGTCTATAGGCTTGTATCGTGGTTTGTCACCGAAACAAAAGAGATAATTATTCTCTACGGCTCAAAAATTGGTTAGCAAATGATATAATATATAAAGGGTGGCTTGAAAAGGCTCTGGGTTATAATAAACAATTGCCTCAATGCATATAATATCAAATTAACCAGTCAGCTGAGAATTAGAGCAAGTTCTAGAAAATAAACAAGTGCACGGTACTCTCATAGTAATTCGAAAGAAAGTGGTAATACCGTTTGGAAATATTTGGCTCAAATCCTCACATGGCTTAGGTATCTGAAAATTGAACACTTGTCTCACAGACATCAGCTTCATCACCCTTCTCCCTGTCTCCCGAACTTCGCACTTCGGAGCAATCACCTTTGGTTTTTTGTATGAAGGTGTGAAATTTGTCTCATCAAGATTTATAACTCATTTCGCCGCAATCTTACCTATAACAGTTAGTCATGCACTAGATAATAAACAGCAAATCAGTTATTTAATTTTTTATAAGTTTGAACATGGGCTGTTTACAGATGAAGATGACATGCGGAATTCTAGGCATACTTTATTGAATTGAAAAACTGAATTGAAAAACTGAATTAAAATATTTATCCTTGGGTTGCCTCCCAAGCAGCGCTTGTTTAGCCTCTCATTACCTTGAGGCATTTCCTCCATTACAGAGGATAGGTTCGCATGTGATGACAAAAATTTCTATGGTATTTTTAGTATTATTATTAGTAGTAAAATGACCAAGACAGGCCCAAATACGAAGGAAAACCTACAAAAGCATGAAAAAGCATCAAGACAGAGTCCAAGATGCAAAAAGACAAGAAAAAGCCCAAAAAGTGAAGAAAATAAGCATTCCATCGCAGCACCACGATGGGAGCTGCTTGTTCGCCAAGAAATCATAAGAAATAAATCTGAAGAAAATCTCTCATCGCAGTACGATGCATCACAACGCAGCACGGTGGAGTTACTTGGCGCCCAAGCTGATGAAATGCACAGGATCAGTTATAAAAATGAACTGAATCTTCACATCGCAGCACGATGGCTTCATTGTACTGCGATGCCTTGCTGAGGCCCATTACGAAAACTATAAATAGAGCCTCCCATTCATTGTTAAAATCATTCAGAAATAGTAGAACACTCTCTACTATAAGGAGAGGTTCAGAGTAGCTCTATTGGGCATAGTTTTCTCCCCTTACGGGAAAACTAACTCAGCAAGGTATGTTTCTTTAGGCTTTTGTATTTAGGTTATATTCTTGTTATTTAAATATGTAGTCTTTGTATTTATGCCTTAGGTTGTGGTGGAGAAGATGAACTCCCCTATGAATATTTGGAGTCTGTGGTTGAGTCTAAGTTATAATAAATGATATTTAGTAATTGTGTTTGTTATTTACTTTCTTGCACTTTAATAACGTATCTCGTAATCTGGCCGGATAAGCGGGAGCGCCCATAGAATTGATATTAGGTTTTGACTTAATATGGTCTGGAACTAGTAGTAAATAATGCTAGGTGTATAGAGACGGTAACATCCTGAACTAGTCGTGAACTGAGCGGTTAGAGGAGGAATCATGCACTAGGTGTGAACTGAGCACTTAGAAGATGAACAGCCCGATACTAGGATCTAGAGGTTAATTGGTGAAGATTATAATGCATGTTTATAAACAACTCACTTAGTAATTAGGGTATGTGACACATCGAGGTTAGGCTCTCGTAGGTACCTTAGTTATGAATGTAGGGAAACTTTAATAAACATAGTGTAATAGTAAGGTATTACTACAACAAGGAGAATTCACCGCCGAACATAATCTAAGTAACTATGTTATACACCGATCATGCCAAATATGAAGAAGGGAGGGAGTCCAACCACCATACCTAGCCTCTATATTTCTTGAATCTATATTATTTATACATTATGTTATTTATTTTCTGCAAAGCATTGCGCTATTTTATTAAAACCTTTTTCCAAAAACCAAAGCGAATGCAAATTATCACAAACTTAAATAACGCTAGTGAAGCTTCGGCACGATCCCTGTGGATTCGAACTCATTCTACTCGTAGAGTGTGAATTATTACTCGACGACAGACTGGTGCACTTGCCAGACCGTAGTAAAGTTTTTGGCGCCGTTGTCGGGGATTGTGTTTACAAAGCCTTACTAGATTTATTTAAGTTTGTCAAAAATTTCAAAAATACAAAAAAATTAAAAAATCAAAAAAATCTTGTTGATGATTGTGGATTTTAATCTGTGAAAATTCTGGCTAAGGATAAGTCAAGGTCTCCGAGCGATCCGTTGTGATCCACCTCACTTACCTGGGAATTTTCTTAGTGACAAAGACACATGAGACAAACCAAAAATAGTTTTACAATTAATTTTCCAGTGCCACTGAAGGTATTCATTTGTTGTACTTGATAACAGGTATTCTGGAGTTGAAGTACGACCCTGAGCCCGAAAGAACGTTCTGGAAAAGAAGGCGAGCACAAAGGCTTGCAAAATTCAGTAATCTTAACACATAAGAGAAGCCTACCACCAAAGCCATGGAGGACGAGCAAAGAGTTACAATGGGAGATTACTGCAAGAGGACTGACACAGATCAGATCTCACTGGGGTTCCAACCGGCGAATCCAGCTAACTTTGATATTAAGGGTAATGTTCTTACAGGTTTGCGGGAGAACCAGTTCGACGGATGTGCCAACAATGATCCCTGGGATCATCTGTCAAAGTTTTCAGAGACATGTCAAATCTAGAAGGTGCCAGAAAATGTTTCAGAGGACCAGAAGAAGCTGCGTTTGTTTGCTTTTTCTCTTACAGGTCCAGCTAAAGATTGGCTTCAATGCTTGCCAAGGGGAGCGATTGCAACATGGAATGAGCTTGAAGACAAGTTCCTGGAAAGATTCTTCACACACACACTATTCCAGAAGAGAAAGTCTGAGATTCTAAGTTTCAAACAGCATGAATCTGAAACGCTGTGCGAGGCTTATGAACGGATCAAGCTGCTTATGAGAAGATGTCCCAACCACAGCATTAGTGCTATGGAGCAGATGCAACTATTCACTGCTGGTATGAAGATGCAACATCGGATGATACTAGATGCCTCAGCTGGAGGATCCATCAAAGTAAAGACTTATGCAGAAACTAAGGATCTGGTTGAGCAGATGTGCCAGAATGAATATAACATGAGCCATGATAGAGCTGAAAAGACACCTGAAATTCTAAAGGTGGACCAGGAGATTGCCTACAAAGTAGAGATCGAGTTACTAAGGAGGCAACTTGTTGATAAAGAGAAAGCTGTGAAGGAAGCTAGTGTTAAACAGGTAGAAGGAGTTTGTGATTTCTGCCTAGAAGATCACCCTAATGGGCATTGTTTGCCAGGAGGGAGCGAAGAGCAGGTGAATTATATGGGAAACAACTACAACCCAGGTTGGAGCAAGCACCCAAATTTACGCTGGGACCAGACAGGGAGCTAGGCTCAAGCTGCACCTCAACCAAGAAAGCCATCTCCATTGGAAGAGTTACTCAACAAATTTGCTAACATGAGCAAGACTAACTTTGAAAATATCCAGACTACAGTAGCCAACCAGGGGGCGACGATAAAAAGTCTTGAAACCCAGATTGGTCAACTATCTAAACTGGTAAGCACTCATGTTTCTAAAGATATTGCAGGTAACACGGTGGACAATCCAAAGGAGGAATGCAAGGTGCTGAAGGATAAGAAGTCAGAGCACGAGCAGAAAGAAGAACAGTTACATGACTACGAAGAGTGGTACAAGCTGTTCGATATAACTTTAGACGAAGCTTACGAGGAGTTCATGGCAGAGCTGAGAGAATATAGAGAGAGCCGAACAAGACTACCACCCAAGAAGACAGATCCTGGAAGCGTCACCATACTCTATCAGATTGAGGAAGCAGAAGTACTAGCATTATGTGATGTGGGTTCAAGTGTTAACGTGATGCCATTATCTCTGGCAGAAAAGTTAAAACTCGCAACACCAACTGCAGGTACAAAAGTGGAACTCGTGTTAGCTAATCAGTCAACAATTTACTCAGCAGGTACAATTGAGGATGTCTTGGTGAAAGTCGAAGACCTGGTATTTCCAGCAGACTTCATGATCCTAGATATCCAAGAAGACGAAGAACATCCCATCATTCTTGGAATACCATTCTTAGCAACTAGCAGGGCACTCATTAATGTGGAGCTCGCTGAGTTGACTCTAAGAAGTGGAGTGGAGGAAAGAACTATCAAAACTTCTAAGACCAAAAGGGAAGTATGCTTCATGCTAGAGTGGAAGGACAGGGAAGCTACACCACCGACTCCAATTCAAGAAGTACAGGTAAAGGTAGAGATGGAGGAGCTGGAGAATGAAATGGCGCAGCTAGAGATAGAGACAGCTCAGGAAGAGGAGGTACCCGAAGAACTCACTGAAAAACTGAAGAGGCTAACCATTGAAGTGGACATCCGAGCAACATGGGTCAAAGCATGGGGTAGAAACCGAAAGGTGGCCAAAAGATCTAAGTTTGGGGTTAATACGCCACCTCTGAAGAAGCCTGCTGCTGAGAGAAAAGAGGAAAGAGAAAAGAAAAGCTGGGTTAACACACCAAAAGATCAAAAGAAGGAACATCCACCAAAAGGCAAGGGGAAGTCCATCATAGAAGCAGTACCTTCAGAAGATGATGGACAACTCTGTTTTGCCACCTTCAAAGAAAAACAGAACCCAGAGAAGTATGGAAAGAGCAATAAGAAAGAGGGAGGAGCTAAGGCGAAAGCTCCTACAGAAGAGAAGACATGCGAACCTATCCTCTGTAATGGAGGAAATGCCTCAAGCTAATGAGAGGCTAAACAAGCGCTGCTTGTGAGGCAACCCAAGGATAAGTATTTAAGTATTTCAATTCAGTATTTTCAATTCAGTTTTTCAATTCAATAAAGTATGCCTAGAATTCCGCATGTCATCTTCATCTGTAAACAGCCCTTGTTCAAACTTACAAAAAAATTAAATAACTGTTTTGCTGTTTATTATCTAGTGCATGACTAACTGTTATACGCAAGATTGCGGCAAAATGAGTTATAAATCTTGATGAGCCGAATTTCACACCTTCATACAAAAAACCAAAGGTGATTGCTCCGAAGTGCGAAGTTCGGGAGACAGAAAGAAGAGTGATGAAGCTGATGTCTGTGAGACAAGTGTTCAACTTTCACTTATACCTAAGCCATGTGAGGATTTGAGCCAAATATTTCCAAACGGTATTACCACTTTCTTTCGAATTACTATGAGAGTACCGTGCACTTGTTTATTTTCTAGAACTTGCTCTAATTCTCTGCTGACTGGGTAATTTGATATTATATGCATTGAGACAATTGTTTGTTATAACCCAGAGCCTTTTCAAGCCACCCTTTATATATTATATCCTTTGCTAGCCAACTTTGAGCCGTAAAAAATAATTATCCCTTTTGTTTCGGTGACAAACCATGATACAAGCCTATAGACCAGAAAAACAATGATTTACCCTCTTTGGAGTTAGGTAATAGTTCTCAAAAAGTCTTGGCAACAAAATAAGTTTGGGGTTGCTCATGGAACTAGCAACGTTTAAATTTGGGGTGGGTATACGGAGAACTATCAATACAAAAAGAAAAAAATAAATGAAAAAGAGACGGGAAAACATCAAAAATTCCCTAAAAAAATAGTCTCTTAAAAAAAATGAATGAAAAAGAAAGAGCCAAAGGGCAAAAGAAAGAGTCAAAGGGCAAAAACAGTGATAGAAAAGCACCACACAAAGACACATCCGGTTCTTCATCTCCGATACCAACACAAAAAAGGCACCCTAAGGAACAAAGGTTGCGTACACAAAAAGGAACAACAAAGTAGAACTTAACTCCAATGTTTAGCCTACTATTCCCAAAAATTTCCTACCTTGACCTAAGCCACGTTATAACCCTGAAAAGACCTCCAATAATGCATATGTATTAAATTTTGACTGGTTGCTTAGAGTTCTTGCAAGCCTATGGTAAAATGGCAGGTTGTACGATGATTGAGAGATAACCCTTTCAATTATGAGCGAAAAACACAAATGTGAGAGAGAGAGAGAGAGAGAGAAAAAGTTGAACATGGACTCTTGTGGGCATTTGTCCGATTTGCTACTATTGACGTCTCCTAAGCCTAGCAGGATTGAGCATGATCGCTGCGGTAAGAAAACAACGGTACCATTGCTGAAATACAAGCAAGGTTGTGAAATTCCTATCATCTTTATTTATCTCTTATTTTTCTAACGATCTTGTCTGACAGCATGTTACTTGAGGACAAGCAACAGTTTAAGTTTGGGGTTGTGATGACAAGCAACAAAGGTTGCGTACACAAAAAGGAACAACAAAGTAGAACTTAACTCCAATGTTTAGCCTACTATTCCCAAAAATTTCCTACCTTGACCTAAGCCACGTTATAACCCTGAAAAGACCTCCAATAATGCATATGTATTAAATTTTGACTGGTTGCTTAGAGTTCTTGCAAGCCTATGGTAAAATGGCAGGTTGTACGATGATTGAGAGATAACCCTTTCAATTATGAGCGAAAAACACAAATGTGAGAGAGAGAGAGAGAGAGAGAGAGAGAGAGAGAGAGAGAAAGTTGAACATGGACTCTTGTGGGCATTTGTCCGATTTGCTACTATTGACGTCTCCTAAGCCTAGCAGGACTGAGCATGAACGCTGCGGTAAGAAAACAGCGGTACCATTGCTGAAATACAAGCAAGGTTGTGAAATTCCTATCATCTTTATTTATCTCTTATTTTTCTAACGATCTTGTCTGACAGCATGTTACTTGAGGACAAGCAACAGTTTAAGTTTGGGGTTGTGATGACAGGAATTTCTATGGTGTTTTTAGTATTATTATTAGTAGTAAAATGACCAAGACAGGCCCAAATACGAAGGAAAACCTACAAAAGCATGAAAAAGCATCAAGACAGAGTCCAAGATGCAAAAAGACAAGAGAAAACCCAAAAAGTGAAGAAAATAAGCATTCCATCGCAGCACGATGTCTCCAATCGTGCCACGATGGGAGCTGCTTGTTCGCCAAGAAATCAGAAGAATTAAATATGAAGAAAATCTCTCATCGCAGTACGATGCATCACAACGCAGCACGATGGAGTTACTTGGCGCCCAAGCTGATGAAATGCACAGGATCAGTTATAAAAATGAACTGAATCTTCACATCGCAGGACGATGGCTTCATCGTACTGCGATGCCTTGCTGAGGCCCATTACGAAAACTATAAATAGAGCCTCACATTCATTGTTAAAATCATTCAGAAATAGTAGAACACTCTCTACTATAAGGAGAGTTTCAGAGGAGCTCTATTGGGCATAGTTTTCTCCCCTTACGGGAAAACTAACTCAGCAAGGTATGTGACTACGGTTTGGCAAGTGCACCAGTCTGTCGTCGAGTAATAATTCACACTCTAGGTGTCTAGAATGAGTTCGTATCCACAGGGATCGTGCCGCAGCTTTACTAGCGTTATTTAAGCTTGTGATAATTTGCATTCGCTTTGGTTTTTGAAAAGGTTTTTATAAAAATAGCGTAATGCTTTGCAGAAATATAAATTGCAGAATGTATAAATAATAGATTCAAGAAATATAGAGGCTAGGTATGGTGGTTGGACTCCCTCCCTTCTTCATATTTGGCATGACCGGTATATAACATAGTTACTTAGATTATGTTCGGCGGTGAATTATCCTTGTTGCAGTAATACCTTACTATTACACTATGTCTATTAAAGTTTCCCTACATTAACAACTAAGATACCTACGAGAGCCTAATATCGATGTGTCACATACCTTAATTACTAAGTGAGTTGTTTATAATCATGCATTATAACCTTCACCAATTAACCTCTAGGTCCTAGTATCGGGCTGTTCATCTTCTAAGTGCTCAGATCACACCTAGTGCATGATTCCTCCTCTAACCGCTCAGTTCACGACTAGTTCAGGACGTTACCGTCTCTATACACCTAGCATTATTTACTACGAGTTCCGGACTAATACCAAGTCAGAACCTGATATCAATTCTATGGGCGCTCCCGCTTATCCGGCCAGATTACGAGAATACGTTATTAAAGTGCACGAAAGTAAATAACAAACATAATTACTAAATATCATTTATTATAACTTAGACTCAATCACAGACTCCAAATATTCATAGGGGAGTTCATCTTCTCCACCACAACCTAAAGCATAATAATAAAGACTACATATTTAAATTACAAGAAATTATACCTAAATACAAAAGCCTAAAGAAATCATACCTTGCTAAGTTAGTTTTCCCGTAAGGGGAGAAAACTATGCCCAATAGAGCTCCTCTGAACCTCTCCTTATAGTAGAGAGTGTTCTACTATTTCTGAATGAATAAAACAATGAATGAGAGGCTCTATTTATAGTTTTCGTAATGGGACTCAGCAAGGCATCGCAGCACGATAAAGCCATCGTACTGCGATGTGAAGATTCAGTTCAAAATTATAACTGATCCTGTGCATTTCATCAGCTTGGGCGCCATGTTACTCCATCGTGCTGCGATAGCAAACATCGTACTGCGATGAAAGATTTTCTCAAGATTTATTTCTTCTGATTGCCTGGCGCGCAAGCAGCTCCCATCGTGGCACGATGGGAACCATCGTGCTGCGATGGAATGCTGATTTTCTTCACTTTGTGGGCTTTTTCTTGTCTTTTCGCATCTTGGACTCTGTCTTGATTCTTTTTCTTGCTTTTGTAGGTTTTCCTTCGTATTTGGGCCTGTCTTGGTCATTTTACTACTAATAATAATACTAAAAATGGCGTAGAAATTCCTGTCATCACAACCCCAAACTTAAACTGTTGCTTGTCCTCAAGTAACATGCTGTCAGACAAGATCGTTAGAGAAATAAGAGATAAATAAGATGATAGGAATTTCACAACCTTGCTTAATATTTCAGCAATGATATCGCTGATTTCTTACCGCAGCGATCATGCTCAGTCCTGCTAGGCTCAGGAGACGTCGATAGTAGCAAATCGGACAAATGTCTGCAAGAGTCCATGTTCAACTTTTTCTCTCTCTCACATTTGTGTTTTTCGCTCATAATTGAAAGGGTTATCTCTCAATCATCGCACAACCTGCCATTTTACCATAGGCTTGCAAGAATTCTAAGCAACCAGTCAAAATTCAATATACATGCATTTTTGGAGGTCTTTTCAGGGTTATAACATGGCTTAGGTCAAGGTAGGACATTTTTGGGAATAGTAGGCTAAACATTGGAGTTAAGTTCTACTTTGTTGTTCCTTTTTGTGTACGCAACCTTGTTCCTTAGGGTGCCTTTTTGTGTTGCTGTCAGAGATTAAGAACCGGATGTGTCTTTGTATGGTTCTTCTCTATCACTATATTTGCCCTTTGGCTCCTTCTTTTGCCTTTTGGCTTTTTCTTTTTTCTTTTTCATTTTTTTTAAGAGACTATTTTTTTAGGGAATTTTTTTTGATGTTTTCCCGTCTCTTTTTCATTTTTTTTCTTTTTTGTAGTGATAGTTCTCCGTACACCCACCCCAAACTTAAACGTTGCTAGTTCCATGAGCAACCCTAAACTTATTTTGTTGCCAAGACTTTGAGAACTATTACCTAACTCCAAAGAGGGTAAATCATTGTTTTTCTGGTCTATAGGCTTATATCGTGGTTTGTCACCGAAACAAATGGGATAATTATTTTTTTACAGCTCAAATTTGGTTAGCAAAGGATAATAATATATAAAGGGTGGCTTGAAAAGGCTCTGGGTTATAACAAACAATTGCCTCAATGCATATAATATCAAATCAACTAGTCAGCAGAGAATTAGAGCAAGTTCTAGAAAATAAACAAGTGCACGGTACTCTCATAGTAATTCGAAAGAAAGTGGTAATACCGTTTGGAAATATTTGGCTCAAATCCTCACATGGCTTAGGTATCTGAAAGTTGAACACTTGTCCCACAGACACCAACTTCATCACTCGTCTCTCTGTCTCCCGAACTTCGCATTTCGGAGCAATCACCTTTGGTTTCTTTATGAAGGCGTGAAATTCGGCTCATCAGAATTTATAACTCACTTCGCCGCAATCTTACCTATAACAGTGTATCATGCACTAGATAATAAACAGCAAACAGTTATTTAATTTTTTGTGAGTTTGAATAAGGGTTGGATGAAAGTGATATAACAAGAATTCCCAAGTACATGCTATGAATTGAAAATATTGAATTAGAAATACTGAAATAAATATACTTATCCTTGGGTTGCCTCCCAAGCAGCGCTTGTTTAGCCTCTCATTAGCTTGAGGCATTTCCTCCATTACAGAGGATAGGTTCGCATGTCTCTCTTGTGCTCCTTTGTTCCAGCTTGAAGCACTGGCCATCTTCCTTCAATTCTTACAATCTTTGGTGGGACCAGATCTGTTTCACCATGCCCTCAACTATCCGGTTGGCGACTAATTTACCGGTGCAGTTTCATAGAACGCAATGATTTCACCCCAAACTTATATTCGTGCATGTCTCTCTTTTTGATTCTTTCTCCAAGGAAGAAGTTGTTCTCCTGAGGTGACTTTGCAGACTGATTTTCCTGACTGTAGTAGTTCATCATTGATGGCATTTCTCTATTCTCTTCTCATCTTTTCAATGGTTCTCGTGTATCCGAACCATTTCTGTAAACAACCCTTTTTTTCTTCTTGCTTCTTGTACAAGCTTCAGTCAGATGATCCTCCTGACCATTGACTTTTTGGTTGCAGCTTTCTATTCTTCAATTTGCTTCATCTCTCATCACTTTGAGAGTTTTCCTGCGAGAATGATGTCTTTGATTTTTGCTGTTGCCAGCCTTTATAATCCTTAGCTCTTGAGTACCTGTCTGCATGCACTTTAAACAAATACCTCAGTAGCACTGGATAAATATTTTTCTTGTGGAACTATTTTTGGTTTGTCTCATGTGTCTTTATCACTATGAAAATTCCCAGGTAAGTGAGGTGGATCACAGCGGATCGCTTAAATACCAAGACTTATCCTTAGCCAGAACTTTCACAGATCAAAATCCACAATCATCAACAAGATTTTTTTGATTTTTTAATTTTTTTAATTTTTTTTTTTTTAACAAGCTTAAATAAATCTAGTAAGGCTTTGTAAACACAATCCCCGACAGCGGCGCCAAAAACTTGACTACGGTCTGGCAAGTGCACCAGTCTGTCGTCGAGTAATAATTCACACTCTAGGTGTCTAGAATGAGTTCGTATCCACAGGGATCGTGCCGCAGCTTTACTAGCGTTATTTAAGCTTGTGATAATTTACATTCGCTTTGGTTTTTGAAAAAGTTTTTATAAAAATAGCGTAATGCTTTGCAGAAATATAAATTGCAGAATGTATAAATAATAGATTCAAGAAATATAGAGGCTAGGTATGGTGGTTGGACTCTCTCCCTTCTTCATATTTGGCATGATCGGTGTATAACATAGTTACTTAGATTATGTTCGGCGGTGAATTCTCCTTGTTGTAGTAATACCTTACTATTACACTATGTTTATTAAAGTTTCCCTACATTCATAACTAAGGTACCTACGAGAGCCTAACCTCGATGTGTCACATACCCTAATTACTAAGTGAGTTGTTTATAAACATGCATTATAATCTTCACCAATTAACCTTTAGATCCTAGTATCGGGCTGTTCATCTTCTAAGTGCTCAGTTCACACCTAGTTCATGATTCCTCCTCTAACCGCTCAGTTCACGACTAGTTCAGGATGTTACCGTCTCTATACACCTAGCATTATTTACTACTAGTTCTGGACCATATTAAGTCAAAACCTAATATCAATTCTATGGGCGTTCCCGCTTATCCGGCCATATTACGAGATACGTTATTAAAGTGCAAGAAAGTAAATAACAAACACAATTACTAAATATCATTTATTATAACTTAGACTCAACCACAGACTCCAAATATTCATAGGGGAGTTCATCTTCTCCACCACAACCTAATGCATAAATATAAAGACTACATATTTAAATTACAAGAATTATAACCTAAATACAAAAGCCTAAAGAAACATACCTTGCTGAGTTAGTTTTCCCGTAAGGGGAGAAAACTATGCCCAATAGAGCTTATCTGAACCTCTCCTTATAGTAGAGAGTGTTCTACTATTTCTGAATGAATTTAACAATGAATGGGAGGCTCTATTTATAGTTTTCGTAATGGGCCTCAGCAAGGCATCGCAGTACGATGAAGCCATCGTGCTGCGATGTGAAGATTCAGTTCATTTTTATAACTGATCTTGTGCATTTCATCAGCTTGAGCGCCAAGTTACTCCATCGTGCTGCGTTGTGATGCATCGTACTGCGATGGGAGATTTTCTTCAAATTTATTTCTTCTGATTTCTTGGCGAACAAGCAGCTCCCATCGTGGCACGATGGGAGACATCGTGCTGCGATGAAATGCTTATTTTCTTCACTTTTTGGGCTTTTTCTTATCTTTTTGCATCTTGGACTCTGTCTTGATGCTTTTTCATGCTTTTGTAGGTTTTCCTTCGTATTTGGGCCTGTCTTGGTCATTTTACTACTAATAATAATACTAAAAACACCATATAAATTCCTGTCATCACCATTTCTTTAACAATTTAGCCGGTTTTGTTTTGAGCTTTGTTTTAGAGCGGGGTACTTCTATATACTTCTTCCCCGGCACGGGTGGAGTACGTCTTGTACTTCCTTCTCTTGTATTATAAGTTTCGTTTTTTAATATATATTTCTTTGCCGTTTTAAAAAAATCTCAAATCAACTTAATATTCCAGCTATCTTTCAAAGATCAATTTGAGCATTTACTTAAATATCACTCTACTTTTATGCACTGAATCCCAGCAGTTGTCAACTGTAAAATAATGTAATAGGTGCAAGCAGAATTTCAATTTGAAAATTTTAGTCTAACACAGATAACACCTAGAAAAAATATTTTCAAACATGACATATGACCTATAAAGACTTGGCAACAAAACTGAGGTATGTTCTCGGTGTTAGAAACATAAGTGCACAGAGTTATAATGATCCCTGAAACTATTTCAGATACTCCAGATTTTGCACCAATTTAATGATTAACAGTTGATCTCGAAAAGCATCCTGCACAACATTCAACAAAATCTGTGGAAACAAGAATGTTGGAAACACCGAGACTGTTCAAAAAAAAAAATGGTTACAAAGTATTTTTTGGAAACAAAACAAAAAACTCTTTTTTGTAACTACAATCAATCACTATGCCAAAAAAGGTGCTTTTTTTGGCCTTAGACTGCGCTTTATAAGCGCTATCTATTCTGGCGCTGTTAAAAGTATAGACATCGCTTAATAATCAAATAAAAGCGTTGTCTAATGTCTTCTTTAGACAGCGCTTTTGATTAAAAACACTGTCTAATGTCATCATTAGAAAACACTTTTTTATTAAAAGCGTTGTCTAATGTCACCTTTAGACAACACTTTTGATTAAAAACGCTCTCTAATGTCATCTTTAGACAACGCTTTTTTATTAAAAACACTATCTTTTTTAAGTTTAGAATTAATTGCAATGCAATTGTCAAATTATCGTTTAGACCTTTTAAGCGACTATTAATTCTCCCAACACAACATTAGTATAACACTTTATTTGTTTAAAGTGTTTTAGCATTCATTGTTTAAATTGTTGAATTTATTTGTTTAAAGTGTTCTCGGATTTCAAAAGGCATTGTATAAATCAGTGTTTTACAAGCCTAAACCATGTTATACAAAAGCCCTAAATTGTAGATACAACGCTACATGTTTTGCAGCCGCCACTGTTATCTAAGTTTACTTTTTCTTTACCATGTAGTGCACTTTTCTTCTTTTTTCTCAACAACACTGTCAGCGCATATTTAGTTCTCATTTTCTTCTTTCACATTTTTTTCTTGAAGGTGGATTTGCCATGTCTGCTACCACAAACTCGATTCTCATTTCACTCACTATTTTCTCATATCACCTTTATGAATCTGAATCTCTATTTATGAATTTTCAAACGTCAATAACTAGTGGCCGGGACTTTTCAATCTTTGAGTCTGAGTCTTATTTCTCATTTTTATGTTTATTCTGCTATATTTTAATTTCTTAACAAAAAAATAAAAAATAGAAGAAGCAGTTAGCCCGCCAGTTTTTAAAACCGCCGATTCGTCGATTTTTACCGGTTTTGTCCGATTTCGGCCCGATTTTAAAAACACTGGTATAAATTATAAAAAAATTACAAAAGTTGAAAAAAGTTTTTATCGCACCCTGACCAGCAGCATCAAGATTTTCAAGATCATTATTAACCTAAACAAAGAGCAATAAACATTATATAAAAAATCAAAGAAGTTTGTGCAACTTCTTTCATTACATATCATTGAATAAACAAGTGACTTTTTGCTAGTCATTGATGAAATTCAATGATATATAATGAAAGAAGTTGCACAAATTTTCAAATTCTACGTGCTTTTTATTAAGTTATAAATTTTCAAATTTTATCTACATATACACAACCTCAATTTGTGTATGCATATGATGATCAAATTTATAGTAAATTCATGCATTGATTTCACGAATGTAATTATATAATTTAATTTATCCAATTTTCAACACAAGCAAGAACTGATTTCACATGAATATACATAGTCTAAATATTTTCCTTACAAGCGGGAAATCAAAATATATTTTTTTATAAAAACTCACAAAATTTCCAACAAGGCTAAAAAAAACTTAAATAGAACAATCTTAGAAACAGAGGAATAGTCAAGGTGGTCTTGGGGTGAGAGATGCAGGCAAAGTAAATCCTAGTCTCTTAATCAATTTCCTCTTTTAAGGATGGCTTGGTGGGTGATTTTTGGAAGGAGAGGTGGTGTAGAGGGGAGTGGGGGTGGAGGCGTAGGATGCTTGTGTGGGAGGAAGATCTTCTCAAGGGTTTAGTGGATGCCTTCCTATTGTTGGTCTTGACGGAGGAGAACGATGCTTGGAAGTGGGGTTAGATGAAGATGGATGCTTTACGGTAAATTCGACTTATGTTTTCCTTGACTCCATTTTTCGCCGGACGCGGTCTTTGGTGATCATGAGTTGCGGGTGTTTAACAATATTTGGAAGAGTCCGGCATCCACGAAGGTGATTGCTTTTTCATGGAAATTATTACGGAATGGACTTCCAATGAGGGCGAACTTGGTGTATCGGGGTATAGAGGTGGCTGGAGGTACGGCTGGTTGTGTCCACTGCCAAGGACCTATTGAAACGGAAACTCATCTATTTTTGTTTTGTGATTTTGCGATTCAGGTATGGAAGGAAAATTTTCGGCGGCTTGGGTTAGTAATCATTATACCGCCCAATCTATTTGTGTTGCTTGACTGTTTTACAGTGGAGGCAACCTCAAAGAAAGTTAGAATTGGTTACTATTTGATTTGGCATGCAACGGTGCGGTCAATTTGGAGTTTTCGGAACAATTGCATTTTTTAAAATGGTGTAATAGATCCGGAGGAGGTAGTAGATGCAGTCAAGCTATTGACTTGGAGGTGAGGTTTGACTCGACACAAGATCCCGGTTTGTCTATTTTACGAATGGTGTTGGGACCCGAGACTTTGCCTTTTCCGTTGAGTTCGTTTTTTGGGTTTGAGGGGAGTCAACTGTGTCCGATTTACAGGTTGGGTATAGGCTGTTGTTTTTGGTTTAATTTTGTGCCATGTGGTGTTGTTTTTGGGCGGCTGTTTTAGCTTTGGGTTGTTTGTTTTTCGCCCTGACTTTGTCTTGTTTTTGTGACTTATTCCAAGTCCTTCTTGTACTTGGAGTTTATCAATAAAATTAGCCTTATTAAAAAAAAAGATTAGAAATATCTTTGTCCTATGTTGCCTAGGTGCGGGTACGCTACCAGTATCCGGTACGAGCACTGGTACGGGATACAACTTTTTTAGAAAATTCGAGGTACAAAATATTAGAAAAATAATTTTTAAGTGAATTATTATGATCATGCTTTAAATATACATCTTTTGGTCCACCGTCTCAACTTGAGACGCTAGTCACCTCAACAATTTTCATGAAAAGTGAGAGAGAGAATAGAAATATAATAAAAAATCAAAATATTTTAAGATATTTTTCAACTGCCAATATATTTTTTCCGTATTTATCATCCCAAATCAACGGAATAAAAATTATTACATATCGGTGAATACCATACGAGTATCATGGCGTACCCCGTACGAGTACTTCACCATTTTTGGAGTACCCATGCTTCATAGCATTTGGTCCCGTTTGGTTAGCTTATTTTTGAGTTTATGCAATTTTTATGTATTATTGTAAGTTTGTCAATGTAGTTTATGATAAAATAACTTATAAAAATTCAATTTTCACTAGTTTGAACTTAAAAAATAGCATAAAGCCTAATTTATATTGCATAAACTGTTTGCATAAACTCAAAAATAAACTAATCGAAACCGGACCTTTGTCAATGAGAATGAGATATTTTTAAAAGCTAACAGGAGGTGTAATTTGAATTAGGGGGGAATGTAGTATAAATGGAACACGAATCATCAAAATTTGTTTCACGGTTTCGCGTTGTTGAAAAGAGCGGGAAAAATCGAAATATATAATACTAAGCAAATAAAAAAAAAAAAAGAGGATACGAAGATAATAGACGGTGCAAAAATGGCGGAAGGAAGCTCCGGCACCGATATCCAGAGAATAATCGCCGCCGTTAAATCCTCCGAGGCAAGTTACTTCAAATTCTCGATTCTATTTACTTACTCGTTATGTACTCGTTCATTCTGTTCAAGCGTTAGGGTTTCGCGCGAAAATTTTCACTCAATTCTCAATTTATCTTTCATTTTTCGTTGCAGGTTGTTGAAGATCGTGTTCAACTGTTTACCGATTTAGGAAATTTGAGCTTGAAGGACGAATCTGAGTCCAATCATGCTTCCGTCATGAATTGCCTTGTAGTATCCTTTCTTCATCTCATCTTCTTCAATGCTTGTTATGTTATAGTGTTACCGACTGTTAGATTGACATAATCAAGTATTAGGAATTATTATTAATGTGCTAATTATTATAAATTATTAAATTCGTTATAGATACATAAATTATTTAATGAAATTGAAAAGTGAGTTGTTTCTTATATTAAAGATCCGAGGGAATAGTATTTTCATTTTTCACACATTTTTTCTTGCTTGTGTTTTTTACACAATATTTCAAACTAAGTTTTTGTATCATTTTTTGTCGTTTTAATTTTGCTCGCCACTGACAAATAAAATTCATTTTAGTGTTATTACCTTTAGACAAACACGCCTAAATGCAAAGCTCAGAGTTGGCACATGTTTGGTTTAAACTTAAGAAACTGTAAATGTACGTTTGGGCACAAAATGTTCAAGCTCAAAGTTAAGTTTGAAACGGAATTTCAGACATATTTAGTAAGTAATTCTTTCCGAAATAACTCCTTCAAAATAAATTACAGTGAAAGTAATTGACACAGCTATCCAAACCAAGACTGATTAGTTTATACATAATTGTAAATTTGTTTGTAATGTCTTAATCAAGGATAACAGTGTTAGCCTTTCCGAATTTGTTTATGCATAATTGTATTCCTAATCAAGGATAACTGTGTTAGCATTTCAGAATTTAAGCACGCACATTTGCGTGTGGAGGTGTGTGGTGCACATGAATCCAAGATGGTCGAGCAATGAGATGATCACATTTAGTAATCGGGATGTACACATAAGAACAACATATTCATATGATATATAATATAAAGTTTTGGCACAACTTGACTTGAATTATTTTCCTACAAATCTGAGATTGATGCTTGTTTAAATTTAATGATAGGCAGTGCCAAATTGTTAAAGAATGATACTTCATGACCTTTACTATTACCATACTTGTATCCTATTTCAGTACTCTACTACTTTGCATTGTTGCTTCCACCTTAACTGCAAGCTTGAACTACTGGGAAAATTACACATGTTTGGATGCTACCCAATGCATGCTAAATAGAAGCATTCTGCAGGTCGCGTTAAAAAATATAGATTTTACCCTACCTAGTTGTTTACTGCAAACTCTCACTCTTGGAGTCAAGGTATTTCTTTACTTACACTTTTATATATCCTAACCTTTTCAGGAAGATATGTCTTTTCTGATTTCTAATAACATAATGTTGTTGATTAGGCTAATATTTGGTGTGGCAAGCATCTAAAAATGACTCTATTGTCGACAGAAGAATCTCAGGAAGATGAACACAACTCTGTATTTTACCAGGTAGGGGTTCTTTTTTATGGACTGAGATCTCAAATAGTCCATGAAAGGTCTCAGTCATTAGATAGAATCCAGTATAGTCCTTGAAAAGTGTTGGTAGAATATATGAAAAATGTCTCATAATATTAATATACTGGATTATCTCTTAGGGTTGATTCCCATATTTCTTCATATTTATTAATATGTTTCCGTATTTAATAAGGATTAGGAGTGTAGTTTCACTATAAATAATAATGGACAGTGCATAGTCTTTTATATCGAACCACAATCACAATTTAAAATCATTAAATTTTCTCTTCCCTTCTACCTTATCTAAAGCCCTATAATTTCAACAGACATGAATAGAATAACCCAAAGTGTTGACAATTTTCTAATGTGGAATGGTTTGTTTAACGGTGGTCATTTATTTGAGAGTTTTGCAAAGGTCATTAAGGAATCTGCTTGTTTGTTGGTCTAAACATTCATTTCAGTGACATCATAATTTAGCTGAGTCATTTATATTTATGCTATGCAGCTTCTTTTGGAGATCCTAAGATTTTCCGAATCAACTTTTTCAGCCTTGTTGAAATTCACCGATATTAGTAACAAGGAATTGATGGACAATGTTGAAACCTTCCTTATAGAAGTGTTAAATCTAACTAAAGATTCTATATCAGAAGCCAAGGTAACATGTTTCTTCCTGTGTATGAAACTTGACAATATGAGGACATAATGTTTATTATTGTAATTATATGATTTAGGATTTAATTTTGATCTTCTGTAAGATGTTTTTTCCTATTTCCATTTTCCACATTATTAAAAGTTTTCGATTTTGATAACAACTGCTTAAATATCAAACTTGTCTGTGGATATGATTGAGTGGCAGTGTAATAAAACTTTGATTGAGAATCAAAAATCAAAATTGAACCCGGTGATTTATCAGTCCTTTGAGGCACATCTGATATTTTGACACTTGTGGTCGTCAAAGTTTCCATGAAGTCTTTAAATGTTTAAAATTATCATTTCAGTATACTTAGTCGCATGATGCTCGATGGTAGTGAATGCTAGGTAGTAAAAAACAATGTGCCATCAATGAGATTTTTCCTATTCATTTCATATTTACACTGCAAGATTTTGTTCGTTGCTAAGTATGATTCTTTTCTAATCCTTAGCAGAAAATTCAATCATTTGGATCAGAGATATTGAAGGTCGCACACATGGTCATTGATGTTGTTGTAAAACTATGCAAGGTTCGTTCTGAATTAGTAAACTGGGGGGAGGCTTGTGATGAAAAACAGCTGAGGTTGGACAAACCTACTAATGTTGGCCACGCTATCAACATAACAAAATACACAATAGAAAAGCTATCTCAAATTGGTGTTCTTGCTGCAAAAGATGGTGGCAGTTTAGTCAATATTCTTAGTATCTCCTGGAAAGGCGTTGTTTCTTTGCTTCAAATTGGTGGGGGGCATTTTACAGAAGCCAATATAACAAATATAGTGGTATCTCTGCTTGCATTAATAACCGAGCCTTTGAAATGTGCTGCTGAGGTTTGGTCATCATCACTGAATGAAGCCATTTCTGTAACTGAAGCTAAAAGGATATTTGTGCCAGTGAAATTTTACCTGATTAATGCAGTTAAAATATGCTCACTGTATCCTCATCAGACCTACACAGTGTACCGGGAGATTACACACTGTGTTCTCACTATCACTTCTTTTTGGATATTTGCAAATAATGAAAATCTTCTTAAAAATGCATCTGCAGTAATTGTGGAGCTATTGGAGGAAACAACCTTGGATTTGGTGTTGTCTTTGCTAAATTCTGATAACCTAAAACTGGAACAGAAGCTTGAGGTAGTGGAATGGTTGTTCTTTAGTGAAGGAGATTTTCTTTCTGGTCTTGATGGTTCAACATCAGTTGACTGTAACTTTACATCGGTTAACAAAATATTTTTAAGTAGTTGTGAAGGCATAAGCAGATCAAGAGTACTAATATTTGGCCGAGTTGTATTGTTTATTAACTTCCTTAAATATTCTCTCAAGCTTGATGAAGATGTGAAAGTTGCAATTACTCAGAAGCTTAATTGGTTTTTGGATATTTTAGTTGATGAAAATCTATATTCTTATATGCTTGTTTTGCAACTTCCATTATTATCTGGCTCTGGAAAGACAGCTGAACTGGTGTGGCAGCCTATGTTCACTATCCTCTTGCAAGCATTCAAAACCTTCATGATTGTGATCTCTTCAAGTACAGCATGGGCAGAGTTTGAGTCCTTCTTACTAGAGAATTTCTTTCACCCTCACTTCCTTTGTTGGGAGATTGTGATGGAATGCTGGTGCTTTGTACTGCAAAATGCTGAAACACAAATGGCAAACAACATAATTAGCAAATTATGTTCATTACTTAAGCTGCTGGGATCCTCTGACTCGGTTTTCCTTCCTCATTCTCCCTTCAGGAAAATGACAAGATCAATTTGCTTGCTTCTAACCCGTTGTGAAAAATCAGTGGTTGATGAGGTGTTCATGTCTATTGTTGGCGATGAGAGATCACAATTGTCATTAGTTTTATACTTGGCTCTGTTCATTGAAGGGTTTTCCCTTGATTTGCTGTCGGATGAGTTGAGAAAAACTTCCACTCAAAGAATTATATCTGATTATTTTGACTTCATCGACAAATTTGATGAAGTTTCATTGATGGCATGCTCCTCTGGTTTGTTTGGCATTCCAGTTTTTATTCTCTCTGCTGCTTTGCAATCTTCTTTGCAATCACTGTAAGTATTCTGTTTTTTTTTTTGGACAGATATTTTGTTTCTGTTATATCGATTATTATATGCCACCCCCACCCCCCCAACACACACACATACTTTATTTCCTATTAATTTCTATTGATCACTGTCATTGTTAATTGTAGTTTTCTTGATCATAAGAATCAATCTGATTTGGAAGTAAAAATTAGAAATGAGTTTGGTCTCCCACATGCATGTTTCAATCTGATTCGAGTGTTTTAATAATGGACTTGATATTCATTCATTTTAACCCGATTCCTTTTATTCCTTCACTAAACTGGAATTATCATTCTGATGCCAACCTTAAGAATAGTGTTCCCATTTTCTGCAGCAAGGATAGTCTAACCGAGATTGATGCAAGGACCTTAAAGTTTTTGGTTTCAATTAGTTCTAACTACAAAAGTACTGTAGACAAAGAAATAAAGGATCATTCTCTTCGGCTTTTTGGTGAAATTCTAGTGATCGTTTCATATCTGAAACAACTGTACAAATCAAATGATATTGAACAGGCCATAATGGAGATTGAAAATATCTTTATCACTGAGCCTCCAGTCATAATGTACAAATGCAAACCGCATTTGGCTCAGTTCCTCACAGGACTTGTTCACATGAAATTTTTAGAAAGTGAGGCCTGTGATGCAAAAAGCCGTGCTGCATGGGAATTATTTCACTTGATCTTGACAGAGCGGCACTGGGCATTCGCTCACTTGGCAATAGCCGCATTTGGACGTTTTGCTGCTGGCACAAAGTGCACTCAGCTATGGAGATTTCTTCCACAGGATGCAGCACTTTCATATGATGTAGTTTCAGGAACAGAGGCAACCAAAGAGGGAATTATGGCTGAACTTAAAGCATTTTTTAATAAGCAAAATGCTCTTCTGACAGTTGCACCAAGTCCTGAACAGCTTGAGCTGCTACAAAGAGAAGGTCTTATACTAAAACAGATGATCCACAACATTTCTGTCAATGCCGAACAGAGAGAGGAATGTGAGAGTATGGAAGTTGATGACAAAATCCAATCAAATAGCATGGAAGTTGATGACATGAACCAACCAAATAGAAAAAGGAAACTTCCAGATGGAATTAGCAAAGGAGTGGAATTGCTGAAAAGTGGTTTGAAGATTATTAGCGATGGTCTTTCAGAGTGGCAGCTTAATCAGCTTGAAACCAATGAACTGCATATCAAGTATTCCACTCAGTTTTCTCGACTTGAAGATGCTATTACACACTTTGAGGAATTGGCTGGGAGCGATGAGGTATGTTTATCTCCTATTCGGAGCAATTTCCGCAGTTGATTACCTGTTAATGCATGTTTTGTTGTAAAAAAATCTGATACGTCAACAAAATCTACTGTATGATTCTCAAGTCCAGCCAAACTTAGTTCCTTCTTGCTTCTTTTTATCTTAATTCTAGTGATTTAGCATTTATTTAGTAACTATCCTCTCCATTCCTAATTCTTGATGTTTTAAGTTTACTGCACACATTAATAAATAAATAACAAATATATAGTTGGACTAAAACATTCTTATTTAATCTCCTAGTATTTGTCATTAATCATACTGCAAATTTTTATTTTCTTTCCAATTAAAGATATAATTGGAAAAATACATTCGTTACATAAAGCAACTATTATTATTAACATTAACATAAAGAAAATACCCATGACATTGTACCAAAAAAAGAGAGAAAGAAATACACATGACATACAAATGCTTAGTATATCAATTCATAAAAGCCATACTTTTCTCAAGACGATGCCAATATTTTTTCAATCAGAGGCTTATAAAAAGCCACCAACTTCTCTTGACCAGGGGTGTTTTCTTTGATGACCGGAACATCCTTGAAATTATTAAACCATAAATGCAAGCGGGGGAATCTCTCACTTTGCAAGATCTTCACTTCAAACATATCTTCTTGAATCTCAATAAATTTGACAAAAGACCCAAGAGCTATGTCTACCATGTTAATGGTGTTCCCCCCATAGAATTTCTTCTGATCATCCAAACACTGATCCTCGACAACTCTGAGTCGCTCCCATATATTCTCTTTGGCCTTCTCTCGCTCTTCACCACTTCTGCTACGTAGGTGTGCCGACATTGCTGAAATCTTAAATATTTATCACCATATTGTTAGTTTTAATCAAGATGAGATCATTAGAACGTAAAATTAAAAGTCAATTAATTATAGATTGTCATTATAAAATAAGCTGAACATGTATGGAACATGTATTGTGCAAGTGCACTTGGTTATGATCACAATGGAAAGGCTAGAAAAGTAATTCTCTTACTATATGGTGATTAAGTTTAGAAAAAATTTACCATATCATCGATATATTTGACCCAAAATCGGGCTTGAGCTCTGTCATAGGGATCAGCAGGAAGCAATGAGTTATGTGGCCATATCTCATCAATGTATTCAACAATGATCATGGACTCACATATGGGTTTTCCATCATGAACTAGCACTGGAGTCTTCTTGTGTACCGGATTATATTGAAGAAGTTGAGGACTCTTGTTGAAACGATCTTCCTCTATGTTCTCATATGGTATACCCTTCAGATTTAGGGACCATACTACCCTTAAAGTAAAAGGACTATACCAAAATCCATGTAGTTTAATCTCTGCCATCCTAGATTGTATTTTCCTAAACCAACACCAGCTCTTTTATAGACGATGGGTGATCCATCATCCATGAAGTCATTTGGCATGTTCAACTAGTCAAATTCAAAATTGACTACGTATTGCTATCGTTTTCTTTTACTCATTGCATTGCTATATTGGCCAACAAAGTAGTAATAAAATATGTATGGCTTAAATGAACTTCTGATTTTCTATTTTTAACACAATTAAAATTTGATTCCTCATTTTAAAAACCAGGTTTTATGTTCTCTAATTTCAATGTTTATTGAGTTTAGGTCTCTACTCTCTGTTCAAGTGGATAAATTTGATATCCATATTAGTGCTAATTGTTTAATTCAATAATTGTTATTTTACACTAGCTGCCGGTGCCCCGTTTGTATGATACATCTTATCTATTAGTTTTATAAATTTATGTCATAGGACTACATAAGTAGATCTGTGCGATCCCCATATTTTCTATTCTGTTAACTTATGTTAAAGATTATTCTAAATTTTTCATACATTTATTTTTTTTAGGAATATTCGGTTTTTGAAAAACAACAAATTATGTCACATAAAGACGTTGAATTAAATGTAAAAAACGGTTAATTGATAGTAACTACTTAACCTTCTTTTTGGTTGTGCTTAATTATTACGAAAAAAAGAATTAATTTTTTTTACTAAAAAAAAAAACCTAAAAATCAACTTTTTTGTGGAAGTTATTATTTAACATATACAATATTTGAATATAGTGAAGGGCAAAAGTGGCAATAAAAAAATTCTACACCAAAAGAGGTATTCTCTTTGGTAAGATAATATTTAATTATTAAAATAATTAATTAAAATTTGACTAAAAAAATAATAAATTAAAATAACAAATTTTTTGTTAGAAATTAAAATAACAATTTATAATGAAGAGACAAAAATGCTATTTTTCTAAAAATACATTTAAGTTGATTTTTTTTTTTGACAAAATAAACGATATTCTTTCATTCAAATAAAAAGAGTACATCGATGTAATACAAATTCATAATCGCTAAAAACAAAAAGGATGAATCTGCGAACAAACTCACAGCATCTATGTTAATAGCATAAAACGGCAAATTACATATGCCTACAAATATGACTATATTGAAGTGTCCAGAATATCCATGTCTCCGGATATGTAGCGTTGATGACACCAAAGTCGACATTGATTGGATTTGCACTTGATCGAATCTACTCCTTCAACCTGAAACAAAGAACACCGCACAAAGACGGGAAAACAAATACACGGCACAAAGACGGGACAACCAAATACACCGTACAAAGACGAGAAATCAAAACAAACATGTGAAAATCACACTTATTTATTATAACGAGAAGAAAAAAACAATTTGGAGGGATGATTTTAGACCAAAAATGACCTAAAATCACCCCTCTTCAATGGACAAAGAAGAAAAAATAAGTAGTGACGGCTAGGGTTGGAAGAGAAGAAGGAAGAGATACATTTAAGTTGATGTGTATCAAAAGAAGTAAAGTGACCGCACATAATGTAACACAAATGATAGATACTTAAGATCCCTTAACTATTTAGTCATGTATTCAATCTCTAACTGATGCATATGAAAAAAAAATTATTGTTGGGAGAGTTCGATCCTTTAAATAATGTCAGTTTCTTCAAAAGAAGAATTTACTCTATCTATCTTTTATGCCCGGCACTATATTTTTCTTTTATCTTCTTTGGAGAAAGAAAGAAAGGAAGATTTTGTTTTGTCCTACCCGTATCCCCTCAAAAGAACAAAAGGAAAACAAAAAAAAAAGTGTCGTAAGTGCTTGCATCACTAACAGATAAAACGAGTGTGCACATTCTTTATACTCGTACCTCAAAAGAATTAGTATTTTTTATTTTATTTTATTCCTTTTTTATAATTATTTTATTTTATTTCAACTTTATTGCAAAAGGAATTAATTTTATAGTGTATTTTTTTATATATACATCTATACATTATTATTTCTAGCAAAAAAACATCTATACATTTTTATTTATTTAAGAATTTGTTTTTGTTTTTGCCAAATATGACAATACATTGTTGAATGCATATGTAATTTTTTTTAAGAATGTATATAAATTGAATTTTTTTTTATGCATATTTCATTTTTTGACGGATTAATGCATATTTCATAAACTTTATTTTTAAGTAAATATTTTATAAACTCTTTGAATCATATATTTATTTATATGCTAGAAATTTATTCAAGAAATAAAAAGATAAATAAAAAATTGGGAGATATAAACTTAATTGAGCAAAATATAAAGACAAAAAAGAGAGGAAAATAAAAAGCTCCTCAAATTACACAAGGCTTCTATGCCACCATTAACATTCTTGAGTATAGTCTTTCTCTGTCACAACATCACTCCAAGAATCAATAATGCTCATATGAGGGAGTCCATTTGAGCATCTTCTAACTCATTGTTTAAAGTTTAAACCAAAGACTTTGTGGTTGCTAGTCCCACTTGACCTTTTGTCAATCTTCCTTGCATTGTATGCAATACCATCAACATTTTGTATATTCAATATTCATTGTTGATCTGAAACTGTTTTTTACATCATACAGATTCTTGCCTTTATCACTCTGATCAGATTTATCATCATTAAGGTTCGTCTCCTTGACTTTAGCATCGATCGTTAATCCAAGTCTCACAGGCTTCTCATTATTACCCACGATTATTTTTTAGCTCAAATTAGAATAGAAACAATTTTCCTCTCTAAGACTAGAGAATCTAATGTTGCCTTCCTTATTTTTCGCCCCAACAAATTTTCCTTTTTGTGTTGTTTTCCCTTTCAACGACTTCTTTCTTCTAGTAACAGTTAAATATTCCCTATAGGGCTCTTCCACTTGAATATTGTCATTTATTTGTCTCAACCAGTTCCTGGTTATTTGAATCTGCGTGATTTTCGCCTCCACTTGGAATCAGAATCAACGAGAGGAATTTCCATGTTCGAAATGAGGAATATTCCATTCTTTCTCAACAGGAGAGGCCATTGGAGACACCACAAGAGCAGTGCAATTTCTGGTAATATGGTCTTAGCAACCACACCGACAACAAAGGATACGGAAACCTTCATATTCGATTTTGTGCTGAACACCTCAAACACATATCTTACCTACAACAGGTAAGCTCAAGTTGATTTTGACACAAATGCGGATGAATCTCCCCCTAGCCACATTCAACAATCTTTTATCAGCCTTAATTGGTCTTTCCATTGCCGAGGTCATGACCAAGATAATGCTCTCATCATAGTAAACCGAATTCATTTATGAAAATCTCACTCAAACAATCGTCTTCGCAATCATTGCTCTCGTCTAATGGTATAGGTATTTACAGTAGGAATATGTTTACACGTAGGAACAAAATTGCAATAGGCTAGATTTGATTTAAGTTTATTCGACCGTAAATTAGAGGATAAGGAAGAAGAATTTTCAAACTGGTACATACCATCAACTCCAAAAGTTCCTCTTAGCAAGACTTCAGAAGAAGAAACCTATGATTTAAGAAGGCAAAAGGTGGGATGAAATTCAAAATGATTATATTGTGGAAATTTGCTTACACTGATTAAATTTTTGGTAATGGAAGGAATTAGGAATAAATTGTGTAGGTTAATGGAAGTATTAGGTTTAGTGGAGGATGGAAAAGACATGGAACCTTAAAAGTTTATTGACAACTTGACCATTTCCCGGGCACATGATCAGATTATGGTAAGGAAGCTGAATCAGCAAGATTAGATGCATATGTTGTTGCATGGTGAGAGAGAGGCACATGAATCAGGTGTATAATCACTTGTTGTTGAATTGAGAATCAGTGCCAGTGAGACGAGCTTGAGGATGATGTTGTCGTGGGGGAGTATGCATATGGTTTACATAGCCAAAATGAGTAGGGAGCAAAGGCCTCTAAGGCTCATTGCATAACAAAAGCGACTCCTTGTTGGTGTAAGATAGGTGTTGGTCCGATTCACCAATGTAAGTTATAACCTGACGGGTCGTTCGTGTGGAGAATCTCTCTCGTGATTTTGAGGTGTTCCCTATTGTCATGAAGCCTTAGTTACCATATCCAGAGTGATAATATTAATAAATTGTTGCATCGTGACCAGATTTATGGTAGATATGGCATTAAACACTACCAAAAGGATCACAATATCCAAAAGAACCACCTCTACGATTATAACCTTAACTATCATTGGCATTCGCAGACGCATGACTTGTTGTTTTTGAGAGAAAAGTTTGGTTCAAAGGTTGTGACAATGAACAGGGCTCGTCCTTACTTGTAACAACAGCAAAATTGTAATCCTCAGGAAGTGCTTCAAGAACAATTTCGATGAGATTATGATGCAAAATGGGGTCGGCAATAAAGATCAATGAATCATTGATTGCGCGAACGCAGAGAATGAACTCTCCGATGGTGTGATCACCTTTACTAAGATTTCACATCTCAAATCATGGCTGTCTTGCCTTGGTATTGAGTAACGTATGGAAATTTGTGGGCATCTTGCTAGGAATACGGGCAATCAACAACTCTGGCAAGAGGATTATTTGAGATCGTTGAATGAAGCCATGTGCATACAAAAGCATCATGTTGCTCCCATTCAAGAAACATTGGGATTGACATTATCAGCTATACAATCTGCATCAATGAGGTATTGCACAGGAAAAAGAAGCTCTAAGATATCATATTAGAATTGGAGAGTGTAATAAAGGAAACAGTGAGAAAATGTTCATAATATGTAAATAGCATACAAAACTTGTAACTAACACTAACTGCCTCTAAGACTTGCAGGCTACTCTAACTAACTAGACAGTTATAGATGCTAACTATCAAAGACAACTGTAACCAATAACTAACAAGAAGTTGAGTTTAAGTCTCAGTCTATACACTATTTTTAACAAGGTGTGCTTGGCTCGGATCTCTCCATTATGATCATGTGCTCATAGAAAAACTTATCGAATCTGATGTCTTTATATTCACCACGATTGTCAGTTCTATACACTATGGCTTTCCACATCTTAAAATCCTCAAATACTTCATACTTATGTTTAAGAAAGTTTACTCATATCTTTCTAGGTGATCATCAATAAAAGTCACATAAGTTTTCCACCAATGGATGAGACACCTGCTGAAATTGAACTCCAAACACTAGATTCTGTATCTCAAATAAGATGTATCTAAATTGTACACATTAAAATTTTAAACTTATGAAGTAATCTTGTGCACCAAATACCTCTGTTTTGGTGGAAAACAAAATTATAAGGTAATAATCAACTAAACTTTAACTTCATAAGATATGCGGTACATACTCTTAATATTGAAAGAAATGAAATCATTTCAATCTTTTGATTATTGACATACAAAGACAACATAAAGCAACTATAATTAACATAAAGAAATACACATGACGAGATGACCCATGAAGATACAAATGCTTTGTATATATCAGTTCATAGAAACCATAATTTTCTCAAGAAGATGCCTTGATTTTTTCAATAAGAGGAATAAGGAAAGCCACCAACTTCTCTTGGTTAGGTGTGTTTTCTTTGATGACTGGAACATCCTTGAAATTATTAAACCATAAATGCAAGCGGGGGAACCTCTCAGTTTGCAAGACCTTCACTTCAAACCTATCCTGAACCTTAATAAAATTGACAAAAGATCCAAGAGCTATGTCTACAATATTAATGGTTTCTCCCCCATAGAATTTCTTCTGATCATCCAAACACTGATCCTCAACAACTTTGAGTCGCTCCCATATATTCTCTCTAGCCTTCTCCCGCTCTTCACCACCACTGGTACGAAAGTGTGCCGTAATTGCTAAAAACTTTAAATATCAATCCAGATATTGTTAGTTCGAAACAAGTTGGGATCATTAAACATAGAACTTAATGTTTAAGACAAAAGGTAAAGTAAATTAGTTATAGATTATAGCTATAAAATAAGCATCAAATGTATTGTGCAAGTTCAATTAGTCATGATCACCATGGAAAGGCTAGATAAGTCAAAAAAAAAAAATATATAAATTTTGAAAAATTGTACCATTTCATCGACATATTTAACCCAAAATCGAGCTTGAGCTCTGTCATAGGGATCAGCAGGAAGCAATGAGTTATGTGGCCATATCTCATCAATGTATTCAACAATGATCATGGACTCACATATGGGTTTTCCATCATGAACTAGCACTGGAGTCTTCTTGTGTACCGGATTATATTGAAGAAGTTGAGGACTCTTGTTGAAACGATCTTCCTCTATGTTCTCATATGGTATACCCTTCAGATTTAGGGTCCATACTACCCTTAAAGTAAAAGGACTATACCAAAATCCATGTAGTTTAATCTCTGCCATTCTAGCTTGTGTTTTCCTAAACCAATACCAGCTCTTTTATAGATGGTAGGTGATCCATGAAGTCATTTGCTTGTTCAACTAGTCAAATTCAAAATTAAAATTGACTACGTAATGTATGATTCACCTCGGATTAGATTAATATGTCACATCACATCTCATTTAATCTAATAATAAAACTTATTGATCTAATCTAATGATAAAAATAAATTTGTACATGATAAAAGATGTTTTATTTATACACCAACAAAATGAATACTCCTATATTAACAAAACTACTCACACCACAAGAGAATGTCATGAATAGACAATAAACACGTAGTATATAAAAAAGGAAATCAGATCAAATTAACAACTCCATTGACATAAGTGCTTGCATCACTAACAAATAAAAACGACCATATACATCCTTTATCATATTATTGTCTTTTTTTTTTTTTCTACTTTATTGCAAAATGATTTAATTTATAAGGAGGGGAGGTGAGGTAAAACATAATTTATTATGTTGACAAAATTACCCTCACTTTTTTATTAAAATTCTAAATTATCCTTGTTGGAATATTAAAATTTTAGGTTATATTTTTTTTACAACAAAAAAAATTTAGGTTTTCTACTCATTAGATTTTTTTTTGGTTATATATCCATTAGATTTTTTTTTGACGTAATATATCCATTATAATTTAATCCTTATTTTGAGTTTATAAGGTTAAGGGTAAAAAAGTAAATTACTTCCCTCATTCCCTCCCATCCCCTCGTTAAAAAGTTGAACCAAACATAAAAATTTAAAATATCACCTCCCCTCCAAAAATCCCGAACCAAACAGACCCTAAATAGTACCCCGATGACATTATTTAGCATTTTCCAAACTGGTACATGTAATCAAATCCAATAGTTCCTCTTAGACCATCTATAATGGTTTCAACACTCAACCCCATTTTTTCCAATTCCCAACACTCCACATCATTTTCTCTTTCTTCCACCTAATAATTCAACATCCATTCAACTTTTACATTTTCCAATGGTTTTTCATTCAACACTCTACCCCACCACTTTTTATTTCACATTCTTATTTAAATTTATATTTTTGTTTTTATGATTACATAAAATTACAATTATCGATTAAAATTAAAATAAAATAATAAACACTTAACAATTTATTTTTTAGTTTTTTGTAATAAAAACAAAATTTATTTAAATATTTTATACGATAGAAATCACTAAAAAAAGACTAAAACTTAAAAATAAACCTTAATAGAAAGATAATAATAAGATTAAAAGAGTGAAAAACTTGGTTTTTTTTTTTCTGTGTGCAAATCAAATGAACCAAATTTCTATTTATAGATAAAAAAAATTATGAATTTTGGTAAAAAAAATAAAAAATTAATTTGCAATGAAATAATTGAGTTCAAAGTATTAATGTGATAAAAATCCTCCAACCCAATCTCCAACCAGTCACAGCACGGCAAGTGTCCACCCCACCTTCTCGCTCCACATAAATTGAAGTAACACGCTCCCTGTCTGCGAGTTTGATGCACGCGCCCGTGAAAACGAATTGGGCAGCGCCAAGTGTCCTCCCGGTTCAGATTCAACTGCGTTGAATTCTTTCAACTCCTCACTCCTCTGCATCATCAACTCCCACTTTCAACACAACTCTCCAATGGTTTCAACACCCATTCAACACATGTTTCAACAACCATTGTAGATGGTCTTAGCAAGACTTCAGAAGAAGCCTACGATTTAAGAAGGAAAAAAGGAGGGGTGAAATTCAAAAAAATACTGTGCAAATTTTCTTGCACCGATTAATTCTTTTTTTTTTTTGGTAATGGAAGGAATTAGGAGTAAATTGTGTAAGTTAAGGGGAGCATTTGGTAATAGAACCTACAAAGTTTATTGACAATTTAAATGACTACAACATCCAAATGAACCACCCACATTAAACTATAAATCCACATTGAACTATAAATCTATAAGACGTGTTAAAAGAAATGAAATCATTTTAATCTTTTGATTATTGACATACAAAGACAACATAAAGCAAATAGCAGTAACATAAAGAAATAAACATGACAAGATGACCCTTGAAGGTACAAATGCTTTGTATATAAATTCATAAAAGCCGTAATTTTCTCAAGAAGATGCCAAGATTTTTTCAATGAGAGGCTTTAAAAAACCCACCAACTTCTCTTGACCAGGGGTGTTTTCTTTGATGACTGGAACATCCTTCAAATTATTAAACCATAACTGAAGGCGGGGGAACTTCTCGGTTTGCAAGATCTTCACTTCAAACATATCTTCCTGAACAGCAATAAAATTGACAAAAGATCCCAAAGCTATGTCTACAATGTTAATGGTATCTCCCCCATAGAATTTCTTTTGATCACCCAAACATTGATCCTCAATGACTGTCAGTCGCTCCCATATAGTCTCTTTGGCCTTCTCCCGCTCTTCACCATTTCTACTACGAAAGTGTGCCGCAATTCCTGAAAACTTTGAATACCAATCCAAATATTGGTGTTAGTTTGAATCAAGATGGAATCATTCAATTTAAACGTATAAGGTAATGTTTAAGACACAAGGTAAAGTAAATTAGTTATAGATTATAGCTATAAAATGAGCCTAGTGACTACTCACACACTTTAAGTGCGGAGAAGTAGAGAATCCGGAGTTCAAACTTAGACCCTAATGTCTCTGGTAGTTACCAACTGAGCTACACTTACATGACGAAATCATTTTACTCTTAATAATATTAAAAGTGAAATTATTTTAAACTTTGATTATTGAGGTACAAAGACAACATAAAGCAACTTTATTAACAGAAAGAAATACAGTACATATGATAAGATGACCTATGAAGATACAAATGCTTTGTATATAAATTCATAGAAGCCATAATTTTCTCAAGAAGATGCCTTGTTTTTTTCAATAAGAAAAGCCACCCACTTCTCTTCGTCAGGGGTGTTTTCGTGGATGATCGGAACATCCTTGAAATTATTAAACCATAAATGCAAGCGGGGGAACCTCTCAGTTTGCAAGATTTTCACTTCTAACCTATCCTGAACCTTAATAAAATTGACAAAAGATCCAAGAGCTATGTCTACAATATTAATTGTGTCTCCCCCATAGAATTTCTTCTGATCATCCAAACACTTATCCTCAACAACTTCGAGCCGCTCCCATATATTCTCTTTGGCCTTCTCCCGCTCTTCACTACTTTTGCTACGAAAGTGTGTCCTAATAGCTAAAATCTTTTCATATCAATCCAAATATTATTGTTAGTTTGAATCAAAATGGGATCATTAGAACATAGAAGGTAATGTTTAAGACAAATTAAAGCAAATTAGTTATAGGTTATAGCTATAAAATAAGCATAACATGTATTGTGCACTGGTCATCATCACACTGCAAAGGCTAGCAAAGTAAAAAAAAAAATCAATAAATATGGTGATTAAGTTTGAAATATTTTACCATTTCATCAACATATTTAACCCAAAATCGAGCTTGAGCTCTGTCATAGGGATCAGCAGGAAGCAATGAATTCTGTGGCCATATCTCATCAATGTATTCAACAATAATCATGGACTCACATATAGGTTTTCCATCATGAACTAGCACAGGAGTCTTCTTGTGAACTGGGTTATATTGAAGAAGTTGAGGACTCTTGTTGAAACGATCTTCCTCTATGTTCTCATATGGTATGCCCTTCAGATTCAGGGTCCATACTACCCTTAAAGTAAAAGGACTATACCAAAATCCATGTAGTTTAATATCTGCCATTCTAGCTTGTGTTTTCCTAAACCAACACCAGCCCTTTTATAGACTGTGATCTATGGAGTCATTAGGCTTGTTCAACTAGTCAAATTAAAAAAATAAAATAGAATATGTATTGCTATTTTCTATGGCTAATAGTCAGACTTAACAAGCATCTTTGTAAAAATAAAATACTTAGGGCTGTTTGAAACAATTTTGGTTTTTAGTTTTTAAAATGTGTTTTAGAAAACTGTTTTTACAGATTGTGTTCTAAAATTAGTTAAGACTTGCCATTTTTTGGTCTCACACACACACACTAAGTTAAGACTGTGCATTTTATAAAATATATCTCATTTTGGCTTGTTAAAAAAAAAAATATTTTGAAAATAAATATTATTTAATTTTTTTTTCTTCCTACTCACATATAAAGTGTAATGACAAAATTGTACAAATATTCATTTTTACTAAGTTGAGTTTCCAAATATTCATCCGGTCTCCCGCACATATTTCCTTTCCTGCCCCACCAGGCACCAGCATTTTATTTTTTCTTTTCGGTAAGCATGATTTTTTGCATCTTTATAGTAGGTGTCGTAAGTGCTTGCATCACTAACAGATAAATACGCAAGGGCACGTGAGTATGTCACTTTCAACACCCTCTTCAACGGACTTGAATCCCACGCAGTTGCTTTTTGGATGCAGTTGGGTAGTCGCTTTATTTATAGCTGTCCGATCAAAATCGGACAGTTATAATTTAAAATTGAATTTTTTGACTGTATTTATTTAAACCGTCCAATTGTACCGTGCAGTCGACTGCACCTAATCCAAATCCCTCTTCAACACTTCATTACAACGAGAGAGGATCACCTCAGGTGTATATTACACCGGAGGGGGAGCAGTGATGTTATCCACCCATAAAGTTTACTTTACCAATTTTTATGAATTTTTTAATTAGTAATTTAAAGGCCAAAAAGACGCCGTAGAGTAAAGTGAATGGAGAGAATCCACTCTCCATTACAACACTTTAATTATTTAATATTTTTTCAACAAGCCATTGTAAGTATAATATGTAAAAGTGGACAAATTTATTTTTACTATTAAATCAAATAAATTTCACTATTAAATTAAGAGAATTTCTTTTAGTTTTCCATATATTTTTCATGTGACTTTCTCATTTCCATTGTTATCTTTATCTTACTTAGTAGCAGATGTTATTAAATTTTTTTTTGATAAGCAGATGTTATTAAATTGAAAAATTTGAAAAAAAAAACCCCTAACATAAAATTTTTAATTCTCTTAAATCAATATATCACATCACTTTTCGTTTGATCTGATAGAGTAACCTGTGTTCAAATATAATCATCCTTTGTTTTAATTCTCGTTTTCAATTGAAGTGCCAATATTTAGCGTAGCCTTCGTATATGCAATTATGCAGAAAATTGTAAATTGGAAACATTGAGAAATTAAACTGTGGACCCAAAGTTTTTTAAAGTAGAAAATCCTTGTCTGTCGTAAGTGCTTGCATCACCAAGAAAATATTTACACCTTCAGTACGAAACGCACTTGTTATTGTACGATTAGTTCTGTTAATTATATATATTTTTTTAATAACGATGATCACTACTAAATTCCAATGAAAGCTTGACGGATGTTATTTAAGATAGTGGTTGATTTTTCTCTTTTTTAATTTGTATGTAGATAAAGCCACAAGCAAGTTAAGATGTTCAATCTTAACACTATCTATGTTGTTCTCCACTTTACAAATCGATTATTCTCCCATCATCTCATAGCATTTGTGTATTTTAGAAAACTAATTATAAGATAGTCTTTTTTTTGGAAGGTAATTATAAATCAATTATTTTCAATAATATGATTAATTCAAAGGGTAAAAAAATACTACACCAACAATACATAAAAACTTGATATTTAAATGATATACATGATTGGTGTGAGCTAATTTTACACCAATTGAAAAGAGAGTAATAAATGTATCTAAAAATTTGTAGAGGGTTGCTTATGTTTAGAGACAGACAAATTCTCTAAAAAGGTCTTTTTATCAGAGATGGAGGAAGTAATAGTGATACACAGAAGCAGGGAGGCCGGGACAGAAATTTGTGAACTCTCAAGTTTTGTGTATACTGCATTTGGACTGCCTAGGGTGTAAACAAGTAATAATTTCTACAACGTTACCTATTGAGTAAAGGCCTCGCTAACTAACTCTAATAATAATTCATTTCTTCGTCAAAAAATAATAATAATTCATTTCATCACAATATAAAGATAAAATAGCCATACTGTTGAGGTCAAGGCAAAATTGATGGAACATACATTCTTAAATTGTTATGGTGTGATGTTGGAAGTGCACAGAGACATACCATTCTCCTAAACATAACCATTTGGCTTTGGTCCTTTAGCATTTCTTTTCCTTTCGTCAGCATCATAGTGTAACAAGGCAGCTTCTAAAGCCTGCACACCAAAATATGTCCTCTACTTTTAATCCTCCATAAGATGCAACAAACATGGTCAAATGAATTATGTGGAGCTCACCTGCTGCATTGGATGGACAACAAGGGAAACCTGGTGCCGCAGGTCTGACTTTGCAGATACCTTTATTTCCTAGGATTAAGCAAATAAAAATACAAACAGTTTAGTAGTTACTACCAATAAAACTAATGATAGTGTCCAATAATGATAGAATAAAACAAAAGACTTTATTCAACTGATGAATACCAGTAGAGACTTCTACTAAATACATACCTCAAGTTTGGAATCTATTTGTGATATGGCATCTTTCAGTCTTGTGGCCTGCATTTTATTGTCAAGTGAACAAGGCTTCAGATAGAATAAAATGCAATTCATAAAGTTTCTCAATGAATCTTTAACAAACTATCTGCAATATACTGCAAATATGATGCATATGGCCACCAATGCCATATAGCAGTAAAACCCGTCTCTGCTTATCCAATGCCTAGCCGGTTATTCACCTAAGTGCCATTGATAATATTCCATGTAAAGGAAAATAAATGAAGGTTTGCATAGTTCATTGTCCTTTAAGCATCAATGAACATAAAAAAGTTCCATCATGAGTTTTGCTCATCTTTTTTTTAATATAAAATGCCAGATTTAGGCACCTGCTTAACTGCCCACTTTTGTAGTTCCTATACAAGATATCAAAGCCATTTTGACCGTTTGATCAAATAATTGAGGGTCTGACCTTGATATTTTTAAAAGATCAATAGATATTAGTTGAACGTTTACCAACATTTTAACATCGACAAGCTTTTCATGTGAAGGAGTGTGTTAGAATTATTGAACCTTGATTTAAAAGCCAAGTGCCAAGTCTTATGGGTACTTGGCCTAATAAAGTTCATCATATATACATGACATGCTATTGACAACC